>CM032336.1:32139494-33339494 GCA_019022515.1 Quercus aquifolioides
AGATCAGAAACTGAGCAAGCAGCACACCCTCAAGGGGAATCTCCCTGAGCATCCAAGGAGCAAATAGCAAGTACCAAGCACCGGACATGGAAGCATGGTGGAGGAGCAAGTCCCAGATGAACTGTCACCTCCACATTAAATGCCCTCAACTAACGCCCTGGCCGCATTAATGAGGATAGGACCCCTGAATAGTGCCGTCTTGGGCGCTGCAACCCACAGGAGGGATGGGAATGCGGCTGATGGGACAGGCTCTCGAGTGGTGGCCTGGCTGATCAACAAATGTAGGGCTAGGATCAACTGAGAGAGAGGTATATAATGTAAAAAGTCCCTCTTGAGGAGGGGACGGATAGAAAAACCAGAGAAAAGAAATACTGTAGCAGTTTATATTCTCTCAAACCTTGTAACCTTTCTTAAAAGAGATAATAAGAACTCCGAGCTCTGTAAGGCACGTCCGAGGAGCATTATGGTTCATCCCAGTCAGCGTTTAAGTTATCAGCACTCACGTACAACCATGCATGGCCGTTGCATTCCTCACTAGGGCCTAGCTCTTGAACTCATACTCTATAAATTCATTGCAGGGTTAGTTGGGCTTGGGTCCACTCTCTACATGTAGGAGTGCTCGAAACCGGTCCCTACAATTGGCGCCGTCTGTGGGAAGAACTTGTGCGTTAGTAAGGACAACAGTCAAGCATGGTAGGATCAGGACCTCACCAAGGAAATCCCCATCGACCCGAACTGGCTAAGTCCCGACATCAGGGTAACTATGGCGACCCCAGGGGTGGTCAGAACGATAACGGACGATTTCGAGAAGGAAGAGTGCATACTTCAACAGCGAGCGAAAGCCAGGCCCGCCGGGACGGGCACGTTCCCCAAAAGCGCGACGATGGCCAGGCCACGCGATCGGAAGAGGCCCATAGCCACGCATCCCAGAAGAAGGATGATAAGGTGGCCATGCAGCGCGAGATAGATGATCTGAAGAGGAAGCTGCGCCATGCGCAGCGAAGACGGTTTGAGCCCAGCCCTGACCTGCCCTCTGACGACGAGAGTGATGATGAATACAGGCAAAGGTCAAGAACGCCCCCCAGCGAGACCTTCTCCCACGAGGAAGAGCGCTACCAAAGGCGTAGGCGTGCCAACCCAACCCCCAGGGGCTTAGGAGGTGACGCCATGAGCAAGGCGCTGGATCAGCTCTCCAGGTCGCCCTTCACGCGTCGTATAGAGGAAGCAGAGCTTCCTCGGTGGTTCCAGCAGCCAACCTTCACCGCTTACAACGGCAAAACGGATCCCGTGGAGCATGTGAGCCAGTTCAACCAAAGGATGGCTGTCCACTCCAAGAATGAAGCGCTGATGTGCAAAGTCTTCCCATCCAGCTTGGGACCTGTGGCAATGAGGTGGTTCAACGGTCTAAGGACGAATTCCATAGACTCGTACAGGCAGCTGACCCAGGCTTTTGGCTCCCGCTTTGTCACGTACAGCAGGCCTTCTCGGCCCATGAGCGCGTTGCTGTCCCTATCCATGCGTGACGGGGAGACCCTCAAAGCTTACTCGAACAAGTACTGGGAGATTTACAACGTGTTGGACGGCAAGTATGACACTGTCGCGATCAGTACATTCCAGAATGGACTACCAATGGGGCACGGCTTGAGGAAGTCCTTAACCGGTAAGCCCGCCACCAGCATGCGGCAACTAATAGATCGGATCGACAAGTACAAGCGGGTGGAGGAAGACATGCTGCAGGGCAAGGGGAAAGAGAAGGCTATCCCTCAGGAGAGGAGGGATTTCAGGTCGGACAGGTACAGCAACGCCTGACCGAGGAGAGATTTCGGTGGGCAATCCGGGGCGACCAATGCTCAGACCGTCGGCGCCATATTCCGAGAACCCGTTCACAAGGTGCTGGAAAGGATAAAGAACGAGTCATACTTCAGGTGGCCGACTAAGATGATTGGGGAACCTGATAAGCGCAACCAGAACCGTTACTGCCAATACCACCAGGACCACGGACATGCCACGGAGGACTGTAGGAACCTCTGGAACCACCTGGACCAGCTAGTCCGGGATGGAAAGCTGAAGCACCTTCTGCACCCTTCCAGCGGCCAGCAAGGCCAGACCTACCAAGAGCCTCGGAGGGACGCCGCCATGGGGCAGCCCGCTGGGATGATCAACATAATCTTGGCGGCGCCAGGAAGAACAGGCACACGCCCTTTGCGAGTGTTGTCCGTAGCCCAACTGCCTGCCGAGGACCCCCGGACAGGGCCGAAGAGGGCCAGAAGGAGTTTCCCCCCAGCCTTGAGTTTCTCGGAGGAGGACAAGACTGGGACCACCCGACCCCACGATGACGCTCTAATCGTCACCCTCAGAATCGGGGGCTACGACGTGAAAAGGGTGATGGTGGATGGTGGCAGCGCAGCCGAGGTCATGTGTCTAGACCTCTATAAGGGGCTGGGGCTAAAACTGGAGGACCTCACACCTTATAGCTCCCCCCTAATGAGCTTCGACGGAAAGCTCGTCATCCCAAAGGGCATGATCAAACTGCCCATACAGACAGACCCGGTGGTGGTGGAGGTGAACTTCGTGGTGGTAGACACGTACTCCCCCTACACGGCCATCGTAGGAAGGCCCTGGCTACACGCCTTGGGGGGCGTAGCCTCCACCTTGCACCAGAAGGTGAAATTCCCATCAGGGGACCAGGTTCTGGAGATCCGAGGTTGCCAGCCCACGGCGAGGTAGTGTACGGTGGCTGTCATATCCTATCGGCTTGATGCACAGCCCTCGGCCCCTGCCGAGGAAGATTCATAGCAATCAAAGTCCCTGGTGGCGCCTCCCGACACAGCTACCGAGGATGCCAAATGTGAGAACCTGGAGAAGGTGGTAATTGACGATGATCCGGAGAAGTTCTTCCAGGTCGGGACCCAGCTGCCTCCCCAGGAGAAGGAGGAGTTACTTGAGTTCCTCAAAAGGAACCTTGACGTGTTCGCATGGGACCCCTGCGATGCCCCTGGGATTGATCCATCCTTCATCTGTCACCACCTTAACGTCAACCCATCTGTGATCCCCAAGAAGCAGCCACCCCGGCACCCGTCGAAGGAGCACGCTGATGCAATCAGGGAAGAGGTCAATAAGCTTAAGCGCGCAGGGGCTATCAAAGAAGTCTTTTATCCCGAATGGTTGGCCAACACTGTGGTGGTCAAGAAGAAAAGTGGGAAGTGGAGGGTTTATGTAGACTTCACAGACCTGAACAAAGCATGCCCAAAGGACCCCTTCCCAATGCCACGAATAGACCAGCTAGTAGATGCGACGGCAGGCCATCCTCGAATGAGCTTCCTAGATGCCTTTCAGGGCTATCATCAAATCCCACTAGCCTTGGAGGACCAAGAGAAGACAGCCTTTGTGACGCCCATTGGGAACTACCACTACAAGGTTATGCCATTTGGCCTGAAAAACGCCAGATCCACCTACCAGAGGATGATGACGAGAATGTTTGAGCCGATGTTGGGCAAGAGCATCGAGGTCTATGTTGACGATATGGTGGTGAAGAGCAAGCTGGTGTCCGGGCACTTGGAGGACCTCGGCCGCACATTTGACGTCCTGAGAGAGCACAAGCTCCGCCTTAATGCCTCAAAATGCTCGTTTGGCGTAGGCTCTGGCAAGTTTTTGGGGTACATGATCACCCACCGTGGGATCGAAGTCGACCCCGACCAAATCAAGGCCATTCACAATTTGAAGCCTCCGCAGAACCCCAAGGAGATCCAAAAGCTCACTGGGATGATCGCGGCGCTGAACCGATTCATTTCTAGGTCGGCTGACAGGTGCAGGCCCTTCTACCTCCAGATCAACAAGTGGAAAGGATTTGAGTGGTCCGAGGATTGTGCCGTAGCTTTCCAGCAACTCAAGGAGTATCTATCCCGGCCGCCTATCATGTCCAATCCTGAGGCTGACGAGGTCCTATACGCATACCTTGCGGTGGCACCCCACGCAGTGAGCCTAGTACTGGTACGAGAAGACAATGGCGTTCAAAAGTCAGTTTACTACGTCAGCAAGTCGCTGCACGAAGCGGAGGTCAAATACCTACCCCTAGAGAAGGCCATACTGGCGGTGGTCCACACCACGAGAAAGCTCCCCCATTACTTCCAAGCTCACACGGTGGTTGTCCTAACCCAATTGCCCTTGAAGTCTGTACTCCAGACCGCTGACTACACGGGAAGAATCGCGAAGTGGAACACAATTCTGGGGGCTTTCGACGTCAAGTACATGCCTCGAACTTCCATAAAAGGCCAGGTTCTGGCAGATTTGACGGCCGAGTTCGCTGAACCAGTCGTAGAAGTGACAGCCGAGCATAAGAGCTGTGATGAGAAATCAGTTGGGGCAATCTCCATCCCGGAGTCACCATGTTGGAAAGTATATGTTGATGGCGCGGCAAACCAAAGGGGGTTCAAAGTGGGGCTGGTCCTAGTATCCCCTGAAGATCATGTCATTGAGAAGTCCCTGAGGCTCGGATTCACGGCCACAAACAACGAGGCCGAATATGAGGCATTACTGCAAGGGATGATCATGGTGCAAAAGATGGGAGGAAAGTCGATAGAGATGTTCTCAGACTCAAGATTGGTGGTAGGACAGGTAAAGGGGGAGATGGAGGCCAGAGATTCGAGAATGCAAGAATACCTGAGCCAAGTCAAGCGCTTGCAGTTGGAGTTTGGCCCCTTCAGCTTGTCCCATATTCCTAGGAGTGGGAACAGTCATGCCGATTCACTTGCCACACTCGCAACCTCCTCGGCAGAGGCTCTGCCTCGGATCATACTTGTGGAGCACCTGGATAGGGCAAGTGAAGTGCCAAAGGGAGTAATCCCCGTCCATCAAGTTGAGATAGGTCCCAGCTGGATGGACCCCATAGTGAGATTCCTCAAAGATGATGTCCTACCTGAGCAGAGGTCGGAGGCAGAAAAGATACGAAGGAAAGCTCCTCAGTTCTGGTTGTCCGAGGATCACAAACTATACAGGCGCTCTTACTCTGGGCCATATCTGCTGTGTGTCCACCCCGAAGCAGCAGAGTTTTTGCTTGAGGAGCTGCACGAAGGAATCTGTGGGAGCCACACAGGGGGGAGATCCTTGGCTCACCGAGCCGTCACACAAGGATACTGGTGGCCGGGAATGCAGCAAGAGGCCCAAGAGTATGTCAAGAAGTGTGACCAGTGCCAAAGGTTTGCCCCAAACATCCATTAGCCAGGTGGGGCCCTCAATCCTTTGTCCAGTCCATGGCCGTTCACCCAATGGAGCTTGGACATTGTGGGACCCTTCCCCAGAGCACCAGGGAATAAGAGGTATCTGTTGGTGGCCACGGACTACTTCACCAAGTGGGTCGAGGCCAAGCCGCTAGCCAACATCAGGGACGTAGACGTGAAGAAATTCCTTTGGAGGAACATAGTTACACGATTCGGGGTCCCTCATACCCTCATCTCGGACAATGGGCTCCAATTCGATAGCAAGGCCTTCAGGAGGTACTGTTGCGAACTTGGGATCACAAACAGGTACTCAACGCCAGCCTACCCTCAGGGAAACGGACAGGCCGAGGCTGTCAACAAGGTCATCGTCAACGGGCTTAAGAAGAGACTGGATGATGCCAAAGGGAGATGGGTAGAAGAGCTGCCCCACGTCCTCTGGACGTACCGGACCACGCCCCGGCGCTCAACAGGGGAAACACCTTTTGCCATGACTTATGGTGTGGAGGCAATGATCCCCCTGGAAACAAACTTCCCGACGCTAAGGACGAGCTCCTTCACTCCAGGCAGCAATGATGAACTGCTGGGGCGGAGCCTGGACTTGGTAGATGAGCGAAGAGAGCGAGCAATGATCCAGCTGGCCTATTACCAGCAAAAGCTCAAGTAAGGGTATGACGCCAATGTAAAGCTCAGACCACTAGCACCGGGGGACCTGGTGCTGAGAAAGGTCGTAGAAGCTGCCAATAACCCTTCTTGGGGAAAGCTGGGACCCAACTGGGAGGGGCCCTACCGAATTACCTCAGTGGCAGGGATAGGAGCATACTATTTAGAAGATTTAGATGACAAACCTGTACCTCGTCCATGGAATGTAAATAACCTGAAAAGGTATTACTATTAATGAAGAAGTCTATTTTGATTCAGATGTTCTGCCTATCATGATCACACGTCTCGCGTCCCAACGGCAAATATATCTGGGTACTAGACAGAACCTAGGTCTTGCATGGTCCAAGAACTCAAACCTATGGGGAAACTAGTTACTTACAGCCAAACTGAAGTGTTAGACAGAACCTAGGTCTTGCATGGTCCTCGGACTCAAACCTATGGGGAAACTAACCATTCATATCTGGGTACTAGACAGAACCTAGGTCTTGCATGGTCTAAGGACTCAAACCTATGGGGAAACTAGTTACTTACAGCCAAACTGAAGCGTTAGACAGAACCTAGGTCTTGCATGGTCCAAGGACTCAAACCTATGGGGAAACTAGTTACTTACAGCCAAACTGAAGCGTTAGACAGAACCTAGGTCTTGCATGGTCCTTAGGACGCAAAAGGTCCACCCGAGCCTACATGCCCTCGTTATAATAATTGATGCCGCGATTGGCCGAGATACAATTGAAGTTAAAATCATACAAGTAAAGAAAAAGCGGATAGCGTGCAAGTAAGCAAACAGCCACAACAAACAGAAAAAGAAACAAAGCTCGCATTTCATTAAGTCCAAAAGAATTACACAATGGGAGTTACATTACAAATAAAGAAAAATGGAAGAAAAAGATGCAAAAAATAAAGTGAGGCAGGCAGAGGCGCCAAGGAGCCTAGTCCTTCTATTTAGTTGCCCGCTCCGATGGATGGCTGGCCCATAGCTGCCTCAGGGTCCTCTGAGCCCTGACTGAGTGGGATGGCCTGCAGAGGCACGGCAGGAATAGCTGCCCCCTCAGCAGAAGAAACCTGGGCATCGAGGGAGGGCTTTGCAACCTGCTGAGGCGCGTCCTCGTTAGAGCCGTCACTCAATTCAACTACCACGGGAGGATTACTCCCTTGAACTGGCTCACCAGTGACTCCAGCGTCCGAGGCCCCCTCACCTGGAGTAGCAGCAGTTTCCATAGCAGCCTCCTCGGCCTCAGAGCCATCTGAGGCAACCTTGCGGATGGCAGGGGGGTAGTACACACTCTCCTCCTTCCACAGGTCAGAAGAGGCCTCCACACCAGCTTGTCTGAGGGCTTCACCCCAAGTTTCGGAGCAGTAGCGCCTACATACCTCAGGGACTTGAGATTTGTAGGCAGCTGCTGTCTCAACTACCCCGGCAGTATAGGCAACCTCCTCAGCTTCCTCCTTGGTGGCCCAGGCCTCCTCCCTGCCTTGCTCTGTCTCAAACTTGTCCCTCTCAGCTTCCTCTTTGGCCCACTCAGCCACCCTCTTGGCCTCCTCAGCATCAGCCATCTTCTTTGTGAGGCCAGCTATCAGCTCCTTGGCGAGCTTTAGCTGCCCCTCCACCTCACCCAGACGCTTCGTCTGAGTTTCGGCCTGCCTCTGGGCACCCTCAAGGCCTGACAATGCACTGTTTTGAGCCTGGGTCATTGCCTTCAGCTCCTCCCTGGCCTTGGCAAGGTCCTCCTCGAAGGTCTTGAGGGTCCGAGTAGCCTCCAAGCGCCTATCGCGCTCTGCATCCATGGCCTTTCAATGGTCATTGACCGCCTCCTCCAGCCTGAAAGTGGCCTGGACAGCCTGCCAAACAAAACAGATACGTGATAATTAGCCGAGCTCAAAAAAAAGGAAAGGAAGGCAGAAAAAACTGAAGCGAGAAAAAAAAAAAAAAAAAAAAAAAAAAAAAAACATAAGTGTTAAGGGTCTTACCATCCCCAAATATCGCTTGAGGTAGAGGAAGACCTCCCTACTCCTCATGGTCCCCAGCTGCTCCATGTCCGCAGGAAGGAGCAGGCATCTCTCCACCGCGTCGACCACGTACGCGTCTTCGCTATCCCTAAAGTCCCTGAGGGAGGAGTCATCCCTCAAAGGTGCCCCACGGAGCATTGGGGCGGGGAGCCAGGCTTGAACCTCGGGCGGAGCAGCGACCTGTTTGTCCTGGGCTGTGGAGCCTATCCTCAGCTGCTTCGAGGGCCGCCGAGTGTCATCCCCCTTCCGCGCGGGCCTAGATTTGTCCTCGATGGGCCTCTTGCCCTTATCCTTCTTCAGCTTAGGATCAGCAGGCTCGTGCCTGGACGGCGGGTTCGTCTGAGGCGGAGGAGGAGGAGGCCTAGATTGGGTTGAGGCCGACCTGGTCTGTGCAAGACAAGTCTTTGGAGAAGGGGGAGGAAGCTTCCGCTTGGACTTCCCCGATTGCCCTTCGATTAGGTCGAGTAGACTGGGTTGGGCCTTCTTCTTGTAGCCCATCTCAAGCCGAGAAGATGTCTCTGATGCTAAGAGGTCTGCTTCAGTTAGACGAGGATCACCCAAGTCTCCAGAAGGGTCCTTGGACTGATGGACTTGCTCAAAAACGTCAAAATCATCCTCGGCAGGACCAAAATCTGCAGCTTCCCCTTCCCTCTCGAAGTTCTCTTCCGCGGCTTCTGGGAATGTGTGGGAAGAGGAGGGGACTGCTAACGTGACGCCTTCTGAAGTGGAGGGATCCTCGGGAAACTCAAACCCGTCCTCGGTCACAGTTATTTTCCGCAGCCGAGGATCCTTTGCTCTGATCACGTGCTTTGGGGCCGCGAATGATTTTTGGAGCGGGGTGTACCCTAAGATTTTGTGAGCAGCTCTGACTTGGTGGTCTGCTTCGTTTTCAAAAGCCGCCGACCTGAGCACCTTCTGCAAATCCTCCCTGTTGATCAGGTTGAAGTGGCGCATGAAGGAGTGCGGATCTGCAGAAAGAAAGCACATTCACGTTAGTAGCCAAACAGTGCAAAAAGAAATGACGCATAAAACAAGTTAGAATCTTTGAACCCCCTCCTACTCCCACTGCCCCACCTGGTGTCCCCTCTGTCGTCGGGCAGTGAAGGCCATCGTGCCACGCTCCGGACACGATAAGAAAATCCTCGTTCATCCCCTTGTTGGACTCAGGGAGGCACTGGATAAGCCGGACCCTGTCGTCCCTCGTCCTCATGTAGTAGAACTTGTTCTTCAGGTGTTGAAGATTGTAGAAGTAGTTAACGTCATGATAGGTCAACCTTAGCCCCATCTTCTCGTTCAGAGCATCCACACTGCCCAGAATTCTGAAGATGTTGGAGGCGCACTGGGTGGGGGTTAACCGGAAGTATGTAAGGTAACCCCTCGTCACCGGCCCCATGGGGATCCTCATCCCCCCTTCAAGGAAGGCGATAATGGGAATCACCACCTCGCCCTCCTGCCTCCGGAGGTGCCACTCCCCCTCCTCACAATACCTCAAGCCCACGTTGGCCGGTATCTTATAATCAGCAATGAATTTCTCCATCGCCTTCTCAGTGTAGACGTACTTCTTAAGCCTACCCATCCCAAATGACGCCTAAGAGAGCTAAAGAAAGAGCAAATAAAAGAGAATGAGGAGTAGAGAGGAAGAAAGCTCAGAAAGGGATAGAGCGACTTACAGAAATGAGGAGGAGCTCCTCGGACAGGCTTTTTATGCTGGAGATGTAGGTTGAAATTTGGCTGGACTCTGAATGGAGGCGCAAGAGCTCTTGATTGTGAATGAAAAAGGAGAAAGCGGTTCGAATGGGTATTTATACCCTAGATGGAAGAGCCGCGTGAGTTTTCCCGCCCATAAATGCTAGGCGCATCCCTACCGTTAG
Source organism: Quercus aquifolioides (assembly GCA_019022515.1). Lineage (NCBI taxonomy): Eukaryota > Viridiplantae > Streptophyta > Magnoliopsida > Fagales > Fagaceae > Quercus > Quercus aquifolioides. Next base: position 32,149,249 of record CM032336.1, read on the forward strand.
ATTGTCATCTGCCCGTTGAACGTGGGGAGCATAAAGCCGCCCGAATTTAATGCAGGACACGTTACGCGCACCGAAGCGCCAGTAACACACCTTGGGCAGATGAAAAGGCTCCAACGCTGACGAGGGACAAGACTCGATTGGACGCGGAGCAGGTCCGAGGATGTCAAAATCCTCCTTTCCGCCCGAGGATGCGGACAGCAAGATTTTGAGGGGCTATTGTGGGGCCAGAAAGAGTCAGGCAGCCCGGCCCACTTCGAACCGGGCCCAAAGGCCCACGCCGAGGACGCGTCCAAGGTCCGAGGACGAAAGTGTAGAGCCCAATTGCCCAAGAAGCATTGTCGAGGATGATTACATCCTCGGAAGACCGAGATCAGAAACTGAGCAAGCAGCACACCCTCAAGGGGAATCTCCCTGAGCATCCAAGGAGCAAATAGCAAGTACCAAGCACCGGACATGGAAGCATGGTGGAGGAGCAAGTCCCAGATGAACTGTCATCTCCACATTAATGAGGATAGGACCCCTGAACAGTGCCGTCTTGGGCGCTGCAACCCACAGGAAGGATGGGAATACGGCTGATGGGACAGGCTCTCGAGTGGTGGCTTGGCTGATCAACAAATGTAGGGCTAGGATCAACTGAGAGAGAGGTATATAATGTAAGAAGTCCCTCTTGAGAAGGGGATGGACGGAAAAACCAGAGAAAAGAAATACTGTAGCAGTTTATATTCTCTCAAACCTTGTAACCTTTCTTAAAAGAGATAATAAGAACTCCGAGCTCTGTAAGGCACGTCCGATGAGCATTATGGTTCATCCCAGTCAGCGTTTAAGTTATCAGCACTCACGTACAACTATGCATGGCCGTTGCATTCCTCACTAGGGCCTAGCTCTTGAATCCATACTCTATAAATTCATTGCAGGGTTAGCTGGGCTTGGGTCCACTCTCTACACGTAGGAGTGTTCGAAACCGGTCCCTACACTAACCATAATAGGAAACAAATTTAACCTAAAAAACATTAAAAGCACTTAAAAATAAGGAAATAAATCACCTAAACCTAAAATAACGTTTTTTTACATAAAAATACCAAAATTAAATAATTACAAAAAATAAATTGTAGATTCTGTCCTACATCAGACCCCTCCACTTGAAACAAACTCGTCCTCGAGTTCATTTTTGAAATCTGAAATCTTACGCTCCAAATAAACAAATACTTTAAATGCTTAAGCCCCTTGATCTTCTTTCTATACTTGTAATTTATCAATGGAATAAACAAATAAACTTGAATTTCTTTTTATTTGGTTTTCATGTATTTGAAGAGATTTACCAAATAAGAACTAACAATTGAATCAAATCTATTAACCCCAATAAAATCAATAAACTTCGGTGTATCGCTTACCACCAAAATAAAAGGATCTTGAGATTGACAATCATGTGATTTGATTTCATTGAGATCCTTGAAACCTTCCTCTTCAATTTCTTCCTCAATGATCTACCATCTCGACTTCAATAACTTTCTCTATAATAGGATCTTTATTATTCTCTTCCACAATAATCTTGATTTTAGGATCTTCCTCCATAACAAGACCTTTATTAATTTCTTCATAAATCTCTAAATTTTATTCTTTGACTTCTACATAATCTTCAAGAACAATATTTTCTTCAACATGCAATTCTTCTTTTAATGGTGAAATATTTGGCTCTTCAAAATAATCCAAGTATGAATTTCTTGGCCAATAATAATAATCTTGTTTTGTATACGAAAAAAGTTCATCATAATTCAAAGGATAAAATTTGATAGCAAGCACCCTTTTCATCCTTGACCATGAACGAATTTTGTGTTTACCTTGTCAGGTTCTATTAGATTGTACGTATTCATTCCCATCAACATAAGGCATACACACTAAGTTTATACAAAATAAGTCAAACTTTTCTCTCATAAGAAATATTCTCAAAATCAAATAAATCCTCTAGATCAAGTAACTAAACAAGAAAATCTTTTTTATAAAAATAACCAAAACCGAATTTTGGCTTGCTCCCCACTCCCACCAATCTCTCCATTTAATGCACCAAATTTTCTTCAAGACTAAAATGAGGTCTAGCTTCATGATTCTTTGTCAACCCTCATTAAATGACATTCCATTCATGTTTCCTCCACCACTACTATATAAACTCTCTCTCTCCTTCATTCCAAGACACAAAAACCCCCTCTCTTCTCCTCTCTTGAGTTCTAGTAAGTTGAGTAGTCTTGTCATTTCTTGGTCTTCTTGAGACTCAAGGTATTGAGTGAGACTCACTCTTCCTCTCCTAACTCTTCTTTTCCTCCACCCTTAAAACCTCCCTCAAGAGTCTCCTCCTCCACCATATGGATCTTGCATAAAAGTATAATGCATTTCCCTAATTGTTTTGTGTGTTGCCATGATGAGATTTTAAGATTAAAGCATGATAATAATCATTTAAATTTCTTTGAATATATTTGAATGTTCTTAATTGTTCTTATATGTTCTTCACATGTTCTTGGTTGTTCATCACATGTTCATGCATGACACTAGTTTCGATCTTAAATCCACATCAAAAACATGAAAAATATGTTTATTTAATAATTCTTTTAAATTCTTGAATCTAGGATATCACCATCCACACACATTCACTAGAATTTATTTGTCAATCCAAATGAAATACTTAATAAATTAAATTAGGATTTATCACATGCACACACTTTAAACTCAACATGCAAATTGATTGATAACATATTGGATGATGTGATATGAATGTTGGCCACCATAGTCTAGAAGACCGGTTTTACCGAGTAAGGTGGGTGTCTAATACCTTCCCATCTTGTAACATAGCTCCCGAACTTAGATCAAGGATTGATAGACCAATGTTTATCCTTGTAATTTTCAATTTTTAAATTGTAACTAGGAAATAAAGCTATGTACTTTATCTTAGATTGTATCTAGGACCAAAACCATGTAATTTTCCAATGATCAATGTAAATTCAATTGAAAATTAATAAAATGAGGATTTTTTTTTTTAATTTTGGTTTTCTTATTTATCCCAATAATTAAATAAGTGACGACTCCATTGTAAAACCCTTAATCTAAATGGGAGAATATAACTAGTCGAACCTCCATTTTGAGAGGCAACAACACAACTCCACCCATTAAGCCCAACATCCCATAAAACGGGCTAGGGGTGAGGTCTCTCACAAACCATTAAGCAAAAAAGGTGACCTAATGAATACTAAAACGTAAAGTGGTGAAGACATATAAGTAAATCTTATTTGTGAGTTTCAGTTAACTCAACTTACATACAATTTTTATCATCAAATAAGAGACTTAAGTTGAAATCCCACTTATAATATAAAAAAAAAAAAGTTGATGTATTGATCTAATGATAAAAAAACAATCATCATATATTGAATACTACACACTTAAATCCTTTCAAGCATATTACAATAGTAATCTTATTTGTAGATAAGAGAATATAATGCTTAAAGTTGTAGTTTCCAATTGTTTAACAATAGAATGTAGAGTAAGAGTAAGGATTTTCAAAGACTATTGTTTTTTGTGAAAATTATATCTCACGTTTTATTTTATTTTGTTTTGTAAGTCCTTTGCTTGGAGGTAAATGAGAATAATATTTTGAACAAGATTAATGCTATATATTCAACAATTTTCACATTATATTTTAAAAATAATCAAGTTGACAAGTTTCTATTGTTTCTCGTATGAATTTTTTATTAAAATTATTTTATTATCTACTATTAACAACTTATAACATCAACTATTGTAAATTTTTTGGAATATCTAGAGTATTGGTAGCAATTTCCTTAAATTTACTCCCTATTTTAGAATAAGAACCTAAATTTCCTTTTCTAGTTAACCATTCTTTATTCCCACTCACATCAAATTCCTCGTTCTAAACCATATTTTATTTAAATATCATTTTTTTTATCATTTTTTTAGAATCATGTTAAAGGTACTTTTGGGGCAATTGTTAATAAAGTATTTTAAGAAAATTTTGACAGAACTTTTATGGGAAATATGAAAAATTATTTTTAAAATTAATTACTTTTTTCTTTTCCCATAAAAATTTTAAAAATATATATCATAAACTAATATGTTTAAAATTCATCAACTTTTTCTTATTTATTTATTTATTATTCTTGTTACTTTTAAAAACACTCACTTTACTATATCACGGGTATCATAATACAATAACAATAACCAAATGTTTAGGTGTGCTTCCTAAAGATAAAAGCAACGGTAGCTAAAATCTATCTTTGAGAAAAATAAATAAGCTAATGCGGCAAATTGTTGGGTTTTTTTTTTTTTTTTTAATATATTTAATTTTGGTTACCCGTATTTACCCATTATCCTATTTTATGTAACATGCTACCATGTTACTTAAAAATGCTTGGCAGCCACGCAAGAAGAATAGATGGTAAAAGAAGATAAAAGTATTCATACAAAGCAGGTGAATCCCCCAAGGAAAGTTCCACAATTTTATTTTTTTATTTTTTTATTTTTTGCATTTCGGAATATGAATGCTCTTAATTAAAAGCTACGTGTGGCTCTGGAAGCCAACTTGCCCATTGAATAAGTGAGAGTGTTGCCTCCCATTGTATAGTTTTGTGTAGACAAGGGCCTTGAGCTTTGATGAGGCGCCGAGGGCTTCAAAAACAATCCGCGAGAAGAGAAAAATATGGGCTCTTAAGCTCGTTGCGTTAGGTAGTTAATCTTTGGGCTTTTAAGCCCACGTGGTGTAGTAGGGTGGTTTAGGCTTCTATACCTAGTAATTAACTTTGGACTTTTAAGCCCATTTTTGTGTAGTGATAAGCTCTAGTCTTTCAGATCGTCCCTGTGTAGCAAAGAATGTTTAGGCCCAATTAGCAAAGTTTAAATAAATGCTAGGAGTCTAAGACCAACTCAGAACTGCGCGTTGACGAATCGTTTTCAAAGTGTCTCTTATTCAAAATGTTCTGCTTACACCTGTAATGTCTAAAGATTTTTGAAGTTGCAAGCTTGCCTTCAGTAAATGTTTGACTAGCACAGTATCTATATGACTATATCCCCTAACAAAAATATCCCCTAACAAAATATGACTATGACTTTACCAAAAAAAAATAAAAAAATTCCCCTAACAAAATATTCTAGAATCAATAATAAATGGAATAAAGATTCGAATTGGCTTGGTCCTTTTGAGTGAACCTTTCACAGCTGTAGTTGCGACTTGGCGGCTCTGCAAAAATTACCAATATGCCATGGCCTAAGATATCTAATTAAAACGTCGGCTAGTGAAGAGCACTAGCATTGGGATGTCAAAAAAGTTCTATTTACATCTTAAAAATTTATTTTATCTATTTTAGCATCTCATTTTTATAATTTACTCAACATCTCAATTTTTATTTTTACATACAACTTATTAAAATAATATAAACTACAACATTAAATAATATAAATAAGGACAAAATTTAGCTACAAAATTGGTTGTAGTATAAAATTACAACCTTACTCAATATCATTACTACATATTTTGAAAATCAATCCATTGAATTGCATGTTATTTATGTTCTTAATACCCATATCAAATTTTTATTTCAATTGGATATTATTTACTATATGATTTATAAACATACATTTTATGCATAATTTTAAACTACAAAAACTTGCAATTTAAACAATTTATTGATGACATAGTTATTAGTCTTTAATTTTATAGAAATTTAGCAAGTTTGAAGGATATAAGAAGAAGATGTAATCCAACGGTAGATTTGTCAAAATTCATATTTAATAAAAATATATTGAATAAGGTTGTAACCTTAAACTACAACCAATTTTGTACCTAAACTTTGTCCTATAAACAATTCACACACACACACACACACACACTCTCTCTCTCTCTCTCTCTCTCTCTCTCTCTCTCTCTCTCTCTCTCTCTCTCTCTCTCTCTCTCCAGTAAAGCCACACAACCACCTCCCACCAAAACTCAGTCATAAATGTCAATTCTTCACCACCAAAATTACCCAAAAAAATTTTGCCGCCACCACTGTCGTCAATACCCATCACAAAATCAAACCCTATAGCCAAAAAAAAAAAAAAACTCTCAACCAAAGTAGCCACCATCCCCACATGCCCCAGCCCACCACCACCACCATCAAAGACCAGCAAAATCACAAAGAGAGAGAGAAAGAGACGAGACATAGAGAGAAGTCAACAACCACTATTGCCAAATCCACCATTGTTGTCAAACCTAGCCACCATCGAAACCCCCCACCAAACCAACCATCACCGAAACCCACTCAAACAACCACCACCACACACTACCGCAACTACCCAAAAAAAAAAAACCAAGTAACCCCATTGTCCCCACCACCACCTCCAATACACAAAAACCCATTAAAACACATCCCACCATCAACACAACTAAAACCACCACTATCAACCCATTACCACCAATCACTAAACCCATCTAAAAAAAAACCACCAATGATCAAACCCACAACCACCACCGATCTCCACCTAGTACCTACCCAACCATGCTCAGCCTACAAACCCAAACCACACTCAACCCACAGACCTACCACCGCCACAGACCCACTACCATGCTCAGTCTACGAACCCAAACCATGCAACCACCACCACCAATCTACACTTAGCCCACATACCCACCTCACGCTTAGCCACCGCCGATCTACACTTGTCAAAGTTTTATAGACAATGTGAGTTCCAATTAACTTAACTGGTAAAATCTCTGATGGTTGGATAAGAGATCTGGGGTTCAATTCCTGCATATACCAAAAATCGATTGGGTCTTAGTCTGATGATAAAGAGTTATTATCAAGAGCAAACGCCATAAGTTGAAACTCACTTCAAAAAATAAAATTTATAGACAATTGTAATATTCCCAAATTGCATATTCGCATATATGGAATTTAAAGAATTATCAAACTAATAATTATATATTATGGATCATATGAAACATAAATAAGCAAACTTAATTTATTTGAATTATTTTTTATCTAACATTAAAGCAAAAAAGGTGACCTAACAGATACTAAAACGTAAAGTGGTGAAGATATATAAGTAAATCTTATTTGTGAGTTTCAGTTAACTCAAATTATATACAATTCTTATCATCAAATAAGAGACTTAAGTTGAAATCCCATTTACACTAAAAAAATTAGTTGATGTATTGATCTAATGATTAAGAACAATCATCATATAGCGAATACTACACACTTAAATCATTTCACGCATATTACGAAAGTAATCTTATTTGTAGATAAGAGAATATAATGCTTAAAGTTATAGTTTCCAATTATTTAAGAATAGAATGTAGAGTAAGAGTAAGGATTTTCAAAGACTATTGTTTTTTGTGAAAATTATATCTCACGTTTTATTTTATTTTGTTTTTTAAGTCCTTTGTTTGGAGGTAAATGAGAATAATATTTTGAACGAGATTAATGCTATATATACAACAATTTTCACATTATATTTTAAAAATAATCAAGTTGACAAGTTTCTATTGTTTCTCGTATGAATCTTTTATTAAAATTATTTTATTATCTACTATTAACAACTTATAACATCAACTATTGTAAATTTTTTGGTAAAAAATGTTGTGACTTTAAAATATTGTTAACAACTTGTCACCTTGCTAATTACAATATATTTTGTAAGTTATTATTTAAGAAAAGAAATAAAAATATCTAGAGCATTGGTAGCGATTTCCTTAAATTTACTCCCTATTTTAGAATAAGAACCTAAATTTCCTTTTCTAGTTAACCACTCTTTATTCCCACTCACATCGAATTTCTTGTTGTAAACCATATTTCATTTAAATATCATTTTTTTACCATTTTTTTAGAATCAAGTTAATGGTACTTTTGAAGCAATTGTTAATAAAGTATTTTAAGAAAATTTTCACAAAACTTTTATGGAAAATATGAAAAATTATTTTTAAAATTAATTACTTTTTTCTTTTCCCATAAATTTTTTTAAAAATATATCATAAACTAATATGTTTAAAATTCGTCAACTTTTTCTTATTTATTTATTTATTATTCTTGTTACTCTTACAAACACTCATTTTACTATATCACGGTCATCATAATACAATAACAATAACCAAATGTTTAGGTGTGCTTCCTAAAGATAGGAGCAAACTGTAGCTAAAATCTATCTTTGAGAAAAACAAATAAGCTAATGCGGCAAACTGTTGGGTTTCTTTTTTTTATATATTTAATTTTGGTGACACGTATTTACCCATTATCCGTATTTTAAGTAACATGCTACCATGTTGTTACTTAAAAATGCTTGGCAGCTACGCAAGAAGAATAGATGGTACTTACTCAAATAAAAAAGAAGAAGAATAGATGGTAAAAGAAGATAACAGTATTCATACAAGGTGAATCCCAAGGAAAGTTCCAATATCTCTCGTAACTGTACAACTATTGTCAAGCACCCATGCCTGACCCACCTCTGGCACTACAAAAACCCCCCTCTTCTTTCTATTGACATCATCTTTCATTTTACAAGTTACAACAACCATTTCTCTCTCTCTCTCTCTCATTCCTAAAACCCTTCGAAAATCGTAGTGACATAATATTTTCAAAAACACATACTAGTTAGCCTCAAGAATGTGTGGAGGTGCTATCCTAGCTAATCTCATCCCTCGTCGCCAAAATGGCGGCCGCACCACCACCTCTGATCTCTGGCCCAACGCTAAGCCGAGTTCCTTCGAGTCGCATATGTGTCGACTCAGTGAAGCTGACTCGGCCCCCCTCAAACGACCGCACAGTGTCAAAACCCCTCCAGGTAAGCGAACCCTTATCAGTCATTCATTTAACTGTCTTTTAATCTTTTTTAAAAAGTTTAGGTTCTGAGCGGGACATTTATACAAACAGGCGGTGTGCAAGAAACAGAGAAGCCTGTGAAGAGGCAAAGGAAGAACCTTTACAGAGGGATTCGGCAACGCCCATGGGGGAAATGGGCCGCTGAGATACGTGACCCGAGGAAAGGCGTTAGAGTCTGGCTCGGCACATTCAACACCGCCGAAGAAGCAGCTCGAGCCTACGACCGAGAGGCTCGCAAGATTCGTGGAAAAAAAGCCAAAGTCAATTTCCCTAATGAAGAGGAAAAACAAGGCAGCTATACCCAAAACGGCACTAACCCACCCTCTCTGCGAAATTACCCCACTTTTCCTCTGTATCAAACCCAGAACCCGAATTTGAACAATGGGTTCTCAAAAAGTTCGGATCTTTTTGGGTTTGATTATGATCTGAACGAGTTTGGAGGATTTGATTGTGATGGGTTTGAGTCTATTGGGTTAGTGAACGCTGACCCAATTGTCATGGAAGAGAATTCTGGGTCTGGGTCTGGGTCTATGTCAGAGGGGGCTAATTCATCAAATGGGTTGCTCTGTGTTAACCCGATTGTTCAGGAAGTGAAGGTGAAAGAAGAAGTGGAAAAGCAAGAAATAGCAACAGTGGGTGAGGAGGAAAAGAATGAGATTCAGAAGCTCTCTGATGATCTAATGGCTTATGAGAACTTCATGAAGTTCTATCAGATTCCGTACTATGATGGCCAATCGGTGGCACCACCGGTGACCATTGCTGCCCAGGAAAACCTCGTGGATGATCTCTGGAGCTTCGATGATGATGAGGCTGTTGGCAGCTCTGTCTCTCCCCCTATGTAATTTAACATAGTCTTTTGTGAACTAGGAGTTCATGTAAATTTATGATTTTGGTCTTAGGTGTTTTTTTTTTTTTTTTTCTTAGAAGCTGAACTTCATGTTATTGTTGTTGTCAAAAACTGATGCTATTTTGTATAATTTTCCAAATGGATGCGTGTTTCCGGTTGGAAAATATTTTTATTGTTTGATTATTCTGTAAGGTTCTTTTGCTGACCATTTGATGTTGTTTTTTTGTTTCAATTGAATTAATGAAATTCAGTTTCAGTGTTCAAATTTTGTGGCTCCATTAATTTGATGATGTTCTAGTGGCCAATTTTTTGATTTCGTGACTCTGCTGGAGATATCACTCGCAAGATGAAGTCGAAAATGCCCAAAAGGCCGTGAGGGACGTGTCAAATAAGTGTTATATCATTATCACGCCCACAATATTAGTTTCCTTCTTTTGATTGTTTTTATTTTTTTAAGCAAGAGAAAATGTGCTTCAAGTAAGTTTAAAATTTTGCCTATAAACAGCTTAAATACATAAAAATTTACACGTATGTTTGGAGCTTAGGTTTACGCAATTACATTATCTAATGATCCCAATGGGGCGTTATGAATCAAACATTTTAGTTCAAAGCCAAAAAACTAGAAAATTTGCTTAGAAATTATTTTGAGTTGTTTTGTAAATTTATTTTATTTTCATTGATTGAGTCAATATTTGATATTTTCTACAAGGTGGGGTCAGTGGTGGGCGGTTTTATTTTATTTTTTAAATTACTCTTTCTTTTTCTTTTTTGTTAAACAAAGAGGATAATTAGATTAATTAGGATTAGTTACAACCCCACTGGTTCGGGCATACAAAAGAGCACTAGCGTCATAAGCTAAAATCTTCATAATACCAAAAGGAGGAACATTAGAATGCTTAAAGTTAAGGCAATGTCGTGATCTAAGGCAATGAAGATTACGAAGCATTTAAGAGGGGGCAAGAAAAGTAAACATTGTATTATTATTGTAATAAGCAGTAAGAATGAAGATTAGGAAGAATTCAAGAGGGGACAAAAGTGGGCCAAGAAAAGGTCAAATAGGCTCACATACCAATGTGGGTTTGGGTTGGTGGAAGTAGAGTAGAAGCAAACTTTGGCAACTTGTGTTTTGTTTGGTAAAGCGTTAATGAAATAATACCAATTCCACTGGCGCTGCCGGTTTCGGATTTTCCTTCGAGCGCCTACAGATTTGGGCTTTATAAACTTGTACGTTTCTAAATTTACTTGCCTTTCGTACATATTGTACTATCCTTTTCCTCTTATGTGCAGTGTACTATAATGCCTACAGGCTACAGTACATGCATGTGCACCGCGGATGAATTCTGTAACCACACGTGTAATAGTAATTTATAATTTGTGTAACAAAAAAAAATTATAATTTAGTTATTATTAATTATTAGTACAAATTTACGAAGAGTAAAAAAAATTAGTATTTGGTGTAATCACTATATAGAAAAAAAAATTAATCAAATAACCCATAAACAATCTTAATCTTATTTGACAAGAAAAATAAACCAAATTTGAACATATATTTTAGGCCTGATAAGTTTGAGTTTGAGTTCAATTTGTGTTTGAAATAAATTATAGATCGTCATTAACGAGCCATTGCAGGTCGTCATCAATGACTCATTGCCTAGACTATTGCAGGTTGACGCATGCCTAGACTTTTGCAAGTTGACATCTTACTTTTATGTAAACTAGTTTGAAATTTTGAATACTCATGTGATGGTCAATTCTTTACTTATATAAATATTTTAATTTTTAGTATTTAATTCAAAATACTAAAGAGTTAAAATAAAATGCATGACATTTTTTTCTATATATTTCCACCAGATTATATTTTTCATATCTTTATAAATATAAGAAATTTATTTTTAGAAAATCAAGAATTTTATAATATCCAAAAAAAAAAGTTAATAAAGAAAAGCACATATAAGTATATTATGCATATCTATTATAAAGCACACCATGACAATCTATAGTCCACACAACAATAAATTGAAAACATACATTGAAATGAGAAATTATACAGTTTTATGTTAATGTGTGTGTGTGTTTTTTTTACAGATAGTTTCTGTAGAGATATTGGGCCCAAGAGTTCATTATCTATTTATACGTTAGGCCTGGGGCCTAAGCAGAGAACAAAGGATTGTCCAAATAGGAGAAAACATGGACAGAAGAGACTGCGTCGATACGAAAAAGGAGTTTGTTCTAGACATAATAGCTTGCGAAAGTAAGCTGAGGATGAATGCATTCTCGGCCAGCCTTAGCCGAGGTCCGAGAAGGTAGTTCGTCTTCTAGGGTAACGTTCCAGGAAGTTCTATTAGGGTGGATAAGCTTTACAGAGACATCAAACAGGGGGAAGTCCTAAAATATCTTAGGAAAAAGTTGTTACCACCTTATTAAATGCTCAGCAGCTAATTTCCTAGCAGCATTAATGTGGAGAAGACCCCTGAACAGTGCAGCGTTGGCTGCCCCAATGCGCAGAAGGCCTGAGAATGTGTCCGATGGGACAAGCACTCAAGTAGTAACTAGGATGATCAACAAGTGGAGGGCCAAGATTGTCTGGAGAGTGCTATATAATGGAAGAAACACTCCACGGTGAGGGGATCGGAAAATCAGCCAAGAAACATTGTAGCAATCTAGAACCAAACTTGTAACCACATTAAAGAGTACTATATAAGAATCAGTCTCCTTGGACATTGCCGAGGACACTTATTATTCAGTCTACACTTGTCTATCTTCTTTCTTTCACCACCAACCTACTTAACCTGTTGTTCGATTAACTAAAACCTAGTTTTCTAACCCATTTCTCTACAAATTGATTGTTTTGGGCTTTTTGGGCCTAAGTCCATTCACATTTTGGACTAGGAATTCAAATCTGGTCTTTACAATTGACGTCATCTGTGGGAAATTACTGATGTCATAGTGAATCTAGCGTAGAATAATGGTAGGTTCAGGTCCACACCAGGCAGAGTCTATGGCGTCTCAGCGTCAAGATCACTTCCGTGATCTTGAATGACAGAGAGACCAGGAAGGAAGTGTACATACTACCCATACCAGTAAGAGTCGAGCTCGGGGTAAAAGCCACGTCTCTCATGAGGAGAATGCCAGAAACATATAGAAGGAAATTGATCACCTTAAGAGAAGCTTGCGCCATGAACGGCGAAAGCGAGCTCCATCAAACTCTGACTTCTCTTCTGATGGTGAAGAGACCATCTATAGGCGCAGATCCAAGACTCCCCCTAGCGAGTCTTTCTCATATGATGAGGATTATCATCATGAGCGTAGAAACAAAAATTTGTCATTGATCGGCCTGGGAAACGATGCCACGAGTAAAGCACTCAATCAAATTTCTAGGTCACCTTTCACGCGTTGGATTGAGGGAGGGAGACTTCCTCGACGGTTTACGCAACCTACGTTCACCATGTACAATGGTAGAACAAACCCTGTGGAGCATGTTAGCCACTTTAACTAAAGGATGGCCGAACACTCCAAGAACGAGCCCTTGATGTGCAAGGTATTCCCATCCAGTTTAGGGCCTGTGGCGATGAGGTGGTTTGATAGTCTGAGGGCAGGTTCCATTGATTCCTTCAAGGAACCCACTCAAGCGTTTGGATCACACTTTATTACGTGCAGCAGGGTCCCTCGACCTTTAGCTTCCTTGCTATCTTTGTCCATGAGGGAAGGAGAAACCCTGAAGACATATTCAGACAGATATTGGGAGATGTTCAACGAAATCGATGGTGATTTTAACGATATAGCCATTAGTACTTTAAAGCTCAGCCTACCTGCCGAGCATGGCTTGAGGAAATTTTTGACGGGGAAACCTGTTACTAGTATACGACAACTCATAGATCGGATTGACAAGTATAAAAGGGTTAAGGAAGACCAGCAGCAAGACAAGGGAAGGGGCAAGGTTATCCCTTAAGAGAGAACGGATTTCAGATCGGACCGCTACAATAATAATAGACCCTGAAGAGATTTTGCTGGACAATCTGGGCCTGCAGCCCTTCAAGTGGTAAACATTGTGTTCCAAGAATCGGTGCATCAAGTTTTGGAAAAGATCAAGAACGAACCATATTTCAAATGGTCGAACAAGATTAGTGGAGATCCTTTGAGGCGCAACCAAAGCCTTCATTGCCAGTACCACCAAGAACGGGGACATACCACCGAGGACTACTGAACATTGTGGAACCATTTGGAGCAACTGGTCAAGGAAGGGAGGTTGCAACAATTTCTATACCGACCCAACGGACAAAAAGACCAGTCAAGGTCAGGGGCTTAGGGGAATGATCCTTCAAGGCCTCCGTTAGGTACAATCAATGTCATTTTTGCTGCACCTACGAGAACTGGATCTCATCCTTCCAGGGTGATGTCTGTAACTAGATCACCAGCCGAGGACTCCAACTCCGAGCTGAAGAGAGTTAGACTGGAAATCCAACCTTCGTTGAGTTTCTCGGACGAAGACAAGATTGGAACTATCCAACCACATGATGACACTTTGGTGGTTACTCTTAGAATAAGGGGATATGACGTGAAGAAAGTAATGGTGGACCAGGGCAGTTGTGCAGAGATCATGTACCCTGATTTATATAGAGGGCTGAACTTAAATTCTGAAGATCTGACCGCTTATAATTTACCCCTGGTAAGTTTTGATGGGAAGGTTGTTATCCCAAAGGGCCAGATTAGGTTACCTGTATAGGCAGGCTCAGAGATAGTGGAAGTGGACTTCATAGTGGTGGATGCATACTCCCTCTACACGGCCATTGTGACCAGGTCTTGGCTTCATACCCTAGAGGTTGTTTCTTCGACTCTGCATCAGAAGGTGAAGTATTCGTCAGGAGACCGGATTGAGGAACTGGTAGGGGACCAATCCATGACTAGGCAGTGCCTTGTGTCAGTAATCTTGCATCAGCAAGTAGCTGAGTCCTCGGCTTCCGTTAAAGAAGGCTTATAGCAGTCAAAGTCTCTAGAATTACTTGCGAAGGGGCCAGCCGAGGAGGCCAAATGTGAAGATTTAGAGAAATTTGTCGTAAGTGGTGATCCAGAAAAGTTCTTTCTGGTTGGAGCTCAGCTACCACCTCAGGAAAAAGAGGTGTTGGTGAAATTTCTCAAGAGAAACATTGATGTTTTCGCTTGGAATGCTTACGAAGCCCCGGGGGTGGATCCGAGTTTCATCTGCCATCATCTGAATGTCAATCCATCTGTCACCCCTAAGAAGCAACCACCTCGGCGTTCATCTAAAGAACACTCTGATGCTGTTAAGGATGAAGTGATAAAACTTAAGCAGGTCGGGACTATTAAAGAGGTTTTTTACCCTGAATGGCTGGCTAACACAGTAGTAGTAAAGAAGAAGATGGGGAAGTGGCACATATGTGTAGATTTTACAAACTTGAACAAACCCTGCCCAAATGACCTTTTTCCTATGCCTCAGATTGACCAGCTGGTGGACGCAACTGTGGGCCATCCTCGGATGAGCTTTTTGGATGCCTTTCAAGGGTACCATCAGATACCTTTAGCTTTGGACGACTGATCGGTGCAAAACTGCAAGTGCACAGTATCGTAGTTTTATAGTAAAATGATGAGAAGAGTATCGTCCTCAGGGATTGGTAACTTACTTTTGACAAATACCAAAATTATGCTAATCTCGATTTTATCTAGAGAAGTCACTAAGGTTGTTGTAATTGGAATTTAAAATAAAATCAAATTAAAGAAAATAAGCAGAGGAAAAAAAATATGTTGTTCAAAGATCAAATTAATGGGAAGAAAACTTCTAGGAAATCGATTTCACCTAATCCCTCACTATGCTTTACTCATCTAGCTAATTTAATTTAATTCTCTCTGTTTGTTAGCAATCTCCAATAAACATCCAAAAGCCTCTTTCGATAGTCAATTGGAAACATTCTTGTCATCAATTTACACAAGAGTATGCAATTTAATAAAGCAAGAAAGCATTAAGACCAATGATTTTAATACTACACAGGTTCATACAAGTCTTTCGATCTCTATATTTACCTATGCCAAAATTTTCAAGATCTATCCTATAATTCCCTCTTTCGACAGCAAATCACAAGATCAAAATCATCTAATTAATGGCCGGTTAATTAGAAGCAATAGGCTCAGAATAAATCAGACAAACATGAAGAGAATTAATTCAAATTAACATGGAAAAACAAGCATAATTCGGAATTAGATTACATCGTTTTCCTAGAATAAAGAAAATTTAGTTCATGCTGAAAATTAAACTCAACAAAAACGAATTCACCATAATGTTTCTGAGAAGATTTGAAGGAAAAAAATGAACACAAAAATCTGCTTCAGCCTCCCCTTTCTTTCTGCGTCAGCTTCAGCCTCTTTTCTGCTTCAGCCTCTCCTTTCTTTCTGCGTCAGCTTCAGCCCTTTGTTTCAGCGTTTTTCCTCTTTTTCAGCCACTCTGTTTCAGCGTTTTTCTCTTGTTTCAGTGTCTTCTGCTTCAATTCAGCCTCCCTTTTCAGTTTCAGCGCCTCCCTTTTCTTCTAAACGTGTTGCCCTTTTTCAACCCAAAAACGTTCCACTTTTCAGCCCAAAAACCTTCCTCTTTTCAGCTTAAAACGTTCCACTTTTCAGCCCAAAAACCTTCCTCTTTTCAGCCCAAAACGTTGCTCTGTTTCAGCCCAAAAATCTCTCTAGCTGCTTCACGTCTCTTTTATTTGGTTAAATCTTTATTTCCTTCAAATCTGCAATAAAATTTAAATAACAATAATGAAGTCTAAAATCAACAAAAATAAATAAAATTAGACTAAAGTTTAAAGTTGAGAAGTGATAAATTATGCCAAATTATGCAAGTCATCAACGACCAAGAGAGGACAGCTTTCGTCACTCCTATAGGAAACTACCATTACAAAGTGATGCTCTTTGGTTTGAAGAATGCAAAGGCTACCTACCAGAGGATGATGGCCAGGATGTTTGAATCACAGTTAGGAAAAAACATTGAAATTTATATTAATGATATGGTGGTAAAATGCAAGGCAAAGTTCAAGCATGTTAATGACCTCGAGAATATTTTTACTATCTTGAGGAAACATGAGCTACGACTTAATGCTTCCAAGTGTTCTTTTGGTGTCAGATCAGGCAAGTTTTTAGGCTACATGGTCACACCCCGCAGAATTGAGGTCAATCCTGACCAGATTAAGGCGATCAACAATCTGCAACCACCTTGGAATCCCAAAAAGGTCCAAAAGCTTACGGGGATGACTGTTGCTCTAAACCGGTTCATCTCTTGGTCAACAGACAGGTGTAGACCCTTCTTTCAATTGTTGAACAAGTGGAAGGGGTTTGAATGGACCGAGAATTGTGTCCTAGCTTTCCATCAGTTGAAAGAGTATCTGTCTCGACCACCCATCATGTCCAGATCCGAGGTGGATGAGGTTTTGTTTGCCTACATTGCAGTGGCCTCCCATGCGGTGAGTTTGGTGCTGATATGCGTTGATAGTGGTATACAGAGGCCAGTTTATTATGTGAGCAAGTCACTACATGAGGCCAAGGTTCGTTATTTACCATCGGAGAGGGCCATTCTGGCCATGGTGCATGCTATGCGTAAGCTTCCCCACTATTTTCAGTCACACACTGTTGTCGTCCTAACCCAACTCCCACTCAGATCTCTACTACGGAGTGCTGATTACACAGGAAGAATTACAAAGTGAGGCACGATTCTAAGGGTTTTTGACATTAAATACATGTCTCGCACCTCTGTCAAAGGTCAAGTTCTTGCCGATCTGGTTGCTGAGTTTGCTGAATCCCCGGTAGAAGAGAGGGTAGAGGAGTAGAACATGGATGAAAAATCGGTTGGAGCGATTTCCGTACAAAAACTTTTATCGTGGAAGGTTTACGTTGATGGTGCAGCGAACCATAGGGGATCTGGAGTGGGGCTAGTCTTGATATCTCCAAAGAGGATTACAATTGAAAAATCCTTAAGACTGGATTTCTTGGCTACAAACAACAAGGTTAAATATGAAGCCCTACTGGTAGGGATGATCATGGTTCAGAAAATGAGGGGAAAGGCAGTGAAGGTATTCTCTGATTCAAGGCTGGTAGTGGGCCAAGTCCAAGGGAAGTTGGAAGCCAGAGATCCCAGAATGCAAGAATACTTAAACCAGGTTAGACATTTACAGTCTGGATTTAAGTCTTTTAATTTATCATAAGTCCCTAGAAGTAAAAATACACATGTGGACTCTCTGGCCACATTGACAACCTCCTCGGCACCGAGTCTACCTCGGGTAATCCTTGTAGAGGACTTATGTAAACCCACCGAGGCAAGAGGAACTATAGTTCATGTTCATCAAATAAGGGTGGGTCCTAACTGGATGGACTCAATTGTATTGTTCCTCAAGGAAGACGTTTTGCCCGAGAATTAGTCCAAGGCCAACAAGGTATGGAGGAAATCTCCTCGGTTCTGGTTGTTTGAGGACCAGAAACTATATAAGAGGTCTTTCTCTGGCCCGTATCTGCTGTGCGTACACCCTGAAGCAGTTGAGTTGCTCTTGGAAGAATTACATGAAGGAATTTGTGGAAGCCACATGGGGGGTAGATCTTTGTCTCACAGGGCTCTCACACAAGACTACCGGTGGCCAAATATGCAAAAAGAAGTACAAGACTATGTAAAGAAGTGTGACCAATGCCAAAGATTTGCACCAAACATTCACCAACCTAGAGGGGTCCTTAATCCCTTGTCTAGTCCTTGGCCTTTCGCACAATGAGGCTTGGATATTGTAGGGCCTTTCCCCTAAGGCGGCAGGGAATAAGAGGTACTTGCTGGTCGGCACGGATTACTTCACCAAATGGGTCGAAGTTGAACCATTGGCAAAAATCAGGGACGTGGATGCCAAAAAATTTGTTTGGAAGAATATTGTCACTCGGTTCGGAATTCCTCATACCCTCATCTCGGACAATGGACTTCAATTTGATAGTAAAACCTTTAGGAGGTACTGCTGCGATCTAGGAATAAAAAATAGGTATTCCACTCCGGCCTATCCACAAGAAAATGGGCAGGCCGAGGCTGTCAATAAGATCATAGTGAGTGGACTCAAAAAGAGACTAGACAACGCGAAGGGGAAGTGGGTGGAAGAACTACCACACGTCCTTTGGACTTACCGGACTACACCTTGTAGATCTACTAGAAGACGCCTTTCTCAATGACCTATGGAGCCAAGGCTGTTATCCCTTTGGAAACTGGGTTCCCCACGCTGAGAACAAGTTCTTTCACTCCGAGCGACAACGATAGGCTGTTGGAAAAGAGCCTAGATTTAATTGAAGAATGGAGAGAAAATGCCATTGTCCAATTGGCCTACTATCAACACAAGCTCAAACAAGGATATGATGCAAACGTGAAGCTAAGGCCACTGGCACTTGGAGACTTGGTTCTAAGAAAAGTTATGGAAACTGCCAAGAACCCAGCATAGGGGAAATTGGGACTCAATTGGGAGGGGTCCTATCGTATCACATCAGTGACCAGAATAGGTGCATATTATCTTGAAAATCTAGAGGAAAATGCTATACCACGCCCCTGGAATATATATAACTTTAGAAGATATTATTATTAATGGAGATTTTCCTCACCCTATTTGGGTTTGTTATATTGTGTGTCATGTGTTCTTGACATTTATCTAAGTATCAAACAGAACTTTGGTCATGCCTGGCTCCTCGGACCACATGCCTTGGAAAAATTGATAACTTTTAATTATTGTTTTAAGTATTAAACAGAACCTTAGCTATGCCTGGTTCCTCGAACCACCTGCTTTGGGAAAATTAATACTCCCTGACATCTATCTAAATATCAAACAGAATCTTGGTCATGCTTGGCTCCTTGGACCACATACCTTGGGAAAATTGATAACTTTTAATTATTGTTTTAAGTATTAAATAGAACCTTAGCTATGCCTGGTTCCTCGGACCACCTGCTTTGGGAAAATTAATATTCCCTAACATCTATCTAAGTATCAAACAGAATCTTGGTTATGTCTGGCTCCTCGGACCACATACCTTGGGAAAATTGATAACTTTTAATTATTGTTTTAAGTATTAAACAGAACCTTAGCTATGCCTAGTTCCTTGGACCACCTGCTTTGGAAAAATTAATACTCCCTGACATCTATCTAAATATCAAACAGAATCTTGGTCATGCTTGGCTCCTTGGACCACATACCTTGGGAAAATTGATAACTT
Organism: Quercus aquifolioides; assembly: GCA_019022515.1. NCBI lineage: Eukaryota > Viridiplantae > Streptophyta > Magnoliopsida > Fagales > Fagaceae > Quercus > Quercus aquifolioides. Next base: position 32,169,169 of record CM032336.1, read on the forward strand.
TTAATTATTGTTTTAAGTATTAAATAGAACCTTAGCTATGCCTGGTTCCTCGGACCACCTGCTTTGGGAAAATTAATATTCCCTAACATCTATCTAAGTATCAAACAGAATCTTGGTTATGTCTGGCTCCTTGGACCACATACCTTGGGAAAATTGATAACTTTTAATTATTGTTTTAAGTATTAAACAGAACCTTAGCTGTGCCTAGTTCCTTGGACCACCTGCTTTGGAAAAATTAATACTCCCTGACATCTATCTAAGTATCAAACAGAACATTGATCATGCCTGGCTCCTCGGACAAAATACCTTGGGAAAATTAATAACTTTTAATTATTGTTTTAAGTATTAAACAGAACCTTAGCTATGCCTGGTTCCTCAGACCACCAGCTTTGGGAAAATTAATACTCCCTGACATCTATCTAAGTATCAAACAGAATCTTGGTCATGCTTGGCTCCTCAGACCACATGCCTTGGGAAAATTGATAACTTTTAATCATTGTTTTAAGTATTTAACAAGACCTTAGCTATGCCTGGATCCTCGGACCACATACTTTGGGTAAATCGATGCTTTTTATCAAACTGCCAAGAGTTAGGGCAAAGCCTTAGTTATTGCAGGCTTTTTGGTTTACAAATTTGAGGTAAGTTAATATTCCTTATTGATGACTTCAATGTCAAGTAAAACCACTTCAAACGACAATGATTTTCACTTCAAACGGCAATGATTAATTCACTACAATCTGAATGACCCCTTGTGATTAAACCAATTAATTAATTAGCCAAGTTGTTAATTAATCAATTAATCATGCAAACGCGTGGAAACACAAACAAATCACCAATAAACTAATTAAGCAACGGAAAATAAATAACACGGTGATTTGTTTACGAATGGGGAAAACTCTTGCGGCAAAAACCCTACCGGGTGATTTTTAGGTCACCACTCCCGAAACTCCACTATTATCAAATCAAGTGGTTACAAGTAAAAGAATCCCAAGTACCTTACCAACCTACAGTTGAACCCTTACCCCAATACCCAATTGGATTTGATCTGTAGTGACAATTTCCACCTTTGATGCACGGCTCCCAAGTCCGTGACTAACCAATGCGCGGATCCCAGTACGCGACTTCAAACACCAACTAAGAAGGAAAAGTTGGCTGCAAAATTCTTCAGTTCATCCTATACGATGAAGATCAGGAAGATGCTTGGTCACAAAACCCTTTGGTGCAAATACACAGCAACTTCTTCAGAGAAGATGAACTAGGTCAAAAACTTCGTCTTTTGATCACAATTTGCTTGAACAGAGATTGCTCAATGCTTTTGCAACTTGTGTACAATTTGACGGCTCTTAAAACAATCCTTTTATATGTTTAGGGTTAGAAGAAAAGAAAGCCCAAAAGCATATTCACGGATCCCAAGAAAATCAGATCAGAAAATCTGAAATTATAAATCTCGACAGATAGCAAGTGTCGAGGTAGCTATCGAGAAGGTGTCGAGATTTAATGAAATTGCACTTCAGCTTGCTTTTTCTTAGACAGACTTGATGACTTCAACACTTGACCTTGAAACCCTGTTTCTTGAAGTATTAAAAACACCTAGAACTACCCAATTACAAGTAGAGTGCGTTTTGTCAAAGGATTAGCCAATTTACATAAATAAGTGACATATGTTCTTAACAAGTGAAAACACATATGTCCTAACACATATTAACTTCAATATGTAAATCACAGAAAAGGAGAAAGAAAATGCCCATAACATTCATTAATAAAAGCCTTAAAACAAGGCAGATCAAATACAAAGAGGCAAGTTGATTACAAATTGTGAAAAAAAAAAAAAAAAAAAAAGACAACCTATTGCTTCATTTTTATTACAAGTTTTTCTTTTGGATCCTTGGGAGGTTGTGTACTTGCTGCCGTGGAGGACACTTTGGCCTTGTCCTTAGGATCCTCTTTTCGTACCCATGCTGCTCAACTTCATCTTTGGCTTTCTCTGCCTCATCCTTGGCCTTCTCGGCTAGAGCCTTAGCCTTTTCAACCTCCTCCAATTTCTTTTTCAGCGCAGCAATTTGGGTCTTGGAGGAGGCCAATTGGTCTTCAACACTGTGCAACTGCAGCCTTTGGCTCTCAGCTTGTTTCTCCACATTTTCAAGAGCAGCTGCTGAGTATTTTCTTTCTTTCTCCTCCTCCTGTAGCTTCTTCTTGAGCTCTTGGATGCTCCTCTCAGCCACCTCAAAGGCTTCCACGGCAGCGTTATGCCTTCCTTCCTCCTCCTTCATCTGCCGATGGTAGTCGTTGGTCATCTCCTCTACTCGGAAGGAGGCTTGAACAGCCTGCCAAAGAGAGAAACATGGATTAGAAAAAGAAAGTAAAGAAAGCAAATTAAAAAGAAAAAGAAAGGAACAAGACATACCATGGCAAGATATCTTTTTAAACTGAGGAAAACCTCATGTCTCCTCATCTCTCGTAGCTCGGCCATGTCCTCGGGGAGTAGCAAAGCTTGCTCCACCGCATCGGCCACGTAGCCGACTACTCCTTCTTGGAAATTGCAGATGGAGGCGTTGGCTAGAAGAGGTTCCCAATTCAACATTGGGGCAGGAAGCCAAGCTGGAGGCCCGACCTGGGGATCACTTCTCTTTTCGGCGCCCCTCTGCCCCGTTTTGGCTTGTTTAGTCGTCCTTTGAGCCTCGTCCTCGCGAGGGGGGAGGGTTTGTCCAACTCCCACCACCTCCTTCCCTTTTGGCTCTCTTTTCCTCTTTAGATCGACCATTTGGGAAGGCAGGGCAGGTGGAGGAGTGGGAGGCTTAGTCTGGGCTGCTTTCCCATATGCATCCATCCCTGGTTGGGATTCTGTCAAATCCAGTAGACTGGATTTTGGTCTACGTTGAATCCCCATCTCGTCGGGTATTGGTGAGAATGATGGGCCGAGATTAGGAATTGAAGTTTCTAGGGACAAGGCTTGGTTGAAAACCTCAAACTCGTTCTTGGAATCAGGTACTTCTACCACGTTTTCTTCCTCTATGATGGTAAGGCGAGACAAAGTGGCTACTCCAATTATCTTTTGTAGTGGCGAGGCTACCTTGGGTATGCCTTCAAATATGGGCTCTGTGGTGGGCGTGCCCACTGGTTTTGGATTGGAAAAAAGAATGGGCTCTGTGGTGGGCGTGCCCCCTGGTTTTGGATTGGAAAAAAGAATGGGCTCTGTGGTGAGCGTGCCCTCTGGTTTTGGACCAGGAAGGAGGAAACCTGGTGCGGCTACATTGATCCTTTGTAGGCGCGGGTCGTTTGCTTTAATAACACACTTCGGCGCTAGGAAGCTCTTGGAGATTGGGGTATAGCCCAATATTAAGTGGGCTGCCCTAAGTTGACCATCAGAGTGGATGAAAACCTCGGCCTTCAAGATGTTGTCTAGGCTCTCCTTGTTTACAAGACTGAGGTTGGGCATGGCAGCGTGTGGGTTTGCAAGACCATCAAGAAAGACAAGAAGATATCATTAACAAAATGCAAGTCAAAGGAAACTTCACATATTGATGAAAATCAAAAGAAAAGAAAGAACTTATAATTAAACACCCTAGAGCTAAAACCCCACCTGGCCGCCCTTCTCTCGTCGGGCAGGGGAGGCCATCGTGCCATTCCCCTGACACGATCAAAAAGTCCTTATTTAGGCCTTTGTTGGAGTGAGGAAGACACTGAATGAGCCTAACTTCAGGATACCTAGACTTTAGGTAATACCCTTGCCCCTTCAGGTGATGGAGGTTATAGATCTAGTTGACATCATGATGAGTAAGCTCTAAACCCATCTTATCATTGAGGGCATCTACACACCCTAGTATTCTGAACATATTTGGGGCGCACTGGGTAGGAGCTAGCCTATGGGCTCTAAGGTAATCTCTAGTAACAGCACCCATAGGGATTCTCATCCCTCCTTCAATGAAGTCAATCATTGGGATTGCTACTTCTTCCTCTTGCCTATCTGTGTGCCACTGTCCCTCTGCGCAATACCTAATGCTCACTCTTGGAGGGATCCTATATTGAGCCCTAAACTCTCTATCCCCTCCTTGGAGTTTACCAAACTCTTAAATCTACCCATTCCTAGAAGGGTTTGGAGAGACCTAAAGTGATCGAGAGGAAAGAATAGAGCCGAGGAGAGAAAAAGTGCGAAGAATAGAAAGATGTATGGAAAAGTAAAGTGCAAAGAGTTGTAAAGACTTACAGAAATAAGAAATGTGTCATCGGACAAGCTTTTAGTATTTGTAGAAGCACGAGTAAGGTTAAGAGAATTGGCAGGTTCAGTGTACGTGCGCTAATAGCTAAGTGAAGGCTAAAGTAAAGAAATTGTTTGATTTGAGTGGTATTTATATCAAAAAAAGAGCTACAGAGCGGGAAAGTTCCCACCCAAGTTCCAGCAGGGTTCTCAGCCATTGGATTCATATCGTACCGTAGAATGTGGGGAACATAAGGCCGTAAAAATTTAATGAGGAGCGCGTCTCGTAAGCCGAAGCATCAGGAGCGTGTCTTGGGCAGTTAAAAAGGCGCCTTTGTGAGTAAGGGTAGGGCGAAATGAGCACAAGAGTAAATATGGTGACATCGAAATCCTCCTTTCTTCCCAAGGAGCCAGAAAGAAGAATCTCGAGGGGCTATTGTAGGGATATTGGGCCCAGGAGTTCATTATCTATTTATACGTTGGGCTTGGGGCCTGTTGAGGTCCAAAATTTCACAAGAAAGCCAATTCCATGAAAAGTAAAGAAGGCCCAATTCGTGCAGCAAGAAGAATTGACATCAAGGCCCTATGTATGTTCAGATTTCCAGCAAAAAAGGCCATTAAAAAATCCAGCAAAATCCAGTGAAAGAACTGGGCCGGGATACCCAGAGGCTTGAGATCCTCGGGATGTGTAGCACAGCTAAAGTGGGATTGAGACAGCTCAAAAGGGGTACCACAGAAACGAAGAACATATATGTCCTTCTCAAGCACCCAGTGGTGCAGCAAAGAACTAGAAAGCTTGTAGAGTGACAATTCATGAACAAAAGGCTGGTACCTCGGGGAACCCAGAATGAAGAACTATAAGGGGAAGTGGCTGGGAAAACCTTCAACCCAGCAGGAATGGATTTCGCTCAGTTGGGAAAAATGACAGCAGGAAGGACGGCCAAAAGTTGAGCCTAAAAGATAAGAAGCCTTGAAAGAAGAAAGATTGAAGGTCAGCTGCTCGAGGACGCCCCAGAATGGAAAGTCAGGAAGTGACTTTTAGGGAAACAGCATGAAAAGAGGAAAACAATGAGAAACAGGTAAAGAACCAGCCATTAGAATGGCTGGCATAACAAGGGCTCTGATACCCAGGGAGCCAAGGGGGGAGAATCAATGGTACATTAAACCCTAGAATGACATTATAAAAGGGGCGAAGCAGCCAACATCAAGGGGGATTCAGCAATAGTGAAATCATAATAGAATCACTGAGAAAACTCTGTCAAAATTCAAAGAAAGTAGGGAAATATCTCCCGGTATCTCAGAAACAGCCACCAGTACATACTTGGATTCAAAAGGATTCAAACTTTGCAAGTTTTAGAGGCTTAGATAGCCATCTAAGTCTATAATTTTTTAGCTTATTTGGACCTTGTATCACGTCTTAGTGAGCATATTGTAATCCACAATTAAGAAAAATAATGAAATATTTCATACTAATTGGAGGATCCTTAATAATTATTTCATGTGTTTCTTTATTACATTGTTTTCCTTTGCTGCTTTCTTGCTGTTCAATACATATATTCTTGCTTGCTAGTTTTCCTTTTACCCAGCCAAAAGTTGAGTCTTTTTATCGGGGTCCTCACTTCAACTTGGGCCTTGGACACACTTAGCCTCCAAAGAAACATATGCCAAAACATGCACACATCAGATATCACTCTCTCCCACAAAAATCCTTCTCACCTAACTATCTTGGAAGGCAATGCCCAAGCAAAGCCACTTGGACTTGAGTTCCAAATCCCACAAGTCTTATGCAAAAGCACTAAGTCTGTGAGAATTAGGGCCAGGATCCTCGTGGCTGAATCATTCTCATGAAATTCATTTACATATATGTATATGTATTAAAATGTATATCCTTATTTAAGAAACTAACAATTATTTGAAGATATGTGTATTGTATAGTGTGTTTTTAGGCAGGACCTATAGAGATAAAGGGAAAGGACAAAACTCTATTGCATAATAAGCATAGAGAAAGATCATATAGTTCAGAGAATCAGCATTCTGGGTTCTTACAAGCCTAGTACGCCCCGGGATCCCACGACAGTACGCCCGGGGTCCTAAGTGAAGGAACTCTTTTAAATGTTTATACAATAAAAGATAAGTCTTAAATATTCTATTTCAATCTCTTTCTCATTGTAATATTATGAATACTTATTTTACTTGTTTTGTAAGAGTAAAGGGTCATTTTATGACACTAAAACACTTATAATAGTATTTTATTGCTCAAAAGGAATTGCATTTTTGCCTTGAGGAGATTTATGTGACTTGCGCACAACTTGGTTTGTAATCAGCCCCTATTTAGCTGCGGTGAACCAAGACCAGTCCACCAAAAAACAAGTATTTGGCCCGGGATCCTTATCTCTACTTGAGCCTGTGTGCTAAGGAAACAACACTCTCACAAGGCCCAAGTCGAGGACAAAGGATTTTCTGAATAGGAGAGAACATGGATAGAAGAGATTGCGTCGGTACGAAAAGGGGTTTGTTCTAGACATAATAGCTTGGGAAAGTGAGCCGAGGATGAATGCTTCCTTGGCCAGCCTTAGCCGAGGTCCGAGAAGGTAGTCCGTCTTCCAGGGTAACGTTCCAGGAAGTTCTATTGGGGTGGATAAGCTTTACAGAGACATCAGACAGGGGGAAGTCCTAAAATATCTTAGGGGAAAGCTACTATCACCTCATTAAATGCTCAACAGCTAATTTTCTGACTGCATTAATGTGGAGAAGATCCCTGAACAGTGCAGTGTTGGTTGCCCCAATGCGCAGAAGGCCTGAGAAGGTGTCTGATGGGACAAGCACTCAAGTAGTAACTAGGATAATCAACAAGTGGGGGGCCAAGATTGTCTGTAGAGTGTTATATAATGGAAGAAAAACTCTACGATGAGGGGATCGAAAAATTAGCCAAGAAACACTGTAGCAATCTAGAACCAAACTTATAACCACATTAAAGAGTACTATATAAGAATCAGTCTCCTCGGACATTGCCGAGGACACTTATTATTCAGTCTACACTGTCTATCTTCTTTCTTTCATCACCAACCTACTTAACCTGTTGTTCAATTAACTAAAACCCAGTTTTCTAACCCATTTCTCTACAAATTCATTGTTTTGGGCTTTCTAAGCCTAAGTCCATTCACATTTTGGACTAGGAATTCAAATCTGGTCCTTACAGTTTCAATTGATCGAGTTCACTCTTAATGATAACTCTTTGTTATCATACCAAAAATATCAATTGGTCTTTTGGTGTAGGCGGAGATTTAATCTTAAATCTCTTATTTGATAATAAAAAACTTTATTAGTTGAGGTAACTGGCAGCCACTAATGTATGTATTAATGGAGAGGTTAGGATCAAGTTATATATGGTATAACTATTTGTAATTTTACACTAATCTATGATTTTTTTATAAACTCCATATTTTGAAAATCCAATGATTTGAGTAAATATTTTTGCAATTTTTAATATGCATAGTTGTACACTAAATTTTGTGTTAATTGTATTTTTTTTTTTTTTTTTTTTTACTATTGAATCCAAAAATTCATATTTTGTGTATAATTTTTAAATTTAAAAACTTTATGATGAGATAATTATTAATATAATATCCAATCATCTTGATATTTTTACAAGTATGAAAGATATAAGAAAATAAGATGATCCAATCATTGATTCATTAAAATTCTCTTTCAATAAAAATTTATGGAGTTACGTGATATTGCAAAAAGCTATTATCAGGAGCGGATGCTATAAGTTGAAACTCTCTCAAAATATAAAAAATTAAAAAAAAAAAAAAAAGGTGTAATTTGAATTTGACCTCCCTTTTGGGTTTCACAAAAACAAAAACAAAAACTTATATCTGACTGTCATAATAAATATTAGATAATATGTCAAAATTTATTATCTGAAAAGGGTTTCATATTATCAAATTTATAAAATTTTGTTGAATGAATTTTCCTTTTTACCAAATAAATCCTCGATCGAAAGCGGTTTCAGATTATATGCTCCATTCTCCCTCACATAGAACCCTGATTAGCAACTTCACTTGGACAACCCCTCCAGAAAGCCCAAATTTTAGTTGGTTGTCACGGCTCAAAGGCCTAGAAGCCCATAACCTATAAAAATGCTGACTGTGAGTTTATGCTATCAATAATAAGGGCCCGTTATTCTCAAAATAATAATAATAAGGGCCCGTTTAGCTCCCGTAAAGATTGCAACGTTCCATTTTGTCTCACATGAGATTTTAGGTGAAGGATCCTTTCTCTTCAATGTGAGGCTTTTATATAGAAAATGACATATACATGTTCATCTACAAGAAAATCTCTCTCTCTCTCTCTCACACACACACACATATATGAGTCCACAAGAAAATGACACACGCGCACGCGCATACATACATACATACATACATACATACACACACATATATATATATATATATATATATATAAAGATGGGTAAAACCCATGTTTTGCATTATTCAATAAGTGATTGTCATATCAGTATTTTACTTAAATTTTAATACATCCTACTACACCTAACCTAATAACATCTCAATAAATTCTTAATTTTGTTGGATTTATATGTGGGTATAAGAATTGATTTGGTGTGATTGTGTTTATTCTAAAATATGTGATAAGATGATGTGGCTTATTAAAATTAGAGGGGCAAAACATGGATTTTACACCATGTCCTTACAGAATTTACTCTCTCTCTCTCTCTCTCTCTCTCTCTCTCTCTCTCTATATATATATATATATATATATCCACAAGTAACAAGATTAAAATTTAATGTCTATTTTTATTTGATAATGATAAATTAATCTATAGGTACTCTTGTAGTTTGTGGCTCTATTCTTCCATTGAAAACCTTAGGTTAGGTACACTAATGTTTACCGATTATTTTAAGAGAATCAAAACTTCAAAGTTCGATAAATAGACTACATGCTTGACCAATATTTATAGTTAAAAATTAGGTAACAATATAGCACTAAAACCAAAAATTCTAACAAATTAGAACAAAGTGGCAAATGAGTAATTATTAGGTATTCTTAGAGCATGGTGACGAGGTGCTCTCTCCACTCATATTCATGATAAATCTCACTAATTAAATTTATAATAGAATTTACTATAAATGTGAGATAAGAGAGTACCATATCACCATACTTCGAGTATACCTTATAATTTTCCATGATAAAGTAAGACTCAATAATTTACTCTCAGTAAATACTCCCTACCTAAGGACTAGGACCAATTGATGAAAACTAATACATTAAACTAGACTTTCAAGTAGATAACAAATCATCAAAAGGTTTGATATGGCAAATCTAAGTCGCCAATAATGTATTGTGTTGGCCACTAAACTGGTACATAACTACATGTACCATTTGAAATGTATCAGATAAAATATCAGTTTGTTCAAGGTGATTTTCAAATGTTTCATGCAATACTAGAAGAAAAATAAAAAAGGCTATCATGCTAAACAAATAACAAACAACTACAATAATAACAGTGCAGTTAAACAAAGCAACAATTACAATAATAACTCCAAGCTGACAAGTAACACCTTATTACTAATGTATTTAAATTTTCTAAACAGGCCCTCTATGAATTGTTCAAAAAGATTACCTCGGAATCTCCCATTAAATCTATTAACAAAAATTAACCTCATTTAAATACATACAAGAGTGATTAAAGAAAGAAAACAAAATGTAGGTGAACAAGTGTATAAGTTCATGTGCATCATATATGATTATTTTCCAGTAAAAATAATAAGAACCAAATAGGAACAGTTGATTAGAACAATTTAACACTAAAAAAAAGGTGACATTAGAAATAAGAAAATAAGATTAGGTGAACAAGCGCGTAAAATGCGTGCATCACGTAAGATTATTTCTGATCATATTTTCTGTTATTTGCTTTAAGAACTAAATACAAACAGTTAAAATTGAACAATTTGACTCAAAAAATGCTAAAACGACCATCACGCACCCTTGGCGTAATAATCACTTTACAAGTGTTAAGTACTTGTGGGGTGTAGGAGGCAAAGGTTAGGGTTCAAGCTTTCAGGAATAAGTTTTACACACATATACACTTAGATTAAACTAAAGTAGAAATTTCTATTTTGTATAAAAAAATTATAAAAAAAAATAATAATAATGCTAAGACAACAAATATTGATCACCCTGGAAGTCTTATGCAAATGCATCTTACCCATGTGATAATCACCTAATTTTTTTGAGATGAACTATTGCCTTCATTCAATTTGAACTCCAACTTATAGACTGAATGAATCCATACTTCAGTCATGGACGATTTGCTGCAAAGGGACATAATCGAAAACAATTGTGGACGACTTGCTTGAACCAGACAAACTCCATGCCCTCATTTATTTTAACAGACTACAGATAGTACAATTTGCAAGTTCTTCAACCTCTAGAGCATTCAGAATGATGTTCTTAAATTGCTAAAAAACTATTTTTAACAACCCACACCACAAAAAATAAGCTACATTGATGATGCTATTCTTTTTTTTTTTTTTTTGCAAATGAGTTACAATAAATTGCCGTCTATGAACAATAATTCTTTATCTATCATCAAATAAAATAATATTTCTCTCTTTTTCCTTTCTTCACCGTTCCTCTCTTCTCTCTTTCTTTTTTCTTTTTTTCTTTCTTCACCGGTTCCTCTCTTCTCTCTCTCTTTTCTTTTTTCTTTCTTCATTGGTTCTTTCTTTCTTTCTCTCTCTTCTCTCTCCTCTCTCCTCTTTTCTCTATCTCTCCATCTTTGTGGGTTTAGCGTTGGTGGTTGATTTTAAGTGTGGGTTTCGTGAATTCTAACTATGGTGTTGGTGGTGAGTGATTTAGGTTGTGGCTACGGGTTCGTGAGTTTGGCGGTGGTGGTTGATTTTGGGTGTAGGTTTCTTGGATTTTGACTGCGGTGATGTTTGAGTTTCATGAATTTTGGCTGTGTTGGTTACCTTTGGCCGTGGTAAAATAATATAACATCGGCACGTTTACACATCAAGCAGGCTTGAACGCATTCGCTAGATGGAATGGACGAAGACTAGTACAAATTGCACTTAGGCCTCAGCTTGTAAAAATAAACCCTCGAACCCATCAACCATAAAACCCCAAAAATACTTAGCAATAGGATTTGCATTCATTAGCTTAAATGGTGTCTAGTAATGGTATAGCACCCCAAACCACTAAAATATTAACAATTTTGCAACTATCATCATCACCAAACCAATTTGTCGTCACCCATTATAGATTAAACTGTAAAACTAATGGACGTTTGAACTCATCAACCATAGCACCACCTCAAAGCACTAAGCAATAGGACTTGCACTCATTTAGCTAAAGGGTATGGAGAGACTAGCATAGCACCATAGCACCCCAAACAACTAAAATATTGCCAGTTCAGTAACCATATCTACACTGAATTAACGTGCCATCACCCATTAGATGAAACTGTAAAACTGTGACCACATTTCTGCCGTTTATAATAAAATTCAGATTAAAACTGGAGACCTCAACGACCAACTCAGATTAAAATTGGAAAAATCGATAAACATAACAATAGAAACCAAAATATTAACCAAGGTACCAAAATATTAAGCCTCCTTTTATCTAGGATATAAACTAACATGTTCCAAAACCAACAAATAACACACAGAATGGTCAAAACTACTCTAACAAAGTAACTGAGGGCACATGAACCATCAAAAGTCATACATCCTTCAGCTCTCTTCATAATGGTCTCACTTCTTGGATTTCTTAGATGTCCTGCAATTACAACAAATCTAATTAGATCTCACAGACAGATTGGCCTAATTCACAAGTGTGGAACAACATCTATGATGCTTACTGAGTAGGTTGAGATGCAGAAACAGCAGGAGCAGCTGGGGCAGCAGGTGCTGGTCTTTCTCCAGAAGGTCCCTATAGACATTATGCAATAAACAACAAAGTAAGAATCCTAGTCAATATATTAAATGAAAACTCAATCCATCCAATCTTGGTCAACATTTGATAGATTTAAAACAAGATTAATCAAGGGCAGATATACAACATGAAAGACCATATATTTTCTTGTTTGATAAGTTAACTAAAGCTGGATTAACATATTTGCATAATGAGTTTCAACTGTAATGTCAAAAAGAAAAGCTTTTGAAGCATTATGAAATTAACAGGATGCTGAAAACCATACCTGGGCCAGGCGTTCCTCCCTTCTAGCGTGTTTCCTCTCCCTGCTGGCCTTGTTCTTTGCCCGCTTCGCCTCAAACTGGTCAGACAACGTCTTCTCTCTTGCCTTCTCAGCCTTGGACTTGTGGATGCTCTCCATAAGGACACGCTTGTTCTTGAAAACATTACCCTTCACCTTCATGTACATATCATGGTACATGTGCTTGTCAATCTTCTTAGATTCCCGGTACTTGCGGAGCAAGCGCCTGAGAACACGCATTCTCCTCATCCATAGCACTTTGGTAGGAAGCCTAGCCTCCCTTGTACCCTTGCGCTTACCTGACAGAAATTCAGAAATCAGTTTTGGACAATTCAAAACCATTCTGTCATATCATTCATCTACTGTACACTAGCTCAAAAAAGTAACACGGAAGATCACCAGTGCTTGCAATTAAAATATTGCTTTATACTGTTTCTAGTTTGTGAGTTTTCTCAACATAGTATAGAAGATTTCTCACCCATATTGATAGTTAGGTGACATTGATTTATGTGCGCACATATATTCAATTTAATGTATAACCAAAGAACATTTGTTAAAATAAAATGCACAATGATTCGTCTAAATTCTGAGTTCAAGACTAATTTCACCAAAACCAAATTCCTAAATTACCCATGAGTCGAGAAGAAAGAAAATACCATATCCAGAATGACGCCCCTTCCTCTTGGCTTCCTTCATACGACGTGCACGAGAACGTGAGTGGATCTTGGTTGGCTTCCTGATGATGAAACCATCCTTAACCAGCTTTCTGATATTTTGGCCTGCACTTAGTGAGTAACAAACATCAATAACCAAACACAACAAAAGAAAAAGTAAACAGCATCGTTGTAACAGCAGCGTGAAGGCATAATCTAGTATAAAAAAAATACTAGAAATGGTACGCAAGTTCCATAAGGCACACATGAACACTATCCATTGATACAAAGTCCAAGAAACTCAAAATCAACCAAACCCAATAATTTGAGTAGTTTTAAAAAGTATTTTCGGCCCAGAAATTAAAACCTTTCACACATTTCCTGAGCAAACAAAGAACATTTTCAAGTTAACCACTAAACTTTGTTACCACAAACGGTTCAGTAATAACTCCACGCTATGAAATTATAGAAAAACCGTAAGCAACGAACTACACAAAAACTAAAACCCTAGCTACGATTATAACAATCAGATTCAGATCTTAACGCCCCGTTTGGCAGCTCAGAAAAATCACACCAATACAAAAGAAAACCAGTAAAGCTAAAATGTTTGAAAAATTCAAAGAAATCCATTCCATTTCTAATATTTTCCGACGGTTTCTCAGCAACCAAACAAGTCGGAAGAGAGTAAGCACAATAAAATCAAATCAATCACATCATAGCATAGCATAGCATACAAGATCAAAACCATATAAAACAAAAAATGAACAGAGAATAAGAAACAGAGATAGAGAGAGAGAGAGAGAGCGTGCGTACGAGAGTTGGCCATGGAGATTTCGTTGACCTCATTTGGGTCGAGCCAGACCTTGCCACGGCCACACTTGAGGACGCTCGAGGCGAGCCTCTTCTGGAGCTTGAGCGAAACCATGTCTGTGTCTCTCTCTCTTTTTTTCTTTTTTCTTTCTTTGTTGTGTGGTTGCTGCTAATGGCAGAGAGGATGAGAGTTAGGGAAAGAGAGGCTTTTATATAACCACCACACAAATGCGACTTGCCCCCTCTAGGGTTTCTCAAGGGGTTCCGCATTGCTTATTGGGCCATTAATGGGCATCTACAAGGCTAGCGATATACACGTGTCATGGGGCTGGGCTACTATATTTGGGCTTCTAAATCTGCCTTTAGAACCTGATGTAGTGATGTGCAAAAATTGGGTTTTAAAAAAAAAATACATATACATTGTTGTAAAATAAAAAGAAATAGCAAGGAGGAATACATAAAATTTAGGAGGAGATAGCATATGAAGTTTTAATATTTAAGTGGTCAGCCAAATTATAGAAAATTTAGGAGGAAAAATCCCATTGTTACAAAAAGTGGGGGAGAATGAATACAAGTCTCTTGATAGAATAGAATGGACAATTATTGATTGTTGATTTAAAAAAAAAAAAAAAAAATTGGAAAACTATTACTTTTTGTTGTTAAACTATGTATTAGAATTTAGTTTCATCAATGAACTGTGTAGATTTGTGTCTATTATTATTAGTTTAGGAGTTTATGAAGTTTTGAAAAGAGGTTAATGTTATCCTTGCTTTCACCTTTTTCATTTTAATTGAGTATAGCTATAGATTTTTTTTTTTTTTTTTAAAAGCTTTACAAATAGAATTATTTATCATGTAGTTAACTTTGATCTTTATTCATAGAAAACCGCGAAATTTGGAGGAACAATTTGTTCAATTTCAACAATTAACTTATATTGTCAAGAGTGTTATAGTCCAGCAGAGATACTCAGGACTCAAATTCCCCTACCTAACTATCAAAAAAAAAAAAAAAAAAAAAACTTATATTGCAAGTGGAAGTGGGCATTTAGCTAAAAAATAATAATAATCATCCTATATGACAAGTAGGGACATAAAATACCCGTTTGGATTCAGTTTATCAGTGCCTAGCGTCTGCGTTTTTTTTTTTTTTTTTTTAAGTGCGTTTCTCTGGCTCTGAGCACTGTTCAATGGGTCTCATGCACTGTTCACAAGACTCACAAACCTCTTTTTTCAACAAAACTTTCATTAAAAATGGATCCCATGGCACTATTTACACATTTAAAAATTATTTTGCTACAATATTTTTAATTTTCAACAAAATAAGCGATATCCAAACACACCTGAAGTATCATTAATTGAACCATATAGCTCGGGGAATAAAATAGTAGTTTGGGGTTTTTTTTCAACCTTGCAATTAATTTTAGGGTTGAAAATGTTACAACAATGTCACTTCCAACAATAATAAATAAACATGTTCACAATTCCCAAACTGTTCAACTGACCCATGTATCAATGTAACCCGTTTATCCTTAAAATTGGACATGAATTACAAAAGGGCTGATGCATCATGCACAACATGTGAATATCACAGAAAAGTAGTCCCAATTTGGCAAAATTACAAATCTTTATCCAAGTAAACCACATTACATCAGGCGGGTAATAGTGGATAATACATGTAATTTCCGTTTCTCCATCAGCCAGAATACAATATTAACCCTCATAGCTCAAAATTATACTACTTTATTCTGGAATAATTTCATTGATGATCATGGTCTCTAACTGGGCCTTTCCATACAACACCAAATTAAATTTCAACATGTATAATGACCATATATGATATCTATAAGAAATACAAGTAATAATGATCCTATTCTTCAGTTGCATATTATCAAGCTAAAATTGCATCTCTAGGCTATTTGAGATTCTATCAGTGCCATTGCTCCCAACCCCGATTAATATCAAAACGAAAAATATGCTGCATCCCTTAGGCCTTAGCATCTAAAAACTTCTTTGATAACGGGAATGTGAAGAAGCTATATCAACAATATCTCTAAATACAGGTTTATGTCCAGTGAGATCTGCACTTCTGTTATGAGCATAACCTTTGGGTGCAACCTGGTGCACGACTGAATCATTTGGGCCTTCACAAATCCCAAGTTTGACAATGAATGTGGCAATGCTCCCTTTATCAGGGCCCTCACTCTCTATCCAAATATTACCTCCCATGAGATTTACAAACCTAATTCAATCAAAAGAGAGCAAGTCATTTGCTGAAGAGTTGAGTAAACAATGCAGGGGCCATAAATAAGATGCAAGAAATGAAGAACAACCCTATTTGATAGCTCCCATGCTAAATCAATAGCTAGTTACTCAACATCTTCCTAGAAATGATAGCATGAAAGGTCAATGCTCAGTAATGTCCAAAAAGGAAAATGTAAATGCCCAACAGATATGGTGAGAAATATCTCTAAAAGACTTCACATAGTTAGAGTGATCAAAAATAATATTAGGGTGGAAAAACCAGAAGTTCTGCATGCAATGTAGTCAAATGTAGGATCTGAATTTTCTAAGTACCGTTTACAAATGGCAAGTCCAAGTCCTGCACCACGATTCATTTGATTGGATCCACTTTGAAACTGAGTAAATCTGGTAAATAGATGTGGAATATCTTGTGGGAGAATACCACAACCAGAGTCCTTAACCTGCAGTAACAAGGATGTTATGGTTGATAACAAACAAAATGGTATGCAGTAACTATAATACCAAGAAAAAAAATTGGGCAGATAATGCATTAGGTTGTAACCAGGCATCTAGCAATAGATGCCATGGATATACTAAATGAGTTAATCATGGAAGTAAAGCACTAGATCACATGGGACAATAAACATAAATTAAAAGGAGTACCCTGCAATCACCAAAACATCATTTGTCCATAACATGGCAAGAAATACCTCAAACCTCATAAATGTAAAATTTTTAGATTTTAATACTAGTCAATAGAAACAAGCCAAATGAAAAGTCAAATGAACTATTTACCAACCTGTACTCGTAGGAAGAAGTGGCCATCACTTGATACAGGATAAAATTCAGGGGGTCGACAATCTCTAAAGGACTCTGGTTTTGCAATAGATGCTATAATTGAAACATAACCCTCCTTAGTAAACTTCAGCGCATTACCAGCAACATTTAAAACAGTTTGCATAAGCCGTCTCTCATCACCAACAGCACATACAGGTAAATCCGGGGAGATAAGCAAAGTCATGGATAACTTCTTCACAGATGCTATAGGCTTTATCAAATTCATGATCTACAAATTTAAGACAGATTATGCTACCAAGATACCCATATGTAAGTGCTGTACAAAATCAAGATTATTTTAATTCCATTTTGTAAAAATTGAACCACTGGGATAGTCACCTCTCTGAAAACTTCATGAAGGTTGAATGTTTCTTTTTCTAATTCTAGGCTTCCATCTTCAAGTCTAGAAAGATCTAGAACATCATTAATAAGTGTTGCCAAAAGGTTGCTACTCTTTAGTACTGTCTCTATCACAACCCTTTGTTCTGGACTTAGCTCAGTCTCTAAAAGAAGAGAAGACAATGAAATCATTGCGTGCATTGGTGTCCTCATTTCATGATTCATGACCGCAAGGAAATCATTGCGAGCATGGATAGCCCTCTCTGCTTCTCGTCGAGCTAAATCTAAAGCAACATTTTGCTCCATGAGCTGATCACGGGCCCGCATAGACTCTTCAAGAATAGCAGCATGTGAAAGAGCAACTGCTACCTATATGAGAATTGAAGAACATGAGCCAGTACAAAGTACACAAGGACACAACAATATTATTATGTATGATACACACACACACACATAAAAGGCAGCTAATGACGTTTAAAAAAAAAAAAAAAACCTGGTCTGCTACAACATCAACAAGTTCCAATTCATGGTCTCGCCACTTTCTAGCACCATCCGTAGGGAGAATTAAAACCATGATTGCATAGCTTTTAGCAGAGAGATCAGGCCAATCATTAATCTGGAAATTCGAGAGATCTAAAAGAGGTACGCGGACAGCAACAACATCAGGTGGCACATATCTTCCTACAAGAGGCCTGATCCTAGCCAGAGGGCAGTTGTATGGTATGCGTATTGCTCGAGCACTATTGAAAACGTCATTGACTATAGAATGGTTTAGTGGCACGGTGGACCCAACTTGTATTTGGTGGTTTAGGGTATGAGAAAGTTGCAGATTCATTCCAGTTCGTGACGGCATCCACAACACACATTCTTCTAGGGCTAAAGTCCTACCTAACTCAACAAGTGTGGTTCTCAATATAGTATGTCTATCAAGCGTGCTTCTAATTTCGTGAGTCAACATCCTAACATGCCTTCCAGTTTCTTCTTGTGTAAGAATAAGACCCATCTCCCTGTCAAGTTCTTCAGCCTTGTTCTTTAGAAATAGTTCCCGAGTTTTGACACTCAACAGATCAGGAATGATGTGAACAAGCATTAATGCAGTTGCACATGATACAATAGCACAAGCAATTTTTGCAACTGTCATCACAACAGCAACTGCTTTAGAGTGCATAGAGAACGTCCACAAACTTATGAAGTGGGTAGCTCCACAAAGAACAATAAAAGCACCAAACTGCATAAGCACCCATCTATATGGGAAGAATGCAGATTTTTGAACAAAATATATAAGCTCCAGGGGTATGGAGAAATATGCTATGGCGATTAAGAAATCTGAGATATACTGATATTTCACCAGAAGTTCATCATGCCATTGTGTGTCAATGCAATCACAGGACTCCATTACCCAATAAACTCCCTCAACAAATCTGAGAACACAATTAAATAATTATATTGTTAAACCACTAAACAATATGAGTTCACAGAAGAATTGACAACTAATAATTAAAAATGCCACAGAACATTCATTGCTTGGTGTGTTTCAACAGATGATAATTTAATCACACAAATGTGTCGAGTTCAAGATTATATGTGCAAATTCAACATCAATAAGGGACCACTAAAGAAATTGACAACCACCATCACATTTATAGAAACTTGAATTGGTAAAAATGCACAAAACATTTCAAGAAAGGGTCTAATTGAAACAGGTGTGGTAATGACTACCATTTAATTAAACGGACCCAAATTGGAGAACAAACTTGAACCTTGAAAGATACTTCCATAACTAATGGACCATTCAATTTCCATGTGATTTCCAAAGATACCTTTATAAAACATGTAACCATGCTTTCATTCTCAATAGAGAACCTACTGCTATCAGGAAAAAAGTCCCTAAAGCAGTGAGTGATTTCTATTATTTTTTATATCACCTCCCCTCATTCAATTCCTATAATCAGATATTCTGTCTACCAATAATTTGCACTAACACTAGTGTTTCCAAAAAGTGATGATGCTTAATCATGTTACTATTTATAACAAGTGCCGGGTAATTTTGATCATGATCAATTATTTTCAGATAGAATTTTTATTTACATATTATTTTTAAATAACAATCAAGAAATTTTTTCTTGGTAACATTATCCATCTAACCAAACAAACTCTAAAGTAGCTCAAAACCAACTCAATAATTTTCCTTTAAATCAAAATTTTTTTTATAAAAAAAAAAACCCATATTTCCAAATACAAAGATTTAAATAATTCAACAATGATGCCTAACAAATGAGACTAACAATAATCATTATCCCTTTTAAAACAAAAAGTAATACAAAAACTTAAAAAACTCTTCTTTCTCAAATTTACACCAGACCAATCCCCAAAAACATCAAATTACAAAAGTCCCAAAAACATATACAAATGGGGTTTTAATCATTTGCCAAAAAAAGAAAGGGAGTAGCATTAATATTTACCAAGCTGAGAAAGAAAAAGTGGATGGCCAGAGACTAATTGCAGAGCTATGTGGGCGTGATCTCAGCCGTCCATTTCATGTGGGGGTTCCATAAAGTTGAAGTGGAACAGTAGCTTCATGGGAGAGAAGTAAGAAGCAATGGAAAACCAGTGTATGAAACTATGAACTAGGAATTTGGTATAGTGAAGGAAGAGACTTTTATGAGTACAGTGAAGCCAAAAATAACATTCACGGACAAGAAACTAATTAAAAGGGAGATACATTGGTTTCTATTTTAATGGGAGTCTCGCACGTGCCTCCACTGGCTTCGTAGGTTTTTTTTTTTTAATCCAAACAACATCATGCGATAGTAACGCATAATACCACACGTACCACCGGAACTTTAATGAAGTTATTATCGTGAGCAAAATATATCTATTGAAGCATTACTATTCAAACAACTTAACTTTTACTAATATTATGTAAAGCGATGCGAAAACTTTTACCACTCGGGCCAAATAAATTTTGTTTAAAAGAAAAATTTTCACACATGTTGATATTTCATTCGGATAACATGGGCGGGTTCTATCACTTCCATTGGACATTGGGATTGAAGTTTTTAGTTCTACCCATCTCCTTCGTAAGTGGGTCCAACCGACCAATCTCACTTACCTTTAGGGTCCATTTAGTTGGAAGAGTGGAAAAGTGGGAGGATGAAAAATTATGGAATGATGAAAAAGTAGGAGGATAGAAAAGATTTAATTTTCTCTCATGTGTATTTGGTTGGAGAAGTGGAAAAGTGGGAGGGCGAAAAACTTTTTTGTTTGATTAAAGAGAAAAATGGGAGAATGAAAAATGTAGTTTATATAAATTGACTATTATGTTCTTATTATATAATAGTGGGAAAGTGAGAGGGGTAGGTGAGTATAATAAAGTGAGGATATTTGTGTAAATTACATCATCAGCATCTTTTCCTCCCAAATTAGGAGAACAAAAAAGTGTGGGCCCAGAGGGATTATTTTCCTCCCCATTTTCTATCTCTCTCGTTTTCTCTCCTGAACCAAACGGTAGAAAATGTCATTTTCCACCTTATTTTCTTCTTCCTATTTTCCATCCTGTCTGTTTTCACCCCAACCAAACATACTCTTAGGTGGTAGAAGTGAAAGAGACAAAAAGTTATTATTGTAATGTAATTTAAAAATGTTTTATTATATGCCTTATAAATTAATAGTATCTAATTTTTGAATAAAAAAGTTATTAATTTGTGTTTATCATAATATTATTAATGTGTTATTAATTGCATTAATTATTATTTCAGCTTGCAAGTTTTTTTTAATAATAAATATAGCAATATCGTCAACATTTTCAACCCAAGAAAAAGGTTGTCCACATTCATAGTTTTTTTTTTTTTTTTTTTGGGTAAGACATAACTTTTTTTCCTTTTTTTTTTTTTTTTGGCTAAGTGTAAGACATGACATAGATATTGTTCTTTTTAGCTATGAGAATAAACTATGATAAATTAAAAAAAAAAAAAAAAAAACTATGATAAATTATTGTTTTACTAATTTTGATAAGATTTCATCCTTTTTATTTTTAGTGTATAAAACTTTGTAGGGACTGGGTTTGAGCACTTTTTCTATTGGATGAGTGAACTCAGGCCCAACTAGCCCAATACAATAAATTTATAGAGAATGAGTTTAAGAACTAGGCCTTAGTAAGGGTTACAACAACTAGACATGGTTATGAGTAGATTGAATAACAAAGACGTGGACTAAAGTGTGAAATTCTGTTCTCGGCCCTCATCTGAGGAGCTTGTAGTTCTTATTATTTCTTCAATGCTTGATTACAAAGGTTTCAAAGATGATACAAATTGCTACAGTATTCTCTGTTTCTCATTCCCCCCCTTTTCCTGAAAGATTTATTACATTATATATCCCCTTTCAATTGATCTTGACCCTCCATTTGTTGATCATGCAGGTCACTACTTGAGTGCTTGTCCCATCAGCCGCTTTCCCAAACCTTCTGTGGGTTGCAGCAACCAAGGCAGCACTGTTCAGGAGTCATTTCCTCATTAATGCGGCCAGAACGTTAGTTGTGAGCATTTAATGCGGATGTGACAGTTTCTCCTTGAATTGCTCCTCCACCATGCTCCCATGGCTGACCCATTGTACTTGTCCTTTTTCTTGGGATGCTCTGGGAGGCTGTCTTTGATGGCGTGCCGCTCTTCCCTTCTATGATCTCGGTTGGCCGAGAACAGGATTGTCCTCGGCGATGCTTCTTGGCAATTTGGACTTTCTTCGTTCGTCCTCGGACATTTCTCCCTCCTCGGCGTGGGCCTTGGGCTTAGTATAAAATGGGCCAGAGTTGCCAAATTCTTTGACCCCACAAACTTTATAACAGTTTAAATTGTTTAGATTTTTAGGATTATTATGTAAGACATAATTAAGTGAAAAATACTAATTGGAATGATTTTTTTCCTACATAATTAGCTAATTTTGCTCATATATATATATATATATATATATATATCTTTATTCCCCATTCAAGTGGATAAATTAAAATTCACTCTTTTTTTAAAAAAGAAAAAAGAAGAAGAAGTAGATAAGTTGTATATATCTTTATTCTCCATTCAAGTGGATAAATTAAAATTCTCTCTTTTTTTAAAAAAGAAAAAAGAAGAAGAAGTAGATAAGTTGTATATATCTTTATTCCCCATTCAAGTGGATAAATTAAAATTCTCTTTTTTTTTTAAAAAGAAAAAAGAAGAAGAAGTAGATAAGTTGTAAAACCACAATAATTGAGTCAAACCATCATTACGCCACGCCCTAAAAGTTTGAATGCAAAACCCTTGAACATGGTGGTAGTTAAGAAATCATTTTTCTTATAACATTTTTTTTTGGGAGTAGAGAAAATTGATGACAAACAGATTGAATAGTTCAATAGTTATAATTGGAAAAGGGCATTCAAATCCCAACTTTTCTAATAAAGAAAAATAAGTTATAAGCGGTAAAGTTATTACCTAACAATATATATATGGATAAAATTTAGGTACAGTACTTTATGTGCTGTTTTTTAAGTTTTTCTCATAGAATTTAGCCATGTGATTACTTAGAACCTAAGTACTGTACATAAATCTTGCCCATATATATATATTACAATTGCATAATAGTATAATAAAAAACTTCATAAGACTTTTTCTCAAAAATTATGAAATCTGTAAAGAAATGATAATTGGCTATAGCATACAACATTCTCATTAGGTAATGTAAAACCTATCAAAATGCAATATACATGATACTATTCACAACAAATTCACAAAAACAGCCCACATTCGGCGAGGCATTTTGCATAAATTTTTACAATTTGCTAACGTACACAATCACGGTAGCCTTGTTTAAATGTTTTTTATTCATTTTTATTTTGAATCTTATCTCTTCTCTCTCCCATTGTAGTATTAATAAAGAACGAGATATATAGTTTGTTATAAAAGTGATTATATATAATAAATAAAATGGCATTTTAGTGAGGTAAAATGGCACTAAATTCACTTTTTTAGCATCATCATCTCATTATGAGTGTTGTTAAATCAACATTGATTATCTAATAAAACCACTATTTTATAAAAAAAAAATTCACAGAAAGTCAGAAACTATATATTCAAAAAAAAAAAAAAAACAAAAGACAGACAAATAAAACCAAAAGAGTAAAACTTAAGCGCAATACTTTAAGTCCTAAAATTAAATTTAAACAAATAGCTACATTGACTTTAATTTTCATTAGAAATGATAAAATTTGTGTTCTTCATTGGTCATGAAACTAATACCTAAGATTTACTCAAACCAATTAAATTCAATGCAACTATGTATTAAAATTTAAAGGGAAAATTGCATTTTACCCACCTGTAGTTTGGCCCGTTTTAACAATGCCTACCCGTGGTTTAAAAGTTGTCACTTAACCCACCTGAGGTAACCTCCGTTAAACCCCCGTTACCCACCTCTCCCTTTTCAGCGTTAAAAATAGGAGTAAATGTGTCTTTTTCATTATATTTTATGTCTCTCTCCTCTTTTCTCTCCTTCTTCTTCTTCTTCACAATCAAAACCCAGAAATGTATATGGAATGATGCATTTAACGTTCTTACCCAATGCTCACTGCAATTGCCAAACATATTTTTACAATGACAAGAAAACCAATACACCTACAGTCACAAACAAAACCACAAATCCATGTGAACATACACCCACAGATTCACTAGCCTTCCACTGCTAAATCCAAAAATTGTCTACTTAATTCTTCATAAAACAATCACAAAATAAAATACAAAAATTAAGAATAAATGATATCCACTAGTTTGCTGGATTCAATCTTTACCCTAGGCTTTCTTTCTCTAAAACTCTAACCCCTTCTCTTTTGCTGGGTTCTCTAAAAAAAAAAAACCCAGATTTGCAAGTAAAAAAAAAAAATTGCAAAAAAAAAACCCCAGCAAAGACCAACAAGGCAACGGATGGTGGAGATCTGTTCCTTTCACGCATCCTTTGACTTTCGAAACCATCTCCATGGAAGAAGATCTCAAAAACAAGGTAAAGTTCGACCTCGAATCTTTCCTCAAAGGCAAACAGTATTACCATGAAACTGGTGGATACCTCGAATCTTTTACGGTCCTTCGGGGACAAGGAAATCGAGCTTCGTGGCAGCCATGGCTAACTTCTTGTCCTACGATGTTTACGACATCGATGTCTCCAAGGTCTCGAAAGATTCGAATCTGAACTCGTTATTGTGATTGAAGATTTTGATCGTTTTCTGATGGAGAAACCAAGGACCGAGAATTTATCAGTGATAATGAAGTTTATGGATGGGATATTGAACTCGTGCATCGCTGAAGAGAGATTGATGGTGATTTTTGGGGGTTCTAAGGTAGAGAGAGGGAGAGAGCTCATTTCTTTTTTTTAGGGTTCTAATTCGGTTATAATTTTGGCTTATATAGTAAAGGGGATTTTTTAACGAAAAGGGCAGAGGTGGGTAACGGGGGTCTAACAGAGGCCACCTCAGGTGGGTTAAGTGACAACTTTTAAACCACGGGTAGACATTGTTAAAACGGGCCAAACTACAGGTGGGTAAAATATAATTTCTCCAAATTTAAATGGTGTGACAAGACTTCTAGATACCACATTTATTTTCATACTAAGAGCCACTCTAATATATATTTGAAATGCTTTGAAATACTTACATAATGTGTAAAAAAACATAAAGCACTTTAGTACTTGGGGGAGATACCAACTCGTTGGGCGGTAAGAGGCTAAGAGCCACTCTGAAGCAATTTGGCATGACTTATTATTATTAAATAATTTAAACAAATCACGTAACTATAAAATTAGCCACGTGATTAAAGCCATATCTAAACAATCATTTGGGTATGTTTAGATTGAATTTATTGTTGCTAAAATTGAAAACTGAAAACATTGTAGCAAAATAATTTTTAAATGTGTAAATAGTACCGTGAGACCCATTTTTAATATTTTTTATTGCGTAAACAGTATATGAACAGTGCATAAACAGTACATACACGGTTCATGCACAGTATTTTTTGTCTCTCAAAGTCAAACAATGTGGCGAAAAAAAAGAAAAAAAAAAAGAAGGAGAAACGAAGATTAGAGGAAACGTGGACGCGCAAACGCGCAATCCAAACGCCCTCTTTATAGCCACCTAATATATTAGAGATTTAGAGGGACTATCTTTCAAATAAGATAACAGGAAAGTTCTGTCCCCCACCAGAATGAACCTATCCTCTTTAAATATGAATGAGGTTATGTACATTGCATTTGGATGATGGTGGCAAAACTGTTGTCCTTTAACACAGTCCAGATGTGACATTTACTCAAAAAAAAAAAAAAAAATCCTTTTTGCCTCGAACCAAAATGCTTCCTTATATTCAAAGGCTTTGCATACTGAATTGGAACATTACTAGATACACACTGTCGCTTTTTACCAATGGCTGAACAAGACTACTGGTATTAAGTATTGGTTTGGATCTGAAAGTTGCGTTGCGTTTCTCCTGCGTTTTGTTTTCTCCTTTTTTTTTTTTTTCACAAAAGTTGACTTTGAGAGACAAAAATACTGTTCATAAATAGTACGATACACTGTTCACACACTGTTTATGCACTGTTCACGCATTAAAAAATATTAAAAATAAATCCTACGGTACTATTCATACATTTAAAAATTATTTTGCTACAGTGTTTTCAGCAACAATCAGTTGTATCCAAACGGACCCTAAGTGCGTTTTTTGGCTGGTCTCATAGCACTGTTCATGGACCAACCAAAGCAAAAAACGCGTGAACAGTAGTAAGTGAATAGTGTTTTATCTTTTTAAAAATATTTTGCTACAGTATTTTTAGTAATAAGTTTTCAGTTTTCAGCAAATAAGCGATATCCAAACAAATCCTAAGTGTCTGTTGGCAAAAATTATTTTTGCCAACTTATTTTACTATTCAGCTTATTTTTGCTATTATTTATGAGTTTCATTGCACTTTTTGGTACTATTTATAAGTCCAACTGTACTATTTCAACTAACTTTTATCATTATTTACAATACTTTTAGCAAAAAAATTTCAGTTTCAGCAAAATAAACGAATCCTAAAAGGACCTTAAGTATATTCATATGACCTAATGCATCATGAAGTTGTAAAGTGCAAAAAGCCAGGCGGCAAGAATGCAGTTTAAGAATCAAACAGATATAACAAAATTCTAGTAGTATGGTGCTAACAAAATATATACACTCATAGCAAGAAAAGGTCATCAGTAAAGACATAAACAAGTTTCACTAAAACTCGCTTTTCAGAGAATCTAGAGATAAAACAGGACACTTTAGTGTTTTTTTAGCCTTTTAGGTCTTCACCACTTGTCCTAGCACATAAATAAACCATTTCAAGATGTCAAAAGCTGGTGTAATTTTAATTTTTAACCAGCACTTACAAAAACTCTTCTTTCGGCAGTGACTTTATTTCAAGAAATGTCTGTTCGAGTTCATATGCACAGGTTGTCCATGTCAACCCTTCAAATTCTAGTCAAATTATCATATGGTCATGCAGTTCAACAT
This sequence comes from Quercus aquifolioides, assembly GCA_019022515.1. Taxonomy (NCBI): domain Eukaryota; kingdom Viridiplantae; phylum Streptophyta; class Magnoliopsida; order Fagales; family Fagaceae; genus Quercus; species Quercus aquifolioides. Next base: position 32,196,018 of record CM032336.1, read on the forward strand.
TAGAAGCAAGGGGAAGAAGACGACACCTCACCCTAAAGAATCATACATGAAAAGCACACATCAGCTGACAAACAAAACCGACCAAAGAATGCATCAATGTATGATCATCAAAGAACAGTATAACGCTTAGATGAGCCCAAAGCAAAGAATGTAACAAATACAATGTTGTAGGCTTAAGTCAAGATAACAGGTTTTAGAATTTAAAAAAAAAAAAATTTTGAGGCCCCAATTAAATAACATATAATAAAATTACTATAAAGTTCATCATAATAGCAAAAATAATAATATACTTCATAAAAAGTTAGCATTTGTCACTTTAACATTCATCCATTCTATGAAGTTCAATGTAAACTATTACAAAACAACTCAGTTACGTGTTAAAGAGACCTTCCTTTTTTTCTTTTTCTTTTTTTCTATTAAATAATAATGAATTTCGTTAAAGAATGTGCAAGAAGGGGCACAACCTAGTAAATGGGACGTATACAAGGGTAGACCCCTACTAAATTCAAAAGATCTAAAAATTCTAAGTTGTGGAAGCAGCCTGCATCCATTCTCAAGACCTTAAAAACAAGGACTTTAATAATTAATATATCTATAGACATCACTTTTACCTCAAAAAGTGTGTGCATTCTTCTCTCTCCAAACGCACCAAATCAAACAAAGAGTGATTGCCTTCCATACTTCGCTGTCATGTTTGCCAAATGTCCCTTCAATATGCCAATAAGTTGACCACCATCTTCCGTATTACCCATTTAACCCCAAATTAGCATTACACCAAGCTCCACATATCACAATGAATATCACACTGAAGTAGTAAATGATCCACATACCCCATCTATTTTTAACTTCTTTAAATTAAAAGATGAGGAGCTTATAAGATTATCTGACTGCACTAATATCATACAGTATAATGAAGTTTTAGCCCAATGTACAAAGCTTCTATCCTTTTCCCAATTCAGACCTCACTTGAGCTCCTTCAGATACACCAAGAGCTACAACAATAAATAATGATAGTATTCCCTGTCCAGTTTCCACCCAGGAAGATTACTTTTTTCTTTTAACTCTTCTACTTTTGGGAAAGCGTTCTTCAGGCTCTAAAAGAACTTCAGTGTGCATTTGTGACCAAAGCACTTCGAAATGATTGTGGAAACTCTCCTGAAACCAGTCCAGAATTTCTGAATGCAATTCCCTAGGATTCTCTATCCAAGCCTCTCTTAACATAGCACAGCTATCAATTAATTTGGTCTTTAACTTGTTTAAAAGATTTCCTACCCTTTTTTGACCTGATGCCTCTGACCTCAAAATGCAACTAGGAGGGGCTGCCATAAACTTACGAACAGATCTTATGCATGGTAATACTTTGCCTTCAAGCAATGCATAAGCAAACACCGCAACTTGTTGCACATTATCTGTGATCGGCAAACTATGCAAGGGAAGTTCCCATAAATGAGGCCCAAAAGTAGGAATGACGTAACAGAATACTTTGTCAGTATGAGGCTCATAGTAAGGCTTGGGATCTGTAAGGGCCTGGGAGAAGGTACACAAAGACCGAGCATGTTTAACAAGCCACTCTGATTTTACACTAGTCACACCGTGCATGTATGGTCGTTTTGTCTGTATCAATTCACTGTAAACCAAGAACTCAGGGGCCGAACTAGAAACAGATGACCAATGATGCAGGAAGACGGTTTCTTTTACCATACAAGATTGATACCGAACAGCATGTGCCTTTTGGTCCCCTTCAGACGGTCTTGAAACTCCTCGAATGCGTTTGGCAACCCTATCTGCCCATCCAGCACAGATAGCTTGGCCTAAGAGCTCTTCCTCATTCAGTAAGAGAGGGGGTTTATTGAAGGAAACCCTCCAAGCATGCTCTATGTCCTCTGGAGTTCCATGAATCCATGAGAAATCCTGCTCGGTGCCACGAAGGCCTTTTTCAAAGACAAGTTGAAGTAGCTGCCTTCGCAGATTGGACATTTCCTCCATGCTTTTCAGGTGTAATGCATTGTCATTGCAGAATTCCACTGGGCTTCCAGAAAGCTCAAAACACTGCAAAGCACGTGCTATGGTCAGAGCATCACTGCTAGGGTTGGAAAATTTTGCACGCGACACTTTTGCAATTTCTTTCAGTTTCTTTCTCCTCAATTTTTCTTGCTTGTCAATGACTTTCTCACTATCTAGGGTACCGGATTTCTCATCCTGCTCTATGTCATCTTTATTAGTGTGTCTTCCTTCAAGCTCCATGACAAATGGATTTGACAAACTCAAAGCTGCAGCTGCTGCAACTGCATATCCTAGAACCAGATTTGCACGAGCATAACTTTTCACCATCCTCATAGTTTGAATAACAGTAAGGAGCATCCTGGAGTGGCGTGGACTCATGGGAAAACGAGCCATGGCCTTCCCTAAGGGTGTCAATTTTCCATTTTTATCAAGTGCTTCAAGAGCCTTCAAGCAATGCTCTGCTTCAACCAATGCTTTGGTATTGGGAGGAGTTGGAAACGGAAAGTTTTGAACCTGGCATAAAAGAAAGAGATAAACATATCAAAATAAGCAAATTTTCAAATTTAAAAGAGCAAAATATAAGGTAGATCAGGTAGTTGATAATTTCCAAACCACCTGAAGTTCCACAAATCATATCTAATATCAACTAAGAAGGCTTATATATGAACAAAACAACTGGTGGCTACTGCCTATGGACAAAACAGCAGCAGTCCAAAACCACGAATAAAATGTTGGGCAAGAGAAAAGTCAACAACTCAACAAATTTCCAAGACCCAGTTCTAACCAGATAATACAAATCAGTCATGTCATTAATGATTTTCTAACAGCTGAGGAAAAGCATAGGAAGAATAAAAACCCCACCCCAAATATGTTTAAGCAAATAATCAGGTTGACATTTGACACTGGGGATTCCACCAGTAAGTCTACTTTTGCCCAGCAAAATCAAAACTCAACACATGTTATCTACCCAAATGTGTACTATATAGAAAGTCAAGCCATCCAAGATTTCCGGAAAAAAAGAAAAAAAAGAAAAAAAAGAGAAGGTAGATCAAGAACCAACAAACACATACCTTATCAATACTCATGGATTTCATAAGAAGGACGACACCGTCAACAGGCATTTTAGATATTTGAGCAAGAGAAAAGTCAGGAAGTGTATTGGTAAAAACTGCAGAAGAGTAGAGACGGTAACAGTGGCCAGGCCCAGTTCTTCCAGCTCTTCCTGCACGTTGAGCAGCAGATGCCTTGCTTATCCACTGTATATCATATGTTTCCATGCCATTGGCGGTATTGTAGATCTTCACTTTTTCTCTTCCAGTATCAACCACATATTTTACGCCTGGGATGGTTATAGAGGTTTCAGCCACATTTGTGGCAACAACAACAAGCCTCTCTCCTTCCTTGACATCTTTAAAAACACGAAGCTGGTCTGCGGCAGACAGCTTGGCATAAAGAGGTAGAACACTCAATGCACCAGCACAGAAACCATTGTCTCCTCCCTTTTTCTTCCCTTTGCTAGTGGATTGGTCTAAGCATCCTTCTGGACTAACAGGAAGAGCCTGTTTGCCATCAGAAACAGAGTTTAATGCAGTTTTTCCAGCCAAAGATTCAAAAGCAGCCTTTAGCGAAGCAAGGCTCGCATCCTCTCCTAAAATGTCTACAAGACTATGATCACCCTCTTGAATTGTTTGATGTGATGCTTCCCCATCATCAACATCAAATTCCAGTTCACTCTCAGTTTCCGAATCATATGAATCATCAAAATGATCCTCATCTATATCACACTCATCTTCCTCATAAGAGCTAAACCTGTCAGAATACTGGTGAACTGAATTTCCATCAACTTCAAATGCTTCACTAATATCCTTCATATTTATGTCCTCAACAAAATTTATGTCAGAGACTGCAGTGCCATCATTTTCTGCATCCCCCCTCAAATTTTTCATAATCAGCTTCTTTGAAGCTTTACGTAGCTCCTGACACAAGTGATTGACTTCCTGCTGGCCAGTAACGAATACAAGTATGCCCCCCTGTGGCAACCTCTTGTGAATTGCCAAGACCTTTTTATATGCTTGGCCAATATAATCCACAATCTCTGTTCTCTTTGAAAAGTGTATAGTTACTGGAAACTGTCTAGTGGGAACTTCTATAACAGGTGGAGGATCATGAAATATTCTTCTCCCAGAAATAAAGTCTTCCACTCGCAAGGTGGCACTCATCAGCACAAGTTTTAATGGATAAATCATATTTTCCGGACTTACATTTTGCCCTGAATGGACAATCTGTTGCTGCTTCTCATATTCATGCTGTCATCAAGCACAGGATTTTATAATAAGGAGATAAGATAGAAGAGCCAAGTTTTGATTTTTACATTTACTAATGATAAATACTTATCAAGGTTTACCTGACGGATTCTAATTATACGTGAAAGCATTCCAATTAGAATGTCTGTGTTCAAGCTTCTCTCATGAGCCTCATCGAGAATTATGACAGAATAACGCTTCAACAAAAAATCATTCTGCAGCAAAAAGGGTTTTCTTTTTAACCACATTGGAAAGAAGGTAACTCATTTAACTGAAGTGTACTTGATGTAAAACACAGGCAAGGGTGGCATGCTAACAGATGGCAAAGCATAATCAATTAAGGTGAAATAGTGAAAGCAACAGATATTGGAGCTTGGTCCTCAGCCCGTAGAACAACTATCAATATCTCATGCACAAAGCTGAAAAGCAGGTAAATTCTACAATTCTCTAAATCCTACCCATGCTTTTTTTTTTTTTTTTGAGAAGATAATCCTAACCATACTTAAAGTAATAAATTAACAAAATTTAGGATTTAAATAACCAAACTCCATCAAAATAAATACGCAATTAGTAGCATTGATTAAAATTTTACCAATTTATCAGTTATCACTACTGCGAAATTGCGAATGCAAATTCTTCTCATGAAAAGAAAAACACATTAATGTCATGCATAAGTATTGTCAAAATTGATCACTTTTATGCATAGTCGTTCACATCATAACTAGTCAGGAAAGCGAACCTGAACTTCTCGTAGTAAAATTCCATCTGTCATGAACTTGATCGAGCAACTGTCTCCAATCTTCTTGTCATACCTAACTTGAAACCCAACCTCTTTACCTAGATGGAGACCAAGCTCATATGCCACTCGCTTGGCTGTGGCAAGGACAGCAACACGACGTGGTTGAGTAACTCCAATAATACCGCTTTTACCACCCAACTGGCTTGAACCAAAGCCAGCTTCATAAAGAAACTGAACAATGCCGACAAAAAAATGCAGCATTAAGATTGTCACTCAAGGGAAAATATAACTTTAAATTCAGGTGGCAAATCTAACTAAGCATCAAGCAAAACCCACCTGTGGAACTTGAGTGGTTTTACCACACCCAGTCTCTCCACATATGATAACAGAGGTATGATCATTTATAGCTTCCATTATCTCCTGCTCCATCATGACTATTGGAAGATCCTTCCTAGTGTTCTGAACCTCATTGGGCCTAGAAACGTGCACTACAGTTGGGGCAATTTGAGGTCTCTGCAGAGGAAAACCTTGTAGATTGATTGTACTTCTGTAGCTGGCCTTTTGGCTCTCATCTTCCTTATCCTATCACATGTCAAATGCCCAATCTTCTGTTAGTAAATAACAAACATATATAAAAATTAACAAACAGATATCATGTCAGTTCTTATTATTCTGTTATCCATAAAATTATATATTAAGGAAGGGGGCTTTTTAAAGTGATGTGCAAGAGTTATAAATGAAATTATAATTTCATGTGAAAGATACATAATGCTGAAAGCATAGCATCTTGATTGAATTCTGGCATACAACAGCTGTAAAATGCAACCAAAACAAATTGTATCTGCAGGGCTTGATTTATTAAAAAAAAAAAAACATTTTAAACTTCCATTCAGATTATCATCTTAAACCATCCTAAGATTATACAATTCTTTTTGAAGACTCTTTTAGTTTCTCTTATTCTTCCATTTAGAACTGGCCAAGTGGGCTGGGAGATAAAGCATTACAATACTCACTCAGTTTGGTGCATGATTTAAACCCCGGATGTCTCCGTTGGAAACACTAAGAGGTTCCAACCAGTGAGCTAGAAGGCTCATGGCAACAAAGTCACTGATACTAAATATCAAGCTTTTTGTATATACTTTTAAATTTTCCAACGTTTAACAATCCACAATTTTATGACCATGAGTTCAATTCATGATATCTAAATGTCATGTATAAATCTTAAACCTTTACTCGTATATCCATTCTTTAACATTATATATTTAACCAATTATAATCTAAGTATGAAGCATACCATTAACCTAGAGCTTTCACTGCCACCATCTATGCATGAACTGGGCAAAGAATCTAGATTTCCATCTTTTTGCATAGAAGTGCGGTTGTCTTTGTTAAAAACTTCTTCAGCTTGTAAGCCAACAATGGATCCACTATTTTCATTGCCATAAACTGGCCCTTGAGATGATTCCAAAGAAAAAGATGCATTCTTTAGGGCTTCTCTTTCTACTATCATTGGTTGCAATGAGTCATCCTCACTGAAATCCTGCCCTGATGGAATTTCATCTATCTCGGGTCCAGTTCCAACAGCATCATCATCATCACCCTTCCTCTTGAATGGCTGGCTGCTGTCTGGAACTTCTAATCCAGCGTTAGAAAATTGTACAGCCCTCCTACGTTTTTCCTTCATGGTTTCAGGCTACATGAACATGATACTGTCATGTCAATACACTCCCACAAGACTTCACCAAAACATTAAAAATATCATCATTTTTCATAGTTTCAGCCCAAACAATCAATTACAAAGCACCAAAAACATCATTGATTTAACAATACAAACCTGACCAATATCTTGTACAGACTGCAAAAGAGGAAACGCATTCTCCGGTAGCTTGTACTTCCTGATAGTACAGATTTTAAATTATACATTAAAAATTCCACAAAGTACTCAGATATAAAATAAAAAAAATAAAAAAATAAAAATTTTAAACTAGAAAACAATCAATTGAGGAAATCATAACAACATACTCTAAGGTCTCGATGCTTTTTGACAGCAGAAGTGTTTTCTCCTTCTCCTCCTACACAAAACAAAATCTGAAGTCAATTTAAATCTACCACACACAAGAACCAAAACAAAAGTCACAATTGAATTACTCATGCAAGCACCTCCAACTTCCTTAGCTTTCTCTTTTGAGAGTTGCTCAGCTTCGGTTTTTTTTCCACTACAACCTTTTCGCGCTGTACAAACCAATTGCAAACTTTCAAAAAATTCAAAACAAAATCTAAACAAAAAAAAAAACAAAACTAATCAGTTCAATGTGTATACCTTTTTATTCTTTTTCTTATCCGGCAAGATTAATGCATTGCTATCGCAACCTTCCAAACTATCAAATGGAATCACAAAGATTATAAAATTCATTATACATACAAGAATTGTTTCTGTTTCCAAATATCAAACTAAGCTAAAATAGCTTAGAGTAATCAGTATTTTCTTCAATTCATTGAACATTCAAAAATTTAAACTTACCTCCATGAACGTTTTCTACTATTCGATTCTGGCAGATTTTCAACAGACACCTCCATGGGTGCTCCTCTTTGAATAACCATCAACAGAAGAAGAAATAAAAAAGCGTGTAAGCATTGTAATGAATTCTAATTTTCATGAAAACAAAACCCAAAAGAATACAATTCGATTTTTACTCCAATTTCAAAGTGAAGTTTTTGTTTGGAGAAGAAGATTCCAGAGATTTTACAAGTTCGAGAAATTTGCTATTCAAAGTGAGTTTGAATTTGAGTTTGAGGGTTTGTGCATTACTGTGTTCGTGTCGGCGCGAATATGGAGATTCTGAAATAGGTTTTTTTTTTTGTTTTGGGTATAGTTTGCTTATAAATAAGCTAAGTCTGAACCTTAGTTTTATTTTGACACATTACTTATTTACAAAAAAAAAATCCATTAGACCCTATAATGGGATAAAGAACTATACCCAAAACACTACCAGCCGTAAAAAAGAGTAAAGACACTACAAATTAAAACATAACAACAGACTCTATCCACATAAATACACCAACTAATGTCAATCAATTCTATTCCTTAGACTAAAACTAGAGCAAACTAACGCCGAAGCATTCCTGCAGACAGTAGCCAAGCATTGAACATAGGCAAAGGAAGGACTCTAGCCAGGGCCGGCCCTTCCCTTAGGCGAGTTAGGCAATTGCCTAAGGCCCCCAAAATTTTAGAAAAGAACCGGGTAGTTTCAAATTAATTACAAAAATAATCTGGCACATCCTTTTAACCAAAAAAACAAAAATTTTGGTAAATCCTATTAAACATTGGTTCTAAACAAAATCATTGACCAAAAAACAACCAGATAAACTACAAATCCGGTATAAGAGATTAACCACAAAACAATCACAAATCAAAACCCTAAAAATTTTACCTTTCTCTCTAGTCTCTGCTCTCCGCCTCTCTCTAGTCTCCAGTCTCCACTGTTCAGTCTGTTCTCATCTGCTCAACAGACAACAGCTCAAGGCTCAAGCAAGGCAGCAAGCTTGAAGCTCCTCCGCCTGGACGGCTGGTCCAGCTGGACCGCCTCAGCCTCTCTCTGATTCTCTGCTCTCCGCCTCTCTCAAGTCTCAACTGCTCACCTCACCGTATCAGGTTCTGAGGTTCAGGAATCAGGTAGTATAAAATTATAAATATTTGAGCACAGGGCACTCCATTTTATTTGTTAAGAACTTAAGATAACTTTGTTTATTTGGGCCCTCCCTCGCTGGTTTTGTAACTTTGTTTATCACTTATCGGTTTATCATTATGGCTGCCTGGACCCTCCCTGGACTGGGCGTTAAGTTTGGGCCTTCAAATTTTTTTTTTGGGTTATAGACAGGATTTGTTTTGTTTTTTTTTTTGTTTTTGTGGGTAGGTCTTATTAATAAGTCTTGTGTCAGTGTTATGGCTGTGCTTAAATTTTTGTTATGCTTGTGCTTAATTTTTTTTTAATTTATGCAAGTTGAGATTGCTAAAAATTTGTTATTGTTCAGTGAAACTACAACAATACTTTTTATATAAATCAGGTTCCATTTCTCATTTGTTCTACACTTGAAAGTTATTTTTTATTTTAGTCTTTATAAATATATTTTTTGATTAGAAATGTCTACTAGAAAATATGTATCTGGATATGAAAAACTTAAAAAAAGAAAAAAAGAAGAAAAATTAATTGAGTCTAAAAAATGATCAATGGATAAATTTGTTATTAGTAATAAACAAAATATAACACAAAATTTAGATGAAAATATCACAAATAAGCAAGAAATTCACCAAAATAATTTAGAAGAAAATGATGTTCAATTTTGCAATACAACAAATCTTGATAATGAACTTCAAAATAATTTAGAAGAAAATGAAAATAATGATGAAAAATATAATATAAAAATATTAAATAAACATTAATTTAATTAATATATAAGTATAAAAAATGCCCTATTTTTAGTTCTCGCCTTAGGCCCCAAAATGTCTAGGGCTGCTCCTGTTTCCCTCTCATCCTCTCTCTGCCTTAACCCACGTCACACCGTGCTCCATGGCTGACCACCAAGCTCTCCTTCTAAACCTCCATGGCCGGAGCTTTTCAAGCTCATCACCTCCAACCACGCACCACTGTCGAAACCCAGCCAAAATCAAATCATGACCACCACCACGACCAAAACCCGCCAAAATCAAATCGCAACAAAAACCCAAAAGCCCACCAAATTACAAATCAAATCACACCTATCGAAATCAAAGCATAAAACCTACAAAACAACCAAAATCACAAAATGAAAACACTGAAAGTGAACCCACCGTTAAAAAAACATATATTGGTTTTATTATTATATTTTAGAAGAAGAATCATCTTGTTGAACTAATTTTAGATCCAAATTAATCAAACACATACCACAAGCAAGAATGATAGACTGAAAGCAAAACAAAAAAAAATGGTATTTACCAGAAAAGTGTTTTCAGAAAATAGAAAAAGTAAGCAAAATATAAAAACTATTTGCTTCATAATCTCAAATAAATAAATAAATAACCAAAAATCACACACCATAATCCGGTGAAGTCTCGTGAGCTACAATTTCAACTAAGAGGATCGTCTAAGTTGAGAGGAAGAGATTTTCATAGTCTTTGACTCGGCAGCACAATCTTCGATTTCCTTTCTCGACATGGCTTTCGCTCGCTCCTCTCCTGTCAGCCTGGGCGACGTATAAAGAGAAATAAAAGGAAGAAAAACAAAGCACCGCGTAAAAAAGAAGAAAAGAAAAATGGTGAGAGAAGAAAGACAGACTGAGATCAGGTGCACTGTCGTAAGTATTTCTTTTTACATTTTTTACATTTTTTTTAAACTTTTTAACTCTCCTTTAATATATTTTATTTAATGGTTAAGATTGAAAATTGTTTTTTCAACTTTTAATTTCAGCCATTAATTACAATTGCATCAGGGTATTGCACCTGAATCTGAAAAAGACAAAGAGACCTACACATACACATATAAATACACATACACATACACATACATAAGCACACATACACATACACATACACATACATAAGCACGCATAAACACATACACATACACATAAACATACATAAATATAAGCATGCATAAACACATACACATACACATACACATACACATACATAAGCACACATATACACACATACATAAACATATACATACACATACACATAAACATACATACACATACACATAAATATACATATACATAAACATAAACACACATACATATAAACACGTATAAACTCACATAAACGTAAACATACACACACATAAACTTAAATATAAACATAAACACACATAAATGCTCGATTTAGCACACCAAAGTAACTAACGAAATTGTTTGAGGATTGGTGTTAGTTTGCAATTTTTTCCAGTCTATATGAGAGTTTAATTTTTCTCAGTCTGTATGTGTGTTTATGTCTATGTATGTTTATGTTCATGTGTGTGTGTTTATGTGTATGTGTGTTTATGTTTGTTTGTTTTTGTTTATGTTTGTTTATGCGTGCTTATGTTTGTTTGTTTTTGTTTTTGTTTGTTTATGCGTGTTTATGTGTATGTGTGTTTATGTTTGTTTGCTTTTGTGTATGTTTGTTTGTGTTTGTGTTTATGTATGTTTATGTGTATGTGTGTTTATGTTTATATTTATGTTTATAAATATAAACATACATAAACGTGCATAAACATAAACATAATGCACATACACATAAACATAAACATACACATACACACGCAGAAATATACACATACACATACATAAACATACACACATACATAAACATACATAAACATAAATATAAACACACATGCACATACACATAAACATAAACATACACATACACACACATAAACATACACATACACACACACACATACATAAACACACATACGCATACATATATATTTTTAGTTCTCGCCTTAGGCCCCAAAATGTTTAGGGTCGCCCCTAACTACAACCTTTTCGCGCTATACAAACCAATTGCAAACTTTCAAAAAATTCAAAACAAAATCTAAAAAAAAAAAAAAAAAAAAAAAAAAACTAATCAGTTCAATGTGTATACCTTTTTATTCTTTTTCTTATTCAGCAAGATTAATGCATTGCTATCGCAACCTTCCAAACTATCAAATGGAATCACAAAGATTATAGAATTCATTATACATACAAGAATTGTTTCTGTTTCCAAATATCAAACTAAGCTAAAATAGCGTAAGAGTAATGAGTATTTTCTTCAATTCATTGAATATTAAAAAATTTAAACTTACCTCCATGAACGTTTTCTACTATTCGATTCTGGCAAATTTTCAACAGACACCTCCATAGGTGCTCCTCTTTGAATAACCATCAACATAAGAAGAAATAAAAAAGCATGTAAGCATTGTAATGAATCCTAATTTTCATGAAAACAAAATCCAAAAGAATACAATTCGATTTTTACTCCAATTTCAAAGTGAAGTTCTTGTTCGGAGAAGAAGATTCCAGAGATTTTTACAAGTTCGAGAAATATGCTATTCAAAGTGAGTTTGAATTTGAGTTTGAGGGTTTGTGCATTACTGTGTTCGCGACGGCGCGAATATGGAGATTTTGAAATAGTTTTTTTTTTTTCTTCCTTTTTTTACAGTTTTCTTAGGTTAGGGTATAAAACCATTAAACGACAATTATAAAGTCGTTGTGGCTGAAAACGACAGTGCGTATTTGGCGCTTATTTTTTTCAAAACGACTATTTTTTGGGTGAGAGTAGAGTAATACGGAAACAAGAGAGAGAAACTCACGAAGGAGAGAACCAAACGATGATTTCGGTGGCGCTTGATTCTGCGGCGAAAAGGACAGGAACAACTGGTGTTGGTGGTGCGAAGCGGCGGCGTTCTAACTGATGTGCCCTATACGGTGTAAAGGTGAAGCAATTTATTGCTTAACTTTAAAATGTGTTATGTGGCAGCATATTATTGGTGGGTGTAAACATCTGGTTTTACCTCCAATAGTTATTGAATTTTAACTTAAAGAGAGATGTGGCAGTGTAGTATTGCTGCGGTAAAAACATCTAGGACCCGTTTGGTAGAGGAGTTTGAGTAATATTGTTTGTATTTTTTAAGTGTGGATCTATTAAAAAAAAAATACGTGTGGGTGAAAAAATGTGTGTAATGTTATTTAAAAACTGAAAATGTGTTGTTTAACTACTTTACCAAACGGGGCCTTAGTTGTTTGTATGTTTTGTTTTGTTTTGTTTTGTTTTTTGCCAAAATGCAAAACTTAGGGTCCGTTTGGTTTAGAGCTAACTCAATTCTTAGTTTTCAGTTCCCATAACTCAAACCCAAAACTCATAACTCAATTATCAAACCTCACATTCACTCAAAAATTGCAAAACATATGTTTGGGTTGAGTTCTTAGTTACATATCTGTACCACTTTTCTCCAAACTCGTGGACCCCACCACTGACACTACCCAGTGTTGTGTCTGTTGCACACATACATAAGCACACATACACACACATACATAAACATACACATACACATAAACATACATACACATACATATAAACACGTATAAACTCACATAAACGTAAACATACACACACATAAACTTAAATATAAACATAAACACACATAAAGGCTCGATTTAGCACACCAAAGTAACTAACGAAATTGTTTGAGGATTGATGTTAGTTTGCAATTTTTTCCAGTCTATATGAGGGTTTAATTTTTCTCAATCTGTATGTGTGTTTATGTTTATGTTTATGTTTATGTTTATGTGTATGTGTGTTTATGTTTGTTTGTTTTTGTTTATGTTTGTTTATGCGTGTTTATGTGTATGTGTGTTTATGTTTGTTTGTTTTTGTGTATGTTTGTTTGTGTTTGTGTTCATGTATGTTTATGTGTATGTGTGTTTATGTTTATATTTATGTTCATAAACATGCATAAACATAAATGAACATAAACATAATGCACATACACATAAATATAAACATACACATACACACGCATAAACATACACATACACATACACATTCATACACATACATATACATAAACATACACACATACATAAACATAAATGAACATAAATATAAACACACATGCACATACACATAAACATAAACATAAACATACACATACACATACACATACACACTCATACACATACACATACACATACATAAACACACATACACATACACATACATTTTTAGTTCTCGCCTTAGGCCCCAAAATGTCTAGAGCCGCCACTTACTACAACCTTTTCGCGCTGTACAAACCAATTGCAAACTTTCAAAAAATTCAAAACAAAACTAATCAGTTCAATGTGTATACCTTTTTATTCTTTTTCTTATTCGACAAGATTAATGCATTGCTATCGCAACCTTCCAAACTATCAAATGGAATCACAAAGATTATAGAATTTGATGGTGCAAGAAAAACACCAAGTCAAATCACTCGTCCATAGCGCCGTCCATAGCATGTACAAAACGGAGAACGAGTGGTTGGTACACTCGTCCTCAATCGTTCACTTTCGTCCTCCTCTCGCTCGTCCATGGGAGGACGAGCAAGCAGTGAACCTCGTCCGTCATTGAAGAGGGACGAGGTAGGTTCACCAAGAGTGAAGCACACTTTCAACCAAGAATCATGATTGAAGAGTCACACTGTTTGGATCTCAACACAGGTCCCGATGAGGTGACTCCTATGACAGTTATGGAAGTTACCCTATGAATCCTCCAAACTCTACGACGATTGGAAAGATAACTGATTTCTGATCACTATATAAAGACCCTTCTACGCAGAGGTAAGGGGACTTTTCTCTCTCTTTTTGAATTCTGGATATAAAATTATTGAAGTACTTGGAAGTCTCTTCTTTCTACTTCAAATCACTAACTTTACCATCGGAGGACCCTAGACCGGCCTCCACCGGTCTATCTCTGATTGAATTTGGTGTTTTCAGGACCTGGCCTTCAAGATCAACAGCACCCGAAAGACTTTTCAGCCCACTGATCTCTTAGAACCTATCAGTTGGCGCCGTCTGTGGGAAATAATTGTTCGTCACGTTTAAACTTCACTTGTTGAGTTCGTTATTTCTTTCTCAGACAAAGGGCTGAAATGGTCCGGACCAGATCAAGGGTTACCAGTCCAGGCCCCCAAGAGAGTAGAGACGCTTCCAGCAACCCCTATCGTGCCCAACAATCTGCACCAGCCATGCAACCCCCTCCTGGCCAGCACGTGCAAGCAATGGCTGCCGCTATGGCAGAGTTGACTCGCCAGAACCAAGAATTGAGAAGGGAGATTTCCCTTAAGAGCCAACGGCATGAGGCCTATGGAGAGGACCCTGGACAGAGTCAAGGGGATGGAAGACATGCAGAACTGGAGAGCCAATCAAGGGGTACCATTCCAAGAAGGGTACCACACTTGGAAAAGGAAGTAGATCAGATAAGGAAAGTTATGGATGAGATGAGGGAGAACATGAGGAGGACTAACCCCGTGGAAGACCTAGTTCACCGAACAGACTCTCCCTTCATAGCCTCTATCAATAGCCATCCCTTGCCTCCGAAATTCAGAATGCCTTCATTGGACTCGTATGATGGAACACGAGACCCTTTTGACCATATTGCCACTTTCAAGACTACCATGCACCTCCAAGGAGTTCCTGATGAGATAATGTGTAGAGCCTTCCCCACCACCCTCAAAGGGCCCGCACGAGTGTGGTTCAGCAAAATACCTCCCAATACAGTGACGTCCTTCGAGGAGTTAAGCAAGTTGTTCGTCAATAATTTTATTGGAGGGCAGAGGCATAAACGCTCTTCGTCTAGCTTGCTAGCCATAGAGCAAGGAGAAAATGAGAGTTTGCGGTCCTTCATCACGCGGTTCAACAGAGACGCCTTGGCAGTGGACGAGGTGGATGATAAGCTCCTTCTGGCGGCATTCCACAATGGGGTTCATTCTGACCTGTTTATTCACAAGTTATACGAACAGGCGCCTCAGACCATGGCTGAACTCGTTCATTCAGCCCAGAACTTTATGAACGCGGAGGATGCTATCATAGCCAAGAAGAGGAAGAGAGTAGAAAGAGCGGAAGCCAACCCAATGCGCTAGTCGGAACAAGGTCCTCGTCCCAAGAAGGGACGAACAGAAGATAAGAAAGACCGAGAGAAGAAGGCAGGTCCTTCAGCGCGGAATCAACAGTACACCCCTTTGAATGTGCCACTCGAGCAAGTCCTTATGCAAATCAAGGACGAGCCTTCCTTGAAGTGGCCGGAGAAGCTGAAGGGAGATCCCAACAAGCGCAATAGGAACAAGTATTGTCGCTTCCATAGAGACCATGGCCATGATACGGACGAGTGTTTTGATTTGAAGCAGCAGATAGAGAATCTTATCAGGCAAGGGAAGCTGAGAAATTTCCTTGGACGAGACCATAAGGACGAGAAATTGAAGGGGAAGGTGGAGGAATCATCGCGACCACCGCTCGGAGAAATAAGAGTCATCATGGGGGGAAGTATAACTGGACAATCGTCCAAAACAAAGAAGGCATACCTGAAGGAAGTGCAGAGCGTCCAACTTTCTGGACGGTCACCGAGGGCTAAGCCCATGGACGAGCAGGCGATGACCTTCACGGACGAGGAAGCTGAGAGAATCCACCATCCTCACGATGACGCTATTGTTATCACCTTGCTTATTGCTGATTACACAACCAGAAGAGTGCTGGTAGACAATGGAAGTTCAGCAGACATTCTGTATTATCCTGCCTTTCAGCAGATGAGGGTTGGACGAGATCAGCTTCGTCCAGTGCACTCGCCTTTAGTAGGTTTTGGAGGAATGAAGGTACAGCCTGTAGGTACTGTTACGTTGCCAGTGGTGGTGGGAGCATACCCACGACAGTTGACTACCGATGTGAATTTCCTAGTAGTAGATTGCTCGTCCTCTTACAATGCCATAGTTGGAAGGCCGACCCTAAACAGGTGGAAGGCAGTTACGTCTACATACCACCTGTCATTGAAGTTCCCGACGGAGCATGGGGTAGGGCAAGTACAGGGAGACCAACTAGCAGCAAGAGAGTGTTATCTGGCCATGTTGGCTACAGACGAGCAATTTCAAGCAATGAATATCGAAGAAGGGAGAATTGTGGCAGAGCCCATAGAAGCATTGGAAGATATTTCCTTAGATGAAAATAACCCTGAGAGGTGTACCAGGGTTGGAGCAGATTTGGATGCGAAGATTAAGAGGGACCTCACTTCTTTTTTAATAAAAAATAGGGATGTGTTTGCTTGGGGTCACGAAGACATGCCGGGTATAGATCCTGGCGTCATTACCCATCGTCTGAGTATTTGCCCTTCCTCCAAGCCAGTGCGACAAAAGAAGAGGGTGTTCGCCCCTGAGAGAGATAATGCTATTAAGGAGGAAGTTCAGAAGTTAATTGTGGCGAAGTTCATTCGAGAGGTATACTATCCTGACTGGTTAGCCAATGTGGTCATGGTCAAGAAGGCGAACGGCAAGTGGAGAATGTGTGTTGATTTCACAGACTTAAACAAAGCTTGCCCCAAGGACAGTTACCCGTTGCCGCGCATTGATCAGTTGGTAGATTCTACTGCCGGCCACAAGTTGCTCAGTTTCCTGGATGCTTTCTCTGGTTATAATCAGATTAGGATGGATGAAGCAGACCAAGAGAAGACGTCCTTCATCACCAGCCAGGGACTATTTTGTTATGAAGTGATGCCTTTCGGTCTGAAGAATGCTGGAGCAACATACCAACGACTGGTCAATCACATGTTTCGTCCACAGATCGGGCGGAATATGGAAGTCTATATAGATGATATGTTGGTGAAAACTCAAGACGAGGAGAGGCATTTGGACGACCTGCAGGAAACATTCGACACACTGAAGCAGTATCACATGAAGTTGAACCCTAACAAATGTGTTTTTGGAGTATCATCAGGGAAATTTTTAGGATTTATGGTCTCCTACAGAGGAATCGAAGCAAACCCTGATAAAATTCGAGCAATATTGGATATGAAGGCTCCGAGCAATGTTAAAGAAGTCCAGTCCCTCACCGGACGAGTTGCCGCCCTCAACAGGTTTGTTTCTAAAGCTACTGACAAATGTTTGCCATTTTTTAAGGTTCTTAAAAAAGCATTTGAATGGACCGACGAATGTCAGAAAGCTTTTGAAGACTTGAAGATATATCTAACCAAAGCCCCGTTGTTAAGCCCGTTCGTGCGAGGAGAAGAGTTGTACTTATATTTGGCAGTCACCCCACACGCAGTAAGTTCAGCTCTAGTGAGGGAAGAGGGCAAGGTACAAAGACCTGTGTACTACACCAGCAAAGCATTGAGGGGAGCAAAGGGACGATACCCGTTAATGGAGAAATTGGCTTTTGCATTGATAACAGCCTCCAGAAAACTAAGGCATTATTTTCAGGCTCACGTCATTAACGTCATGACAGATCACCCACTCAAGAAGGCAATGAACAAATTAGAGGCTGCAGGACGTTTGATTCAATGGGCCGTCGAGCTCAGTGAGTTTGATATAAAGTACCGACCAAGACATGCCATAAAAGCTCAAGCTCTGGCAGATTTCATTGCTGAGTTTACGTTAAGCTGTGATGATGACGGTGAAGAGGAAAAGAGCAAGAAATGGGTCGTCCATGTGGATGGCTCGTCTACACTGTACGCAGGAGGAATAGGCGTGGTTTTACAATCTCCAGAGGGGGACAAACTGAGACACAGAGTTCGTTTGTAGTATCAGACAACTAATAACGAAGTTGAGTACGAAGCTCTTCTCAAAGGGCTGGAATTGGCTAAGTCTGTAGAAGCGAAGTCACTCCTCGTCTTGGGAGATTCCCAATTAATCATGGGCCAAGTGAATGGGATGTATGAGGCTAAGGAAGAACGAATGAGGAAGTACCTTAACAGGGTAACGCGCCTTATAAAAAAGTTTGAGGACGCCAACTTCGTTCAAATCCCAAGGGAGGAGAACATGGAAGCTGACGCCTTAGCAAAAGAAGCCTCAGCGAATGAAGCCGTGGATAAGTTCGATGAGATTCAATACATATCGAGTATAGACATCCCAGAAGTACAGCAGGTGGAAAGTAGAGGAAATTGGATGGCCCCAATCGTGTCATACTTAAGAGACGGACGACTTCCAGGAGAAAAAGATGAGGCAAGGAAGTTGAGGGTAAGAGCAGCCAGGTACGTTCTTCTGGACGAGGTTCTCTACAAACGAGGTTTTTCCCAGCCATATCTCAGGTGTTTGGCTCCAGACGAAGCAAACTATATATTGAGAGAAATTCATGAAGGAGCCTGTGGAAACCACTCAGGAGCCAGGTCACTCATCCACAAAGTCGTCCGTGCAGGATATTATTGGCCAAACATGCAAGCTGATGCTAAGGCCTACGTCAAGGTCTGCGATCAATGCCAAAGGTTTAGCAACGTCCCCAGGCAACCATCAGAGTATTTAACTCCAATGACGGCCCCATGGCCTTTTGCGTAGTGGGGACTAGACATCCTGGGTCCTTTTCCACTAGGTGTAAGGCAAATGAAGTTCCTCGTCGTTGGAATTGATTATTTTACCAAGTGGGTAGAAGCAGAACCCTTAGCTAACATCACACAACAGAACGTCAAAAACTTCGTATGGAAGAACATTGTGTGCAGGTTTGGGGTGCCCAGGGTGCTGATATCTGACAACGGACGACAATTTGACAATGCATTGTTCAAAGATTTTTGCCTACACTTTGGGATTCAAAATCATTACTCCTCGCCAGCCCACCCACAAGCTAATGGACAGGCTGAAGTTGCAAACCGATCCTTGTTAAAGATAATCAAGACTCGGCTTGAGGGGGCAAAGGGAGTATGGCCAGATGAGCTACCAAGTGTTCTTTGGGCATATAGGACCACAGCGAGAACCCCCACAGGAGAGACTCCTTTTAAACTAGCCTATGGAACTGAAGCAGTCATACCTGCAGAAGTGCACATGGCTAGTCACAGGGTGGCAACCTATCAGGATGAAGCTAATGAGGAGCAACTCCGTGTGAACCTCGATTTGATAGACGAGGTAAGGACGGACGCTGAACAAAGGATGGCGAGGTATAAAAACCTGATGGCGAGGCAATATGACGCAATGGTGAAGCCAAGGCGATTCAACATAGGGGACCTCGTCCTGAAAAGGGTTTCCTTAGCAACAAAGAACCCAGCTCATGGGAAGCTGGGACCCAACTGGGAAGGCCCCTACAGAGTTATAAACTTCAAAAGGCAGGGATCCTATTACTTGGAAGCCCTTGATGGGAGGAAGCTGGAGCATCCTTGGAATGTGGAGCACTTGAGGAGATACTATCAGTAAATTGCCAGCCTAGGGGAGCATGACTCTGGACGAGCCCAGGGATTACATAAAAACTTGTTTATTTATATGTTTTCAGTGTGGTTTTGTTATGTTAAACGTATGGACGAAATTATGGTTTGGTTTGTATTTGTTCTAATAAAGGCATTAGCCTCTAAAGTGCATGCCTCGTCTATGAACAATATCTATGTTATGAACTATGTTTGTGGAATGTACATAATGTTGTGTAAATTTATGTTTTCCATCGATTCTTGTTCATATTGACTCTTAAAAAAAAAGCTTAAAAGCTCAAGACGAGAAAATTCTCTGGACGCGGAGATGTAATCTCAAGCTTTCCTAGAAAGCGAAATCAAGGCACACTCGTCCAAATCGAAGGACGGAGTAAAACTAATGCCTAAGAGCAAGTTGCAAAGTCCAAGGCATTCTCGTCCATAGGATGGGCAAGGTAAAACATTATACCTAATCATACCGTGGACGAGAAAGTGCATAGACGGGTGCATGTTAAGCCATGGACGAAGAAATGCATGGCTGTATTTCAATCTTTTAAGGCCTTTATTAAAACAATCCAGTCCATGGACGAGAAAAATGTAAGGCCTTCACTTCATAAACATGAAGATCAGCCAAGTCCATGGACGAGTAACGCTCACCTTTATCATTTCTCAACAAGTCCATGGACGAGTAATGTTAATCTTTATCATCTCTCAAGTCCATGGACGAGTAATTTTGATTATTACCTTTTCACATGGACGAATTACATTTGAAATTCAAATGAAATTGGTAGATGAACATATGTAAAATATGGACGAAGTTAGGTAAAAAAAATATATGCATGTAAAACTCGTCCGTACATATGCAAAAGAAAAACGACATTCATTAAGCCAAGGGTGGATATCATACGTCCAAAAAACCCTTGGTAAATAAACTGAAATGATTGTTTAAAACCTCGTCCTAAAACCTTGGACGAAGTAAATGTATTGAAATTACATAGAAAGGTCTCAAAACGGACCAAATCAAAATACAAAAAAAAAAAATCTTAAATAGAGGGAGCGACATTGGAGGCGTCCTGAGGAGGCAAGGTTGTAGCATCATCTTCAACATTGACGTCGTCGGAGCCAGTCTGAAGGAGAGAACTAGTGGCAGCAGCACTCAGATTAAGTAAACTAGGGCTGAAGTCTACGCTAGGGAACTTTTCCATAGCCTCCATTTTGAAATCTTCAAACCCTGCTGCATAATTAGTGTCCAAAACATCAGTATATTGTTTGGACACCTTAAATTCAGCCACTGCGTCTTCCTTCGCTTTGGAGAGGAGAGTGCCATATTCGTCATTCTTTTTCTTCAGCTCCTCAAGACGAGCGTCCTTCTCCACAGCACTGGCTTTTGACTCCTCAACCAAAGTCTTCAACTCATTCACCTCCTCCGTAGTTTTGGCAGCCACTTCAGCCCATTGTTTCGCCTCCTTTTTCAAATCCTCGATCCTCGTCTCCAATAGGATCCTCGTCTTGTCCAACCCTGTGGCCTGCCTAGACGCCGCTATAAACTTTGACATGCCCTACAAAAAAAAGGGGGAAAAAACACAACCACAAATAAAAGTTAAAAAAGAGATACGAAGAAGGAAAGTGAGAATAGTTGGTCAAGACGAGGTATGAGTGTTACCTTGAAAAGGTCGTGAACACCAGAGTGTTCAAATTCCTTAAGGGACATGTCATAGCAGACATTTATATCTTCGTCGGTCACAGCCTTCTTAAAACGCTCCCAAGCCAGGTCCTCGTTTTCAATAATATTCAAAGGGACCATTTTAGAAGGCTGAGACGGGGTTGACACAGTCTTGGACGGAGTAGACTTGGACGGAGTGGTTTGGGATGGAGTGCTCTCAGTTGGAATGGACGAGTCCACATCAAATATAGGTACAGGCTGCTGGGATGAAGGAAGGGTGGGCTTAACTACCTGGGACGAGCTGGATTTGGACTTTTTGCCTCTTCGACTGGGGAGATTTCCCAAGTCCAAGCCCTTTGGCAATGTCTTCCTTTTTTCCCCAGTCACAGGGCGAGTTTGAGTTTCAATCTCAGGACGGTCCCCCTCAGCAGCCACCTCTTTTCCCTTGTTCCCTTTCATTGTTGCCATTCCTTTAAAAAAAAAAACAAGAGAGGAAAGGAAGGGTGAAAATACTTAAAGTTGAAACGAAGTAAATGTACATGGACACTTAGAACTTGGGACTTACTTCTTCTTACTGTGACCTCGTGTGCAATTGCTACGTCAGATGGGTTAGGGCCCAAACTCCACTTGGCAAGTCGTCTGAGCGAGACCAAAGAATGGAAGTCCCTATCCGCGTGTAGACGAGCCCTGTGGACGCGGTCACGGTGGAATTTGCTCAAAGACGGTCGTTTAACAGCTGAAACGGAACAAGTATAAATTTTCTTAATTAATTAATCGTTAATGCTAAAAAAAAAAAAAAAGGGAAAATCAAAAGAAAAGGGGGAGCAACTTACCCTCAGGACGAAGGTTTCCTAGGTCCCCGGTATAACGACCAAACGTGTCCCGGCCAACGTCTACAGGATTTCCAGCCCAGAAGCCGGAGACGAAGAAGAATTCCGTCTTCCATCTTCTGTCAGACTAGGCCAGGGACTTGATCAATCTACAATCTCTACCCCTGGCTGTGAATTGATGAAAGCCAGGGGATTGATGTATCTCTGAAGGTTTGTAACAATACAAGAACTCGTCCACAGTGAGAGGACGGTTCTTTCCAAATACTTCACCCCACAGAATTTGCATTGAGATGATTAACCTCCATGCATTTGGGTTGAATTGGCATATCCCTAAACCTAACTTAATTAACAACTCTCTGGTAAAGGCATTTAAAGGAAATCTCAAACCCCCTAAAAGGTAAGCCTCATAGACGCCTATCCCAAGGTGAGGGTTGCAACACCATTCCCCTCGGACGGGCAACCTAGGGTTAAACTCGTCTGGAATTTGGTACCACTCCCTAAGATTTTTTAATCTTTGCTCGTCCGTCCTAGAAGGGATATCTATGGCACAACTATAAACAGTTACCTCCTCCTCGTCCAAAGGACCAGAAGGAGGGGCAGTGGACGAGGTACCAGCTTGAGACCCTGAGGCTTTCCTAAGCTGCTCCTGTACAACCTCTATAGGAAGCCCAGGGACACCAGAAACATATTCCTCGTCCGTGGTGTTCTCCCCACTACTATCACTACTGCTACTAGAACTGTTGTAGCTACTCTCATCATTGTACTCGTCTATGGCCTCATCTACACTATCGCTAGACGAGGAAATAAGAACCTCGGCCATCTTAACAAAAAAAAAAAAACTAAGGACGAGAAGAAGAGAAATACCTGGATCTAGGACGAAGGGAAGCTATGGACGCGAGAAGCTTCTAGACGAAGATCTAGGACGAGGAAGGACAAGGAGGAAAATTGCAGGAATGTGAAGGGTATCGGAGGAATTCCCCTATTTATAGGGAATTAACCTGGGCATTTGAAACGACACCACCAATACGAGGCTGACACGTGGCACCTACCTCGAAAAACTGAATCGACGAGACTTGTCGCCAATGAGATACCGACACGTGGCATCTTTGATCGTTAGAAAAGCTCGTCCATCCAGAGGAGTAAATTACTATATTTTCTTGGACGACACATGGACAAGGGGGCAACTGATGGTGCAAGAAAAACACCAAGTCAAATCACTCGTCCATAGCGCCGTCCATAGCATGTACAAAACGGAGAACGAGTGGTTGGTACACTCGTCCTCAATCGTTCACTTTCGTCCTCCTCTCGCTCGTCCATGGGAGGACGAGCAAGCAGTGAACCTCGTCCGTCATTGAAGAGGGACGAGGTAGGTTCACCAAGAGTGAAGCACACTTTCAACCAAGAATCATGATTGAAGAGTCACACTGTTTGGATCTCAACACAGGTCCCGATGAGGTGACTCCTATGACAGTTATGGAAGTTACCCTCTGAATCCTCCAAACTCTACGACGATTGGAAAGATAACTGATTTCTGATCACTATATAAAGACCCTTCTACGCAGAGGTAAGGGGACTTTTCTCTCTCTTTTTGAATTCTGGATATAAAATTATTGAAGTACTTGGAAGTCTCTTCTTTCTACTTCAAATCACTAACTTTACCATCGGAGGACCCTAGACCGGCCTCCACCGGTCTATCTCTGATTGAATTTGGTGTTTTCAGGACCTGGCCTTCAAGATCAACAGCACCCGAAAGACTTTTCAGCCCACTGATCTCTTAGAACCTATCAGAATTCATTATACATACAAGAATTGTTTTTGTTTCCAAATATCAAACTAAGTTAAAATAGCTTAAGAGTAATGAGTATTTTCTTCAATTCATTGAATATTCAAAAATTTAAACTTACCTCCATGAACGTTTTCTACTATTCGATTATGGCAAATTTTTAACAGACACCTCCATAGGTGCTCCTCTTTGAATAACCATCAACAGAAGAAGAAATAAAAAAGTGTGTAAGCATTGTAATGAATCCTAATTTTCATGAAAACAAAATCCAAAAGAATACAATTCGATTTTTACTCCAATTTCAAAGTAAAGTTCTTGTTCGGAGAAGAAGATTCCAGAGATTTTTACAAGTTTGAGAAATTTGCTATTCAAAGTGAGTTTGAATTTGAGTTTGAGGGTTTGTGCATTACTGTGTTCGCGATGGCGCGAATATGGAGATTCTGAAATAGTTTTTTTTTTTTTACAGTTTCCTTAGGTTAGGGTATAAAATCATTAAACGACAATTATAAAGTCGTTGTAGCTGAAAACGACAGTGCGTATTTGGCGCTTAACTTTCTCAAAACGACTATTTTTTGGGTGAGAGCAGAGTAATACAGAAACAAGAGAGAGAAACTCACGAAGGAGAGAACCAAACGATGATTTCGGTGGCGCTTGATTCTGTGGCAAAAAAGACAGGAATAACTGGTGTTGGTGGTGCGAAGCGGCGGTGTTCTAATTGATGTGCCCTATACGGTGTAAAGGTGAAGCAATTTATTACTTAACTTTAACTTTAAAATGTGTTATGTGGCAGCATATTATTGGTGGGTGTAAACATCTGGTTTTACCTCCAATAGTTATTGAATTTTAACTTAAAGAGAGATGTGGCAGCGTAGTATTGCTGCGGTAAAAACATCTAGGACCCGTTTGGTAGAGGAGTTTGAGTAATATTGTTTGTATTTTTTACGTGTGGATCTATTAAAAAAAAAATACGTGTGGGTGAAAAAATGTGTGGAAATGTGTGTAATGTTATTTAAAAACTGAAAATGTGTTGTTTAACTACTTTACCAAACGGGGCCTTAGTTGTTTGTATGTTTTGTTTTGTTTTTTTTTTTTTTTGGCCAAAATGAAAAACTTAGGGCCCGTTTGGTTTAGAGCTAACTCAATTCTTAGTTTTCAGTTCCCATAACTCAAACCCAAAACTCATAACTCAATTATCAAACCTCACATACACTCAAAAATTGCAAAACATATGTTTGGGTTGAGTTCTTAGTTACATATCTGTACCACTTTTCTCCAAACCCGTGGACCCCACCACTGACACTACCCAGTGTTGTGTCTGTTGCACACATACATAAGCACACATACACACACATACACATAAACATACATACACATAAACATAAACACACATACATATAAACACGTATAAACTCACATAAACATAAACATACACACACATAAACTTAAATATAAACATAAACACACATAAATGCTCGATTTAGCACACCAAAGTAACTAACAAAATTGTTTGAGGATTGGTGTTAGTTTGCAATTTTTTCCAGTCTATATGAGGGTTTAATTTTTCTCAGTCTGTATGTGTGTTTATGTCTATGTATGTTTATGTTTATGTGCGTGTGTTTATGTGTATGTGTGTTTATGTTTGTTTGTTTTTGTTTATGTTTGTTTATGCGTGTTTATGTGTATGTGTGTTTATGTTTGTTTGTTTTTGTGTATGTTTGTTTGTGTTTGTGTTCATGTATGTTTATGTGTATGCATGTTTATGTTTATATTTATGTTTATAAATATAAACATACACACATACATAAACATGCATAAATATAAATGAACATAAACATAATGCACACACACATAAATATAAACATACACATACACACGCATAAACATACACATACACATACACATTCATACACATACACATACATAAACATACATAAACATAAATGAACATAAATATAAACACAAATGCACATACACATAAACATAAACATACACATACACATACACATACACACTCACACACATACACATACATAAACACACATACACATACACATACATTTTTAGTTCTCGCCTTAGGCCCCAAAATGTCTAGAGCCGCCACTGACTACAACCTTTTCGCGCTGTACAAACCAATTGCAAACTTTCAAAAAATTCAAAACAAAACTAATCAGTTCAATGTGTATACCTTTTTATTCTTTTTCTTATCCGGCAAGATTAATGCATTGCTATCGCAACCTTCCAAACTATCAAATGGAATCACAAAGATTATAGAATTCATTATACATACAAGAATTGTTTCTGTTTCCAAATATCAAACTAAGCTAAAATAGCTTAAGAGTAATGAGTATTTTCTTCAATTCATTGAATATTCAAAAATTTAAACTTACCTCCATGAACGTTTTCTACTATTCGATTCTGGCAAATTTTCAACAGACACCTCCATAGGTGCTCCTCTTTGAATAACCTTCAACAGAAGAAGAAATAAAAAAGCGTGTAAGCATTGTAATGAATCCTAATTTTCATGAAAACAAAATCCAAAAGAATACAATTCGATTTTTACTCCAATTTCAAAGTGAATTTCTTGTTCGGAGAAGAAGATTCCAGAGTTTTTTACAAGTTTGAGAAATTTGCTATTCAAAGTGAGTTTGAATTTGAGTTTGAGGGTTTGTGCATTACTGTGTTCGCGACGGCGCAAATATGGAGATTCTGAAATAGTTTTTTTTTTTCTTCTTTTTTTTTTTTACAGTTTTCTTAGGTTAGGGTATAAAACCATTAAACGACAATTATAAAGTCGTTGTGGCTGAAAACGACAGTGCGTATTTGGCGCTTAACTTTCTTATAACAACTATTTTTTGGGTGAGAGCAGAGTAATACGGCAATAAGAGAGAGAAACTCATGAAGGAGAGAACCAAACGATGATTCCGGTGGCAGTTGATTTTGTGGCGAAAAGGACAGGAACAACCGGTGTTGGTGGTGCGAAGCGGCGGCGTTCTAACTGATGTGCCCTATACGGTGTAAAGGTGAAGCAATTTATTGCTTAACTTTAAAATGTGTTATGTGGCGGCATATTATTGGTGGGTGTAAACATCTGGTTTTACCTCCAATAGTTATTGAATTTTAACTCAAAGAGAGATGTGGTAGCGTAGTATTGCTGCAGCAAAAACATCTAGGACCCGTTTGGTAGAGGAGTTTGAGTAATATTGTTTGTATTTTTTACGTGTGGATCTATTCAAAAAAAAATACGTGTGGGTGAAAAAATATGTGGAAATGTGTGTAATGTTATTTGAAAACTGAAAATGTGTTGTTTAACTACTTTACCAAATGGGGCCTTAGTTGTTTGTATGTTTTGTTTTGTTTTGTTTTTGTTTTTGTTTTTGTTTTTTTTTTTGTCAAAATGCAAAACTTAGGGCCCGTTTGGTTTAAAGCTAACTCAATTCTCAATTCTCAGTTCCCATAACTCAAACCCAAAACTCATAACTCAATTCTCAAACCTCACCTTCACTCAAAAATTGCAAAACATATGTTTGGGTTGAGTTCTCAGTTACATATCTCTACCACTTTTCCCCAAACCCGTGGACCCCACCACTGACACTACCCAGTGTTGCGTCTGTTGCTACCCGCGTCTCAATAATGAAAAACCCACTTCTTCCACTTCTTCTCAGTTCTGCTTTACTTGTCGCACTTCTTCTTCTTTACTTCTCCAAACTGAAAGAGTCACCGTGTTCTACTTCTCGCCTCTCGCCTCCCACATCGACGCAGCCCACATCCACGCACGCCAACATCAAAGCAGGTAATTTCTCTAACGCTCTTTGCTTCGTCTCTCTGTCTCCCCTGCTCTATTTCGATATGTTTTTTTGTCTCTTGCTTTTGTCAATTTTTGAGAGATTGTTTTTGGTTTTTTCACTTGGTGAACTTGTTATCTAAAGGATCTCATCTCTTTCATACATAAATCCATTGGGCGTAGCCCATAGGCAAACGATCCAGACCTCATATGTCAAAATCTCCATTTGTTGTTTTGTGTCAAAATCTCATAATTGGTTACTGAAGCTACATTTTGAGTTTTTTTTTTTGTTGTAGCTTGTTTTTATCAAAATTATTTGCTTGGATTAGTTATGGGATTTTGTGTACTGGTAGGTCAAATGTGATTGGGTTTGACAATGGCATGGTTGTGGGTACTGGGAGGTTTGGATTGCAATTTGGGTTTTCAAGGATTACATTTATTTTGTTCTTCTAGATTGTATACACTTTAACATCTCTGTTGTTAGCTGTGACATCTTTTAAAGTGGATGGTTTCATCCCTTTTCAAGTGGGACTAAGTGGCTGTGTGACAATAATCGTATGAGAAGCTTCCATATATTCCATTTATTTATTTTGAGTTTTCAAAGAAGCTTCCATATATTCCATTTTGATTCGAGGTCCTAGGTCTTGGAATCTAAGGGATTGATCTAAATGGAAAGCAGACTTGACAGTAAAGTTCCCAAGCTTGTTTTTTTTGTCCAAAGGAATTTTGAGAGGTGAGGAGAAGGATGGAGTGGTGATTTTGGATATACATTGTCTTTTGGATTCATAAGAAAAAGAGTGGAGAGTGTATTGGTATCTTAGGTTGAATCAAGTTAGGAGTGGATATACATTGTCTTTTGGATATACATTGTCTTTATTAACATAGTTTATCCTCCTTAAGCCCAAACTCCCATTCTCTTTTGATTTACATAAACTACTTGGAGAACCTATTACTGTGGATTTGGATTGCTTTACTCATGCTTGTATAGAATGTTTGTATAGATTGTATTGGTCATTGATTTTATAGACTGATTGTATAGAATGTTTGTATAGAATGTTTCAAGTATTCTTGTATTCGTGATTGATATAGAGGCAGGTTCTTACCAATGTCAGAAACAAGTAATTATTACTCTAGTACCAGTGGGCATCTGTGTGACCTAGACCATTGCACCCTTAGGACGTCCCTGAAACTTCATACTTTTGGTAGGAGGTTTTATGGCTGTCGCTACTGGTCACCAGTAAGTACCACAAAAACTCATAGTAAAACATTGATTATGTGCATTAAAATTGTTTTCTTTGTTGAAACGCTATTTAATTGCTTTATTTGATTGTACAGGGTGATGACCGTGCATGTAAGTTCTTCAAATGGTTGGACACCAACACTTGCACACGTGGTGCAGCAACAACACCTATTGTGTTATCAAAATTTCGACGATTGGAGCACGAGGTGGAACTTGCTAATGAAGAGTTGAAGAAAGTAATTATTACTTCAGTACCAATGGGCATCTGTGTGACCTAGACCATTGCACCCTTAGGACGTCCCTAAAACTTCATACTTTTGGTAGGAGATTTTATGGCTGTCGCTACTGGTCACTAGTAAGTACCACAAAAAGTCATAGTAAAACATTGATTATGTGCATTAAGATTGTTTTTTTTTTTTGTTGAAATGCTATTTAATTGCTTTATTTGATTGTACAGGGTGATGACCGTGCATGTAAGTTCTTCAAATGGTTGGACACCAACACTTGCACACGTGGCGCAGCAACAACACCTATTGTGTTATCAAAATTTCGACGATTGGAGCACGAGGTGGAACTTGCTAATGAAGAGTTGAAGCAAGCACGTGCAATGGGAGAAGCTGCAAAACGAAAGGCTGAAAGAGCCAAGGTTGCGTGCAGGATTTCCGAAGAGAAAGCGGAGAAGTTCAAGATAGCTCTAGTAATATCATGGGTGATGTTTGGAGTACTGCTTATTTTGTCTACTAGGTTTGAGGATGTTAGAAGCAGGCAAATGTATTTGCCTGGATGACATCTGTTATGTGCGTGATAAGGTAGACTTGTATTTTGAAAATTTGAGATCATTTGTATTATAATGGTACAACTTCATGTACCAATTTTTGTATTGTAAGTATAAAAATTTATGGTATGTATGACATTGTACTTTTATAAATCTTCCTTCCAAGTTTTTCCTATGCTCAATTATTTTACCCCATGCCATGGAAGTCTCACAATGCTTGTATTGATTCTCTATTGTCTACTTTTTTTTTGTATATTGGATGCATTTAGCTGTAGTTTTAGTGCTTTTGATTGGATAATTGAGAACAAATGGTGGTTGATATAAGCTTCAGCAAATTTCAGTTTTTCACAGATTAAGAGAAATTATTTAGTGGGACTAGTAGAAGCTTAAGAGAAATTATTTAGTGGGACTAGTAGAAGCTTAGGGGATGGGAAGGATTTAAATTATTTTATTATGTGCATTATCCATTCATCTTAGATGCACTCATGCACAGATTTAAAACTTGAAATGGCAAGAGAAAATGATTGGTTAAGTGTAAGTTCCTATATTCTAGAACTACATCTGATCCTATAATGATTGGTCTGAAGCTGTTGTGTTAAATTCTTGAGTCATGACTACTACTTGCTTAGTTCTGATTAGGTACTCTTCATCCTTTGTGTCCTTGAATATAAATAAATTTGTTTATAAAAAAATTAACATGTTATTCATTGACCCTATAGCTAATAGTTGAGATTCTTGAAATCCAGCTTTTCCAAAATATTTCGAAAAGGAAGTACATACAATTGCATATAAGCATGTCTACCTATACTTACATTACCAATAGGTATTAGATACACCTATTTTTACATTGCCAAAAGGAACTGCATCGGAAATGTCAATGGGTTATTGACATTAAGCCATAACATGTAACCATTGTTCACAGTTAATGTAAATTTACAAAAAGATGCATCATAATATCCAAAAGAATGCATCATGTATCTAAGAGACTTCTAGTCACAGTACCTAACTTTATACAATAGTCGCCACAAAAAGTAATAGGCGGAGGTAATAACTCTATACAACAAGTCCCAACAAAAAGCGGTGAATCCGTATACGTGCCCACCCCCAACCCCGTCGTTGCGCATACTCCTCCCACATGTAGGCAGTCACATCATCCCTAAACTCACCCATTGCCCTCTTCGCCGCATCATACATCTCCCTCACATGCCTCCTATCAGCACTTGCACTCGACTCAGGAGAATTCCCATTGTTCCCAGCTTGTGCATCATCTCTATTAACGTCAAGGTTCTCCCATGAGTTAAACATTTCATCTCTACGATTATTGATACGTATAAAATTGTGTATTGCACAACAAGCAGAAACAGCCAAACATTGCCGAGATTCCTTATAGTTTGCCATACAACTCAAGATGGGAAAGCGAGCCTTAAGGACTCCAAAGCTCCTCTCAATTACCATGCGCAATGAAGAGTGTCTATAGTTAAACAACTCTTTCCCTGATGCCGGTTGCCTATTGCTCCTCCTGAATTCCTGAGCATGATATCGGGTGGCCTTGTGTGGTGGAAGAAATGATGCACCAATGGGTACCCCGAATCAACCAAGTAATAGGACCCTACAAGAATAGCATATCTCAATTAGTAATAGGAACCTACATAAAGGAAAATAAGACAAAAGCTACAACTAGCTACCACATAAAGTGTTCAGCTAAAATATTCTCAAAGGCTGCTTCAAGTGCAAGGTATAGTGAATGCATGTTTTATATATATATATATATATACAAGAATTACTAAATGGCATTAGCATTACATAGGTGCAGACCACATTAAAAAATTGATGCAATCAGTACATACCCATCAAGTTTTTTTTTTAAAAAAAAAAAAAAAAAAAAAAACTTTCTTTTTTTAATTTCAGTATTGACTAAAAACTGTGAACTCAACACTTTCTGATTGCTGTTTAAGGCAAAGGACAGCCACATAACAATAAATAAATAATCACGTTCACAAATGTCATTTAATCAATCACTTAGAAATATGGACCCCAAAGGGTAATACTAGAATCCTGATTGTCCTCCCCTGATGAACTTTAGAAATGGAACTATAACGCCATCACAATTAGCAAGAAAAGTCATTATTACAAGACTGCATCATAAGATTGCAATAAGTATTGATAATCCTTCCATAAAGCTTTGGGATGCCTCAAACAAGAGGCATTCTTTTATTACATGAGCTGCCAAACCAGTTCAAACAAGAGGCATTCTTTTGCTATCTTGGTTTCTTTTATATCTAGTTCAATTTCCAATAAAGTTGAAGTAAAATTATTTGTAATAAACATGTCAAAATTTTCCAAATCCCCCCCTTGCCCTATTAGTCCCTAAATAAAGAACATGTTAATTAAGAAAATAACACAGATTATGACTTCAGAAAATATAAAATGACAGAAAAAAAAATACACGTGACTAACTCTAATTAATCTATTAAATATTCATAGCCAACCTTGAAAATTTTGGGACTAGAGATTGGTTATTATTGAGCTGGTCCCTCCAAAATCAAAGTAGACAAGATGTGTGTGCATGCATAACAAGAGAACAAGGTAGTTCAAGCTTAAGCAAATCTTAAGGTTACAGACTTGACACCTAATCACAGAGGCCAGGCATCAGGATTTTATTGGAAATTGAACTGTTGGGTCTAGCAAATTCATTCTGATTGATTACTTGGGAAAGATTTCTCAAACAAGAGGCATTATTTTATTACATGAGCTGCCAAACCAGGTGGTGTAGCATCAACTGCCACACCAGAGCAGCTCAGCCTGCCACATAGTGCAGCAGTTAGTGCACCATTTTATTTCCCATTTGGATGCTTCATTTTATTTCCCATTATGCAGAATTAGAATGCAGAATGCAGAATTTGTTGTGAGTAGATTAGGCACAAGTGTAAAAATGCAGAATTAGTACAGAACAGAATAGAATGCGGAATTAGAACAGAACAGAACAGAAAACAGAATGAAAAAATAGCAAACAGAATTCAGAACTAGAACAGAACAAAATTCAGCACAGAAAAAATTAGAACAGAATAACAATATGAACAGAATTCAAAATTAGATCAAAACAGAACAGAAAACATACCAGAATTCAGAATTACAACAGAACAGAATGAAAAAACAGCAAACAGCAAACAGAACTAGAACATAACAGAATTCAGCACAGAAAAAATTAGGACAGAACAACAATATGAACAGAATTCAGAATTAGATCAAAACATAACAGATCAGCAACATGAAGACGCATACCTTCCGGTGGCCATGGGAATCCATGCTTCGGGTCTTTAATAGCTTCTTCAAAGACCTTTGAGTCGTGGGCACTTCCCTCCCAACCAGAGTGGACATATGTAAACTTTATATCATGGTCGCATGCGCACATAACATTGGTTGTAATCAAGCTCTTACGACTCCTACAAGGCTGGGTTCTCTCACTTGGAGGCCGAGCACTAATATACGTTCCATCAATAGCTCATATGCTTCTCTACATTGAAGAGAGCCAATTATTTGTAAACAACATCTCTATATGTGAATGAAGGAATACAAAATAGTGATATGTGCGAACATACTCATTGAAAGAACTTGTATTATGAAATGATTTACCTCAAACCAAGGGTAGTATTTGTTATTCGACTGCATATGCTTTAGAAGGCCTACCACATTCGGATCGGGCTTGATTAAATGTTGACCATAGGTGTGGATAGCCCGCAACACCCTATGGAACTTGCGGCTGACAGTTTCAGTGGAATGTTGGAATTTGTCACCCACAGGTCGCATCCGAG
The DNA here is from genome assembly GCA_019022515.1 of Quercus aquifolioides. Lineage (NCBI taxonomy): Eukaryota > Viridiplantae > Streptophyta > Magnoliopsida > Fagales > Fagaceae > Quercus > Quercus aquifolioides. Next base: position 32,229,790 of record CM032336.1, read on the forward strand.
TATTATGGCCGACAATGTACAAGAATATGGCAACAGCCTCCTGCACGTCCACACGCCCCTTCCTTTCCTTCAAGTACCCATGCTGTTTCAGCTCATCCACCAAATGATAGAACAAGTCCAATGTCATGCGGAACATGTCATGACAATTGGTAGGATTGCCATCCCTCACTTCATCCATGTAGTCTTTCCCACTCAAAATGCTAGTACACATTGAGCGCTTGTCATAATGCCGCTGGAAATAAGCCACCATCTCGCCAACAAGTGGAAATACAATCCAAAACTCATCCTCCTCACTGTCATAGTCTGAATCTGTGTCTACACCAGTGTCCATGTCATGATCACAGTCACTGACATCCATGTCATGATCACAGTCGCTGACATCCATATCATCACCGCATCCAGAACTCTCCATGTCATCATCGTCAGAGTCAAAGTAAGCATCGTCAAAATCAAAGGTCCAGAAAGGATCATTGGGGGAGACCATTCTACCTTATACCCTACAAAAACCAAAGCATCAGTACCAATTCATTGCAATATGTAAACTGACAAAAGGAGTAATAAGTGGTACTGAAGATGCTGCAATAATGTTAGCACAACTCTCCTTATCATGTAAGTACTAAAAAACAATTACCATAGAAATGATACAATACTAAAAAGAAACACCAAGTACATAACAACAATTACCAAACTCACATACTAATGTAGATTGCATCAAGTAGAGATCACCAAGTGAGAAAGCACACATACTAACATATGCTAATCATGTCAAATACACATGCATAGTTCACAATAATTACCATTACAACAAAAACAGCTTTAAGTAAAAGTGTTCAGCTGAACAAGGCAAATACAACCAAAAGTCCAAGATCGTCTACGCACACACATAAAGTCCTTAAAAGCTACAACTAAAGTGATTCACATCCGAATCACAATAATCAACATAAACTGAAATAAGAAGTCTCCATTAATTTTCTAGGTCGTGAGCATAGCGCTCCATCCACCTTCTCCTCCTATGTTCTGGCATGCCCATGAACACCACCCGTCTTTTTTTTTTTTGGAGAACCTCGGAGATGTTAATGTAGGTGTCATCATCAAGATCATTGTACTAGTTTAGCACCTCTAAAGCCCTCCCAAGGGAGTAAGGATTGCCACCAGTAGCAAATTGTGCAACATGGTCGGAGCTACCCATAGACTTGCCCTTTTTCTTGTTAAACTGTTCCCTTGCCAACACAGTGTACTCTTGAAGAGCAATGGTCATGTCACTAGCCCTATCCGCTTTCTTGGCAACTTTCTTCCCCTTGCCAGTAGGCTCTTCAATGGGACATTTGTCCGCACGTTGGGTTTGCTCCGTAAGAAGGGGATCATCTTGGGTTATGCCTTCCATGTCAGGATTGTAGCAATCATCAGCACCCAACTAGGTACGATGAGCCTCATTGGCAATTTCCTCCTCTAGGGCACGCTCTTCATCACTATCTAGGGCTGGTGTGTTTGATGAAATTTGAAAGGCACCGGTTGCAGCATTAGCAGCAAACAGCTGCCGTAGTTTGTCATAGCTAGGACATCCACTCTTTCGCAATGCATTTGCTTTAGGATCAACCTGAAATAAGAAGATGTACATCAAACTCATACTAATACAAAATAGAAAATTACGAATATTTTACCAAGGAATTAGGGTAGTAAATCTAACATACTGCAGTCACATTCGCCCACACCTCCTCAGAAGCAGTAACTGTTTGGGTTGTCTCATCCCACCCCAACCTGGTATGGCTCAAAAGCTGGGTCCACTTTTTCTGCTTACTTCTAAGCCTATTATGCTTCTATTGCAGTTGCTTAGGGCTAAAACTCTTCCCCGTTTGCTCATTTAGGGCATTCGTCATTGATAGCCAAGCTGGACCCTTAAAAATACCATGTTCCATATTCCCCTTTTGTTGTTCATCCACCATAAGATCAATGAACATTTTTTCAATGTGGGGAGGCCATAATTTGTCCTCAGCATTTTGAGATTCTTGTGCCATCTAATACAAATATCCCAACACAATTGCGGAGATGTTAATATATATAACTATAAATATATATAGTTCTATGAATTGGCCACTTCATTTCTATTGGAAGAGGTACCCATTGATGCTGCAATAAGTTTTGGCAAAAATAGCATTTCTAATGAATTGCATTTCTTATTCCAATATTTATATGGTTAGTAAAGAAACAAGTTAACATTACAAATCACAGTTTCTCAAAGTAGGTAATAGAACTCAGTATCATCAAATCATGTTCAACAAAAGAATATATGCCCTATACTTAAAATGTTCTGCTCTAAGTCCTCTGCAGCAGTCAATTTAAACCTAATAAAAGGAGAGAGTTACATCAAGGAGGAGGAATTCTTGTTTCTTCTTAGATAGGCTAAATCCACTAACTAATAATAAAAGGAAAATAAAAGAAAAGAAAAGAAAAAGAGATAAGTTCCCTTCAATTTTTGAGAGTGAAGATAATCAGTGGGTTTTTTTTTTTTTTTAAACATTTAATTAAGTATTCCCTATCAGACTCTTTCCCGTGTTCAACTAGCGAACTCTTTTGACTTCTAGATTGGGGTACTTGTTACTGGTGTGTTCAAGGTTTGATATCTTATTTGTTGTCGATGATGAAAGAATCTCTAAAGGCAGGAAAATAAATTAAACAAATGGCAATTTCTGTTCATCAATTAAACAAATGGATCACATAAATTTCATACCACAAGAAAGAAAGAAAGACCCACTTCAATAAAACACATATAATGAAAAGAAAGACCCAGGTGCAGATCAGTAAAACATAAATTATAAAAAGAAAGAAAGATCGAAGATGAGTCCATGGAGAAAAACCCACTTCAACACACTCACCAATACCCGTGGGCAAAAATCAATAAAACAGAAATTATACCACAATACCCAAATCATACGATGGTCATTGACAATGGAAACGGAGATAGAGATATACGCACCTGGGAGAAGATCACAGAACTGCGTTCAAATGGTCTTTGCAATGGATAGAGAAATGATTTCAAACCCACTTCAGTTCAGACCCAAGTGCAGAGAAATGACTTCAAACCCACTTCGTGCTTCGATTTGATGGAGTAATGAAATGTGAGAGGGAAGTGAGAAAGGGGGGAAAATTTTGGCTGAAATATTTTGAGGGAACTGAGAAAGAGAAATGGTCTTCGCCCTTGAATTTGCAACGGTAATATCAAAAAAGGTCTGAGCTAACATGACAATACACAAGCTGTGGGCTCCACGAGGTCAAAAATTTTACATTCTTGCCACTGAGTTATGTAACTCAGAAACAAAAAACACCAATTTGGTGTTTCCGGTTTTCATCACTCTCACTCAAACCAAACTGAGTTTGAGTGATGAAAACAGGGAGAGGAAATCAAGCCAAACACTCAAAATTGTGTGGGTCCCACGTAATTCTCAAACTCAGTTATGAGTTTCCAGTCATATGACTAAAAACACCCCGAATCCAAACAAGGCCTTAATATCTATTTCACTAAAATTCATTTCAGTCATCTAATTTTGCTTTCGTTCTCTAACTTTCAAGTTTATTTATTTATTTATTTTTTTTCGGAGAATCAATACCGAGCAATTTTATTATTGAACTGGAAAATCAGATGATACCAAAAAAAAAAAAATGTTAGGTGGAATATGCTCCATCCAGACTAGCAAAGGAAAAGATAACCTCGCTCTCTTAGTTAAAGCATGGGCTACAAAGTTGCCTTGCTGCCTAGTATGAGAGAAAGAAAAAGTTTTAAGTGAACTCGCAATTGACAATGTGTCTTTTACAAATGAACCAATTGAAGAATGCTGAAAATCTGCAGCAGCCAACGCCTTGCAAACCACCTCAAAGTCTCCTTCAAAAATGGTTTGCTGGATCCCAATTCCACAATGAATTGGACTGCTCTTCTTACAACTAGAACCTCTAGAACTTCCACATAATAGGGGCAAGGAATTTTCTTAGACATTGCATCGATTACCTCTCCATTGGCATCTCGAACTACCACACTTAAACCTACTTCGTCAGTATCTGCGAAGACGGCCCCGTTGAAATTTGTTATATACATTTCACTCGAAGGTCTCTGCCTAACCAATTTCGATGATGGTAGTACTGTGTTTATCGGATTTTTCTACTGAAATTTCGAGAGAAAATTGCAAGCTGCTCTGAAAATTCTATTAGGTGCTAGGCTCGATTCATGAAGCCTCAATTTGTTCCTGCGGGACTAGATGAACCACACCACTGTCGCAATTAGTTGAACAAGTTCCTGGAGATTTTGAATATTTGGGAAGTCTTTCAAAATCCATTCGAAGGCTGGAAACCAGGTTTGTTGCAGAAACTCACAACTCCAAATGGCGTGAAGAGTGGATTCCTAGGCCGTGAAGCATATACTGCATCTCAAGTCTTCCAATATTTTCCTCTTCTTCAAATTTTCCTTGGTAGGTAAGGCTTTTCCATTAAGGCTTTTCAAATTTTCAAAATTTCAAGTTTATTCAATTAAGGCTTTTCCATCAAATTTTTTTATATGTTGTGGTTAATTTTTAAATTAAAAAAATCAATTAATGATTGAAAAAATATTTTCTAGATTTTTTTTTTCAAAAATTTTAACAAAAGTTGACCAAAATACCTTAATTGAATAAATCTAAAACTTGTTTCTCCAAAAAAAAGAAAAAGAAAGAAAGAATAAATCTGAAACTTAGAGGTCTGAAATGAATGAAAGCAAAGTTAGAGGACTGAAATGAATTTTGAAGAAATTTAGAGGGTGAGTTTTGCATTTTAACCTTTTTTTTATGAAAAAACTTTTAAGGGTAAATTGAAAATTACACCCCAAAAGGTTAGGGGTGTTTGGGTTTTTCACCCCGAAATTTCAGAAATTTATATTTACCTTCTAAAATTTGGGGTTGTTTGGATTTTACACCCTAACGTTTCAGAAATTGGATTTTACCTCCTAAATTTTAGAGGTATTTGGATTTTCCAAACACTCCCAAATTATAGGGATGTAATTTGCAATTTACCCAAATTTTAAACTCAAAGGAAAAAAAAGAAATAAAAAAAAGAAATGTCTGTACCATTCAAGAATGTTTTCATAAGACTTCCTTTTTTCTTTTTTTTTTCGTCACAAATCACAATAATAACAAAAGGAAGTATTATTTTTCTAACAACTTTCATTGTGTTTCATAGATTAATCCTGATAGGTCGATACTAGAATGCCACGTAGACCATCAATGTAATGAATGCAAAAACACAAGCCATGGCAACTAATGTAGTATCGTAATAATAACGTCAAACACTAAATATCTTAGGCTCAAACTCAAAAGGACGCAAAATAATGGCATCATTCATGTCAGAATCTTTGCAAAAATAATATTAATTTCATTTCGCACTATTGCAATAAAGTCTGATTTTTAATAATTTTAAAATTAGGTTATAGCAACAAAATAAATCGTTGCAATAATTTATTGCAACATAAATTTTGTTGCAAGAGGTTGGCCATGGAGAGCTTTTGGGACTAGATCATCTAATTCATCAAGCTCTATCGTAACAAAAATTTTTGTTGCAATAAGGTATCGCAACAAAATTTTTTATTGCAATGGTTATTGCAACAAAAAATCAATAAATTTTCGTGCAACATGACAGAAGAAGCATGCACATCACATGACAAAACTTAAAATTGGGTTTCTATAACCAACAATAGTATAGTAAGGTTTTTAACTATGTATCAAACATAATTTATAAACCATAGTTAACTTATGCTACTATATGTATGAGCATAGTCATAATAGTGAGCCTATACAGGAGCCAAGAATGGTGCAATGCAATTGCGGTGGAACACGTGCCTGCATGGTGGAAGACTCGAGCAATGAATGCAAAAACACAAGTCATGACAACTAATGTAGTATCGTAATAATAACGCCAAACACTAAATATCTTAGGCTCAAACTCAAAAGGATGCAAAATAACGGCATCATTCATGTCAGAATCTCTGCAAAAATAATATTAATTTTGTTTCACACTGTTGCAATAAAGTCTGATTTTTAATAATTTTAAAATTAGGTTATAGCAACAAAATAAATCGTTGCAATAATTTATTGCAACATAAATTTTGTTGCAAGAGATTGGCCACGGAGAGCTTTTGGGACTAGATCATCCAATTCATCAAGCTCTATTGTAACAAAAACTTTCGTTGCAATAAGTTATTGCAACAAAAAATTTTGTTGCAATAAGGTATCGCAACAAAAAATTTTGTTGCAATGGTTATTGCAACAAAAAATCAATAAATTTTCGTGCAACATGACAGAAGAAGCATGCACATCACATGACAAAACCTAAAATTAGGTTTCTGTAACCAACAATAGTATAGTAAGGTTTTTAACTATGTATCAAATATAATTTACAAACCATAGTTAACTTATGCTACTATATGTATGAGCATAGTCATAATAGTGAGCCTATACAGGAGCCAAGAATGATGCAATGCAACTGCGGTTGAACACGTGCCTGCATGGTAGAAGACTCGAGTAATGATTGCAAAAACACAAATCATGACAACTAATGTAGTATCATAATAGTAAAGCCAAATACTAAATATCTTTGGCTCAAACTCAAAAGGACGCAAAATAACAGCATCATTCATGTCAGAATCTCTGCAAAAATAATATTAATTTCGTTTCACACTGTTGCAATAAAGTCTGATTTTTAATAATTTTAAAATTAGGTTATAGCAACAAAATAAATCGTTGCAATAATTTATTGCAACATAAATTTTGTTGCAAGAGGTTGGCCATGGAGAGCTTTTGGGACTAGATCATCTAATTCATCAAGCTCTATCGCAACAAAAAATTTTGTTGCAATAAGGTATCGCAACAAAATTTTTTATTGCAATGGTTATTACAACAAAAAATCAATAAATTTTCGTGCAACATGACAGAAGAAGCATGCACATCACATGACAAAACCTAAAATTAGGCTTCTGTAACCAACAATAGTATAGTAAGGTTTTTAACTATGTATCAAACATAATTATAAACCATAGTTAACTTATGCTACTATATGTATGAGCATAGTCATAATAGTGAGCCTATACAGGAGCCAAGAATGGTGCAATGCAACTGCGGTGGAACAAGTGCCTGCATGATGGATGACTCGACAACTCATCTCCATCAACAAAGTAAAGTAGACAAACACAACACTTTTTCATGTAATAGGGAACATGAGACACATCGTGAAACACAATCATAGGGATCCCCTTAGGAATGCGAGGAGGGTCAGCTGAATATCCAATCCTAATAAGTCGATACCGGTATGCCACATAGACCGTCAACATGACGAGCGCAAAAACACAAGCCATAACAACTAATGTAGTATTTTAATAATAACGCCAAACGCTAAGTATCCTAGGCTCAAACTTAGAAGGATGCAAAATAACGGCATCATTCATGTCAAAATCACTACCAAAAAAAAAAAATACTTATTTCGTTTCACATTGTTGCAAAAGTCTGGTTTTTATTAATTTTAAAATTAGGTTATAGCAACAAAATAAATCGTTGCAATAATTTATTGCAACAGCTTGGTCATGGAGGGCTTTGGGACCAAATCACCCAATTCCTCAAGCTCTATCATAACAATCGTTGCAATAAGTTATCAAAACAAAAAATTTTGTTACAATAAGGTATTGCAACAAAAAAATTTGTTGCAATGATTATTGCAACAAAAAATCAATAAATTTTCTTGCAACATGACAAAAAAATCATACAAAACACATGACAAAATCTAAAATTAGGGTTTTGTAACCAACAATAGTATGGTAAGGTTTTTAACTATGTATCAAACATAACTAATAAACCATAGTTAACTTATGCTACTATATTTATGGGCATAGTCATAATAGTGAGCTTATACAGGAGAATGTAACACACCCAAAAAAACAAAAAAACAAAAAACTAAGAAGCATCCTCATCCCATCATTTGGAAGTCCACTCAATTGTCTCCAAACCAAATGACACCTCGACAATAGGGGCATGTAGAGGCTGGAGCCAAGTATTTTTTGAAATTATCCATGTATAAACTATAAAGTGCTACTTTATTTACAATTTTTAATGAGGTGACAACAGGGACGGACCTACAGGGGGGGCCAAGGGAGCCCGGGCCCCTCCCTCGGCCTAAAGAAAACAAAGCAAAAAATTTTTTTGGCCCCCCCTAAACCAAAGAAAAAAAAAATCTTTTTAATAGTTATATATATATATATATATATATATATGTTTCTAGAGTTGTGCCTCACTCTTCCAAAAACTTAGACTCTCTCCCTTTTAATTAGTCTTGCCCAACTAACAACCACCCAACTAAAAAACCTAACAAAAACAAAATTTTAAAATAAAAAATCCCAGATAGCCCAATATTAGAGTACTAGCATTAGGTGTTCTAAATGGTAAATATTTAGTATTTAGAACACCAAATACCAAAAACACTATTGTATGAGACATTTCAAATGCTATATAGCAAAAGTAAGTTTTGGTTTGTGAAAATAAATTTTTTTTTTTGCAACAGTTGATGCTCCTAAGAAACAATATTATTTTGTGTTTTTTGTCTTTGTTGGTAAATAATTGCATCTAATGTATTAAGAAACAATGATTTTGTGTATTGATCTTGGTTGATATATAGTTTGTTAGTACTATATGGATATCTATTTGGATTTTTTTTTCTTATACTTTGGCCCCCCTAGCTTGAAATCCTAGGTCCGCCCCTGGGTAACAATAAATACATTTTTAAATTTGTAATTAAAATTTTAAATAAAGTTACAATAAATACCTCTTTACATTTGTAATATTTAATGTAAACTATAAAATTTATTTATTTTAAAGGGAGATGATCCTTTTCTGCAATAATAGAGATTGCAAACACTCTCCTAGTGAGTTTTTTTTTTTTTTTTGAGAAACCTCCTAGTGAGTTAAGTAAGGCCATAAATGAATAAAATTTTCATCTTGATAAAAAGGTTCATTCATATTTGTTTGCTTATAAATAAACCAAGTTTGAACCTTAGTTTTAGGCTTATTTAATAAACAAGCCGAGCTCAAGCAAAAAAAATAATTATTTATAAACAAGCACATGAATATTAGGACTTGATACAAAACAAGCTAAGCATAAGCTTGTTTATATGGTTTGGAAGAATGATCCTAACTCTCAATTAATTAAAGTCTTAGTAAAATCATAGGCTTCATAATGAACTTATGTTAGATCCTAAGCTCAAAAACTTGATATTGAGCTCGAGTTTAGATGGACTAATTAATCAAGTAGAGCTAAGTCGAATTCAAGTTTTTAGACTTTTTACTAGTTCGAGCTTGAACTTGAACATTATTTGTAAGCTTGGTTTGAGCTCGACCTAAGTTTTGATATTTTACTTTTGTTATTGAGTTGAGCTTAAACATTCACTTCTCAACAAAGCTTGGCTCGTTTATGACCCTAGAGTTAAGTCATAACCTAAACCTTAACCCAAAGGTTTGTGTTAGAGATATATGTTAGTCATATTAGCCCAATGTAATAGGCCCAAGCCCATTCCTACTTGTACTAGTAGTTTAGGGTTTATTCGCCTATATATACTCATGTTAGGTTTCATTGTAACACAGGTTTTGTACTACACTCTTATACATAATAAAGATGTAGCCCTTAAGGGATTCCTCCGTGAATGTAGGCCGACAAGGCTGAACCACGTAACCCTCGTGTTCTTGATGAATATATTCTATGCTTCCTCTTCCGTATCCACTCTAGCATACACAATATGGTATAACACATCACGTTACTATATCATATTTAACATGGTATCAGAGCCAAACTCCGTTCTTGGCATCAAACAAAACATCTCTAGCAAGCAAAGAAGAATATCATGTGCACACCACTACCAGAAGTCAAACATGCTTATCTGCTGGATTTAGACTCCACGGCATCATGCAGCCGCCATGGCTCACTGCTGTGTCTAGATCCTCAAGCCCAAGCAATCTGTGCCTCTCCTTATCAGATCTGTGCAAATCAACCCTTCGCACGAAGAAATCAACCCCACATACGTGCTCCTCGGCCTCTCGTGAGGAAAACCCAGAACTCCGGTCACCCGAAACCCAGCCACGCGCCACCACGCGCTGCAGTTGGCTCCGAAAAATCACCCACGCGCCGCCACAAATCTCGAATCTCGGATAGGATTGTGACCACACGCGCTGCTCTGTCGGACTCGTGGCCTGCCGATCTGCAAAACCCGAGAAGTACGGCCGTTATCTTGCTTACACGCGCCGTCATGCTTCTGGATCTACTCCACGCGCCAGTGAACTTCGCACGCGCCAGTCACGCGCCGATCACTGTGATGATGTCATCATGACGTCAGCAAATGCCACGTTAGCTTGATCCACGTCAGCCCTAGCTATGTCATCAGCCACGCAGCTCGTTACGTCAGCAGTGTTGCCTTGTCAGCCCATGTCACCTTGCTGACTGTTGACTCGGACCGACCTGACCCGGACCACCCGGATCTGACCCGTGAGCCCTGACCGTTGACTTTGACCAGATCCGTTGACTTTCGTTGACTTTGACTTTTGCGTTGACTTTTGACCAAAAGTTAAAATTTCCGAAATGGACTATCTTGCTCAGTTTTTTGCGTAGATTCCAATTCTGGACTATATTTCTTCATTTGAAGCTCCGAAATTGGTCAATTGGCACATTCTTCATTGCGGTTTCTTCAAAGGCATTCTCATCTCCAAATGATCTTCTCATGCTTATCCAACCTCAAGCCTTCATCGAGCTTCCGCCTTGAGTTTGAGGGAGGGTGTTAGAGATATATGTTAGTCATATTAGCCCAATGTAATAGGCCCAAGCCCATTCCTACTTGTACTAGTAGTTTAGGGTTTAGTCGCCTATATATACTCATGTTAGGTTTCATTGTAACACAAGTTTTGTACTACACTCTTATACATAATAAAGATGTAGCCCTTAAGGGATTCCTCCGTGGATGTAGGCCGACAAGGCTGAACCACGTAACCCTCGTGTTCTTGATGAATATATTCTATGCTTCCTCTTCCGCATCCACTCTAGCATACACAATATGGTATAACACATCACGTTGCTAATAACATATTTAACAGTTTGAACTCAAGAAATACCCCATCAATAAGTCTAGAATTACCACACAAAAAGAAGAAGACAATTATTGAGGTGGCAAGTTATTATTGGTAAGTAAAAATGTGATGTTATTGGTAGGTGAAGATACAAATTAATAAAAATTTGTCAACTAAGTTGTTGTGTATGTAGCATTACTATTATCCGATACTAAAACCCAACCATGGAGGGGGAACCCAATAAAAAAAAAAAAAATAATAATAAAACAATAAGTCTAATGTCATAATAATTTTCACTAGTTTAGCAAAAAAAAAAAAATTTCACTAATAAGTATTTCATAAAGATCAGAGTGACAAATTAAGAATGAGATGATAAAATGATGATAACGGTAAACCCAAACATCTCTAAAAGTTGGGTAACATCACGGACAATTGGAACTCTACCAAATTAGTTTTTCCAACAATTTCTAGTTTCTCTAGAGACAAGTCGAGCTAAAGAGAGTCCCAACAAAAAGATGTCCTAGCCTTTTCAGTCACTGATTGATCCCTAACTAGCAAAATGTGATACCTTTGACCACCAATAATCAAACAAAGAGTAGATGTCAAGTCATAACCGATGCCAGTGACAAAATTATTGTCAGAAAGTGATAGAGGAACAGTCATCCTCATATATATCTACAGGACTATGAAAGGAAATTCTCATGTCGGCCAATCGAAATCAATTTGAAAGCCAAACACCAGCGGTTGGTGCAGTGTCATCACAGCCCTCATATATGGATAAGTTAAAAAGACTCTTGCTTAAACAGCTGCGTTTGTGGTGGAATTTGAGTGTTTGAACAAACAAGCACAGTTGTTACAAGTAATCTCTATCCTTTCCACACAATATATGCAACAACTAATCAGGTTCCTAGAACCTATACTTGATGTTGAACTTAATCAATTTGCTTGATAATCATGGGCTATAACTGTAGTTATCCCATGCATTAATAATATGGAGCCCACACAAATTGGCGAGTTCAATAATCATTTCACACGGCATGGTGGCATCAGTACAATCAAATGATTTCCAATCATCATGCAGATGGGGTTGGCATTGATCAATTTCATGCAGATAAACTTCACGGTTTAGGCAGCAAATAGATTGAACGCTCCAAACTGGCCAAATACTTGTTTGAGCACGAACCAGTTTTTAGTCACTCGAGGTGATTAGAAACCACTCAAGGAAAGATAATTTGACTTCGCGAGAAAGGAAATAAGTTCGGTACAACCTGACCTAATAGGACTTCTATATGAAATGCACAAGTTCACGATGAGAACAAGGAAAAGTATTTTTATTATCAAGCCTAAATTACAACGCCTAGATTACAAAGCCTAACGACGCGCTATCAAGCATTAAGTTACAATCCTACTTGATAAATCTGATACAAAGAGAGAGTCAATTCGCTAGGTTTTGGCGTTTGCGTGTGTGAGCCTTGTGTGAGAACATTTCTCTCTATTTAGTAATATGCCATTATATATAAATCCCAAAAAAATTATATATATATATATATATATATATATATAAGAGGTAAAACTAAGATAAAGTTCAATTATAATTTAAAATGAGCAAGACTTAGGTACAATACTTATGTCTTGTTCTTTAGGTTTCTTTTTAAGATTCTGCCATGTGGATTTTTTTTCAAGGGAATGAAGTGTATTTTTTAATTAAGTAGTCACATGGCTGAATCTTAAGAAGAGAACTTAAGGAACAACACCTAAGATACTGTACCTAAGTTTTGTCCATTTAAATTTATAATTCAATTTTGTGCTATGTGTCTAAATTTATGTGGGGCCATACTATAATTATCCACTTAAGTTTTTTAATCTTTGTGTCAAGTGAGTTAATGAGTGCAAAATACTAAAAAATCACATTTACTCAATAAAAAAAAATTAATTACATATATTCAATAAAAATCATCACACAACAAAGATCATCTCACATTCTATCTTATTAAAAATTAGAAGGGAAAAAAAAAATCATAAGTAGTATTAAATTTGGGTTAGAATTTTAATATATGATTAATTACGTTTACTTTAAAAAAAAAAAAATTGACTAATTATTTATATTTTTATGATAAAAATTGTGTTTAATTTTAAATGTATCCATATGTATGCATGTGTTATATGCTATTTTTTTATTTATTAATAATTTGACTAATTATTTATATTTTTATAATAAAATTTGTGTTTAATTTTAAATGCATCTATGCGCATGCATGTGTTACATACTAATATAACTAAATACTTTGGTACATTTGGCGTTGACACATGCACTGTTACTAAATTAAATATTTGGCCTAAAGTAGACCAACCCAAATGTTCATATTGCATTCAGAAGAAATAACCCCGCTGCAATTATACTGCATTAGAGTCCGAGAAAGTTGTATAGAATCATCAATCATACACTAGTGTTGAAGTGATGTCCCAACTCCTCTTATGACAAATTAGCAGCCTATTATTGAGCATAATTGAAACTAGCATTTGAAAAATCTTTGTACAATCAGATTTATATATAACATACTGTTTCTAATCTTCAAACAACCGCTAAACTTTAAAATTGATATTCAACAGTACTAAAGAACAGTTTGGAGAAACATAATAATTGCTGTGCCCTGTATCAACTACCTACTAAGGCCAATAGCAGATTGCCAATAGTCTGATTAAAAGATTATAGATGGAATTATTTGTCCCATTTGATAATTTTGATTTGAAAGGTTGTGATTAGTAGGCAAATAAATTAATTAACTAACTTATGTGAAAGTAGGAATAAGCCTGTTCAGTCTCTTAAATTTGGTAGCAAAAACCTGGTATGTGTGTTAGTTACTAAAACAAACTAATATGTTCCTCTTATTTTACTTGAAATAAAGAGAGTTCATTTTACTCTTTAAGATTTTACATTTTTTGTATTCAAAATATGACATGACACAACAACAATTGAATTTATAGTAAGTATGAAATGTATCTATTTTAAATGAAAATGATATTTTACACGGGATCATATCATCATAGTCCTATAAGTTTATAACAATAATGCATTATTGAACTCAGAATTTGGTAACTGTAGAAGTAGGACCTAGTTCCATCTATAAAATGGACCCTTTTTAGGCTTATTGCAATCATACTCATCATCATTTCAAACATCTTAAACTAAAAGAATGGTCACCATGTTTTTGAAGTCTTTGCTCTTCCCCCTCATTTTTGCTTTGGCTTTAGCTCCAAGGTCACAAGGAGTGAGCCAGAGCCAAAGCCAACCTTCTTTAGCCACCACGTTCAATGAAATCAAGTACCATGGAGGCCCCCTCTTGACCAAACCAAATAGCATCAACATCTACCTCATATGGTATGGTGCCTTTTCTCGAAACGACAGAAGCTCCACAACCGATTTCTTTGCTTCCTTTAATCCTTCTAAGGGTCTAGTACCCCATCAAGAACCCACTGTGGCAACATGGTGGAAAACAATCCAGACATACAAGGACAAGTCTGGGAACTCAGTTTCCAGCACTGTTAAACTTGTTAAACAAATTGGTGACATATATTCTTTAGGTAAGAATATTAAGCGTGCCCAAATAGCAAACTATATCAAACACAAGATAGAGACCAAAGTATTACCATTTGACTCTAATGGAATATACTTGGTTTTGACTTCTAGAGATGTGATTGTAGAACGATTTTGCATGGGTTCATGTGGTTTTCATGATAACATAGTGGTGTCTACAAAGCGTACTAGGTTAGTTTATGCACATATAGGAAACCCTCTGGTGCAGTGCCCTGGATTATGTGCATGGCCTTATTCACTTCCAGCTTATGGTCCACTAGGCCAGCAAGCCCTTGTTGCACCAAATGGTGTTGGGGCTGATGGCATGGTCATGAACATTGCAACAATTATTGCAGGAGCTACAACTAATCCTTTCAAGAATGGGTATTTTCAAGGTGACCCCATGGCTCCATTGGAGGCTGTCACTGCATGTCCAGGGATATTTGGTGAAGGAGCTTATTCAGGGTATCCTGGAAATTTGATGGTGGATAAAATCAGCAAGGCAAGTTATAATGCGTATGGTGCTAATGGAAGGAAATTCCTCCTTCCAGCTATATGGGAGCTGACAAACTCAAAGTGCAAGGTCATCCACTAAGGGGCATGAATCAATTTTTACATACAAAGGCATTGCTATAAGCAGGGCTTGATAGACAAAAGCGGATATTTAACTTTAATTTTCAGTTTTCTGTTGGGTTAGTCATATTTCAAGTCTAAATATTTGTGTGCTATATATTAGTTATATGTGCAAACAATGTAAGTTAAAAAAACAATAAATAATAAAGTGATGCCACATCATGTGTTTGTGTTTGGGGAATAGTAGATTGCTAGGCTACAATTACATTTCTGTTGGCTACAAACCAAACATTGAACAGAATCTCTAGCTCACCAAATTTCTCTTTTTTTATTAACTTCACCACCTTCACCCAATTAATTGCTTGGAATCATGGAATACATGAAAACGTATATGTTTTCGCCAAGAATTTTAAAACTCAATTAACACTTCTTAATTTTTCTAACAGATGCAGTCAATGGACTGACCAACAAACCATCGACGTAACTGAAGGCTATTTTTACTTTTATAATTTTTTTGCTATCTTTACTTCTCATTCGTCTTGAATTATTTAATGAGTTTATGATAGATACTAGATAGTACTCAACATCAGCATTAGAAAAAACAAAGAAACAAAGACAGTACTTTAAAATAATTCCAGAGCGCATACAAAATAATCCTAATTTAAGTCTTAACACAATGCCATAAATTCTATTGGTTTCTTAGATACAATTATGGTTGTCAAAATTCTGATCTGAATCTTATGATCCTACGATTTTACAATCTCACCTGCCCAAAACGATTCGAATCTTTTAAGGATCTTTGCAATCGTTTAGGATCGGTAAGATCATACGATTCTGACAATTTCAAACGATCTTGGTTTCTTGTAAGCATTTTTAACTTGACAAAAAACTCAGTTAAACTCAAATAAAAAATAACATCCCAATAAAATATCACGTTTTGAGGCTTTTTACCTCTTTAAATAATGCTTACAAATGGATATAGTAGTGTATGATAATTACATCAAATGAATTCAAATTTATGTGATTATTTAACATACCAAGGTGTTTTTTTTTTCTTTTTCTTTTTTTAAATAATGTAAGATCTTAGAAATGGATATAATGATGTATGGTAATTACATTAAATGGATACAAATTTGTGTGATTATTTAACATACCAATGTATTTTTTTTTCCTCAAATAATGTAGGATCTTACGAACCACGATCCGATCCTATGATTCACGATAACAAATATTGAATATATATAAGAAGAAATCTGCAAATAATTAAAAACTCACAGACCAAATGCGTGAAGAATGAATGATTCAGATCAAGTCTTGTGTTTGACACAATCTCCTTAAAGCAGATTTTGCCCCTCATACAATCACTGTGGTGCTTTGAGACTCACCCACCTCTCAAGATCCTATGTAGGATCTCGATTTTGATAACCTTGGATACAATCACTACAAAATGGGGGAGGCTCTCCACTCATTTTCCCAATCAACTGCTGTTGTCACCCTGCCAAAGACCCAAGCCAGCCATGGAGAAAACCTTAAGAATATTGTTTTTGTAAGTTGAAAAAAAAAAATCTACTGAGTTTCTTCTTCTTTTATTTGTTTATTTGGGTTGCTGAAGATCAGATTTTTAATTCCTATTCAAATTGATTGGGAGAAATAATGCACAAAATGAAGCATCGGGCAATTAATGCTGAAATCAAATTTCAGGAGCTTCAAGATCTTGATAATCTCATCAATCAGATGGACCAATCATTTTCTCTGGCACCACAAGAGTATCAAATTCTTCACTGGTTAACACTCCTAGGTTCAATGCAGCTTCCTGCAGAGTTAAGTATTGATTAGATTAGATGATTCGGTAATCCAAAGTTTCAAGAAAACACCATTGCTAAAGAGAGCATTAAACACGCCACTGTAAACATGATCGTCTTCCAAAAGTCAAACCCATCATTCCAACCAAACACAAGCTGAGAGATGCATAAGTCCAACAAGAGGATATTATATATTATTACAGCAGTTGCTTTTAGCATCCTTAGCCATCTACTCAGGAACTAATGATAAGTCATTCCAATAGATTAAATGAATGTCCCAAGAGACCAAACATATTGAATTGCATTGACAAGAAAAAGGAATCATACCTTCAGAGTACTTCCTTCCTTGTGTGCTTTTTTGGCAACCGCAGCAGCATTGTCATAACCAATTTTCTGGAATAAAATCAACAACAAAAGTTATAACACAAAGCACGGGAAACTATAAGGAAAGTGTACACATGAAAACAGGTGAAACACAAGTGGAAACTTACAGGGTTCAAAGATGTGACAAGCATAAGTGACTGCAACACCATGCAAAATGCCACATAGCAACAACAGACGATAGATTAGCCTGAAATCTAAAACATAGAAGAATATAAAGATTTATATTTTGTACCCAGTATCAACTCACCTCATGCAGCAATTTTGAAATTCTTTCCCTATTAGCTTGAATTCCTCTCACACAGTTCTTTTCAAAGGAGGCAGATGCATCTCCAAGCAGTCTCACAGACTGTCAGGAATCAAAAACACTAGTTGAATTAGAAGACATAAACACTAGTGGAGCAAATTGTGTAGTGTGCGTTTCTTGGTAAGCAGGGCATTAAATTTTGCATGAAGATATCAAAAGATTATGAAATTTCAAATGGCATCCTAATAAAACTATTCTAGACAGGTCCACAGGACCACCACATTACACTTTTTTATTATAGGACTTTACAAACTCCCAAATAGCTCTTTTCAACTTATGGTTTGAAAATTACAAAAGCATAACAGCCACGCTTGCTAACTTCTAGCCCAAATCACTGCCAGATAGAATAAGATGTATCCTACCCAATCATGGCCAATTGATGTTGAATAATGGATGCACTTGGCACCTCCAATAAGTATAATTACAATAATGCGACAATAGAACATACATGTAGGAGACCACTGGCAATCAATGGTTTGTACACATTAAGTTCGAAGTGACCGTTGGAACCACCTATTGTGATGGCCACATGGTTTCCCATAACCTGAAAGATGTTATAAATAAATAAATATCAACAAAGGTTTTTAAATGATACTTAAAAATGAAAACCAATCATTATAGAAGTACACTGCAAGATTGAATTATCTACGAGGACTTAGAAAGTCTGATTTCTATGCATCTTACTAGTTACTACTTGCAAATAAGTCCCCAATTTAACCAAAATTCAAGACACTAAACTTACCTGAGCACAGACCATGGTGAGAGCTTCACTCTGAGTAGGATTGACCTTTCCCTGAAACAGAATAGGTTCAGTTAAGTGACGAAATTTGGGTTTTTAGTTAAAAATAAATAAATTAGAAGAATTGTGGAATAAGATGGGGGCTTTACGGGCATAATACTGCTGCCTGGCTCATTTTCAGGAAGAATGAGTTCACCAAGGCCACAACGTGGACCACTGTACAAGAGAAACACAGGGAGAACCTTAAGGAGAGAACTATAAATAAAAAATGCAAGTCACACTAGGCATACAAACCTTCCTAATAAACGTATGTCATTTGCAACCTTCATCAGAGAAGCAGCAATTGTGTTAAGGGCTCCACTGGTTTCAACAAAAGCATCATGTGCAGCCTGCCAAAAATGAAACATATGAGCATACAGCCCTACTCGGTCTCAAGTAGGACAAGATGAAAAGCACGAATTGCTCATATAGTAAAACATCCACTCTTACAACACAAAAGGGATAGAAAATGAACAGACAAAAGCGGAGTTACAGGATCGGAAGCTAACCAAAGCTTCAAACTTGTTTTCTGCAGTAACAAATGGTAAGTTTGTTTCCTCAGCTACTGCTGCAGCTATCTTCACATCAAACCTAAATTATAGAAGAAAACTACTGTCATAGTAAACATGAACAGAACAGAAGCGGAAAAGCATTCTTTCTGAATAATATTTAGAGGAAAGAATACAGAATTCATGTTCATTATTGCCAAATCCATGACATGATTTACAGTTTTATCAGAATAATTTTCTGAAACAATAAGGAAAAAAGGTGCTACAAGGGCAGATAGGGAGGAGGGGAAATCATCTACAGAAAGGGCTGAGAAAATTGATAAAACAAAGAAAATCAAGCCAGGGGAATGAGAACAAGTAAAGATACTTGTATTTAGAGCAATACACGTCACAAAATACCAAAAGAAGTAAAATTGCTTCAACCTTAAAGCAATAACATACCCTTTCTTTGTGTTCAATCCAGTGCCTACAGCAGTACCACCCTGTGCAAGCTGCTCAAATAAAGTCTCCAATCAGTCAGAACCAAAAGGAGAGAACAAAAGAAAAAAAAAATTAAAGATTTAACACTTTATGAGTTTATAACCTGATACATCCGAGGTAGAGTGCAGAAGACACGGTCAATTCCATATTTTACCTGCAACAAAAGCTCAAAGCAATCAGAAGTCCATCCCAACAAACATTAAGCTTGGTCTATCCTTCCTACCAAATGTGTTATCTTACTTGTGTAGAATAGCCACTAAACTCTTGCCCAAGAGTCAAAGGTGTAGCATCTTGAGTGTGAGTGCGTCCGATTTTTACAATATCTTTGAATTCAACAGACTGGTAGAAACAAAATAAGCATTAGAGGCATTATGGTAGTACAGCTAAAGCAGTACACAATGCTAATAATGGATGCATAAAAAATAACAGCACGTACATAGCAACGTTATGTGGGAGACACAAGGAGATTTTTATTTTAATTAGTATTATTTACTTTTTCAAGTAAGTTGTATTTTTTTTTTAGGTTCTAGCAGTTTATTAAGCTATTAGTATTTTAAAATTTGTAAGCAAGGTTATTTTTGTAATAAGGCAACTAGGGTTTCCTATGCCAAATAGAATTAGGGATTAGTTTTCCTATAAAAGCAAACTATTGTACTCCTTTTGGAGATGATTTTGATGGAAGAAAGTTTCGTTTGGTTTTTGGTCCGGTGCCAATTCCAGTCAAACCTAGATTCTGACTCCTAGTGGTTTTCTTCTGCTTGGTGTTGACTCCAAGCAAGCCCAGTTGCTAACTCCTAGGTCATATCCTTTTATATTCTAGTCTTTTAATTTCATTGTTCTCCTGAGTCGGGGGTGGGGGGGTACATTTTAATGTTAGAGTGTCACGACAAAAGAAGAATGTAGTAACCAAAAGCCATCATCTAGTCAACAAGAGCACTACACATCAAGTGCAGCAATAGAAGCTAAAAGCACAGATAGTTGAAAACACATTAAAAGCATGTCAGAAAAGTTCAAAACTGTACTGAACTTGTTATACTTTTTAATGAATACTTAGTCACACATGCAAATGCACATAAATTACTTGATAATTCATAAATGCAAAATTAAAGTAAATCATGAGAGAGAGAGAGAGAGAGAGCGAGTGAATACTTTTATGCATAGAAAATAGACAAGAAAGAAGGCATCTTTTGAACTTCAATAGTTATAAAGTTAGGATATGTATGTCTCACCAAGATGGTTAATCAGGCCACCTAGTGTAGCCAAGTTCACTTCATAAAAGCAACAATAGAATGAATCTAATACAAAGTCAAACCACATGACTCAAAGGGCTGAATCCAAGTGTACAACTCAAAGTTAAAAAGGATATCCAAAGATGAAACATCCAACACAGTGTATAAGACATGGAGCAGCAACAACTGTCTAACATGGCCATCATGTTTTTAATCTGCTGTTGAAAAAGTATGAAATAATCATCAAACCTTTGAATTTAGTGAGGTATGCAAATGTTTCAAATTTGGTATCAATCTTGAATTTATTTCCATTGCAGCTGCAATATGCATTACCTGGATACAAGAAAACCGCATTACTTAACAAAAGACAGAAGAAACCAGTTGGTTGGACAAGAAAAACAAATAAAAACAGAAGGGAGGAGTGATTCTTTCCAAGTGGTGAATGAGTTAAAAATAAAATCAATTAAGCACGGTCATAAAGGAAAACAAAATACTTACAGTGGGGAAGGTGTCATTAGAAGATTGTGATCTGTTCACATGGTCATTAGGGTGCACAACCTTTTCACCACACTTATGGCCAAGGATCTCTGCTGCTCTATTTGCGATGACCTGGAATATTACATGATCACAACATAATTTTTTTTTAGAGGCAAAAAATCATGTGGAAGACCAAACACAAGAAGTCAGAAATTCTAGACCACCCAAACACTAGTAAATCCACACTCTGCATAGTTTGCTAAAGGTATATGCTTAATAGAAGAATAACTATATGCTTCAAGGATAAACCACACCACATTTTGTCACATCCATGATAATATGATATGAGGACTTACAAGGAAGCTTTGAATTGTGTGTGTGCATGTATTCATTGGTCTACAAAAATCTCCTACATGGAATATCTTGTGCACTATCAAATGCACCTTCACATTTATTTTTGACAGGAACTATCTACATGAAAGTTAACCGATGCATCTCTCTCTCTCTCTCTTATTTGCTCACTGTTACTCGATGAATATTACCAACATAACCCAATGACAATTACTTTCTGGACAAACGTGCTTAATCAAATTATGAAAGCAATTTAAATAGGGTGCCTACATTATACTTACTGAAGGTACAAAAACCAATAAACTACAAAAACCAGCACCAACCTCATTGGCATTCATGTTGCTTTGGGTTCCACTTCCAGTTTGCCATACAACAAGTGGGAAATGATCGTTTAGCTTTCCCTCTGCTACTTCTTGGGCAGCTTGCATTATTGCTTTCGCTATCATTGGGTCAAGACCATACTCCATATTCACCTGGAACATAACTTGTTAGGTACATCTTAACAAAACCCCCTACGCTAAAAACCACTGAAAATATACACTAAAGAACATTCTTTCTTGCAAATGTTTACATTTAACATAATGTTAAACCAACCAAAACTATTAGCTACACTAAAAAATGCAATCTTTGCACTATAAATTCAAAATAATAAATTAAACAAAAATGAAAGAGACCCAATCGAACAAAACTCAAAATGTAAGTTCAGGAATCAATTTTCAATTACTTAACAAAGAAATGGCAGTAAAAAAAAAAAAAAACCAACCTCCTATGCAAAAAACCATTGAAAACATATACCAATGAACATACTTTCTCGCAAATGTGTACATTTAACATAATGTTAAACCAACCAAAACTATTAGCTACACTTAAAAAAATGCAATCTTTGCACTATAAATTCGACTAAACAACAAAAATGAAAAAGACCCAATTGAACAAAACTCAAAATGTAAGTTCAGGAATCAATTTTCAATTACTTAACAAAGAAATGGCAGTAAAATTAAAAAAAAAAAAAAAAAAAAAAAAACCTTGGCAGCGCATCTCTTAAGAATACCAAAGGCAC
Source organism: Quercus aquifolioides (assembly GCA_019022515.1). Classification (NCBI taxonomy): domain Eukaryota; kingdom Viridiplantae; phylum Streptophyta; class Magnoliopsida; order Fagales; family Fagaceae; genus Quercus; species Quercus aquifolioides. The sequence goes on from CM032336.1 coordinate 32,252,419, forward strand.
GAATAATTGGTTCAGGCATTCTTTCACGGTCGCCTCCAATATCAAAGTTCTGCAACGATCTTTGAGTCTGTGCCCCCCACAACCTGAAAAAACCAAACTTTCACGATTAAGAAAAAGGACCCAGAAAAAAGAAGAGAAGGGAAGTAATTGTTTTGCTTCCAAAACCAATAAAAGCAGTTTGAGATACGAACTTGTCAGAGGGAACGAGGATTGGGCCAAAAGTGTCACGCTCCTCTCGAAAGGAGGTGGGTAAAGGTTTCAAAACAGTAGTAGTGGCGTAACGCAGAGCACCGATCGCTGATCCACCAGAGACTGAGAGTCGGCGCGACACCGCGTACATCGCCATTTCTGAGGAGGGTTGTTGCTGCTGGACTTCAACCTGAGAGACGACAATTCAAAGAGATGAGGAGAAAAGGCAGAGGAGCTAGCTCAGCTTCGTTCTGTCGAGGAACAGAGATATGGTATAGAAATGAAAGCTAGTTTGGTCTGGAATTGAATTGAATCGAATCATTACTATTATATTGACTGACTCTTTATGGGCGGCGCGGCACGTGACGCCGGAGTAATGGGACTCTCTTGGACCGTATTGGGACCCTGTTTAGCCCTTTTTGGACAAAATTTGGTTACAGTTTCTTAGATTTAGTACACTGACTAGATCAATACATAACACAAATAATATTGAGTTCAACTTCCCATTAAAAATAAAAATATTGAGTTTTACACAACCTAATAAGAAGTCTTTTGGCTAAATATTGCTAAATTTAAAACATATTTGCGTTATAGGTATTGTTTCAAGTTATTTAGGGGAATGAGGAGAGAGATTGAATTTCGGCAACACTGTTGCCGAAATTCAACAAAAAGTAGGAGAGAGAATGAGGAAAATGAGGAAAGAGAAAATCCTAATTTCGGCAACAGTAAACCTTGAATTTTGGCAACAATGTTGCCGAAATTCATCTGCCCAATTTTCCTACGCCTACCCGGATGTGTGAGTGTGAGAAGTGCAATAATGAGTGAGTGCCCAAAAAAAAAAAAGTAATTGTGGCAATGGTATTGCCGAAAATGGTAGGGGGAAAAAAAAGTGAATGCCAAAATTTGGGGAAGAATTAAAGAAAAATATAATGTGCTACGTACACAATATTTTTACAATATTTTCACAATAAATCACAGGTAACTAGTTATTATTAGTTCAAATTTAAATTTAACATTGAGATTACTATTTTAATCTAACAATAACAATAAGTAACAACCTGATACTTATAATTTGTTGTAAAAATGTTGTAAAAATTGTGTGCACTTATCATTTCTTAAAATAAAAAAAAAGTGTAATGGATTTGCCGAAAATGGAAAAAATAAAATAAAAACATTTTTTTCCAATTGTGATAATGGTATTGCCGAAATTGTGGGGAAAAAATTTTTCCCCACAATTTCGGCAATACCATTGCCACAATGAAAAAAAAAAAAAACTTTTTTCCCAATTGTGGCAATGGCATTGCCGAAATTGTGAAAGTTTTTTTTTTTTTTTTTTCAATTAAGTGCACACAATTTTTACAACATTTTTACAACAAATTCTAAGTATCAAGTTGTTATTTATTGTTATTGTTATATTAAAATAGTAATCTCAATGTTAAATTTAAATTTGAACTAATAATAACTAGTTACCTGTGATTTATTGTAAAAATATTGTGTACGTAGCACATTATATTTTTCTTTAATTCTTCCCCAGATTTTGGCATTCACTTTTTTTTTTCCCTACAATTTTCGGCAATACCATTGCCACAATTACTTTTTTTTTTGGGCACTCACTCATTATTGCACTTCTCACACTCACACATCCGGGCAGGCGCAGGAAAATTGGGCAGATGAATTTCGGCAACACTGTTGCCAAAATTCAAGGTTTACTGTTGCCGAAATTAAGATTTTCTCTTTCCTCCTTTTTCTCATTCTCTCTCCTACTTTTTGTTGAATTTCGGCAACAGTGTTGCCGAAATTCAATCTCTCTCCTCATTCCTCTAAATAACTTAGAACAGTACCTATAACACAAATATGTTTTAAATTTAGCAATATTTAGCCAAAAGACTCCCTAATAAGAGATTGGCACATAAAAAATTAAATACATTCTATTACACATAGTAACATTTTAATAAATTTATAGTTAAATTGAATTTTCAAATGGGTATTAGATTTTTTTTTTTAGAATCAATGGGTATTAGAATTAGTTAAGTGTGATTGTACATATTCTTTAATATGTAATATGATGATGTGGTATGTTAGGATTGGAGGAGAAAAACTTGGATTTATGCGACATTCTTATAGAATTTAAATTATTTTTAAATAAATATTATGTTCACAATATTTTTATAAGTCTTCATAATAAATTCTAAGTAATAGATTGTTTATTGGTTGTTATTTGTGAGTAAAAAAGTAATTTTAATTGTAAGTTTAAATTAGAACCAATAATAACTTACCACCTATAATTTTGTTGTGAAAATGTTATAGATGTAGCATTTCTCATTTATTTTTATTTTTAAATTTAAATGCAGTCCAGTTATGTGTAGGAGTTGTACATAAGTTTTAGGACAAAGTTTAGTTACAAACTTTGTTATAGTTTTTGTTTTTTTTGTTTTTTTAGAGAGAATTTATTTGTAGGTACTAGGTAATTGCTACAACTCTATTTAATATCTTTTTATTAGACGTGTATTTGATAAATCCACCATTAGATTACATTTTCTTCTTATATGCTTCATGCTTTCAAAATTTTGAAAAGATCAAATATTAATAGTGTAATACCCCACATACTTTTATTTGAGGTTATTATAAAATTTTCTTTCAATATAATTGATGGGCCATAGGCATTCTTTTTATTAGTAACTGCAGCCCGCTAACCCACTAAGCCCACATCTCTAATACAAACTACTGGGTAGAGGAAGAGATAAATAGGAAGGGTTTTATCAAAGAGACTAAGAGGTATTTTTTTCCTTGGAGTTAATTGAAGAGACAACCAATTGTTCTAGGTATGATTTTTTTCATCTATTAGAAACAAAGAATTAAAGGATTAAAATTTTATCTTAGAAACATTTGTGATATGTAGATTTGTTTCAAAGAGATATCTTTTCCTAGAATTTGGTTTACACTTTTACGTTAGTCCTTGAATCCTAGATTAAGCCACGGAATTTCAAGAATTCGTGATTTTGGCTTAAGTCTTCTTTGGTTTTGTACATATAATGATATAAATTATATATATATATATATATAATGAGTCAATGATGCTGCCATTGTTCCATTGAGATTATGCTATTAAAATCATTGAGGTTATATATTAAAGTTTGGAATTGGCTTGTTGGGAGTACGGTTCTCACTTTGTTCTTTGTGGGTCCCTAGATTTGTATATATTAGGTCTTCTATTAGATTTATATATATATTAGGTCCTATTAGATTTGCCACGTTTTCTTTGATTATATTACTAGTTTAGTGTTGACCCTAAAGAGAAGGTGGCGTTCAGTAATAACATGAAGTCTTGTAGTTGGATTAATTTGATATTTGATATATTGGTCGATTGTTTTAGAATAACTAATAGGTATATTCGGATTTGATGTTTCTACGTATGGGAACTAGTTCTGCCTATATTATGACTCTAGGAAAATAAAGAGAAGGTTGTGGAGGATTATAGTGTTTTAGGAAGTAGTTTATGATCATGAAATTTCATGCTTATTGATTAAAGTAATTTTCTGTTTAGAGCTTACGAAAGACTAAAAGTGCTCGGCTGTGTTCGGATATATTAGCAAGAGAGGTAAGTAATTATGCATAATATGCACAATTTTGTTCATTAGATTCTTAGATGTCAAAGGTTTTCAAAAGTTATGTTTTTAAACTTACATTTTCTAAAGTCTATCAAAAGCATTTTTACAGTGTTGAAAGAGAAACTTTGACTTTTAAATAATGTTTTAAAGAGAAACTTGAATTTTAAATGAAGTTTTGAATGTCTAAGTCTCATTTAAAAGATGATTTCTAAACTAAACTATTTTCAGAAAATAATTGAGTTTCAAAGTAAGTTTTCTAAAAAGGTTCTTGTCCTTTAAGTTTGTTTAAAACTAAGTGATTTCAAAGTCATATTCTTGTTTTTCAAATGGTATTTAAGACGTTTCTTTTAGCAAATTGGATTTTCAAACTTACTCAAGAATTGTAAAAAAAATATATATTTATATAAACTCTTCAGTTCCTATTCGTTCCCTAAAAGAGTCAAGCATCTTTTGATTTATGTTTCAATTAGATATTGTGATATTCGATATGCCTTTGTATTTGGAATAATTGTTAATTTCAAGTAAACTATTCTATTTTGTATAAACTTTGCTTTTGTGATATGTGACTCAAAAATAAGTGTTTTTAGAATTGATCAGATATATCAGATATATGTGTAAATCCGCTCACATGATTGTATGTGAGAATATGTGTTGATTCCTCACCAGCAGGGGTTAGATGTTGGTATCCGCTCACAGGATTGTATGTGAGAATATATGATGTGTATATGTAACACTATGCTCTGATCAATTATATGTATGTGATGTCAAATGATTTTAAGATGTGATTACATATGTATTAAGTGATTCATTATATGTTTTGTGGAATAATTATTTTTGATATCATTGAATGAGTTTGTGAAAAATAAAAATACTCGTGCTTTGCTTAACTCTATTCCGTTGTGTATTTTGTATAATTACTTACTGGATGTGTGGCTCACCCCATCAATTACAATTTTCAGATTAAAGTTTCATTGGAGAACAGAACCTTTGGATTGCTTTGTAAGGTGCAAGGTAGAGCGTGGGAGTTTTAGGCGAAGTCAATAATACTTGAAGTCTTAAAAGATTATTAGTTATTTTTTTATTCCGCTTTAGATGTCACAGTATTTTGGAGACTATTCTAAATTTGTGGATTTTAGTTATTGTAAGTGTAGGGTTAGGATTTGTAGCCCAACCCCAAAACAATGAATTTGTAGAGAGTGGGTGAAAGAGCTAGGTTGATTGTGAATTTAGCAATGGTCAACTATAATATCCATGTATGAACCAGCATAAAAATACACGTAAAAACGGAATGAATTGACGTCCGAAGAGATATATTATTGATTGAACAGTGATTACAGTTCTTAGAGCTACAATAAAGTCTTTCTCCTTCTCTTTTTTCCGATCCTCCTTCTTTAGAGATCTTTCTCGTTTATATAGCTTCCTTCTGAACCATCTTCATCGTACACTTGTTCTTCATCCAAGCAATCACTTGAGTATATGTCACATCAGATATCTTCTTTAGTTCTTCAGGAGTGTTGGTAGTTGAAGTTGCATTGTTCAGGGGTCTTCTCCACATAAATACGGTTAGAAAAGTTGCTGCAGTGCATTAAACACGGTGGTAGCAGCTTTTTTCCTTTAGATATTTCTTCGTTCTTATCATCTCTAGACATGCTCAGAGTTTATCCTCGTCATTGGAACTGCTAGGAAGATCACTTGGACCTCTCTGGTACTTGTTTGATTGAGACTCTATATCCGAGGAGAATACGCTCTTCGGCCAGCTGATGATCTCTTCGGACTATACTCCACAGTCACTTCCAGGTATATCTCCCATGTGGAATCCTTCCCAATCATTTTCTTCTCTTCGGACATAACTTAACCCAAAAATGAGGCCTCAGACCCAATACACAAGGTTGGGCTTTTACCCCCACAATAGCCCCGCAAAATTTTAATTTTTCCCTCGCATCCGAGGAGGAAAAAATAAGATTTTGATTTGTTTATGAAATGACAACTTAAACCACAAAAATATCTGAGCTAACACGTGTACGCGCATAGATTTAGGTGCTTTATCATTCCCGCTGTCGTTTCAGTATTCCCAAAGCACTATTAATTACTCCAGGCGGCGTTTTGTCCCTCGTATCCAGCGGTGGACTATTGATCCAATGGCTGATGTTCTTCCTCAGAATTTGGGCGGGATGACTCCTACCTTTTCATCTGTCCCCATATATAAAGCCTCAGAGGAGGTCGTTTCTTCTTTACTTTGCAAATTCTCAGATTACCCAGCGAACTCAAATACTCGAATCCACCAAGTCCTTCCAATCATCACTCCTAGTTCTTCCCAGAGTCTGTAAGAATCTTTCTGCGAGTTTGAAGATCATTCTCCGATTTAGTTTGTGTAAGTTTCCCTTATTCGAACCTCTCATCTTCTCTTCGGCCAACGTTCTCAGTCTTTGCACTATCATTTCCCAGTTGTTATTCGGTGTCTTCTTCTAGTTAACCAGGATGGGTAGATTTCAGTATCTTGTCGATAGTCCCACCTTAATAGAGGAATTTAAGGAGACCTACGGCATACCACAGGGGGTAAATCTGAGGTATTGTCCTCCAGAACGGATATTAACCGACCAAGGAGAGGGGGAAGTCGTAATTCCCATGATAGCATTCATAAAAGGAGGAATGACTCTTCCTATGGGTTCTATCACCAAAAACTATCTTCGCAACCATAGGCTTTCCCCTGAGCAGTGCGCACCCAATGTCTTTAGGATCCTAGGAGCAATTGATGCCTTGAACCTTCATCTAAGATTAGGACTTACTTGGCTTGACGTGGTACATATGTACGAGTGTCATAGCCAGAAGGGAGCGGGATACTATCTTAATTCCCGGTCCGACGTCGTTAGGCTCGTCTCTTGCCTTCACAAGTCTAATAAAGGGATGAAAGATGACTAACTGATCATCTCGGGCTCGTGGCATGACAGTCTTCATTGCCCGACCCAACCAGGAGAGCCAGGTGGGACCTCCTAGACTTAGGTTTCCTAACAGTAGATTTAGGATCTTCATTTTTTAACAATCTATCTTCTCTTTTGTATCATTAATCATTATTTTCTAGTTTCTGACCAAGTTTCTTTTTCTTGTGGTGTTAACAGATAAAGATCACGTTTCTCTTCAGCTCAGCCTCACAAACGTTGCCGCGCTTAATTACTTATTATGATCAGAAATTTTTGTGAGTGAAGACGGGCAACTCCGGTCTGTTCCTCTCATTCTTGGTTTCACGCCAAAATCAATTGATTTTCAGCCGGTCGGCAACGCTATCACTCAAGGGGACTATCGGCTCAAACGAATAGACGTCGCTTGGCGTAATTTTTTAGCATCGTACGATCTTGCCCTTGTACCACATCCAAATCCGCAGGGTGTGCCATTGCTCGTCTAGCCGGTTCAGCAAGTTCCCCCCTGAACCAGTAGTAGCAGGTGAAAGAGTCGCTTCTTCAACCTCTTCATTTGAGGAGTAAATAGACAAGTTTAAATTCGAAGGAGAGGCTTCGGGAGAGGTTCAAGTGATACCAGCCTCGGACGCCGAGGAGGAAATTGATAGGCTGTCTAGTGTCCACCCTCTTGTTTTGATAACTGCTCTTCCAGAAGACTCTTCGGAGGAAGAAGAAGATATGGCAAGCCTGAGGGACTTGATGAAGAATAGAGGTAAAAAAGCTGAGCCCAAAGGGACCGGTACGTCCCAACCAGCTGTGAGTCTTCCTCTACCACCCCCTCAGGCTCCTGATCTTGGCTTAAAACCATTGCCGGATCTGAAAAAGAAAAGGCCCCTCACTGATAATGAAGAAAGAGAGGAGGTTCCTCCAAAAGGAACCAAGCAACAAAAGGTGGTGAAAGACCACAGGAGCAAGAGAGCTTCCTCTACTGAGAGTCGAGACGAAGGCGTCGTGGCTGATGTACGCTGAGGACCTTGCACTTGGTCCCCAAGGCTGGAGTTAGATGGTGCTCCAATCCCCTGGGAGACCTCCCTCAGAAATTATAATGGGGGGAGGGCAGATCTCGTTTCTGAGGCCTTGGAGCAGCCCTTTCTCCTTCCAAAGGACATGGAGTCCTATAGGCACTTCAACCAATACGAGCTCTTCCTATCCCTTAAGAGGGATTTAGCCATGGTAAGTGAACTAATCCGCTTAATTAAGGTGCTGATCTTTTTTATTTAACCTTTTTCTTTGCTCTATATTGAAAGTTTTTTGTTATGTAGATTACTCAGCAAGTTTATGTGGCCGAGGAGTGGAACAAGAAGTCCTATATTGAAGCCCAAGCGAAGGCCCACTCTAGTGCTGAAGCAGAAAAATCATTAGGCGATCTGAAGGAGGACTATTCTCTGCTGTCCGAGTAGTTGAAAGAAATGACCAGGTAGAGGGATAGTCTGGATGCAGGCCTTAAAAACACTGAGAAGCAGGCCGAAGACCAACGCAAAGAACTGCGAATGACCAAAATCAATCTGGCGACAAAGAGAGAGATGGTCAACAATCTTCGTGCTGAGCTTTAAAAAGCCAGGGAGACTGCCAAATTGGCCGAGAAGAATGCTCAGTTGGCCAAGGAGGCAGTCGAGGCTGAAAGGCAAGCAGCGTATAAGCTGGGGGTGGAGGAGACCCAAGTTAACCTTACTGAGCAATTCGCCTCAGTCAGCCGAGACTATTGCGATGTAACTTGGGGAAAGGCATTGGATGTTGCTGGGGTCCCTGCAGAATTCGACTTGAGACTACCTGGGAGCATATACTACGATCCTTATATTCGTGAACTCCCAGAAGCTCTGGAGCAGCCCCCAGTCGGCCAGACCCCTCCTGCTCCTGTTGAAGCAACCAGAGAGTTTGATCTGGCTGGCAGTATGAGTAAGCGATCTGAGGGTGCTTAAGAAAAGGATAAATAACAAGTCCCAGACGTTGCTACTGCCCAGCCTAGTCAGACAGTTGATCCCTTGGCCACTCAGATGAAGACTTAAATATCTAGGAGTTTTTATTTCATACTTGTATTGTTATATAGTTTTTTTTATGTAAGGGTTTGCAAACTATTTTCTTTTGATCAATGAAATTATTTCTCTTTTACTTTTAATGTCCTTGTTGCTTATATTATAAGGCTCACTATTATTGCGAACAACTATAACTTGTGATTATGGTAGTGTAGATAAACTTAACCGTGATATCAGGCTGATAAGGCAAATAACTTAAATTAATACCGAAAAGAGTGGTTTATATAAGAATTATTAATAAGCAATGAAAGCAATAAGTGATATGAAAGTTTCACAGGCCTTCTTGAATGTGTGCAAAGCATATTTTTAACTGAGGAATCCTATTGTAAGTTAGAGTTAAATACATCCAAGAATTTCAGGCATGATTCATTATAAATCTAAACATTAATAAAAACTGTATGGAGATATTAATTAGCCCAAATCATCTGGTCCGAGGACTTCAGGTATGATTGGATATAAGTTTAAACAGTTAAGAGAGTTGTAAACGGGTGTTAACTAACCCAAATCATCTGGTCTGAGGACTTCAGGCATGATTGAATTTAAGTTTAAACACCTAAAGGAACTGTAAATGAGTGCTAACTAATCCAAATCATTTGGTCCGAGGACTTCAGGCATGATTGGATTTAAGTTTAAACACTTAAAGGAATTGTAAACGAGTGCTAACTAAAAAAAAATCATCTGGTCCGAGGACTTCGGGCATGATTGGATTTAAGTTTAAACACTTAAAGGAAGTCTAAAAACTTTACATAATAAACTGGCACATTGATTGAAGTAAAGATTTGATTAATAATAGTACCTTTTAAAGTTGTTTACATTCCAGGGGTATGGTATTACATGACTATCCAAATCTTCCGAGAAATATGCCCCAATGCCAGCCCCTGAAGTAATACGATACGGCCATTCCCAATTGGGTCCTAACTTTCCCCAAGCTGGGTTCTTTGCAGTGCCCACAGCTTTCCTGAGTACCAAATCACCAGGCTCTAGAGGCCTTAGCTTTACGTTGGCATCATAGCCCTGCCTGAGCTTTTGTTGGTAATGTGCTAATCGAACCATTACATTTTCTCTCCTTTCCTCAATCAAATCCAAACTCTTTTCTAGCAGCTCATTGTTGCCGGTCGGACTGAACAAATTAGTTCTCATAGTTGGGAACCCAGTCTCCAGAGGTATGACAGCTTCAGCTCTATAGGTCATTGAAAAGGGGGTTTCTCCAGTAGATCTACGAGGTGTAGTTCTGTATGCCCAAAGTACATGTGTCAATTCTTCCACCCATTTTCCCTTTGCATCGTCTAGCCTCTTTTTTAATCCATTAACTATGACCTTGTTAACCGTTTCTGCTTGCCCATTCCCCTGGGGATAGGCAGGGGTGGAGTATCTGTTTGTAATTCCCAGTTCGCTACAATAATTCCTGAATGCTTTGCTATCAAACTATAGGCTATTGTCTGAGATGAGAGTATGAGGAACCCCAAACCGAGTGACAATATTCTTCCATACAAATTTCTGCACATCTACGTCTCTGATGTTGGCTAGAGGTTCAGCTTCGACCCATTTGGTGAAATAGTCTGTGCCGACCAGAAGGTACTTCTTGTTTCCTGCAGCTTTAGGGAATGGACCCACGATATCCAAGCCCCATTGAGCAAATGGCCATGGGCTAGATAGTAGGTTGAGGACTCCACCTGGTTGATGTATGTTTGGCGCAAATCGTTGACATTGATCGCACTTCTTAACATACTCATGAGCTTCTTTTTGCATATTCGGCCACCAATAACCTTGAGTAATGGCTCGGTGAGCCAAAGATCTACCTCCAGTATGGCTCCTACAGATTCCTTCATATAATTCTTCTAGTAGTAGTTCAGCCGCTTCGGGACGCATGCATAATAAGTACGGTCCAGAATAGGAGCATTTATAAAGTTTCTGGTCCTCGGATAGCCAGAACCTGGTCGCCTTCCTTCGAACTTTGTCAGCCTCCCCCCTTTCTTCGGGCAAAATATCTTCCTTCAAGAATTTAATTATAGGATCCATCCAACTGAGTTCGGCCCTGATTTGGTGAACCTGTACTACCTCTGTTCTTGCCTCTATAGGCCCATGCAGGTCCTCGACGAGGATAACTCTTGGCAAATCTTGCGCCGAAGAGGTAGCGAGCGTGGCTAGAGAATCAGCATGTGCATTACCATTTCTGGGGATGTGCAGCAAATTAAAAGAGTCAAACTCCGACTGCAGGCGCTTAACTCGGCTCAGGTGTCCTTGCATTCTTTCATCCTTCGCTTTAAATTCACCTTGTACTTGACCAACGACCAATCTCGAGTTCGAGAACACCTCCACTGACTTTCCTCCCATTCTTCGAATCATAGCCATTCCTATCAGTAAAGCTTCGTACTCGGCCTCATTATTTGTGGCTGTGAAGTTCAGTCTTATTGACTTTTCGATAACAATCTTTTCAGGAGATATTAACACCAGCCCTACACTAGAACCCTTCTGATTTGCTACACCATCAACATATACTTCCCAGGGTGATGGGCCTCGTTGAGAAATCATGGCAACCGATTTTTCATCCATGCCCTTCTCCACTGTTACCTCTTCTAAACTAGGCTCTGTGAATTCGGCCACCAAATCTGCGAGAACTTGGCCCTTGACCGAAGTGCGGGGCAGGTACTTGATGTCAAAAGCCCCCAGGATAGTGCCTCATTTAACTATTCTTCCCGTGTAGTTAGCACTTCTAAGTATGGTTTTAAGCGGGAGTTGTGTGAGCACGACGACCGTATGTGCTTGGAAGTAATGAGGCAGTTTCCGTGTACCAAGTACTACTGTCAATATGGCCTTCTCCAGCGGCAGGTATCGAATTTCGGCCTCATGTAATGACTTACTCACATAGTAAACTGGCCTTTGCACACCTTGGTCCACTCGTATCAATACCAAACTTACAGCACAGGGAGCCACAGCAATATAGGCAAACAAGACCTCATCTGGCTCAGGACTAGACATGATTGGTGGCCGGGCCAAGTAGTCTTTGAGTTGTTGGAAGGCCGAAGCACACTCTTCAGTCCACTCAAACCCTTTCCATTTGTTGATCAATGAGAAGAAAGGTCTGCACCTATCTGCTGACCGAGATATGAATCGGTTTAAGGCAGCGGCCATTCCAGTCAATTTCTGAACCTCTTTGGGATTCCGAGGAGCTTGTAAATTGTGGATGACCTTTATCTGATCGGGGTTTACTTCAATCCCTTTGTGAGTCACCATGTACCTCAGGAATTTACCTGATCCCACACCAAATGAACATTTGGAAGCGTTTAAACGCAGCTTGTGCTTTCTTAGAACTTCAAAGATGTTTTCAAGGTCCTTTATATGTTCAGAAACGACCTTACTTTTCACCACCGTGTCATCTATATAAATTTTGATATTTTTGCCCAACTGTAGCTCAAACATCCTCGTCATCATTCTTTGGTAAGTGGATCTTGCATTTTTCAAACTAAATGACATCATCTTGTAATGGTTGTTACCGATAGGGGTGACAAAAGCAGTCTTCTCCTGATCATCCAGGGCTAACAGTATTTGGTGGTAACCTTGGAAAGCATCCAAGAAACTCATCCGAGGGCGGCCGACAGTGGCATCTACTAGCTGATCAATTTTTGGCATAGGGAATGGATCCTTAGGACAAACCTTATTTAAGTCAGTGAAGTCTACGCAAACTCGCCATTTCCCGTTCTTCTTCTTCACCACCACAGTATTCGTTAACCACTTCGGATAAAAAACTTCTTTAATAGCTCCAGCTTGTTTGAGCTTTGTTACTTCTTCTCTCACTGCATCTGCATGTTCCTTAGATGGGCGCTGAGGAGGCTGCTTCTTGGGGATAATCAATGGGTTGACTTTCAAATGGTGGCAGATGAGTTCGGGATCCACTCCTGGGGCATCGTAAGCGTTCCAGGCAAATTCATCAAGGTTTCTTTTAAGGAACTCTATTAGCTCCTCCTTCTCCCGCAGAGGCATTTGAGATCCAACTTGAAAGAACTTTTCAGGATTGTCTCCAATAACAACTTTTACTAAATCTTCGCATCTAGCGCCCTCGTCTGGATCTTTAGCGGGCGATACCCGATGTTTTAGCTGCTATAAACCCCTTTCGGCCTTGGCCGAGGACTCAGTTTCGGGCTTATGCTGAATGGCAGCCACTAAGCACTGTCTGGCCACAGATTGATCTCCTCGAATTTCACAAACCTGTCCTTCGGATGGATATTTAACTTTCTGATGCAAAGTAGAGGAAACAGCCCCAAGCGTATGAAGCCAAGGTCTGGCTACAATTGCCGTATAGGGGGAATACAGATCTACAACAATGAAATCCACCTCCACTACCTCTGAGCCAGTATGTATGGGTAATCGTACCTGGCCCTTCGGGGTGAAAACTCTTCCTTCAAAACTAACTAGGGGAGAATTGTATGGTGTTAAGTCACCAGGTTTTAGGTTAAGCCCCTTGTAGAGATCAGGGTACATTATCTCTACAGCACTACCCTAGTCAACCATTACCCTCTTCACATCATATCCTCCAATTCTGAGGGTGATGACTAACGCATCATCATGGGGTTGGATGGTTCCAATCTTGTCCTCGTCCGAGAACCCTAAAATCGGTTGAGCATCCGGTTTAGCTCTCTTCGGACCTTGGCCAAAGTCCCCTGTGGGTAACCGGGCAACTGACATAACCTTGGATGGCCAGGATCTTGTTCTCCCCGGTGCTGCGAAGATGACATTGATAGTTCCCAATGGAGGCTTTGAAGGATCATCTCTTCGGGGCTCTGAGCTCATCTGACCTCCTCGGCCACTAGAGTGGTGTAGGAGGTGCCTCAATTTACCTTCGCGGACTAACTGGTCCAAATGATCCCATAAGATCCTACAACCCTCAGTGGTATGCCCATGGTCTTGGTGGTATTGGCAATAGAGATTATGATTACGCCTCTCAGGGTTCCCCACCATCTTATTCGGCCACTTAAAGAATGGTTCATTCTTAATCTTTTCCAAAACTTGGTGTACTGACTCTTTGAATACGGTGTTGACTGCTTGAGGATTTGTTGATCCTGATTGCCCAGCAAAATCTCTCCACGGTTTACTATTATTGTAACGGTCCGACCTGAAATCTCTCCTCTCTTGGGGGATAACCTTGTCCTTTCCCTTCCCTTGTTGTTGATCTTCTTCGACCCTTTTATACTTTTCAATACGATTCATGAGCTGACGCATGTTAGTAACTGGCTTACCAATTAAGGATTTCCTTAAACCATGGTCAGTGGGGAGGCCGAGCTTAAACGTGCTAAGGGCCATTCCATCAAAATTGCCCTCCATATCATTAAACATCTCCCAGTACCTATTTGAATAAGTTTTCAAGGTCTCACCCTCTTGCATGCTTAGGGATAACAGTGAAGATAAGGGCCTGGCCACTCTTCGGCATGTGACAAAACGAGAACCAAATGCTTGAGTGAGCTCCTTAAAGGAACTGATGGAGTTTGCTTCCAGGCTGTCAAACCATCTCATTGCAACTGGTCCAAGACTGGAGGGGAAAACCTTGCACATCAAAGTTTCATCCCTGGAGTAGACAGCCATCCTTTGATTAAAGTGACTCACATGCTCCACAGGGTCTGTTTTACCATTATAGATGGTGAACGTTGGCTGATGAAAGCGACGAGGGAGCCTTGCTTCTTCGATCCTGCGTGTGAAAGGTGACTTAGAGATTTGATTCAAAGCCTTGCTCATAGTATCGTTCCCTACGCCTCCACGTGATGGGCTTCGAGGTTGCCTCTTATGATGATGCTCTTCTTCATAGGAAAAGGATTCACTGACTGGTGTTCGCGATCTCTGCTTGTAAGTGACGTCCTGTTGGTCATCAGAATCTTCATCAGAATATGAAGAAATCCGTTTCCTCTTTGCATGGCGCAACTCTCTCTTTAGCCTTTCAATTTCTAGTTGCATGTTCTGGTTCTTCTCTGTATGAGATATGTGACTTCCGCCATGTGACTGGCTTCGATCAGTATGCGTAGTATGCACACTACCTTCACGATCTTGTCTCTGCTCCAAATTGAGAAAAGGGTCTACGTGTTGGGATGCCCTAGATTCTACTGGTTGTTGTCCTGGTTCAGCCATTATCAACTATTGCTCCCACTTTCGCTCAAGCTCTCCCCATAGACGGCGCCAATTGTAGGGTTAGGATTTGTAGCCCAACCCCAAAACAATGAATTTGTAGAGAGTAGGTGAAAGAGCTAGGTTGATTGTGAATTTAGCAATGGTCAACTATAATATCCATGTATGAACCAGCGTAAAAATACACGTAAAAACGGAATGAATTGGCATCCGAAGAGATATATTATTGATTGAACAGTGATTACAGTTCTTAGAGCTACAGTAAAGTCTTTCTCCAACTCTCCTTCTCTTTTTTCCGATCCTCCTTCTTTAGAGATCTTTCTCGTTTATATAGCTTCCTTCTGAACCATCTTCATCGTACACTTGTTCTTCATCCAAGCAATCACTTGAGTATATATCACATCAGATATCTTCTTTAGTTCTTCAGGAGTGTTGGTAGTTGAAGTTGCACTGTTCAAGGGTCTTCTCCACATAAATGCAGCTAGAAAAGTTGCTGCAGTGCATTAAACACGGTGGTAGCAGCTTTTTTCCTTTAGATATTTCTTCGTTCTTATCATCTCCAGACATGCTCAGAGTTTATCCTCGTCATTGGAACTACTAGGAAGATCACTTGGACCTCTCTGGTACTTGTTTGATTGAGACTCTCTATATCCGAGGAGAATACGCTCTTCGGCCAGCTGATGATCTCTTCGGACTATACTCCACAGTCACTTCCAGGTATATCTCCCATGTGGAATCCTTCCCAATCATTTTCTTCTCTTCGGACATAACTTAACCCAAAAATGAGGCCTCAGGCCCAATACACAAGGTTGGGCTTTTACCCCCACAGTAAGAGATTTATCAATAGCATTGTTTATTTGGAGCTTTGAATTATGTTTAAATTAATCATGTTTACTGAGTTATGTAAGATCAGCAAGTTAGTCATGCATCTAAATTCATGTTCCATGAATTTGGGTCGTGACAAATAGCTATGTCATCAATTAAATATTTAAATTTTAAGTTTTTGTAGACTAAATACATAAAATAATAATTTAATATAATATCAGATTAATTCAATGATTAGGTTTTCACAATTTGATGTGATTGTTAACAATATAAAAAATATACAATACAATAGTTAGATTATCTAAATACGTAACCATGTTAATTTTTTAGTCATTGATTAGGACAAGTTTATATATTAAAACTTGTTTCTTGAGTAATTTCATACTTTCAAAATTTTGAAAAGATCAAATATTAATAGCTATATCATTAATTAATTGTTTAAATTTTAAGTTTTGTAGTCTAAATACATAAAATAATAATTTAATAAATCAAATAGTATATAACACGGATTAATACAATGATTAGGTTTTTGCAATTTGATGTGATTGTTAACAATATAAAAAATATACAATATAATAATTAGATTATCAAAATACATAACTCTATTAATTTTTTAGTCATTGATTACGACAAGTTTATATATTAAAACTTGTCTCCTGAGTAATTGCCAAAAACACATTATTTTACGCACGCAAATCTACACCAACACCATTTTACGCACGCAATTCTATACCACATGGTGTAGATTAGCACGTGTAAAATGGTGTCTCTTTGGCATTACTCAAATTTATCCTTTACTTTATTCAAAAAAAAAAAACAAAAACAAAAAAAGTCTGCTTCACGTGGTTGTGCGGGCCGCATGGGGCCGGAATTGAAATATATTCAGAAAGATAAATGAATTTTTTTTTTAAAAATCAAATAGGTAAATGAGGGACTCGCGGCATTTTTTATTTAAGAAAAATCGTATGATACATCATATACATCTAGCAAATAAAAGAGATAAGGGAAAAACTTAGGTATAGTACTTTAGGTACAGTACCTTAGGTTTCCTACTTAAAATTTTGACACCTGTCCAATTTAACAATCCAAACAAACGGTGTTAAAACTAAAAATTCTTTTTTTTTTTCCCTTCTTCCTTCTTTTTCCTATACTGCAACTGTAAGAGAACCATGGCTTCAAATCTCCAGTTGCCTTTAATTGATGAAACTAAAATGAAGATAATAAAGAGAATTTCGAATTCCAATCCAAAATTCAGAAGCTAAAATGCATAACCAAAATAAAAGCCAGATCTACTAGGTTTCAAACCAAAAAAGGGACCATTCTCCCTCATTTTCTTAGTAACCAAACAAGAAAGATCAAAAAATAAAAGCCAGATCTACTGGGTTTCAAACCAAAAAACGGACCCTTTTCAGCTATACTCGAAACTTCCACACTCTTAACATCAACAAAGCCATCATCACAGCCTCTTTCATTATTTTGTCCACAGAGAGAGAGAGAGAGAGAGAGA
Source organism: Quercus aquifolioides (assembly GCA_019022515.1). NCBI lineage: Eukaryota > Viridiplantae > Streptophyta > Magnoliopsida > Fagales > Fagaceae > Quercus > Quercus aquifolioides. The sequence continues at coordinate 32,269,646 of CM032336.1, forward strand.
GAGAGAGAGAGAGAGAGAGAGAGAGAGAGAGAGAGAGAGAGAGAGAATCATAGATTAGAAAAGAAGAAAGGAAACAGATACACACACCGAGAGAGAAAGAAAGAATCATAGATCAGAAAAGAAGAAAGGAAGCAGATACACACACATCGATAAATCAGAAAGAATCATAGATCAGAAAAGAAGAAAGGAAACAGATACACCCACACCGAGAGAGAAAGAAAGAATCATAGATCAGAAAGAATCATAGATTATAAAAGAAGAAAGGAAGCAAATACACACACACACCGATAGATTAGAAAAGAAGAAAGTAATCAGATACACCCACACCGAGAGAGAAAGAAAGAATCATAGATCAGAAAAGAAAAAAGGGGGCATATACACACACCGAGAGTGAAAGAGAGGGAGATATGAGATTTTTTTTTTTTTTTTCCTTTTTGGGGTTTTGGGTTTCGAAGAGAAGGATCATGGGTGGTTTGGAAGAGAAAGGTTTTGGGTTTGGAAGAGAAGCTCTTTGCAGTACAAGAAAAAGAAGGAAGAACGAAAAAAAAAAAAAATAGTTTTAATGCCGTTTACTTGAGATGTTAAATTGGCCTAGATGTCAAAATTTTAAGTAAGGAACCTAAGGTACTGTACCTAAATTTTGCCCAAGAGATAATTAGATATGTTATTTAAAAAAATCAAACTAACGAATAGATAAATGACTAGTCTTTATGGGATCTTTTTTTTTTAAGAATATTTTATAGGATCTTTTTTCTCATTATACATTTTTTTTTTAATAGGATCTTTCTCATTATATGCTACAACTTAAAGTAGCGCATATTTATGGTTCGTTTGAGATCTTCTTATTTTATCAAAATTGAAATTTTTTTACTGAAAGTACTGTAGATAAAAGTAAAAGTTAGTTAAAATAGTACAATATGACATATGAATAGTACCAAAAAGTACAGTGAGACCTATAAATAGTAGCAAAAATAAGCTGAATAGGAAAATAAGTTGACAAAAATAATTTTTGCTAAACGGACACTTATTATACCTCCACTAACATTTTTTTTGTTAATCTTTGGAAGTGGTACGGCCATGAAGTATACAACTTTTCAGGTATGTTACTATCCTTTTACCAACCTCGCTTTGATTTATAGATTTTAAGAGCATCTCCAGCAGCCTCTCTAAATTTTCTCCAAATTTTTACCAATTTGGAGAATGAACAGTGATATTTAGCTTTTAGCTACCCACTTTTTCAAATACACTTTCCAACAGACTCTCTATTCTTTCTCTATCTCATTTAAATATTATTTTTTCATTCATTATTTATTCTTTTTTTAATCATCATTTATTCTTTTTTTAACAACTATATTTTTCAATGAGAAGTGCTATGTTCACAATATTTTACGCAATACTTTCACAACAAAATTTATGTAGAAAGTTGTTACTAGTTCTAATTTGAACCCACTACTGAAATTATTTTTTTACTTGCCAATATTAACTAATAACAATCTGTTATTTAAAATTTATTATGAAAATATTGTGAAAATATTGTGATAGTATTTTTCAATTAAAATTTTTTATTTTTTCCTTATCTTTTTTTTTTCACCCACACGTTTGTTTTCTTTTCTTTTCTTTTTTTCCTCTTTTTTCTCCACCACACCTTTCCCTTTATCCCTATCTTCTAGCACTTTCTGGAGCACTCTTCCTTTTTCCTTTTCTTTTTCCTTTTCTTCTCTTCGGCTGGAGCAGCACTTCGGCTGGAGCTCTCTCTCACACATGAAGATCGTCCGGTTGTCCTTCTCCCACCACCGCATATCCTCCTCCCCACCGAGGCTCAGATGGGTCAGCTTTGCCTTTTTTTCTTTTTTCTTTTTCTTTTTTTCTAATTTGATTAGTTTTAAAATTGTGATTTGAGTTTGTATTTTGATTGAGACTGAGTTTTGAGATGTTTGAGAGAAAAGATCAAGAATAGTTCTGTTGTTACCGTTTTGATTATTGAGTGAAAATTAAAAATTTTAATCGGTTGTGATTATTGAGATTGAATTAATTCTTTTGCTCATGTCTCTCTATTTTCTTTTTCATTTTTCTGATTTCATTTGGTTTATGAGAAAAATTGTTTTTTGTGTTTGGATTGTATTCTGCGTTTTGCAGCCGTTGAGATAAAGAAGAGAGACGGAGTGAAGAAGAAAGAGAAAGGAAGGAAAGAGAAAAAAATATTTTTTTAATCCAACCGGGTATTAGTTTAATGAGATATAATCTTTGCAGAGCAACAGTGATTGCTACAGTGCTCTTCATTCCTGAAGAGCTACTGTAGCAACTCTAAAAAAAATTTAGAGATGGCGAGGCAGTTGGAGAGGCTGTTGGAGGGCTGTTTTTGTGTGAACAGTGGCTTTTCTCTCCAAAATTTGGAGATGGCTAGCCCTATTGGAGATGCTCTAAGAGTTTGGAACTCTCTACTCCCCCCAACAAAATTTGTTTTAGTGACACAAAGTTTCATGAAAAATACATGTAAACTACTATGTATAAAATTTGGATGTTAATTACTTGAAAATTCCATCAATATGAGTTCATGGCCATCCCATCATGGTACATATAAAAAAAAATGCATGAAATCAACCCCACAATCAGTCAAAATATGTTACGAAAATGACAGCAAGCGGCAGGTGAATTTCAATGGAAAAAAGAAAAGCAACAAGTTTTCAAAGGACCAATGCTGCGAATCAACAAACAGAGAACATACAGTGCTGGGAGAAGAGCCAGAAGAAACAGCAAAACATTGAGGACATGTACAACAGTTCTCCCCCATAGCGATCAAGCTGCTTATCCAAAATCCAAAACAAACTGAACTATATTGTGTACCCGAGCAAAACCTTACAACCACACCATCATATTCAATTAGCAAAAATGTTCTGAGAGATTTTCAGTACACTATTTAGTCATAGCCAACCCTAAAACATGTATATAAAGTAATTCTTGAGGATCTTCAAATGACTTACCAGTCAATTTAGTCCAAGATAGCTAAAGTCTGCACCCACAACCAGCATATAAAAAAGAAAAAAGAAAAAAAGCATGTTAATAAGCGAGAGATGCAGTAAATTTATATATAACTTTAGCTATGGAACAAAACACAGTGTTGACAATCTGCAACAAAGATCTTGGTACATATTTTCTCCTCACTATTTATCAACTTTAATGCAGCACAATAGCTCAACATTTGGTACGTATCTAATTGACCCAACCCCTTATCTTTTTATAGAGGACCATTAGAAAATAGTTGAATAAAAAATATAGTTGGAGTGTACGTAATCCAACAATAAAAAAATTAAAACAATTACTTGGAAGATTTTTTTTAAAATTTTTTAAGAGAGTTTCAATTTAGGACGTCCATTTTTTTTAATTGTTTTTTTATTATTAGACTAAGATATCAATTGGTTTTTGCAAAGGTAGAACCATAAGTTTAAGTAATGTTACACCATTTAATATATATTTTTTTTAATTCGATGTAAATTTTGAAAAATTCACCATTAGATTACATTATATTTATAAATTCTTCATGCTTGCAATTTTCAAGGTGATCAAAAATTAATAGCCATGACATCAATCAATTATTTAAATTCAAATTTTTGTAGTTTAAAATAGTGCATAACAACTAATTGATATGAAAATTGGTATGGATCGAATAGTAAATAACATCCAATTAATATGAAAATTGGTATGAGTATTAAGAACATACAGATCATGTAATTCAACAGTGAGAATTCATATTTTGAAAATCTCGCCGTTGAATTACATGATTTGTATGTTCTTAACACTCATACCAATTTTTATATCAATTGGATGTTATTTACTATTCGATCAATAGACTTATCTTTTATGCATTATTTTAAATTACAAAAACTTAAATTTAAACAATTGATTGATGATATGACTATTAATATTCGATCACCTTGAAATTTTGCAATCGTGGAGAATATATGAAGATAATGTAATCTAGCAGCGGATTTGTCAAAATTCGCATCCAATTAAAAAATATTGAGTGGTGTAACATTACTTAGAGTTACACTAGGTGTAACTTGAATCTAACCCATATATATATATATATATATGGGGGCCGCTACATTTTGGTGTAGGTGAAAAAAAAAAAAAAAAAAAAAAAAAACCTTTACCAATTGAGCTAACTGGAACTCACAATTACTAAAAGATAATTGTTGAAAATTAAGGAAATTCGACTAGTAAAACTTATAACCACCATTTGACTAAACAAAAACAATTTGCAAAACCAGGAGAACTTTAAAATCACAACCGAGTGTCGGTTGAAATTAACAAATTTTGTTAGGTTTATTTTAATTTGAATAAAAGTTCAAATGTATCTAAAAAAATATTAAAGTTTTAAGAACGATATCTAATTAAATTATAAAATAAGCCAAAACAAATACGCCCTACATTAGGATTTAGGATATCTTGTACCCGGCATATATGCCGGGAACAAGATATACCCTCCACATTAGTAGGCTTTAAAAAGCAGCAGATATAAAATATTTGCATGACAAAGAAAGCAAGAAATGCAGCATGCATCGCACGGCTATGACAATCTTAAGAATAAGAAAATAAGATGGCTCAGATCTCTCACAACCACCACGCTAATTAAGTACATCAAGGACAAAATCAGGCCACACCTCAGAAGGCAAGATATATATAATTTGGTATTCTTTCATGTAAATGTAATAGGTAATATGTCAATATTCCTTTTGGTAAATACCATTTTAAGATATAATTTTTTAATTTTTACCGCGCACTTTTTGCGCGATAGTCACTTCACAAGTATAAGTACTTGTTGGGTATGGAGGGGGCAAGGATCAAGATTCAAATTTTCAGGAGAGAGTTTCACACACATACATAGATAATTATAGAGCAAAATTGAATTCTATCTCAAATTAAAAAAAAAAAAACCAATAGGCAAAGTCAAGAATTCCCAAAATATTGATATTAAAACGACATATTTTTTTTTTCCACTACCACTTTTTCTGATGCTCTGTGCCATATTGACTTCTTAGTTAAGTTCTAGCTATATACTTTTAAAAAATAATTGAAGTAGATCCCAGTTACCATCATAAAAAATAGTGTATAGTAGATTCAATACAATTTTAAAATTTGAAAAAAAGTCCACTATGCAAGTTTCCCAAATATGTTTGTAATTCTGTTAATAATATTAATAAGGCTCTTATTAGTTTGTAATGAAGTTAAGGATTTCTCCTGTTTACATCATGCGTTCCTATGCACCAGGAAAGGGTTTTTTTTTTTTTTTTAATGCTTATACATCTATCAAAGGCTATGAAAATAGGATTCGTAAGATTTATTATTCAAATGACAATTATTAATAGAATAATAAATCTCATAACAATCAATTTTCATGTGTTTTACACACTTAATACAAACCAAAACATTAATTAGAAGTTTCTACTTTCATGATTAAAATAAATTATCTTAGTTGACATGTTATACTCTTCACATATGAAAAGCTCAATTTCATCACTGACTATGAACTATAATTTTGAGTTTGCAAAGAAGTGATTGTGTAACCAGTTTCTCTGGATTTGTGTTTCCTGGACCATGTACAGACCTCCAGGACTAGCTTTCTAATTTTCCCTTATCCATATAGCTATTCTATATTTTTGTGGAATCATTACCTATAATCACAGTTTTTTTTCTTCAATTTCAATCGGTACATGAAATACAAAAAAGCTTCTTTCATTTACACGTTCAATTCAGGAGGGCAATTTTCCAATATAGTTGTGTTTATCTCTTGGTGATTTTCTTGAAGGATTCACAATCTCCCACTGAATTTTTCCATAAGTTATGTCATATCCCGATAATTCTCACATTGAATTCTTCCATCATGTTCAATGAAATATGTTTAGTTAGTGCAATAGAACTTGAATACCATTTTCTTTTGATGTTTTTATTTATTTTTTTTCCTAGAAAATTTTTAGTTACAGTGAAAATTTTCATTAAGGAGCTGCATGTTCTCTAAATTTAAACATGACTATGCATTCTGTTAATAACTTGACAATTACTCAAATAGCTTGCTGCGTCTGAAAATGGTGGTTTTGCAATCATTGGAGTTGCCTGAAATGATCAAAGTGAAGATTGATTGTATTTTCATAAAATTGTAGACTAATAAACATATTCTGTAAAACTGGTACCGACACAAATAAAGGAATCCTGCTCTATAGATTCAAACGAGGAATTTGTCAAACTGACATGGAGATGCTAGTTTTGTTGGTGTGGGTGTGTGTTCCAAACACTTTTATTCTTATTTATTTTCTAACTGTTGGAAATTTATAAGAAAAATAGCCGTTGGGCAATTATGAGAAAAATAGCCGTTAGGCAATAATCGATAATATAGTCGTTGGGTTTTTAAGGGTTATTAGTAACTAATAACTATAGACTATTATCTTTATAAGTAGCCTATATAATACTTGTAAGGTCACAACTTGGTGGCCCAAACCCAAAAGTTATTGGATATGAGCCCAAAGTGCCCAATATAATGAATTTGTAGAGAGTGGATGAAAGAGCTGGACTATATGTGAACTGGACAACGGTTAGAAAAGATTTAAGAGATGAATTAGCCCAAAAACACACTTAGAACTTGATTAAATTATCGTCCGAGGAGATTAATTATGTACTGAACTATTCTTGAAAGCTATGAATCTTTAGTGCTACAGTAAATCTTCCTCTCCCCTCTTTTTCTCTCTTCCCGATCCCCTCTTATGTGAGATCTTTTACATTATATAGTTCCCTTTAGGTCATTCTAACCGTACACTTGTTAGCCATCTAAACCTTCACTTGAGTACATGTCCAATCAAACATCCTTTTCTGGTTTTCTGCGAGTGGTGGTAGCTGAGATTGTACTGTTTAGGGGTCTTCTCCACATAAATGCGGTCAGAAAAGTTGCTGCGATACACTTAATGCGGTGGTAGCAGCTTTTCTTTAAGATATTTCTGTATTTTTATCTTCTTTGTACATGCCTGAAGTTCATTCTTATCATTGGAATTCCATGAAGGGTTACCTACACCGCCTAAATACAGGTTTGATCGATGTTTGTCGTATCCGACGAGGGGATACTCCTCGGACAACACTTCCCCATTCATCTCCCACGTGGTTCTTGACTTTGAAGTCTCTAAAAATAAACATTTACTCCTCCTCGGACGTACCCTCGTCCTCGGACAAGGCCCAAGGCCCAATACATAAACTTGGGCTTTTGCCCCCACAATAGCCCCTCAAAATTCCGATTTTTCTCTTACATCCAAGGAGAAGAAGCGGGATTTTGACTTGCCTTAAAATTAAGGACTAAAAATGTAAAAATATCCGAGTTTACATGTGTGGAAGTATAGTTTTGCGCGCTTCATTATTGCTTCTGACGTTTCGGAATTCACGAAGCGTTATTAATTACTCCGGGCGGTGCTATGTCCCTTGCATCTTCTGATGAAGTACAATCCAATGGCTGATATTTCCCCTCTGGGTTTGAGCGGGACAACTTCCACTCCATTTCTCACCCTATATATAAAGCCTAAAAAAGGGGGTTCATTTTTTTTTCTTTACTCTTGAAATTCATAAGCGCTCTAGTTAACTTTTGTGTTCGAACTTATGAAGCAAATTGAACTCTTGAGCTCTTTCACTTTTTCCTTAAAAGAAAATATTCAAAAGCTTTTCTAGAGGTGTGGGATCTGCCGTACTTGATTATTTTCGTAAGTATATATTTCTTCAAACATTTTTTTTTCTCTTCGGCTGATTCCATTGTCTTTTATCTTTCAATAAAACTCTCCTCTAGTCTCCTCCGTTTGCCTAGATGGGTAGATTCAAACATTTAGTGGATTCTCGAACTGGGATGGAGGGTTTTAGGGCCAAATACCGAATCCCACAGGGAGTGGGTTTGGAGTATTGCCCTCTAGAGCGGGTATTGACTGATAAAGAGATGGGTCAAGTCGCCATTCCCATGATCGCTTTTATAGAAGGAGGGATTACACTTCCTATGGGTAGGATAACTCGGGACTATCTACTCAACCACAGACTGTGTCCCCACCAATGCGCTCCCAACATGTTTAGAATCCTGGGAAATGTGGATGCCTTAAATGATCAAATGAACCTCTGGCTGACATGGCATGATGTCGTTCATATGTTCGAGTGTCATGCACTCGCTGGATGATATTACCTAAAGTCTCGATCCGAGGAGGTGAGGTTGATATCCTGCCTTCCCAAATCCAATAAAGGCTTAAAGGATGATTATCTAGTTGTCTCCGGGGATTGGCATGACAGTCTTCACTGCCCAGTTAGGGAAGGGAAACTAGGTGAGGTATCCTAGGGATAGGTCCTTTGGCAAGGACCATAGTTTTCTTAGTTCCTCCTTTATTTATTTGAAGCCGAACAACTCCTCGGAAAACAATTATAATTTTTGCTGACTATAATCTCTTCTTCGAATCTTTTGTAGATAGAGATCACGTTTCTCCAAGGCTTAGTCATGTCAACGTCCCTGCACTTAATTACCTGCTAAGGTCAGAAATATTTCCTAGTGAGGACGGACAATTGAGAGCTATTCACCTGATCTTGGATTACGTGCCTTTGTTGCGCACATTCCAAGACACAGGCCAGGCGATAAGATTGGGCAGTCCTAAGCTTGCTCGAATAAACGTTTCTAAACCCGGCTTTTTGGCTCGAAGAGACCTTCCCTCGGTCGTGTGGCCACCTCAACAAGCTCCTCAGCTGATAATCGCTTTGAGGGAAGAGTCGGCTTCATCACGCCACTCTTTAGACGCCGAGATCGACCAATTCTGGTTCAAAGGAGAAGAGGGTGCGCCGGAAAGACCTGTTGAGTTATCGGACACAGAGATCGAGTCCGAAGGGTTCTCTTCCATTCATCAACCCAAATTTTTAATTGTTCGGCCCGATTCCAGCAACGAGGAGGAAGAAGGCATGGATCTGAGGCAGAGACCAGGCCTGAAGGGGGCCAACAGGAATAAAGGAGGATCTACCTCAAAGGAGGTTCCAAAGACCTAAGCCACACCCAATCTCCCTCCTTCTCCCCCTCAGTATCCGACTGACCTCGTCCTGAGGGCCAATCCAGATCTGAAGAAGAAGAGGCCAATCGAGGTTCCTGAGGAAGGGGAAATACTGCCACAGAAGGGGGCCAAGCAACAAAAGAAGGCAAAGGATCCTCGAGACAAAAGGGCCTTATCTGTGGACAGTAGGAGTGATGCTGAAGTGTGCCGAACACAGCGTACCTGGGAGCCTCGATTGGAAGTGGGGGTGCTCTTATCCCTTGGGACGCCACCATTTGGGAGTCCCAAAGGGGGTATGCTGGCATCCTGGCCGAGGCTCTAGAGCAGCCCCTCCTACTCCCCAAAGACATGGACGGCCTCAGGCGCATTAGGCAGCCTGACCTCTTCATGTCACTAAAGAGGGATCTTGCAATGGTAAGCAAGCCATTATTCTTTTCCTTTAAGTATTAGCCTGTGAATTTGTTTACATATGTACGTAACACTTTCAATTCTTTTGTAATTCCTACGCAGCTGACACAACAGGTTTTTGTTGCCGAGGAATGGGTTAGGAACGCCCAAGATGAGGCTAAGACTGAGGCCCATTCCCGGCTGGAGGTAGAAAAGCAGTTGGGAGTTTTGAAAGAAGAGCAGGTTAAGATGACCGAGCAGCTAAAAAAGGCCATCAAAGCTCATAACAGCTTCTCAGCGGGTTTAAAAATGTGAAAAATCAAGCTGAAGAGCAGCGCAAACAGCTTCACATTACCAAAATAAACCTGGTTATAGAAAAGCAAGCTATTTTGGATCTGAGGGCCGAGCTGCAAAAAGCAAAGGATACAGCTCGGGTAGCCAGGGAATCCGCTGAGGCTACTGTGGCGGCTGCTTACGAGCGAGGGGTAACAGATATAGAGAATCAGTTAACAGAGGAGGTAGCCATAGTAAGCTATTTTGGATCTGTGGGCCGAGCTGCAAAAAGCAAAGGATACAGCTCGGGTAGCCAGGGAATCCGCTGAGGCTGCTGTGGCGGCTGCTTACAAGCGAGGGGTAACAGATATAGAGAATCGGTTAACAGAGGAGGTAGCCATAGTCTGCAGGGGTTATTGCGCCGAGTCCTGGGGCGTGGCGATGGACTGCGCAGGCGCCCCTACAGGCTCTGAGCTGAGGAGGGCTGAGAGCATCCACTATCTGCTTGACATTAGAGAGATTCCCGATGCGGACCCTCCTCTTGAGCAACTCCTCGCCCCTCAGGCTGACATCCCTAAAGGGACCAAAGAGGTCAAGGAGGCGTAGCCTCTAGTGACAGATACGCACACCGAGGATTCCCTCACGGTCAAACAGATGGTCTCTCAAGCCAAGGACGCAGCAGCTAAATCTCAAACTGAGGGCGTCGATTCCCAGGCTGTTGATTTTGAGAATGTTCCTCCTCCAGCTGAAGCTTAATTGTAGGGTTTATTTTTTATTTTTAGGTTGTTTGCCATTGAACACTGTGTATCTTCTTTGTTGATTAATGTAGACACTTTCTTTTCTTTTACTTCCAACATTCTCATTTAATAATCCTTTTAGTTTATAACTATTGGCATTAATAAATGATCTTTGAGCAATTTTAATTGAGCACCAATAGAAATAAAAGAGTGCTACAAGACGTGTTGCAAACTGATCTACACAATCAAGAATTCTGATGCTTGATGAGAAAAGACACTAATTTCCAACACTCGCAAAGGGTGCTAATCACATCACTTGATTCAATGACTTCGAGAAATATTGGATTTAGGATTAACAGCTCATAAAAATTGCGAGGGAGTATTAACTAATCTATATCATCTGGTCTAAGGACTTCAGGCAAGATTGGATTTAAGTTTAAACACTTATAAAAATTGCGAGGGAGTGTTAACTAACCTATATCATCTGGTCAGAGGACTTCATGCATGATTGGATTTAAGTTTAAACACTTATAAAAATTGCGAGGGAGTGTTAACTAACCCATATCATTTGGTCTGAGGACTTCAAGCATGATTGGATTTAAGTTTAAACACTTATAAAAATTGCGAGGGAGTGTTAACTAACCCATATCATTTGGTTCGAGGACTTCAGACATGATTGGATTTAAATTTTAAACACTTATAGAATGGTAATGGAGTGTTAACTAACTCACATCATCTGGTCCGAGGACTTCAGGCATGATTGAGTTTAAGTTTAAACACTTAAAGAATGTTAATGGAGTGTTAACTAACTCACATCATCTGGTCTGAGGACTTCAGGCATGATTAAGTTTAAGTTTAAACACTTAAAGAATGGTAATGTCATGTTAACTAACTCACATCATCTGGTCCGAGGATTTCAGGTATGATTGAGTTTAAGTTTAAACACTTAGAGAATGGTAATGGGAACAGAAAATACAAAAACCTTTATATAACATAAGCATATTGATGAAGGAAAACTCGCTTAATAATAGTATATTTTAAGGTTATTTATATTCCATGGGCATGGTACTACATGACCATTTACATCTTCTAAGAAATACGCCCTAATGCCAGCTCCTGAGGTAATACGGTATGGTTCTTCCCAATTGGGTCCTAATTTTTCTCAAGTTGGGTTCTTTGCAATGCCCATAACTTTCCTTAACACTAGATCACCGGGTGTCAAAGGCCTTAGCTTTACGTTGGCATCATAACCTTAATTGAGCTTTTGTTGGTAATATGCTAATTGGACCATTGCATTCTCCCTTCTTTTTTCAATCAAGTTCAAATTCTTCTCTAACTGCTCATTATTGCTACTCGGACTGAATGAACTTGTTCTTAACGTTAGGAAACCAGTCTCCAATGGGATAACAGCCTCAGCCCCATAAGTCATTGAGAAGGGAATCTCCCCAGTAGACCTACGAGGCGTTGTCCTATACATCCAGAGGACATGTGGCAGTTCTTCCACCCATCTACCCTTCGCATCATCTAGCTTTTTCTTTAATCCATTGACTATGACCTTGTTAACAGCTTTCGCTTGCCCATTCCCCTAGGGATAAGCAGGAGTAGAGTATCTATTCGTGAGGAATCCCGAACCGAGTGACAATATTTTTCTAGAAAAATCTCTTCGCATCCACATCTCTGATATTAGCTAGAGGTTCGGCTTCAACCCATTTTGTAAAATAATCTGTGCCGACTAGCAGATACCTCTTGTTTCCTACTGCCTTAGGGAATGGACCCACAATATCCAAACCCCACTGAGCGAATGGCCATGGGCTAGATAATGGATTAAGGATTCCCCCAGATTGATGTATGTTTGGTGCGAATCATTGGCACTGATCGTTTCTTTTTAAGTATGCTCGGGTCTCCCTTTGCATGTTTGGCCACCAATAGCCTTGGGGAATGGCTCTATGTGCCAAGGATCTACCCCAGTATGACTTCCACAAATTCCTTCGTGTAATTCTTCGAGGATTGATTCAGTCGTCTCAGGATGTATACACAATAAGTATGGTCCTGAAAATGAACATTTGTATAACTTCTGGTTCTCAGACAGCCAGAACCTAGTGGCCTTCCTCCGTATTTTATCAGCTTCTGACTTCTCTTCAGGCAAAGTATCCTCCTTCAAGAATTGAATTATAGGGTCCATCCAACTAGGCCTTGCTTTGATCTGATGAACTAAGACTGTCTCAACTCTTATATCCGTGGGTTTGTGCAAGTCCTCCACAAGGATAACCCGTGGCAGATTCTGAGCCGAGGACGTTGCAAGCATGGCTAGGGAATCAGCAAATGTATTTCTGCTTCTTGGGATATGTTGCAAGTTGAAAGAGTCAAATTTTGATTGCAGGTGTCGGACTTGACTCAAGTACTCCTGCATTCTTTCATCCTTCGCTTCAAATGCCCCGGTCACCTGGCCGACAACTAACTTTGAGTCCGAGAATACATCTACTGACTTTCCTCCCATTTTTTGAACCATAGTCATTCCCCTCAACAGGACTTCATATTCGGCCTCATTATTTGTAGCTTTCAATGATGGATTTCTCAGGGGAGATCAGCACTAGCCCCACTCCGGAATCTTTTTGATTTGTGCGCCATCCACGTATACTTCCCAAGATAAGGGACCTTGTTGAGAAATCATGCCAACCGATTTTTCATCCATGTTTTGTATTGGTCTCAATTCTTCCAATAGGGGTTCAGTGATCTCGGCTACCAGATTTGCGAGCACTTGTCCCTTCATGGAGGTGTGGGGCATGTACTTGATGTCAAAAGCCCCTAAGAGTGTACCCCATTTAGCTATCCTCCCTGTGTAGTCAGCATTTCATAGTATTGCTTTAAGTGGGAGTTAGGTGAGGACAACGACTGTATATGCTTGGAAATAATGAGGCAGCTTCCGCATACCAAGGACTACTGCCAGGATGGCTTTCTTCAGTGGCAGGTAACAAATCTCGGCTTCATGCAGCGACTTGCTCACGTAATAAATTGGTTTTTGTACACCGCTATCAACTCTTATCAACACCAAACTTATTGCAAAAGGAGCCACAACAATGTAGGCAAAAAGGACCTCATCTAGTTCGGGACTAGACATGATTGGTGGCCGAGCGAGATAGTCCTTAAGTTGTTGAAAGGCTAAGGCACACTCTTCATTCCACTCAAATCATTTCCACTTATTAATTAACAAGAAAAAAGGTCTACATCTATCCGCTGACCGAGAGATAAATCGATTCAGAGCAGTGACCATTCCAGTCAGCTTTTGGACCTCCTTAGGATTCCTAGGTGGTTGCAAATTGTTTATAGCCTTTATTTGGTCGGGGTTGACCTCGATCCCCCGATGAGTCACCATGTAACCTAAGAATTTGCTTGATCCCACGCCAAATGAACATTTGGAGGCGTTTAAACGTAGCTTGTACTTTCTAAGGACTTAAAAAATGTTCAAAAGGTCGCCCACATGTTCCGAGACTACCTTGCTTTTCACCACCATGTCATCTATGTAGACCTTAATGTTTTTGCCCAGTTGAGGCTCGAACATCCTCGTCATCATTCTTTGGTATGTAGATCCTACATTTTTCAAATCAAATGGCATCACCTTATAGTGGTAATTCCCAATAGGGGTAATGATCATCTAAGGCTAGGGGTATTTGGTGATAGCCTTGAAAGGCATCTAGGAAGCTCATCCGAGGATGGCCTACCGTTGCATCCACTAGTTGATCTATTTTAGGCATAGGAAATGGAGCTTTCGGACACGCCTTATTTAGGTCTGTGAAATCTACGCACACTCGCCACTTCCCATTCTTCTTCTTCACCACCACAGTATTTGCTAACCATTTAGGATAAAACACCTCTTTAATAGCTTCAGCTTGCTTGAGTTTCGTTACTTCCTCTCGTACTACATCAGCGTGCTCCTTGGATGGGCGCCGAAGAGGCTGTTTTTTTGGGATGACCAGTGGGTTGACATTCAGGTGATGACAGATGAATTCTAGATCCACTCCTGGGGCTTCATAGGCGTTCCAAGCAAATACATCTATGTTCCTTCTGAGAAATTCTACTAGTTCTTCATTCTCTTGAGATGGCAACTGAGAGCCAACTTGAAAAAACTTCTCTGGATCATCACCAATAGCGACCTTTACCAAATCTTCACATTTTGTCTTCTCGACTGATTTATCGATGGGCGCTGCTGGGTGTTTTAATTGCTATAAATCTTCTCCTAGATGGGCCGAGGACTCAGTTTCAGGCTTATGCTGTATGGAAGTCACCAAGCACTTTCTGGCCACAGATTGATCTCCCACAATTTCCTGAACCTGGCCTTCAGATGGATACTTAATCTTCTGGTGCAGAGTAGAAGAAACAGCCCCTAGTGCATGAAGCCAGGGTCTGGCCACGATCACTGTATAGGGTGAATATGCATCTACAACAATGAAATCCACTTCCACTATCTCCGGACTAGTTTGCACAGGTAATCGTATTTGACCCCTCGGGACAACGACCTTCCAGTCAAAACTCACCAGAGGGGAACTGTAGGGAGTTAAGTCCTCGGGCTTTAAGTTCAGTCCCTTGTAAAGGTCAGGGTACATTATCTCAGCTCCACTGCCTTGGTCTACCATCTCCCTCTTTACATCATACCCTCCAATCCTGAGAGTAACTATCAAAGCGTCGTCATAGGGTTGGATGGTTCCAATCTTATTCTCATTCGAGAAGCCCAGGACTGGTGGAATTTCCCTCTTAGCCTTCTTCAGATCCTGATTAACGTCTCCTGTGGATAGATGGGCCACGAACATTATCCTAGATGGCCAGGATCCTGTTCTCCTAGGTGCAGCAAAGATGACATAGATAGTTCCCAAGGGAGGTCTTGAGCAATCGTCTCTTCGAGGTTCCGAGCTTGCCTGGCTCCCTTGGCCACTGGAATGATGCAGGAGTTGTTTTAATTTGCCTTCGCAGACAAGTTGGTCCAAATGATTCCACAGACTTCTACAATCCTCTGTGGTATGCCCATAATCCTGGTGGTATTGCCAATAGAGGTTATGATTACGTCTTTCAGGGTTTCCCACCATCTTATTCGGTCATTTGAAGAACGGTTCGTTCTTAATCTTCTCCAACACTTGATGCATTGGCTCTTTGAAAACAGCGTTGACAGCTTGAATATTTGCTGATCCTAGCTGCCCAGCAAAATCCCTACGCGGTTTGTTATTACTGTAATGATCCGACCTGAAATCCCTCCTCTCCTGAGGGATAACCTTGTCCTTTCCCTTCCCTTGCTGCTGGTCCTCTTCAACTCTTCTATACTTGTCAATTCGGTCCATAAGCTGACGCACGTTGGTGACGGGCTTACCAGTCAAGGATTTTCTTAAACCATGCTCGGATAGAAGGCCGAGCTTAAATGTACTGATGGCCACGTCATTGAAGTCACCCTCAATCTTATTAAACAACTCCCAATATTTGTCGGAGTACGTTTTAAGATTCTCGCCCTCTTGCATGCTCAAGGATAGGAGGGAAGCTAACGACCTAGGGACTCTTCTACAGGTCACAAACTGGGAACTAAATGCTTGAGTGAGTTCGTGGAAGGAATTTATGGATTCTGCCTTTAAGATATCAAACCACCTCATCGTAATGGGTCCGAGACTGGATGGAAAGACTTTGCACATCAAGGCTTCGTCTTTGGAATAGATAGCCATTCTCTAGTTGAAATGGCTCACGTGCTCAACAGGATCAGTTCGCCCGTTGTAAATGGTGAATGTTGGCTGATGGAAACGCCAGGGAAGTTTCGCCCCCTCAATCCTACACTTGAAAGGCGACTTAGAGATTTGGCCCAGAGCTCTACTCATAGCGTCGTTTCCTACACCCCTGTGTGGTGAGCTTTTAAACCGCTGCTCGTTATGGAGCTCCTCTTCGTAAGAAAAAGACTCACTGGGCGGAGTTCGAGACCTCTGCTTGTAACTAGTGTCTCTTTCATCATTAGAGGAAACATCACTATCAGGGGAAGCTCGCTTCCTTTTTGCATGGCGTAGCTCCCTCTTTAGCCAGTCAATCTCCAGCTGCATGCCCCTATTGCTCTTTGCATGGGAGACATGACTACCACCACGTGATTGACTCCTCTCAACATGGATTGTGTGTACACTTCCTTCGCGGTCACCTCTCCGCTCGAGGTTGAGGAAAGGATCGCCATGTTGGGATGCCCTCGACTCTGCTTGTTGTGGACCTGGTTCTGCCATAGTTGGGCATTGCGTTCACTATCGCTCAAGCTCTTTCCACAGATGGCGCCAATTGTAAGGTCACAACTTGGTAGCCCAAACCCAAAAGTTATTGGATATGAGCCCAAAGTGCCCAATACAATGAATTTGTAGAGAGTGGGTGAAAGAGCTGGACTATATGTGAACTGGACAATGGTTAGAAAAGATTTAAGAGATGAATTAGCCCAAAAACACACTTAGAACTTGATTAAATTATCGTCCGAGGAGATTAATTATGTACTGAACTATTCTTGAAAGCTATGAATCTTTAGTGCTACAGTAAATCTTCCTCTCCCCTCTTTTTCTCTCTTCCCGATCCCCTCTTATGGGAGATCTTTTACATTATATAGTTCCTTTCAGGTTATTCTGACCGTACACTTGTTAGCCATCTAAACCTTCACTTGAGTACATGTCCCATCAAACATCATTTTTTGGTTCTCTATGAGTGGTGGTAGCTGAGATTGTACTGTTCAGGGGTCTTCTCCACATAAATGCAGCCAGAAAAGTTGCTGTGATACACTTAATGCAGTGGTAGCAACTTTTCTTTAACATATTTCTGTATTCTTATCTTCTTTGTACGTGCCTGAAGTTCATCCTTATCGTTGGAATTCCATGAAGGGTTACCTACACCGCCTAAATACAGGTTTGATCGATGTTTGTCGTATCCGACGAGGGGATACTCCTCGGACAACACTTCGCCATTCATCTCCCACGTGGTTCTTGACTTTGAAGTCTCTAAAAATAAACATTTACTCCTCCTCGGACGTACTCTCGTCCTCGGACAAGGCCCAAGGCCCAATACATAAACTTGGGCCTTTGCCCCCACAATACTCATCATAACATAATTTCTAAAGGAGTCTTTTTACTACTCTATGTTTTAGATACACAATTTTACTATCTTTCTCTCCCACATATTTTTCTACAAGAATATTTGTTCTAAGGAAAGACAATAGAGGGTTGTTCTTAAACCTTTTGTGAATGGAAGTGCGTACATTACAAAGGTCGACGTTATAGTCTAATCCTGGGGGGTTGTTTGGCCAAGAGAACCAATCGCACCAAGTTTTACATTGGGTGGCACGAATCAACCTTTAAGAACAACACTTTCGCAGCGTGATTCTCTAGCATTGTGAGATTGTTCTAAATTCTTTTTTTATTTTATGTTCTTGCTAATTATTTGGGATATTATTTTTGTATCAAAACTTGTTTATTCACTAAAATATTTCCAACAAGTTTGACATATACAAAAGAGGGTGAAAAAGAAGACAGCAAGTTTGACATTTACAACCATGTGTGGTGTGTTAATATGAAATACATTTGCCAATCAATCATTCCAACAAATAATGAAATAAATCAGCATTGAATAATCATGAGCTTAACATAGCCGATCTATGAATTTAATTTTTCGCCACTTGTCCATCTAAGTTTTTTATTTTTATGGCAAGTAAATTATTGCGTACAAAAACCGAAGAGTTTAAAACCAAATAAATTCTAAATCATATATGTGTGTATATATATATATATATTAGATGAGAAACCATTACATATTTTAGAAATGTATGGTTAAAAAAAAGTGTAAGTAATTTGAACATCTTCTAAAAAAATATAATTTGAATCGTATAATTGTAATTATTTTTAATTATACCCGTGCATATGCATAGGGCTACACACTAGTATAATTAAAGATAAAGCTGAGAAAAATTCAATTATATTCTAAATTGGATTCTAATTGTTGTCTAATTTTGTGTCATGTGTCATATCTAAGTTTTTTTTTTTTTAGGTGAGTTAATGCTGTGCAAAAGACGAAGAATCTAATATAATTAAACCACGCAGCCATGCAGAGAGCACAGAGTGAACTATTCTTTCGCCTTTTACTAAAAAATATATATATATAATTAAACCATCAAAAAACAAAAACTCAATAAACAAAAAAAGAAAAAGAAAGAAAGAGTAAACTCATGTGTATATATTAAAATAATAATAATAATAAAATAAGGAAAAATTATACTTTACTACTCTAAACTATACTATTGATTACACTTTTCACCCTAAACTTTTTGAATGCACGTTTTGCACCCAAAATTATGATCCTTATTATACTTTACACCCAACATCATCAAGTTTACTATTAAATTGGATGGAAAAATATGGAACCATGTAAAAAGACCTAATTACCCATATTTTCAATGTTTCAAAAATAAAAGATAAATTACACTTTACCACCCTAAATTATACTCTTGATTACACTTTGTACCTTAAACTTTGAATTTTCATCCAAGTTGATAGCAAATTTAACATCAGGGTGCAAAGTGTAACAAGTGTCATAGTTTAGGGTGCAAAACATGCATTCAAAAAGTGTAGAGTGCAAAGTGTAATTTGGAATATAGTTTAGGGTGATAAACTATAATAAAAGAAAGGGAATGAGAGAGTAAAACTCATTTATGACTTAAAAATTGTGTAAATCTTACGCAAAGTGTAATTTGAACTCATATATATGTGTAATTGTGATTGTTTGTATTTGTACCGTACATATGGACGAGTTGTACACTAGTGCATATACATATAGCAATTTACAAGTAACTACTATGTGAAAATTGTTATTTGAATTTCTGATTGCCAATCAATCATTACAAGTTACAACAATACTCAGCGGAGAGAAAACTCAGAGCGCATAAAAATCTTGAAGGGGCAACAGTACGGAATGATTCTTAAGCGTAGGCAGCGGGGTTTTCCAAAAGGTAGGCTTCGACAACCTTGTACACGGCCATGGCTCTTTCTTTACCAACTTTGATTTGTTCTTGTTCCTCAAAAAAAAAAAAAAAAAAACTTTGATTTGTTCTTCATTGATGGTAAAGTCACCAGCAGGGTGGTACTCCCTTGTCATTTTACAAACACACCCTCCATCTTAAGAGTTTTCAAATTTAACCTCATATGC
This sequence comes from Quercus aquifolioides, assembly GCA_019022515.1. Taxonomy (NCBI): domain Eukaryota; kingdom Viridiplantae; phylum Streptophyta; class Magnoliopsida; order Fagales; family Fagaceae; genus Quercus; species Quercus aquifolioides. The sequence goes on from CM032336.1 coordinate 32,289,270, forward strand.
AATACACTTGAGTGATTAATGTAAATTATAATATAAAGAGGATAATTAATTAATTAATTAGTTTTTTACTTTTATGTCCATTTTAAAATTTTCTTTTTTAATCAATTTTAATGAAAAATTCCTTTTGAATTAGTCTTGTGTGTTTGTGTAAAAGAATTACTGTCTAATTTTGATCTCATCTGTATCTATATATTACTAAAAGCTGATGCGTAGAATTTATTGTTGTTGCGCTCTACTTAGGCTACATCAGCGTCATGTTATCATTTATTTTCTTATTTTATTTTTTATTTTTAGATTTACCGGTTGACATTTATTGAGCATTTTCTTATATTAAGATGTTACTCTATCTTCAATTCTATCATGTGACTCTCTATTAACCCAGACTCTTCAAATGCTACTATTATATGGAATTTTGACAGTCACCGATAGATTACAACCTCCTCACATCTTTTATCTGTTATAACTTCTTCAATTTTTTTAGCATGTGTCAACAATATGCACTATAACTCTATAAGTTCACCATTATAATTAATATCCACTATAAACTTAAATTCTCCATCAATTTTTTTTTTCCTTTTCTTTTTTCCCTTAGATCTTTTTTAATTAACCCAAAAGTCATGTTTTACCATAACTAAATCACCCCTAACAAAATCTATTTTTCCTAAGAAAGAAAAAAACACTCTTTCCTTTTTCTTTTTCTTTTTTTGGTTTTAAAAACTTCATTATTTAAAAATTAAAATATCTTCCAACATTTCTCTCTCCCTTTTACCTTTTCATCTTTCCACTACTTTCTACCTTAATTCACTCTTTTTCTATTCTTTTATCTTCCTTTATTTTAACTCTTCTTATTCTCATCATTTTATTATAAATTTGACATTTTCTCTTCTATTCTATACATAGTTTTTTCACACAAAATGGTTACCTCTACTTCTCTCTCTCTCTCTCTCTCTCTCTCTCTCAATTTGTTTTTCATTTTTTGTTATTTTATTTTAATTTTATTGCATCCGTACTTTAGGTTTCGATTAATTTTTGTGTTAATTAAAATTCTACTTTGGACTGTTGTAATTTAGTTTTGTGTTTTAATCTATATATTACTAAAAACTGAAGCGTAGCATTTATTGTTGTTACGCTCTAATTAGGCCACATCAGCGCCATGTCATCATTTATTTTCTTATTTTATTTTTTATTTTTTATTTTTTATTTTTAGATTTACCGGTTAACATTTATTGAGCATTTCCTTAAATTAAGATGTTACTCTATCTTCAATTCTATCATGTGTCTCTCCATTAACCCAGACTTTTCAAATGCTACTATTATATAGAATTTTGACAGTCACAAATAGATTACAACATCCTCGTATCCTTTATCCGTTGTAACTTCAATTTTTTTTAGCATGTGTCAACAATATGCACTATAAGTTCACCATTATAATTAATATCCACTATAAACTTAAATACTCCATCAATTTTTTTTTTCCTTTTCTTTTTTCCCTTAGATCTTTTTTAAGTAACCCAAAAGTCATGTTTTACCATAACTAAATCACCCCTAACAAAATCTATTTTTCCTAAGAAAGAAGAAAAAAACACTATTTCATTTTTCTTTTTCTTTTTTTGGTTTTAAAAACTTAAATATTTAAAAATTATAATATCTTTTAGCCATTATTTTTATAATTAATTTTCCAACATTTCTCCCTCCCTTTTACCTTTTCATCTCCCCTCTGCTTTCTACCTTAATATCACTCTTTCTATCATTTTATCTTCCTTTATTTTGACTCTTCTTATTCTCATCATTTTACTATAAATTTGACATTTTCTCTTCCATTCTAGACAGTTTTCTCACACAAAATGGTTACCTCTCTCTCTCTCTCTCTCTCTCAATTTGTTTTTCATTTTTTGTTATTTTATTTTAATTTTATTGCATCCATACTTTAGGTTTTGATTAATTTTTGTGTTAATTAAAATTCTACTTTGGACTCCTGTGATTTAGTTTTGTGTTTTAAGTTGTTTTAGTGAGAGATGAATCTTGTCTTTAGAAATGGCATAATGAAACAAGAACATGGGTGGAAGGAATATAATCAAATGTCATACAATATGGTGTAAGAACTAATGTATCTTCCATTGCTAAATTATGTGGTCCTTGATGGACTGGCTGTCGATTTTGCGAATATTGGAGATTTTACTTTTGTTCAACAGCTCCATTTAAGTGAAGACCTGGTACGTATGTGCAGTCTTAGTCATAATAAAATGAGCTGCATGTGCCTCCCCTCCCTCTGCCATGTTTACTCATGGAGAGGCCATTTATTTATTGTTACTCATTGATAGTTTATTTTTGTCTCATGAGGCTACCAATATAAAGAGCATCCCTTAAGCTCTAGACAAACCAATGATATTGTTTGTGGTCCAACATTAAATTGAGGTATGCTGTACATTTTTAAGAGTGCATATCTTATCTTTTAACCATTATTTTTATTCACCCTAAAAAAAAAACCATTATTTTTATTATTAATTTTCCAATATCTCTCCATTCCTTTTACTTTTTCATCTCCCCACTACTTTCTATCTTAATAACACTATTTTTCTATCATTTTATCTTCTTTTATTTTGACTCTTCTTATTCTCATCATCTCACTATAAATTTGACATTTTCTCTTCCATTCTATGCATAATTTTCTCACACAAAAACGTTACATCCATCTCTCTCTCTTTCTCTCTCTCTCTCTCTCAATCTGTTTTTCATTTTTGTTTATTTTTATTGCATTGGTATTTTAGGTTGATGAGTTTTTGTGTTAATTAGAATTCTACTTTGGGTTGTTGTGATTTAGTTTTGTGTTTTAAGTTGTTATCTTTTTTATTATCTTTGATTGTTATATATTATCCTACTACATTATGCATATAGTATATAATAATATAATGTTCTTATATTACATAGCATAACTTGGATAATTTGATGTGTATTGCTATCTATTATATTTTTACTCTTTTTTCTTTGCATCTTATTTTATTCAACAAAATTCAGCCATATCCTCCATTTCATTAAATTATGTAGCACAAATCAAGAAAAAGCTAGATACACACATGCCTTCCTTTACCATACATTAGGGGAATCAAAATATTTGAGTGTGTGATAAAGGACTATATAATTCATAATTTAGATAGCATTCTTTGAATGTGTATGGACCTATAGATTGAGCAAATTTGTAAACTTAAAAGACTATTAAGAATGGACTCTTTGAATCAAGACTAGAAATATTTGGACTACTATATATCATTTAGATAAAAACCTTTATCATAGTTATATTAATTTTTTTGCCACAAATTTAAATCACGCAAACTTAATAATTTTATATTATGTGTTAGCATATTCTCTCCTTCGACTTCTCAAAAATTTTATGTATCAACAATATTGATCTTATGGGAAAAGTTACATAAAATATTAAGAAAAAAATGTTTTATATTGCAATCTACTAAAAATGCTTTTTAAATAGTTAGACCTTTCTATTATTTATATCACTAACATGTTTTACAGCTACCACATGTGGTAACTTAAATCTTAATATTCTTAAGTTGTTTCGGCAAAAAGAAAAAATTGAAAAAAAAAAAAAGTTGTCACAAAAGAGAAGTTCATGTAAAGTTTTTTTCAAAATGAAATACCTATTCTGTAAGGCCACCAAACTTGATAATTTACAAATGGTGTAACCACTCGCAATAATATTTGCATAGTTATGTAGTTCCAACTAAAGCAATCAAGCATACTTTTAGCCTTAAAAAAAACACATCTACCGGTGGTTAAATGTTCATTTTGGATAGTTTTAACTTTTCATATAATTTTACTTTCATATATTCATTTATTTTAATATAGATTTTTCTATTAAAAAAATTTAATTTAGGTATTTATGTGAAAACAATGAAATAATGATTCATGAATAATCAAAAACAAAAAATATTATCTATACATGTTCATCTTGTGCAGTTGTAACTTTACATATAATTTTGCATTTATATATTCATCTACTTTAATTTAAATGTTTATAACTAAATAATGAAATCTATGAACAAGGTAATTAAAAAAATCATATGTCTACTCTTCAAAAAATCTAATGAACAGTTCTACATCTCATTTAATATCTATGTTATATAATTCATCAACCAATAAATATATGATAATGGTAAGAAACCTTACAGATGAGATCATTAAAAAAATATGATAAAACTAATTATAAAAATAAAAAAATAAAAAAAAACTCTTTACAAAGTTTAGGGACCAAAATAATATTTTACCTAGAAAATTATCGTGCGTAACGCATAGGTCCGCGACTAGTTGATACATAAAATAGAACACCAACAAAAAACAAGGGACAGATTGGTAGAAGACAATTTATTCTAGTTGATGAATTTGTATGAAAAGAACGTATGAAAATGAATGAGATTTACATAAGGCAATAGTCAATAGTCAATAGTCATCATCATTTGTTGTTCCTAAGAACAAAAATTAATAAATAAATTGAATTTATAACATTCAAAATATCATTTAAATAATAATAATTTTTGGACGTTGTGGATTCAACATAAAACAGAAATAAAATTAGGAGATATTAACTTGTGGTGCTTAAAGTGCAGCTCATAATATGATAAATAATTTACAATTAATTCATGATTGTTTTTAGGTGGTGGAGTTGAGATGTGAATCAGGTCACTATCTTGAGACGATACACGCCATTTACTAGTTCCGATTTAGTAGACTAACAACATTGGCGTGCCGCCCTGAGGATATAACAACCTAGCCACTTTGCTGATTATCCTTACAAGCCTACATTGCTTGTAGGATATGAAACTTTTAAATAGTAATTTCTTTTTCCCCAGAAATATAGTGTAGAAAGCATTACATATACGTAATGAAATTATATTTTATAAGGATGTGATGTAAAACCCAAGTTTCCCAATTCTATTCTTAACATGTCATATCATCTTATCACATACACACACACACACACACACACACATATATAGCCAAAGCTCAGAGAAAATTCAATTAGATTTTAATTGAACTCTCAATTTTGGGCCACGTGTCCCATTTAATTTTTAATTTTGTGCCAAGTGAATTATTGAGTGTAAAAATCAAAAAGACCAAATTTAATTAGATTTTAAATTGGATTTCAAGTGAAGTCCAATTTTCCACCACGTACCCGTCTATTTTTTTAATTTTTGTGGCAAGTGAATTATTGGGTGCAAAAACTGAAGAGTCTAAATCCAATTAAATTCTAAATTATATATTGTAAGCTAATACTATGTATAATTTAAATTTCTTCTAAAAAAATGTATAATTTGAACGGTATTGTAGATACTCGATTTTGCACCCATAATTTAATCTTGGAAGGTGATTGAAATGACCATTCTAAATATCCAAAAAAATCATAATTGCATTTCATTTATTAAATTATTCATCACATATAATAAAAATGATCTTGAGACCTAACGATCACGAAGATGATTCCCAAATCAATTCGTCAGATTGAAAGATATCACAAGATCAAGTTTTCACGGTCTGCATGCATTTTATATGGGTGAAGTTGATCACGTGCGATTAATTGAAATTAATTCTGATTGGTCAACAATTAAAATTAATTAAGTAAATTATGTGATTGGCTGTTGGATTTGATCAAAAATAAGTTAGGTTGCATAGGAATAAAATGGATAATCAGATAGTAAGGGAGTTGTGGATAATTGAGTTTTTTTTAAATAATTATCTTTCAGATAATTGTTATTTTAAGGACCTGATTATCATATTAAAAGGGATTTATTTTAGAATACAAGTTTAAAATACGTTCAAGTGCAATTCTCAACTCAGAAAATCCCTAAAAAAGAGTCCAAAACAAACCAGGAAGGAAAACCGAGCTGAGCACGAGCTCCAAATCCGGCCCAAAAATTTTTAGATCAGGTTAAAACACATCAGATTTGATTTTTAGGGATAAAAATTCGACCTAACTCATATTTGTTGATTTCCTAAGCAACCCTAGCTTGTTTTTTTAAGCACAACACCTCTATAAATACAAAATTAAAAATTAGAAATCAGGACCCCCTTTGCTCTAAACGTAAAAAGAAATTCTGGAAGTTCAACTTTAGGACTTTCTTTTTTGTTAAGTAAAATCTCTTTAGGACTTAGAGAGCCTCATCCTCTCTCTAACTCTAAAGTGATTTCCCCATTCCCTTGCAATATTCATTGATGCATTGATGCAGGTAAGTTTCCATCTTCTTATTTACATATCCATGCAAACTAATTCAATTTTCCACGCGTTTTCTAACGTGTTCTTTCTTTTATTCGTTTTGATTTTTCTTTCTAATGGTTATATGATGAATGTTTGTTTATGTAAATGTGTTTTGTTCATGTAGTTATGTAATGCATATGATTAAATATTAGATCTGTTTATTTATGTAAAAACCAAAAATCAGATCTGAATTTATTTTTCAAAAATCCATTGTTTTCCAAAACCAAAAATCAAATCTGAATTTATTTTTCAAAACTCCATTGTTTTCCTAAACCAAAAATCAGATCTGAATTTATTTTTCAAAACTCCATAGTTTTCCTAAACCAAAAATCAGATCTGAATTTATTTTTCAAATCTTCATTGTTTTCCTAAAACCAAAAATCATATTTGAATTTATTTTAAAAAAATCTCAATTGTTTTCCTAAACCACAAATCAAATCAAAATTTATTTTTCAAATCTCCATTATTTTCCTAAACCAAAAATCATATCTGAACTTATTTTTCAAATCTCCATTGTTTTCCTAAACTAAAATCGCCTTATAAGAAATATTTGCATGTGCAACCTCAAAGTACATATATAAAAAAAAAAAAAAAATCACTATCTTATGTGTCTTTAAAATATTGGCCCATGAATCAATTTCACTTTTCAATTATTTTGAAAATTTTGATTTTGTAAATTTTTTTTTATGATACATTAAATTGATAGAATATTAAAAAATAAGGATAAATGTACCAGAATACAATTTATTTGAGAGAGTTTCAACCTATGGCGTCCGCTCCTGATGATAGCTCTTTATCATCAGACCAAGACACCAATCAGTTTTTTGTGTAGGCGGGATTGAACTCCAGATCTCTTATACAACCATCAGAGACTTTACCAGTTGAGCTAACTGGAACCCACAGAATACAATTTATTTTAGAAAGACAAATTTAATTAGAAAATAGGATTTACTAATCTTGTAAAAAAAAAGATTAAATTACATATTTGGTCCCTATCATTTACATTATATTTCAATTTAGTCCATATATAACCTTCCAATTGTGTTAATTTGGTCAATAACCTTGTAATGTTGTGTTAATTTAGTTCCTGTCAAATGGTCTAAATTAAAAAAAAAAAAAAAAAATTGCCACATCAACTGCTACCTGGACTAACACATCATTTTTTTTTTTTAGAGAACATGTCAATTTTTTTTAGAAAACCAAAATCAAATCTTTTTAGTTTGATTCAGAATTTTTCTTATCTGTGGAAATCTATCCTTGTCTCTCCCTCTTACGGTAACTATGGACACCCTTGAAAATATGTGGAACAAACTCTCACTTTTGGATTCAAAAGAAAATAGTATCCAATGCACTGAAGACTCTCTAGCGCCCCCGTCTCTTGCTGCTAAATTCTTAACGAAGCGGTTGACAAACATCGAATCTGTGGCTCGCACTTCCAAACCTCTATGGAGAACTCAGAGGGAGTTTAAGATAAAGGATATGGGGGAAAATTTGATGTTTTTCAAATTTGAGAATGAATGCGATCTTGAACGAGTACTAGAACACGAACCTTGGACATATGATAAGCATCTGGTGATCTTCGAGAAGGTGTTGGAGAATGTCCCCATCTCAGCCCTACCTTTCAAGTTCACTACCATTTGGGTCCAGATTCATGACCTGCCAGTGCAGTGCATGAATCCAGCAACCCGTGACTCCATTGGAAACTCACTAGGCACGGTTCTTCAAATGACAGACTCCAAAGAGGAGGGTGGGAAAGGCAACTACTTACGTGTGCGAGTACATTTGGATATATCCAAACCGCTTAGTCGAGTGCGAAAAATTTGGTTAGAGGGCAGATTAGTTGGATGGGCTGCATTGAAGTATGAATGACTACCAAATTTCTGTTACTGGTGTGGCCGAGTAACTCACGACGAACGGGACTGTGATATGTGGCTTTGTAGCAAGCAGACCTTGAAAAAAGAGGACCAACAGTTTGGAGTGTGGATGAGAGAGTCGACCTCTAAAATTGTAAAACCTCCTTGATCGTCAATGGTTTGTGCCCAAAACATGCAGGTCCCCCCAAACAGAATCAAGCACCAGGTTCTTCACAATAAGCAGTCATCTAATGCTTCTCATTCCAAGTTTCGAGGAACGTTAACGGCGGCAACACCACCTCCAATGGTGGCGGAAGTTGAAAAGGAAGGTGGGGAAGGTAACGCTCAAAACTTGGATTATCAACAAATATTAAAGTCTATTGATGATGAAATCGGTTACAAATCTCCCAGTACCCTGGTCATTGATTCAAATTTCCGTTTTGGGATGGCAAACTCGAGTTGTAATGTTCCTCTTAAATCGGAATTCCATGCGAAACAAAAATCAGGTCAGTCAAAGCCCATTCCAGAGGCCCAAGACAAAACTCTTTCACATCCAACAAATGGGCCTACTTTAAAAGTCAAGTCCACTTGCCTCTCCGCACCAACATAGAAAATTGAAGCAATTAACATTGACCCAAAAGGCCCCCAGGGAAAATGGAAAAGAGTTATTCGAAGCCCAGAACTAGTAATCAAGAAGTGATTATGAGCGATGCTGCTTCTCGTAGAGAACAAACTGAAACAGAAGACCTTCGACCAACAAAACGGCAAGCATTGGATGCCAATGATGTCTACCCTCTCCCTACAACGGTGGTGGCTATTGATCAACTCCGCCGAATCCAATGAATTGCATAAGTTGGAACTGCCGTGGGTTGGGGCAAACTCATGTAGTTCTCGAACTCACCGAGTTGGTGAAAAAACACTCCCCAACAATTGTTTTTCTCATGGAAACTAGAGTTAAGGATGATTTTCTAAAGAGGCTTTGCACAAAGCTTCAGTTTGATAATTGGTTCATTGTCCCAAGAATCAATACAGGGGGCAGCCTAGTTCTATATTGGAAAAGCAGGATCGATCTTCATGTACTTAACTCCTCACCGACATTCATCGATGCAGTAGTCAACCCAAGTTTGGATGACGCCTAGCGATTTATGGGTTTTTATAGAAACCTTGTAACAGCTAACCGGGAACATTCCTTGGCACTACTTAAACATCTCTGCTTACAAATCGACCTTCCATGGTTATGCATAGGTGATTTCAATGAAATTGTTAAATTGGAAGAAAAGATGGGTGGTGCAAGTTGACTGGAGAGACAGATGGTTGCTTTTAGAGAAGCAACCATCTGTCTCTGAAAGGGGGAGAAAATATCTTTACATATGTTGTTTATTCTCTATCTTGATACACATGATTCTTTATGTACGCAATCTTTATTTTTGTATCACACATGATGCCTTGATGAGTTTTGTTTAAGTGTTTCAGAAAGACGGGTTGTGAAAGTCTATCATGCCGTGAACTCTTTTCTTACAAAGTTTTTCAAGAGTTTGTAGTAAGGATAGATTTATTTTGTAATACAATAAGTGATTATGAGTTAAGTAATTTAAGACTTCTCTCATGATTAGTTGTTTTGTTGTGGTTTTGTCATGAATTGCCAAATGGGGAGATTGTTAAGGACATATTTTATGTAATTGACTAATTATTTGACAAAATGCACTTTACTTGTAATTAGGTAGATCTAGGATGTGTTTAATACTTCAAGAAACAAGAGTTTAAGTTAAGTATTAAAGTCATGAAGATTGGACCAAGAAACAAGTGAAGAAAAGCTATTCATTAAAACTTGACAGATACCTCGACAGAAACAGTAACTATCGAGATTTAAGAACGAAGCTCGACAGAAGCTGAATCTGTTGAGATCTACGAAATTAGAATTTTCAAATTTGATTTTTAGCCCTAGCTGACATGTATATGTAGGGTTTCTTTTCTCACAACTCTAGATATATATAAGACTTATTTTAAAGGTCGTTATACATAGAGAACACATGCAGAAAGTGACCTAGTGCGTTATTCTCTTTGCAAGAAGTTACTGTGTCTTTTGCGCCTTAAGGTTTTGTAATCAAGTACTTTTTGATCTTCATTGATGTGAAGAAATTTGCAGCCAACAACCTTCTTCAAGTTGTTGGAGTTAGTCACGTATTGGGATCCGTGCAAAAGAGTGGCGTTCATATATTGAAGAGTTCAGAGGTTCTGAAGTGGTAGAAGGTTTTTGCTACAAGTTCATCTACGTGGATTGTAGAGTCTAGGGATAAAAGTTTTGTATTAGATCTGAAACTTCTCTTTACTATAGTGAATTGCTTTTCGGGAAGGTTTAAGTTTTTTATTGTGAAACTAGTTTGTTTCATTGGTTTTCCTGGGTTATCATATCTTGTCTTATTTACTTTTCCGCTTTGTATGATATTGACATGATATTGATGTTTGTTTGTTTTAACAAGATTTATTCATAATAAATCTAATTAACAACTTGGGTTTAAAATTTGTTAATTCTATCAACCAAAGTCTAAATTTTCCAACATCCGGGAAAGAATTTGGCACAAAATACAAGAATGGAAGGAAAAACTACTATCACAAGCTAGAAGAGAAATCCTAATCAAGGTAGTGATCCAAGCCATGCCATCTTTCACCATGAATTATTTCAAACTTCCAAAGGGTTTATGAAAAGATATAGAATCCCTAATCTGAAAATTTTGGTAGGGATATAAGGGTGAGGTGCGCAAAATTCATTGGGTTAGCTGGTATAAATTATGCTTACCAAAAAATCATGGTGGTTTGGGTTTTAAAGATTTGGAGTGGTTCAACCTTGCTCTCCTTGGCAAACAGGTTTGGAGGTTAAGCCACAACACTGACTCCCTTTTCTACAAAGTATTCAAAGCCAAATACTTCCCCAATTGCTCAATTTTGGATAAGGGGGTTAAAACGAATGGATCATATGCTTGGCATAGCATTTTGAAAGCAAGAAGTCTTGTTCGTAGAGGTTCAACTTGGCGAATTGGTAATGGGGAGAAGGGCCACATCAGAGGTGACAATTGGCTCCCGGATCCATTCTCGAGGCAAGTCATATCTCCCTAAAATTCTTTTCCAAACTGCACTCATGTCTGTGCATTAATAGATGAAACAGTTCCGTGTTGGTTGGAGGACAGAGTTCGCGATGAGCTACTGCCTAATGAAGCTGAAGCTGTTCTCAGCATTCCCCTTAGCAAACGCAAACCTGAAGATTCTCTTATTTAGCAAAAGACGAAGAATGGAGTTTCTAGAAGTGCGTATCGGATGCTTCCAGAAATTGAGGCCTTGTCCAAACCAGGCCAATCAAATCCAGCAGCAAATAATGGATTTGGAAGAAAATATGGAGCCTCAATGTCCCTAACAAAATTAAACATTTTCTATGGCGGGCTTGTTGCGAAGCACTACCTACAAAGAAGAATTTGTGCAAGCGAAAAGTCACTCGCAATGATGTATGTGAAAGCTGTGGTGAGGAAGTAGAAGACACCATCCATGCGTTGTGGGAGTGCTAAGTCCTTAAAGAAATCTGGTGGGAGATTGATATCTGCCGAAGCAACCTGTTCAATCGATTTACTTGCTTCAGAATCTTCTTACTGGAATTTTTCAACTTCAAGAACCAAATCGCGCAGAAATTTTCGCGTATGTGGCCTGGGGTATATGGACGAAGAGGAACGCATCAAGACTGGGTAATAACTCCATTCCTTATCCAAAATTTTTTGTGGATGCAACGGAAAGAATGCAGGAATTCCACTCAGTGTAGATTGATCAACCTCCAATAGCACCAACAATCAGGTACACCTGTTAGTTTCCACCTCCAGCTCCCCTGCTCAAGGTGAACTTTGATGGAGCTTTGTTCATGGATACTTCTCAGGCGGGCATCGGTGTAGTGATAAGGGATTCAGCTGGAAAAGTTATAGGTGCTCTGTCGGATAGGATTGTCCTACCTACAACCGTTGATGATGTTGAAGCTCTGGCCTGCAGGAGAGCAATTGAGTTTGCGATAGAGAAAGGTTTGCAGCAGGTTGTATTCGAAGGAGACTCGGCTACTGTCCTAAATTGCATTCAGGCTGGCTCACCTTGTCTGGCACCTTTTGGGAATGTTATTGAGGATTCCATCACCTTGGCATCGCATCTCAGTCACTACTCATTCTCCCATGTTCATCGCAAGGGCAATGCGGTGGCTGATAAGCTAGCAAAATTAGCCAAGTATCTTGATGTACCCAAAGTTTGATTGGAAGACATCCCTAGTGATGTTAACTCTCTTGTAGTTATTGACAGCAGCTTTGCTGAAGTTTGAATAAAATTTCTTGACAGATTTCTCAAAAAAAAAAAAAAAAAAAAAAAATTTGCTTATTTCATTAAACAGGGGCAAACCCATGTAAAACACTATCTCAAGACTTTTATTTTCCCCTATCCTAGCTGATTGATTTGGTTTAAGTGTCATCTTCAAGTTGTTGGTCTTCAGTCCTAGAACTGATGTATGCTGATCTCTAGATTTCTTTTTTCTAGATGATTTATTTTTTAAGGAAGATAAAAAACTCGTCTTTAAATTGCAGGTGTGGACACAAGGGATGAGAACTCAGCATCATTGAAAATGGGGGCCTGAGTCATAAGGAGTATAAAATGCGGTGTCTACAGTAGGGCGGAGGGTTATTGGAGAATCAATAGTTTTTGGGTTATCCCTTGATGAATCTGGGGTTTGGGATCCTGACTTCGTCACTGCAGCAAGGTAAGATCCTGCATTACTTTTCATTTTTCTTTTTTATTTATTTGCATCTTTATATTTTGATATATTCTGTCAACTTTTACAAATAGTATCATCTTCATGTTTCAGGTTTGTCATGGGTCCCCCTATTAGCGCATCTGGACATGATAAGGCCCTTCAAGCTGCCCTTTCAACAAGAATTCTGCAGGTTCCTACCTCATTATTAGAGAAGATAATGCAATCATAACCGCTGGGACCTTAAAGACGTGAAGAAATTGTGACTGTGACTTATTAGAGATTTTTTTTTTTTTTTTTTTTTTTTTTTTTTTTTTTTTTTTGTTTTTGGAGGAAAGGGATTTTTTTTGTTGTTGATAGACATGAGCAAAGGGATTCAATTATCTGTTTTTTTTTTTCTTCTAATTTAAAATTATGCTAACATTTTATAAAATAAAATTAAAAATAGTGATATGTTAGTCCTGGTGACAGATGATGTGGCAAAATTTGTTTTTTTTATTTAGACAATTTGACACATTGGATTTTTCCATCCAATAGATAACGGCAGGTACTAAATTGGCATGACATTGAAAGGTTAGGGACCAACTTGACGCAATTGAAATGTTAAGAACTAAATTGAAATCTGGTGTAAAGGATAGAGACCAAATATGTAGTTTACATTCAAAAAAATTGTAGGATGTTAATAGTCCTTTAAATAGACTAGAGTCGTCTCTTTTGTTGTCTTGTGATTGTGATTTGTGAAGATGAGGTTTTGGGTTGATTGGTAGTTAAAAGAAAAAGGCACATAAAGTCCCTAACAATGGTATATAATAATAATAATAATAATAATAATAATAAACCAGGAGACTTGGAATGGCCATGAGTGTATCAAACTGTGCTTTTATGTTATCTCACTTCTGGATGAAACTTATTCAAAGAAGACTTACTAACTGACCAAGAAGAATTGTGAGCTATGAAATTTTTTGAATACTTCAGTTATTAAAACCTAGTAGTGTAATTTCAATAAAAGATCATTCAAACATACAGTAGGATATTCAGACGTCTGTTGAGAAAGCATAACATGAGGTTTTGTTATAGCTATATTAATTAAACATAGGTATGAGGATTTGTCAAGAGGTAAGCTTCCACTACTTTGTACATCTCTGTTGCTCTTTCTTTGCCAAACTCTATGTCCTCATCCTTGAACTCAATTTCTTGATCCGAGTGATACTCGCTCAACATCTTACAAATGCAGCCTCCATGCTCATCAGCTACAAACTTCACCTCGTACTTAATGGATTTGAGCTTCTCTCCCAACACATCTCCTTCAACTATAGTGTACTTGCACCGGTAATTCTTTGTATCTAGCTCATCCATCCGGAGCTTTGCATGTTTGAAATGAATACCTGCATATTATAGACATAATTTAAGCACGTACTACATTTTACCTGCTAAGATCTCAAAAGGTCGTTTTTATGCATAAAACTCCCACTTTTGCCGATAAAAATGTACTTAGTAGGCTGCCTTACCCTTAATTTATTTAATTAATGGGATCTAATACTAATATTTTGTGGCAAATAGCATAGGTTCCTAGCAAAAAAACAAAGACATATAGCAATATTTGTTACATACCTTGAGCAAAATTAATTTGCTTAATACTTCCAACATCTCCATCTCCTTCAATGATTTCAATGCTATTAATGGACTGAGACATGAGCTTGGGGCATAGATTATGCGAGTCAACTATCAAGGCCTTGAATAATCTACCAGGATCAATTGGTGATTCATACTCTTGAGCAAAACTTATCACACCCATCTTCCTAGTCTAGAAATTGAAAACAGAACAGGGGGTGGGAAAGTGTTTTACAAAAGATGCTGATAAATTAATCAGCAAAAGAATTTATGTATGGATGACTATAAGATGCCTAGTATATCCAAATTAACTGAGAATGATGTACACTTGTATTCAAGGTGTAAGGTGTGGAATTTTGCTCCACATTTCTACTAGTCTGGCGGGCTGAAGTGAACACAAAACTAGTCAGAGATTCCAAGCTGTGGCAGTGGGACCCCCTTTTCTTAGTCAGTTGCAAGTTGCAACTGGAGTGGAATCAAGCTCATTGCACAGCTATTAGTGCATTGCTCTGGCATTGGCCAAACCAAGTCTTCTAGACTTCTATAAGCATCCAAAGTTGATTGTGAATCTGATAATGGTATAAGTACAATAAAATGTTGTTAAAATTATTGATTCAGAAAATGGGGTAAAAATTATAGTAATTTTTTTTTTCAGCCAGTGGCTTTATAATTTTATTTAGTCAATTAAAAGCAAAGTCATTTCAATCAATTTTCAAAAGAAATTTCTTTCCGATATGGATGATAATTGGTTTTGGAACTATTTAATTAATTATTGATTCATGACAGTTGTAAAGTTTCTAGAGAGTATCCAGTTGGTGAACACATTGCAATTGACGATTGCAAAATAGCAAAAAAATAGTAATCTATATCTATATATTACTAAAAGCTAAAGCGTAACATTTATTGTTGCTACGCTCTTGTTGAGCTACATCAGCAGCCACGTCATTCATTTATTTTTTATATATTTTTTTCTCTATTTAAACTTTTCTTCCCCCTATTTTCCAAAAAAAAAAAAATTTCTTCTCCCTATTAGTTCACACACTTACATTTCTTCCAACTTTTTCCTTGCTTTTTTGCCTCTTTATCTCCCCACTACTTTACCGTTATACTTTCTTGCACTTCTATATCTATATATTACTAAAAGTAGAAGCGTAGCATTTATTGTTGCTACGCTCCTGTTGAGCCACATCAGCAGCCACGTCATTCATTTATTTTTTATATATTTTTTTCTCTATTTAAACTTTTCTTCCCCTTATTTTTCCAAAAAAAAAAAAAAAAAAAAAAATTCTTTTCCTTATTAGTTCACACACCTACTGTTACATTTCTTCCAACTTTTCCCTTGCTTTTTTGCTTCTTTATTTCCCCACTACTTTACCGTTATACTTTCTTACACTTTTTTATAATTTGCATCTTCTTCTACTTTTACACCTACTGTTACACTTCTTTCAACCTTTCCTTTTCCTTTTTGCCTCTTTATCTCCCCACTACTTTACCGTTATACTTCCTTCCTCTTTTTTATAATTTGCCTCTTTTTCTACTCATTTTATTTTGTATAAATTTGATATCGTTTTCTCATTCAATCCATACTTTTCCCACACAAAACTGTGAGTACTCTCTCTCGCTCTCTACTTTCTTTCGGTGAATTTTTATTCTTTCTTATAACTCTAATTAAGGTTGATGGTTTTTTTTTTTAATGTGTTTTGGTATTGTGTTTTTTTTTTTTTTTTTTAATATTCCATCAGAAAGTCTTCTCTTTCCCTTTTATAGCTTTGGTTGAATTTTAGTTTAGGTTAATATTTAATTTTTTGGGAAACATGAATTTGAATATGACTAAAAGCTAAAGCGTAGCATTTATTGTTGCTACGCTCTTGTTGAGCCACATCAGCAGCCACGTCATTCATTTATTTTTTATATTTTTTTTTCTCTATTTAAACTTTTCTTCCCCCTATTTTCCAAAAAAAAAAAAAAAATTCTTCTCCCTATTAGTTCACACACCCACTGTTACATTTCTTCCAACTTTTTCCTTGCTTTTTTGCCTTTTTATCTCCCAACTACTTTACTGTTGTACTTTCTTGCACTTCTCTATCTATATATTACTAAAAGTGGAAGCGTAGCATTTATTGTTGCTACATTCCTGTTGAGCCACATCAGCAGCCACGTCATTCATTTATTTTTTATATATTTTTTTCTCTATTTAAAATTTTCTTCCCCTTATTTTTCCAAAAAAAAAAAAAAAAAAAAAAAAAATTTCTTCTCCCTATTAGTTCACACACCTACTGTTACATTTCTTCCAACTTTTCCCTTGCTTTTTTGCTTCTTTATCTCCCCACTACTTTACTGTTATACTTTCTTACACTTTTTTATAATTTGCCTCTTCTTCTACTTTTACACCTACTGTTACACTTCTTTCAACTTTTCCTTTTCCTTTTTGTTACACTTCTTTCAACATTTCCTTTTCCTTTTTGCCTCTTTATCTCCCCACTACTTTACCGTTATACTTCCTTCCTCTTTTTTATAATTTGCCTCTTTTCTACTCATTTTATTTTGTATAAATTTGATATCGTTTTCTCATTCAATCCATACTTTTCCCACACAAAACTGTGAGTACTCTCTCTCGCTCTCTACTTTCTTTCAGTGAATTTTTATTCTTTCTTATAACTCTAATTAAGGTTGATGGCTTTTTTTTTTTTAATGTGTTTTGGTATTGTGTTTTTTTTTTTTTTTTTTTAATATTCCATCAGAAAGTCTTCTCTTTCCCTTTTATAGCTTTGGTTGAATTTTAGTTTGGGTTAATATTTAATTTTTTGGGAAACATGAATTTGAATATGACTAAAAGCTAAAGCGTAGCATTTATTGTAGCTACGCTCTTGTTGAGCCACATCAGCAGCCACGTCATTAATTTATTTTTTATATATTTTTTCTCTATTTAAACTTTTCTTCCCCCTATTTTCCAAAAAAAAAAAAAAAAAAATTCTTCTCCCTATTAGTTCACACACCTACTGTTACATTTCTTCCAACTTTTTCCTTACTTTTTTGCTTTTTTATCTCCCCACTACTTTACCGTTATACTTTCTTGCACTTCTATATCTATATATTACTAAAAGTGGAAGCGTAACATTTATTGTTGCTACGCTCCTGTTGAGCCACATCAGCAGCCACGTCATTCATTTATTTTTTATATATTTTTTTTCTCTATTTAAACTTTTCTTCCCCTTATTTTCCCAAAAAAAAAAAAAAAAAAAAAATTTCTTCTCCCTATTAGTTCACACACCTACTGTTACATTTCTTCCAACTTTTCCCTTGCTTTTTTGCTTCTTTATCTCCCCACTACTTTACCGTTATACTTTCTTACACTTTTTTATAATTTGTCTCTTCTTCTACTTTTACACCTACTGTTACACTTTTTTCAACCTTTCCCTTTCCTTTTTGCCTCTTTATCTCCCTACTACTTTACCGTTATACTTCCTTCCTCTTTTTTATAATTTGCCTCTTTTTCTACTCATTTTATTTTGTATAAATTTGATATCGTTTTCTTATTTAATCCATACTTTTCCCACACAAAACTGTAAGTACTCTCTCTCTCTCTCTACTTTCTTTCGGTGAATTTTTATTCTTTCTTATAACTCTAATTAAGGTTGATGGTTTTTTTTTTAATGTGTTTTGGTATTGTATTTTTTTTTTTTAAATATTTCATTAGAAAGTCTTCTCTTTCCCTTTATAGCTTTGGTTGAATTTTAGTTTGGGTTAATATTTAATTTTTTGGGAAACATGAATTTGAATATGCCTACCAATTGTTTGAGTAATAAATTATTACAAAGCCTATTATTTATTCCTTTAGTTTCATTTTAATTTTGGTTAAGATAACATTGTAATTTTGTAATAAGTTTTGATTATTATGATAATTTCCTTATTCCTTAAGAGATGAGAAATTTGAATAATAAATTTGAAACTTATAAAATTTAGTTGTATATTAAGCAAATATAATACACTAAAATAGAAGTTAGAAGAATATGGTTCACCTTAAAAAAATTAATCAAACATAAAAAAAAAAATAATAAAATGATATATTTGTAGAGATAAAAAGATTAAAAAAAAAATACTTGTAGAAATCTTTAAAAAAAAAAAAAATAGACAATACATGAAGTAATGGTTTTTTTTATTATATATATTACACTTCTTTACGTAATATTTATATTCTCATTCATCACGTAGATCTGCGACTAGTATATATATAAAACACTGAAACTTGTCTCATTCACTCATGAAAAGAAGTACAATATACCCACACAATTTGTATTGAACATCTCTGTAACAAATCAGCCAAACCTAACGCTTCAGCTGCAGAGTTTTTATTACAAATCATAGACAGTTTTAGTCTAAAAAAACAAACAATCCTACCATTCTACCAAGACCGTATGCAATAGAGACAAATGGTATGTAGTGACTTGATTGGTAAGTGCTTACTTAAGCGTAAACATCAGGGTTGGCCAAGAGGTATTCCTCTACAACCTTGTACATTCCAATTGCCTTGTCTTTGCCAGCTTTAATATCCTCATCCTTAAGGTTAATGTCACCCTTTGTATTATAGTGGCTTGTCATCTTGCATACACTACCTGAACCTGAACCTGAGGCAACGAACTTTACTTCATAAACAACGAATTCAAGCTTGTCACCCAACACATCTCCTTCAATCAAGGTGTACTTGCACACAAAGTTCGCAGTGTCAAGGGCATCGATCTTGTGCTTCAAGTATTTAAAATGACTTCCTAAGAAGATCAAAAAGAAAAATGTTATATCAAACTTTGTAAAATCCAGCTTTAATATATATATATATATTAATAGGTAAAGCTCTAATTAGAATTTGTAAATAGAATCCAATTTTGTGCCATGTGTCTAAATTTATGTGGAGACTATACCATAATTATCTACTTAAGTTTGTGCCAAGTGAGTTAATGAGTGCAAAATACTAAGAATCTAATATTAATAAACTATAAAATTATAAAAAAATAAAAAAATCACATATACTCAATAAAAATCACCACACAGCAAAAATCACCACATGGATCTTATTAAAAATTAGGAAAAATTGTAAGCAATATTAAATTTAGGTAAGAATTTTAATATGTGACTAATTACGTTTACTTTTCTAAAAAAATAATTTGACTAATTATTTATATTTTTATTATAAAAATTGTGTTTAATTTTAAAGGTATCTGTACGTATGTATGTGTTACATGCTATTTAAAAAAAAAAAAATTTGACTGGATATGCATCTGGTATTCAAATTGTGAGTTGAATCATATAATTTCTTGAAAGTTTTTCATTGGCAACATACTGTCAATATGTCAATTTGTTGATGAAGATAGCTTGAGACTTCCAAATTTGGCACTTTTTTTTTTTTAGAATACTAAGTATTTTTAATATACACAAGGAGAGAGAAAAATGTCTTAAAGAAATTGACAATAGTGTATATCCAAAAGGTTCTCTTTACTTTCCATATCTTTTCATGTATGATTTTGATTTTTGAACAATATGCCATAAAATGATTAGTTGTCAGTATTAATCACTGGATGCCTATGTTGGGCCTATTTTCCACAACTGAGAATTGTATTAGACGCACATGCTTCACTTGTTTTGTTGGGTAGGGTGTGAATTTAAGCTGTTCTTATGACCCATTTTCTTATGGCACGTGTATTGGACATTGATAAATTACCACTTTGTCTTAAAAGATTAATTGTTGGGCAATGATAAATTTAATCATTTAACCATTATTCTATCACTTCCTATCATGTGTGGGTCCAAACTTCCTCTTAATAAGACGGGCCAAACATGTTGGATTTTTAATTTTTTTTAATGGAAGGTAGAGTGGAGATAGAGTTTGAATTCTAAATAAATTACCACTTGTCCCAAAAGTTTAAGTTGTTAGGAAATGGTGAATTCAATCATTTAGCCGTAAACCATTATTCTAACATAGATAATATTTGGTTTCTTGTTTTTCTTTTGTTGGATAGTTTGTCATTCAAATTCCAGTAACCAAGTTTGCTTGCAACTAGAATTGTCTAAGTAGCCAGCTGCTTTGACTGCTTGTCCTGGAATCTGAAGGTGGCCCTAAAGCACTTCTTTAGGCCTAATTTTTGTCAAATAATCGATTAGAAATTATTTTCTTTCATAAGAGAGAGATCTACACTTTGAGAACATGTAATTGCTGTATACATGGAACCACTGTTTTAACTAAATTATGTAAGGAAAAAAGATACGAATCTAGAGATTTATGTTATGGGTGCTTCCCCACATGTTTGCAGACAAGCTAATAGTTGCTGACTGCTTAAAGTCGTGTATATGTTTTTTGTATCCCATTTTGTTTGTGGAACTTATTCATTTCATTTACCCTCAAGTGGAACTAATTTAAACAATAAATTGTTCAATAGGTTCATTGTGAAGTGAGGGGCAGTCTTGAGCCTCCTTGTAGTGCGGTTGGCTTGATTGATCAAGTTATTCTTGGTGAACATCATCTTTATCAACATCCTGCGTACAGAAGAACAAAGGTTATTTTTCTTGGCCTGTGTAATTGCTATCTTGAACTCCCTATCCATAGGTTCCATTGTTTCATCATCAAGGGGATCTTATCTTAATCTTTGTTTTGCTCGGGAATGCAGTATTAATTCTCCTGACTATGGACCTCTGCCACAAAATGCACCTGGGTGGTGCCTTGCACCATATGATCCAGAGGGCATATTAAGGTCTGAAAATGGCATTCCTTTTTTCTGTTTCCTTGTATATTATTAACTAGTGAACTGTGACAATTTATAATGTAGTAGAGAGAGGGCACTCAAAGCACAGTTTATTTCTAAATACATTTGAACAACTTTCTTTATTGCAATTCCCCCCCCCCCCCAAAAAAAAAAAAATGGCAATGGAAATGTTAAAGCGTTATTCATTACCATCCTCATCGATAGGTGCTGGTTGTTGGTACTCGGTTGATAATTTGTTTTTCTTACAAAATTTTCCAGTTCATTGATGGCTGCTATCACATGTTTTGTGGGATTGCAATTTGGGCACACACTTGTGCATTTTAAGGTACAATGTTTCTTCTTGTTGCTTCATAACATGTAGGCATAATTTTAGCTATGACTTATTGATTTACAGTTTGTCTTGACGTGACTCTTTTATAGCTTTTTTTGATCATATAAACTTTTATCTTTTTTCTTCAGGACCAAATGCAGAGGGTCCTTTTATGGTCCATGTTATCATTCCCTCTATTTATTGCAGGATATGTTTTGCTGCTAGGTATTTTCTCTTGTAAATAGAGATCTGATTTATATCTTTTAGCTCTTTGTAAATTTCACTTTGTTTCTTGCAAGTAATTTCTGTAAGGTATATCAGGTGTTCCTTTCTGTAAGCCACTGTATACATTGAGCTATATGTGCATCACGGCAGGAGCATCAGGCTTGTTCCTAACCATTATCTTTTACATAGTAAGTTCATCATTCTAGATAGTGCTCTGATTAATGGGCATTCTAGCATTTTACCCCCTTTTATTTTTTTAATTGGCAAAATGCCCCTGTTTCGAAACTATATAGGTGCATGCCCCTGTTTCGATACTCGATTACCCTAAAATCGAGTTTCAATGAAATACTCGATTTGTAGAAAATCGAGTTATGCCCGATCAAACTTAAAAAAAAAAAAAAAAAAAAAAAAAAATTTGCATGTAACTCGAGCTTAGGGAAATCGAGTTCCATGCAAAAAAATTTTACAAGTGTGATTGCCAATATTCAGGGAGACCTATAGCGGCGTTTTTAAGCCCTATAGTGACGTTTTTAAGCCCTATAGCGGCGTTTTTCTGAAAAAAAAATTTTATACCAGGTTTCAGTGGCCCTATAGCGGCGTTTTTTAATCCCTATAGTGGCGTTTTTCTGGAAAATTTTTTTATACCAAGTTTCAGTGGCCCTATAGCGGCGTTTTTTATCCCTATAGTGACGTTTTTAAGCCCTATAGTGACGTTTTGGAACTCGATTTCCATTTAGTCGAGTTTCATGAATTTTTTTTTTTTTTTTTAAAAGTTTGATCGGGCATAACTCGATTTTAAACCAATCGAGTACTTTAAGTAACTCGATTTTAGGGTCATCGAGTATCAAAACAGGGGCACGCACCTATATAGTTTCGAAACAGGGGCATTTTGCCAATTAAAAAAATAAAAGGGGGTAAAATGCTAGAATGCCCTCTGATTAATTGACCAATATCCCCATGATGTAAAAGTGACCCAAGTTTAGCTTGCTATGACTCGTACCATCAGCTGAGATCAAACCCAGCAACCCATATCAATAATTGATTTGTTAAATTGGGAATATCATGGAGAAAATAGAGGAGTTTACAATCTCTTGATATGTCAACACCGTGACTCAAGCTTGAGTTTATCTTGACCTATTTTACAAAAAGTTTTATTTATTTATATATATTGGGGATGGGGGTTCCAATAAAGGGCTGTTTATCCATTTTTTTCAATAATAATTAGGTCAAAGGAAATCATCACTTGTAAGTTCTGGTCATTAGCATTTCTCTACCATAAAATTATACAACTTGATTTCAACATAAAGCCATGGAATTATCATGGCATACTGAAATAAGCGTGACTTTAGATTCTTTATATTGATTGCAGAATTCTTGACATGTCCAGGAGAAGTGCAAATGTGACCTTAAATTAAGTTTTGCCTGTAGTATGTAGAGATTTTCATCCTATAAAAGTTTCAAATTCTAAAGTTCATTTCCCTCTGTTGGTCATATTTCTCTTTGTTGAGAAGTCAGAAGCTATAGGATTAGAGAAGTTAATCTTGAAAGGCACCTAGATTTTGTTTGGCTTTCAGTGCTTTGAGATTAGAATGTAATTTTTAGAATCTTTATATCACAGATGAATGTAACTTATCAAAAAAAAAAATATATCACAGATGAATGTATTGACTCTAAACTTAGATGGAAAGTGTTGTGAATCGATTTTAGAGTTGGCATCAATTTCTACCTTTGAGTGACACTGCCTGATTCTTAAAGAGTGGAATGCCCAATGATGGGAGACCATCCTCTTCCATATATTTCCAATCCTTTAAAATATTAAGGTCTTGCCATACTATCTGGTTCTTCAAGCTTGCTTTCAGCCTTTTCGCCCAGAATCCACAAACACAGATGGTAACTACGATTTATGACACCAGTAAATCTACTCTTTGGTTTTATTGTTGGGTGCACTGCACCATGAGTCCAGCCCACATAATAGACATGCTCATTTAAAGAGCATGTCTTTCACGTTTCTTAACTTCTCTTCATGATGTACAAAAGTCAGCATGAGTTATTGGCTTAGGCGTGTTGGACACGCTGAAGGAAGAAAGAAAAGAAAGAAGCAAAAGGTAAGGGTCATTCGGCCATGGGAGAGCTGAAGAAAAGAAATTGGTTGAAGCAAAGTCAAGATAAGTTGGCTTGCATTTATTGTGACTTGATGTGAAAAGTGTGAAAGGGAGAAAAGAAGGAAAAGACGAAGAAATAAGAACATCTTTAGTATAATGAACGGTGACTTTTACCTTTTAGCTACTTATTTTTTTCATATACATTTTTTAATAGATTTTTTATCTCATTCTCTATCTCATTTAAATATTATTTCTTCATTCATTCTTTATTATTTTTTTATCATCATTTATTCTTGCCATATTCATTCCCAACAATTATATTTTTCAATGAAAAGTGTTATATTCATAACATTTTTCACAATACTTTCACAAGAATCACATCAAAATCTTATGTGGAAAGTTGTTACTAGTTCTAATTTGAACCTACTGCTGAAATTATATTTTTACTCACCAATATTAACTAATAATAATATGTTACTTAAAATTTATTGTGAAAATATTATGGTAGCATTTCTAAATTGTATTTTTCCTTTCTTTCTTTCTATCATCCATACGTTTTCTTTTCATCTTTTTTTTTTCTTTTTCCTTTCTCTTGATTTTTCTCCACCACACACGTATACCCATTATCTCTATCCTCTCCTTTTTCTTTTTTTCTCTACTTTCCACTTCATTCCAGAACCTCCCTCTCTCTTTCTTTCTCCATCCTCTCCTTTTTCTTTTTTTCTTTTTTTTTTTGCTTTTATTATTATGGTTTGATTAATTTTAAGATTATTTTTTTGAGTTTGTATTTTGATTATGCTTGAGTTTAGAGATGTTTGAGAGAAAGATAGTCGTGTTTGTAGCCGTTGTGTTTGTAGCCGTGACAGGAGAGAGAAAGGGAGGAAAGAGAAAAAAAATCTTTTTTTAATTCAACCGGTATTATTTTAAGGGGAAATATTTTTTAGATATGCTACAGTAATTGCTACAGTGCTCTCCATGCTTGGAGAGCTATTGTAGCAAATCTAAAAAAAAATTTGGAGATGGAGAGGTTGTTGGAGGGGTTTTTTTTTGTGTGAACAATGATTTTTTTCTCCAAAAAGAAGAGATAGAGCATCTGTTGGAGATGCTCTAAAGGGAGAGGTCATTCGGCCCTTTAGGCAGAGAGTGAAAGAGTGAAGTCCCAGAGTGTGAGGACTAGTGCAGTCTTGAAGAACTGCGTGAGTGAGAGCAAGCAAAAGAGAAGAGAAAAATAGAGAGAGTGAGAGAAAATACGCAGTGAGTGAAAAGAAAAAGAGAGTTTTTCTTTACTCAAGTTGTATCTCTAAGTGTTGTAATTTCTATTTAATATAGTGAAATTATTTAGAGTTTGTTCCGTGGTTTTTCCCTTCAAGGAGAAAGGGTTTCCACGTAAATCTTTGTGTTCTTGTGTGGTTGTTCTTCCTCCGTGCTTGCGAAAATTTATTTACAGTTATATAGAATCTTTCCCAACATTTATGACAAGGACCTATATGATGCATAACATTAGCTTGTCTTAACATCTCTGCAATGTGATACATAATGTTTAATTGTGATGTCGTAATTCATTGGGTCACCCTTGTGATGTCGTAATTCATTGGGTGTTCAGCTGTTGTTCTGCTTATCTTCTTGGTGAATGAAAGAAACTTTGTCTTCTTTTGCTTTCAGGGAAATGAAATTCAGGGAAAGTGAGAATACATGGGGCAAGATTTTGAAGCAATATCATGGAGGATTACATTATTACAGTGGCATGATCTTAGTGCAAACCTTAGATGTTACATGAGAAATGTCTTCCAAAAGTTTGCCAATGAGAACTTTAAACTAAAGTACACCAGGTTAGGAAAGTTAGAGTCCTACTTACCAGAATTATTTATTCAATGAGAAATGTCTTCCAAAAGTTTATGGTAGTAATCTAATGTGTTTGATTGGTTTTGCCCCTATAGTGCATTTCCTATGTACTTGGGCTGTGTTTTTTTTTAATAAAATTTTTATGTTACCTATCAAAAAAAAAAAAAAAAAAAGTTTGACTGGGTTTTACAGATTTTTGTAGATTAGCTTTGATTTTGGGATTTTTTTTTTTTTTTTTTCAAACCAATGCCATTTGGGTTCTAAAGATTGCTCCCTGTATATCACTCTATTTTCTTGGAGGCAGTCACGCTCAAAAGCTATTGATTAGAATGCAGGCTATTTAGAAGAGAATTTGTGATTTTGCTTATATGACAAAAAGCTTTCAATTCTGCTTTTGAATCTTTTTTTTTTTTTGCATGCAACTATTTTGAGTTATATGCATTGATTTTGTTTCTGATTTGTTCACTTCATTGAAATAATATCATCTCATGCTTATGTTGTTTGATGATGTGCAATTTTATAAGTTTTCAAAATCCAATAAAGTCTAATGAGTAGGAGCTTTGTGCGTTGAGTACGACCTTTTAATGAGCAAGAAGCAACAACTGTAAGATTATAAGATGTTATTATCTTAATAATAAGATGTAAGGCGAGTTAGGTTGCTTAGATTTTGTGTAAAATGTAATTTTTACTTGAAATCAGTTTTCACATGCAGGTTTAAAGGAAATAGATGAGGTCAAGATTGTCATAGCATTGAGCAACCATGATAGCTAATTGCGGTTGCTATTGACTTCTGTGTAAATTAAATGTCTAGAACAAAGATAAAAGTGGCAATAGTGTTTTTTGAAATTCTTGACACAATGAGTGTTTTTAGGTGCATGATCTGCAAAACACATTAGAGTGAACATTGGATTTGTGTAGTGAGGTTGATTTTCAGTTAATATGAAGTTGTATGTTTTCATTGTTGTAAAATTGAATTTTAATTCTGGCTTTGAGCCAAGTAGACATACAATAGTTGCAATTCTTTGCAATTAGTTTTCATATTGTCTTTAATGTTGTTGTTGTTGTTGTCTTTTACTCTCTTTTTTTCTTTTTTTCTTTTTTCCCTTTCCTTTTAGCTTTTTCTTAATGGGGGGAAATCAACCTCTTATCGATTCAATAAGGTTTAAGAAAGTTTGTTTAAAATTAAAAGAATAATTTCCAAATTTTATATTCTTTTTAATGATTCACAAAATGTTATTAGTAATTTTTATTAAAAAATGAATATTTTCATTAACTTGCCTTTTGAATTTTTGAGAAAAATTATATTGTTTTCATTTTCTTACAACAAAATTTATATTTATGATTTATAATTATTCTTATAATAAATAAAAGACAAAAATGCAAAACTGACCCTCTAACTTTCAGTTTTGTCAATTTAGTCCTCTAACTTTCAATTGCTGTCAATTTGGTATTTTATTAAATTCCAGTTATGTCTTGTCGTTAATTGAGCCAAAACGACATTGTTTTGACTTTTTTTTTTAATTAATAAATTTCAAAATTAAAAAAAAAAAACTGATATTAAAAAAAAAAACAGATCTTCGCGAATGGAGGAGTCGGAGTGGATCAGTTTCTTTCACTTGTGTTTCTGTTTCTTGCGATTGGGATTGGGATGGGGCTTGGATTGGACAACGACGTCGTTTTGGATTGGATCTGAGTTTGGGCGGTAGAAGAATAAGGATTCGTCTTCTTCGAAAGACATGCTTTTGCTCAGAATCTCGAAAGACAATTTTCTATCGTCGGATCTCAGCGCCATGGCCACCGGGAAACAAAAAGAAAAACAATTATTATTGAATTAAAAAAAGAGGATTGAAAAAAACTGATATTAAAAAAAAAAAAAAGATTACAGAGTTGCTAAGGAAATTGAATTCCGAGAAAATCAAAGGGAAAAGAAAATGGTGAAACACAAAGAGCTACCAATCCCAGTGTTCTCGTTGCTTGAGCCAGTGTACGGCGACGGTTCTCAAGTCGAAGAAGCTCAGCTTCGTTTTGACAATTTCAAGTCCAAGTTTGTCCAAGTTTTCGGTCACGCTCCTCATGTTTTCGCTCGCTCTCCAGGTGTGTGCGTTTATCAGTGTTTGGTTGCTGAGAAAGCGTTTATAAAATACCAAAATCAGAAGCTCAGCTTTTTTTTTTTTTTTTTTTAAATTAGTTTTTTTTTTCTTTAAATTCCGAAATTTATTAAAAAAGAAGAAGTCAAAATGACATCGTTTTGGCTCAATTAACAGCAGGACATAACTAGGGTTTAATGGAGTACCAAATTGACAGCAATTGAAAGTTAGAAGACTGAATTGACAAAACTGAAAATTAGAGTACTGAAATGAAAAAGACTGAAAGTTAGAGGGTCAGTTTTGCATTTTTGCCTAAATAAAAATATGAATTTTCAAATTAATATTTATGATTTATGATTGTTTCCATATTACATTTATGATTATGAAATAAATTACTCTTTATTAAATTCATCCAAATTGTAAAAAATAAATTTAATGAGACCACCCTAAAAAAGTTCTACAAAGAGACTTCCATTAACCATTTCACAAACACTCTCTATATATAGACTGGGCTTCCGAGGTTTTACACTTCGTATACTTGCCAAGCTTCTTGCCTTCAAAGAGAAATTTCATGAGACACGTCCTCTCCATTATATCAACTGTAAGAATTTTCGAACTTGGAATGGGGCGAGACTTTCTTTTTCTAAACATGTCATAAACAATGGAATATTGAATTAAACAACCATTTATCACTTAGAGCTCAACTTTCTTTTTTCTTTTTCTTTTTTCCTTCTACCAAATTATAGAAAACCAGAGCTTTTAAAAGAGGTAACCAGCATCACTAAATTGGTGTTCAAAGCTCTAGTTCTGCCGATTTAGCAACAAAAAGAAGCTCTAGTTCTGCCTCATTCTAGTTCCTGAAATTAGTCTCTTTATACTTTATAGTCAATTATTTCTTAGTGTGTTTATTCAAGAGTAGTAAATTTTGATTCTCAAAAAAAAAAAAAAAAAAAATAGTAGTAAATTTTGTTACACAAGTTCAAAGTGGATTAGTTAGATTAAACAGAGAAAACAAACATCAAAATTTAACAATCTTAGATGACTTTACTACAATACCTTATTTATCTTTTCATAGTACGTACTAGGGCACAGTTGGTACACTGTAATGATTATTACATGGGAATATGAATAAATATTACAATGAATACATTAAGTTAGAATGTAATAAGTATTATTATTCATTAGTTTGGTGACCATTTAGGAATAGAGTCCTGAATATGCATCCACAATTTAATAGAGTATAAAAAGAATGTGTAATTAAATCATTTTTAAGTCAAATTTCCTAAAATACATTTATTTTAGAGTGTTCAAAATAGAGCTAATAATTAACAACAAGGAAAATTTATATTCTTTCCTTTTGAAGATGTGGCAACTAATGGTTTTTTAGGAAATTTTTTTAAGAAGTTCTTACATAAGGTGAAGAAATAGATATCCAGTACTTTTGATGAAAAATAGTTATTCTTCATTTTGAAGAATAGCTATTCATAAGGAATAACTATTCATTGTAATAAAAACATAACCAAACAACCGAATAGTTATGTCATATGAATATTTATTACATTACAGTGTCTATTACAGTCTACCAAACGTGCCCATAGTAATCAAATTTACAATCTGCCTCGCTTATTCGTATCAAACTCCTCAAGCAACCATGCTATAGTGATTACCACACCACAGTAGCACTAGGTAGCAGGGTTCTTATTAACAATCCAAAAAGCTGTCCATTCAAGACCAAAACAAAAATAAAGCAAACACATCTTACTTTACACCTTACTCTTACAACCAAGGATATACTTAATTAGGCAGTGACTCTTAACAAGCACATATAGCTTCACAATAGACATTAGGATTGGCCAAGAGGTATTCTTCCACAATCTTATACATTCCCATAGCCTTGTCCTTGCCGTCCTTGATGTCCTCTTCCTTTAGCTCAAAGTCACCCTTTGTGTGATAATGGCTAGTCATCTTGCAAACGCTTCCTCCATCAGTGGACTCAAACTTAACCTCGTAAGAAATTGACTCAAGCTTGTCACCCAACACATCTCCTTCAATCAAACTGTACTTGCAAGAGCAATTCTCAGCTTCAAGCGCATCAATCTTGTGCTTCAAGTATTTGAAGGGACTCCCTACCAAAAAAAGAGTCCATTTTTTTTATGTAATTCTAAAATGTAATGCAACTTTCTTATTAATAAGTGTGAAAACAAAGTTACTAACCCTCATGGAAAGTGGTCTTTTTGATGCTGCCAACGCCTCCATCTCCTTCAGTGAACTCAATGCTTTTGATGGACTGAGGCATGAGCTTGGGCATGAGGTTGTGGGAGTCAAGGATAAAAGCCTTGAACATCCTAGCAGGAGCTACAGTGGTGGTGAATTCTTGGTTATAAGTGGTGACACCCATGCTTGAATGATATAACAAAGATTTTGATGTTAAGGAAGAAAAAGAATTAAGGCTAGCTGAGGATTTGGGGCTTTGGAAATTAGTAAGAACAAGCTTGATATTTATAGAATTGAATTTGTGGGTATGTCTGGTAGATTATTCTTTTTCATATTACGTTATGTCATATTCTTATATTGAATGATTATAATTATTGGTACTACTATGTCAATATATAACAATTTTCCAACACTCAATGATAGGAATGGCACCCTACAGTGTCTAGATAGACTTGCTGAAATTAGAGGGGCCACTGGCCAGTACCTATTGCACACGTCAACTTTAATAGGAAAAAATATCCAAAAAAAAGTTAAAGAAAAAGTTATCTACCTGAAAAATTAAAGCAGAAGACTTGGTAAAAAAAAAAAACTATTGAAGAATAAAGGAAATCACAAGCTTAACAGTCGTTAAGTACTGATCCTCTTTCTCAAAAAAAAAAAAAACTATCGAAGAATAATGTGGAAATCACAAGCTAAACAGTAGTTAAGTACTGATCCTCTTTTTCAAAAAAAAAAAAAAGTACTGATCCTCTGTAAAAACTCAATAAGAAA
The DNA here is from genome assembly GCA_019022515.1 of Quercus aquifolioides. Lineage (NCBI taxonomy): Eukaryota > Viridiplantae > Streptophyta > Magnoliopsida > Fagales > Fagaceae > Quercus > Quercus aquifolioides. Next base: position 32,320,064 of record CM032336.1, read on the forward strand.
TTACCACTCTTTAGCAATGGGTCCAGGTCCAATTTTTTCGGATCCTAGAAATTTGGGCACGCCTTACTTCATCCACTACCGATCCTGGGCTTTAATCGGATGGACCCGGCCCAATAGTGTCCTCTGGTGGGCATGTACCTGTCTTGTTTTGGATTTGACAGGAGATGTATGTCAAGTTTTGTTTTGGATTTATTTTTCACATTTTATCTTTGCGACAGAATGCTCAACCGGTAGTATTTTGCACATGCGTTCTCTCAACTAGCAAGCTATCAATCCACTTATCCAAGGTACATTTATGTGGATTGATGACTTTACATCAACCTTTACCACATTATTTTTCGTAACTATTTTCCATAGTATAGCTGACTATGATTGATGCGATACGAAAGCCACAAGAAGCAAAACACGTCTATTTCAAAAAGATAATCTCGAATTTACTAGAAATTTAAAAGAAAACTTTGTAATTTTATTGAACTAAAATCTAAATTTCCTTTAAGGTTACAATGCATTTAAAAAAAAAAAAAAAAAAAAACCTAAGACGGCTAGGAAAACTCCCTAAAAACCTTAACTCAAACTAATTATGTAATTAGGTGACAAAATAGAAAAATGCAAAATTTAGATAATTACAAAATCAAATCCAACCATTTGTTGGAGACATCTCAAAATAGATAGAACCTTATTCTGAATTTTAATTTAAAAGTTATAACGAAAATAAAAATTACTTTAAATAGCCAAAATGAGAATTACGTGGCCTAAACGAAGGAATTTTGCCTCAAAAGTGGTGTCACTCATTGCCAAAATGGAAAGACTTTTGTTCCCAACATTGTTTCCCTCTATGTCACCAAATTTCACGCAATTTCATCATTGTCACTTTGATGATCCCTACCTCATGGATTTCTTACAAGTTGACTTTTGATGCTCCCTCTGATCTAGAGGATGTGATATGTTAGTTCTATATCAGTGATTGACTTTCTGTTAGTTTTACATGGACCCACCACTTTTTCTTTACCACTTACTATCTACCATATCAAAACTGTGATAAAGTTGTAACACAAAAAGTTGTGATCCTAGATTTTCTCAGCAAAAAAAAAATAAAAAAAAATAAAAAGATGTTTCGTTTCTCATTAGAATTAACAAAATAAAAAACCATCAAGAGACTTGTAGTTTAACATAGGGTCCTATAAACAAGTGCTTACAATTGTTAATAAACTATTTTAGGAAAGTTTCTACGTCACTTTTATAAAAATTTGTCAAACACTTAAAATTTAAAAAAAAAAAAAAAAAAAAAAAAAAAACCGCTACTTCAATTTGGAAAGCCAAAATTATACCACTTTGTTGGTACGAACATTTGTCACCGGCGCTTGGTAGAACTCAACCATGCACAGCAGGACAATGCCACGTACAAGGATAGACTGAGTAATAAACAAATATTCAGAAATTTTGCTCTCTCTGTGAGCAATAAAAACCAGGAAGAACGACTTTATATAGTTTATATGATATGAGTGAAAGCTAAAAGAGCAATAAGCTGAAAAATGTTGAGACTCTTGTTCTTGCAAATCTTTGTGCTTAATTTAGCAGTGGGAGTCCCTAGCTCACGTGAGTTTAGCAGGGATGACTTTCCACCTGACTTTGTTTTTGGTTCAGGCACCTCAGCTTATCAGGTTAGTTAACTTTTTGCATGGCTTCTACTTTGTGTTTTTAATTCCCACTCTTGTTGTTGGCTATAAACTATGAAGGCTGATGTCCATTTTTTGAGCTAAAATAACAATGATCCACAAGAAGAATTAGAAAAAGAGTATAACATAGACCCAATACCTTAGGTTCGGTGTAGTACATTAGGAATTCCCAAATGAATTCAAACACTTGGTTCGTTTTGGCTTCAATTATTCTTAGGAAAAAAATTACACCATTCTTATTTTATTGGTCAATGCAACCAAGTATTTGAATTTAATTGGAGAATGTAATGTTGGCATCTAAGGTATTGTATTTAAGGTATTGTACCACTAGATAGTTTTTAAAATCTTAATCATTCATGGATAAATGAAAGGTTAAGATTTTTTTTTCCATGTTATCAACCTTTAAGCATTAATTGACTAATGACTAGTACTATTTTAGTATCAACTTAGGATATTTAAGATATGAATAATTTATTTAATCATGAATGATTTAAAAGTTACCTTAGTGTGGGAAATTTTTTTTTTAAAAAAAGAATAAAAATGATGCCTTAAGGCTTGTTTCTTATCTCTTCTAAACTTAAATGGGATTGTTTGTATACTCTTGTGTATGCATTAATTATGCTTTGTTCTGTTTTTTTATTTTTCTTCTTATAATTACAGTTACTTATCCATTTAAAAAAAAGGTGGAGGGAGCAGCAAACGAAGATGGGAGGACTCCTAGCATTTGGGATACATTTGCTCATGCCGGTCAGTTTAGTTTGTTTTACATTATTTATCAATATAATGTTGTTGATTTATTTGGATGCTTCTTTTATTTTAGCAATTAGAGCACCCTTTTTTTCTTTTTCTTTTCCATTATTGACAATTTAGAATGCATATACTTGAATTTACTTATTCGATTTTGTATTTCAAAAGTCATTTAGATGTCAGATAGTATTTTAGTACATGTTCTTGATTGCCATTGCTCTTTTACCTATTTCAAATATATTTAGAACAGTTAACTTTCCTTGATCTTCAAATCTTTGCCACACTTCAACATCTGTGAATTATAACAATGTGTATTTTTACGGTTTGAAAGCCAAAGAAAAGTTCATTGATTTTTTTATATGATAGATCAAGTTGCATATCTAAGTATCTATAGATGAACTATATTTTAGTAGTCCATTAACCCCTGCTCCTTATCATAGGGTGGTCATCGGTCTTTTCACTCATTAAAGTTTAAGGATGAATTAACATAACTTTAAGTGTCTGCACTGCAGGCACCGGGAAAAAGAACAAAATCAAGGTGCCAAAATTCCAAAGAAAAATTTGTGCCCTTGTGTCAAAATCCGCACTTGGTGGTTTGATAAACATCATCAATTTAGCAGACTGATGATTGTGAAGATATAGTTATATGAAAAATGGCATAATCTTAAAATTTTCCTTCTCAAATTTCAGGGAAAGCACATGGAGCAACTTGAGATGTAGCATGTGATGGGTACCATAAATACAAGGTTCTGATGCCTTGATCAACAATCCTTTAGCATGAATGATTCATGATTTGAGGTCAATTAATCCTCTCATTGTCATAAAAGAAAAAAATTATTCCTTTCATGATATAAGTTCCAATGATTATACAAATGGGGCTGAACCAACAAGTACCATATTCATTTTGTTTGAATTACATCTCTCTAAATTTTGCCGGAGTCCAGCCTACATATCTCCAAGTTCCTGTATCTCTTGCAGGAAGATGTGCAACTCATGGTGGACATAGGCCTCAATGCCTATAGATTTTCTATCTCATGGTCAAGACTTATCCCAAGTTTGATGACCCAACTATGATCTACTAATTAAATAAAAATCATTAAATTTTTAGTAATTGTGTGCACATGTATTTTCTAACAGATGGGAGAGGGCCAAACTTGTCAGCCATGGTTAAAGCCAAACTTCCGTATCATAATCTATAAATAATCTAGTTTGCTTAGCATTCCAAAATTGCTAAGCTAACCACACCTTGGAACTTTTGTTTCTAAATATTGCTTGATCTATTGATTTTGCGGGAATCCAACCACATGTTACATTACACAATTATGATCTTCCTCAGGCACTTGAAGATAAGTATGGAGGATGGTTTAGTCGAAAGATAGTGTATAGTTCTTAACACTTGTTAGTTAAAATTTGTCTTTTCTGCTTAGGATAAAATTTTTCATGCCAAGGACAGCATAGGATGATCAATACAATCAAACTATTTATATCTGGATGTAGGAGAGACTTCACAGAATATGCGGAGGTCTGCTTCAGAGAATTTGGAGATAGGGTTTCATTCTGGACTACTATTAAGGAGCCCAATGCGTTCGTGTATGGAGGCTATGACTTGGGATTTCTTCCACCTCAGCGATGTTCTCCTCCATATGGATACTGTTTTAGGGGCAACTCTTCATCTGAGCCGTACATAGCAGCTCATAATATCTTGTTGGCACATGCTTCAGCTGCAAGATTGTACCAGAAAAAGTATCAGGTATCATCTGAAACTTTCCATATTAAGCATTTTATTTGTGGTATATCAATCAGTCAATATTGTTAATATATGTTACACTAGTGAAATTAAGACACAGAATTATGCTCCAGAATCCCAATAGACTTTCTTCTAGTTAGTAATTATTTGATAAAATATTTGAATTCCCATTCTAATGCTGAATGTACAAAGGAATTTATTTGTGAAGGAAATGTTAATGGATTTTAGAGCACATGTTATGATGTAGGACAAACAACATGGATTGATAGGGCTCAGCAAAAATATGCCAGGATTTGTTCCTCTAACAGACACAAAAGAAGATGCAATCGCAACTCAAAGGGCCTATGCGTTCAATTATGGCTGGTGAATAATAAATCCTAGAATTGATACCATTTTTTCTCTTAAAATTTTTTTGTTTGGATCATGGTGTCACTACATGTTGAACTTCATTTCAACTCATTCTAATTCTGCTTATGGTAATGTCAATCCTGTGTGGGCCAAAATAGTGGTAATAATTGGGAGGAAGATGAGAATTCCTCTAGTCAAGTTTATGTTGAATTTGAGACTTGATTATTCAAAGCCTCTGACTATAGTACACCTGCACTGTATTGCAGGTTTCTCAATCCCTTGGTGTTTGGAGACTATCCCAATATAATGAAGCAAAATGTGGGGGCTAGAATGCCAGTCTTCACAGATCATGAATCCAAACCGGTAAAGGGTTCATTTGACTTCATAGGGGTAATACATTACATCAGTATGAATGGCAAAGACATCTCCAACAGTCTGAAGATGGTATATAGAGACGTCTTCATGGATGCAGAAATAGAGCTAACCGGTAAGTCTTTATCTATTATTATTACAAAGTGAGAACTATTTCAAATCAATGATCCTGTCAAGTTTCACTGAGTCAATTTTGCCCCTCTGATTTAATTTCTATCTCGTTTCACATACCCGACCTTTAAAAATTGTGTGTATTACACTGCCTTTCATACATGTCTTTTAACTCAATGAAAATTTAGACCAGGCCAATATACTCCACCAAGTGAGTCTTTCAGTTCGAATAAACCTGTACTAGTCTTTGTAATTTATGAAAGATGAACAGAAGTAACTCTGTGATTTTCTGGTTGTGGCAGTAATTCAGGATAGCTCATCAGCATTTGAGGTGAGACTTCAAAAATAAACTGCGGCTTAGGCAATTTTTCCTGCCTGGACATATGATTCAGTTTGTTTATATCATTCACCCTTCACTAACCAGCCTTATTTTACTCAGTTTCCTATTATGCCCTGGTGTCTGCAAGCAGTGCTGGAATATGTCGAGCAAGATTTTGGCAACCCTCCTATTTACATTTATGAAAATGGTCTCTGTCTCTTTCTCACACACTCACTCTTGAGTAGTTGCTCCTTTATCATTTTATTTCTCTTTTTTTCTTCCTTTTCTTTCCCTGGCCTTTTCTTTTGGAAGTGGACTCTTGGAGGAAACCCTCTGGGACAGCAAGAAAACTTTGCAAGTCAAATAACCATATACAAATCTGTTTTTCTCCCCCAAATGAAGTCTAAATAGATTAATTGTGTCGAACAAGCAAGTAGCTGAATTTTTGAATCATTCCAATCTTGAATTTTTTTGGTCTTGTAAATCCATTAGATGGTTGGCTATCTTGCATTAAGTATGAGACAGAGCATGATAATGATTGATCACTGTGGCTGCATGTTCCCTACCTCCGGGATGGCTGTGGCATTGTTGGAAATAATCAAGAATCTTTCCACCATCTTATTATAAGTACTTTCATGGTGAACCAGTGGAACCTGCATATGGTATGATTTGTCATGTTGGCATTTGATGGGTTAGGCAAGGTTGGGTTGGGTTGGGTTGTAATGCTCATCATGCAATGTCTTTTCATAATGTTTTATATCTGATTGATCAAACTTGTCATGGGATGTCTTGTTAGGTCAGCGGATGCAAAGAAATTCAACATTGGATGACATTGCAAGGGTGAAATATATGCATGGATACATTGGAGGTGTGCTTGATGCATTGAGGTATGCATACTTCATTCAAACCTTTCCTAGTGAAGTGCCATTAATTGGATTCCAAAATTCCTTCTATGACCATTGTGGGGGCTAAGCAGGTCATTCTTTCAATAAAAACATGTGATCAGATGTTCAACTTTTATATTCAACACAAAGTAGATTAATAGATTTCTCCACCCCCCCCCCCCCCCCCCTCTCTCAACCCCCTCTTTTGCCAATGTTTCCTAATTGTATATTTTCTATGGGCCCATATTGCCATCTCAACCCCACTCATTTCTAAGAGGGAATATAAGGATTTTTAAGATGCAAAGCACCATTGGAAATGGCAGTCCTAAATAAAATCAAGATGTTTCATTATTGGCAAGACCAATTAAACTCCCCCCCCCCCCCCCCTCCTGTCTTTCTCAATGGATACACATGGAATTGCAGCACACACAGAACGAAGAAAAAGTGCTAGACTATATGAGTGTGTGTTGCAAAGGTGTACGCTGAGTCCCACATCACTCAATTACTATGTCAATCTGTGCTATATAAGCGATTACGATGAGTCTTAATTGTAACTTGACTAATCGTTTTAGGGTGGAGTATAGATGTAGCAAGCACTTAACTTGTGACATTTAATCCTCACCATGAGTTGATATGAAAGCTTCCTAAAGTAGTGGTCCTTTTTATAATGGTCACATGGTGGATGACAGCATTGTAAGTTTTCTATGGATAATGGCGCTAGTCAAATTGTAGAACTATTTTAAAGGTTTAGCAACAAAAAAAATTAGGTCAACTTGAGTCGAATATGGTCTTCTAATGGACTATTAACACACTTATGGAGAACTTTTACTTCCAATCTAAGCATGTGACCATTATGGAAAAGGTCTGTAATGGATTTAAGTCATCATAGACTAGTTTAGCATTAGTAAAACTCCAATGTGCATTATCATAATTTATGGTAGGAGACTATGAATATAGACTACACCTTTATTCAAATTTGTTTATTTGATATGCCAAGAGGCTTGTAGCTCAATTAGTACCTCTTGGAATTTACAATGGAGACACCCAAGTTCAAATTCCCCCACCCTCAACAATCGATAAATAAATAAATAAAATGTATTTGATATGATAGATGTGTGCAGCTTTTTTTTTTTTTTTTAACATAAAGAAAATTCTAAATTGATTGCATTTCCTTTACGTTGCCGTCATTTAATTCTTTTTTTTTTTTTTTTTTGGTTGAAGGAATGGATCAAATGCAAGAGGTTATTTCACATGGGCTTTCTTGGATATATTTGAGTTAATTGGTGGCTATGGATATAGCTACGGCATAAACTATATGGATTTGGATGACCCGGATTTGAAAAGATATCCCAAGCTCTCTGCAAAATGGTACTCCAATTTTTTGGAAGAAGCATCAACTTGGATGGAGTTATTGAACTTGAGAGGAATCCATTATCTCTCTCTCATTCTCACTTTCAGTAGGCTCTGTTCATAATATGGGACAAGTGTAGTAGTGTTATGTTGCTTATGAGAACCAAAATGTACAAAGTAACATTATTGATCAATAATTTGTAACAGGGTTCTCATGTCTTCTATTTCAGTGCATTAACGTTTGCATGTTAAGAGAGCGAGAATTCTTTCCCTCCACCGCTTGATTTGAGAAATTACCCCACAAGTTTACTTTTGATAAAGGAAATAACTCTTACACACACATCAACACACAAGCATCAGTACATGCATGCTTGTTTTAACTAAAATTGTGACTTCAAAGTGAAAATTTTAGTTAAAACAAACATGTGTACAAATGTGTGTAATAACCATTGCTTTTTTAATAAAGGATAACGCTACCAATGCTGAAAATATGCATCGAAATTTTCACTAAAACAAACATTTAACTCACTAGGTATGAATAATTCAGTGCATAATTTCGGTGAGTATACTATATTTTATACCTATCTCATATAAATGTACTTTTTAGGTATGAGACTTTATATGAGTTCACTTTTACATGAGAAAGGTGTAATACATCGGGTATACTGAATTATTTTACCTTACTTTTTAGGAACAATTATTTCTCACATCTGTGGCTTAAAATAGTTTTGTAGAGTAGCATTTCCAACTCGTGAAGAAGAAGTAAGTCGTTTTAATATATTCTGTTGGTAACAATCTGCATGTTTCAAGACCAATAAATGTATATAAGCGACAACTTGTGAAGGTAATACCGTAATACAAGTCGACCCAGAAACTGTATATACACCACATATTAAGGTAACTTTTTGTTTACCAATTTCTACATCAGGCCCTGTACTTCCCTGGAAATTCAATAAAGCTAGTGCCAAATTGCAATGCAAGCATCCATGGGAAGTTTAAGCAAAACATTCAGTAAAAAGAAACAAATGTTATAGATTGTCAAAGATTTACAAGTTCAAGAGGTTACATGACAAAATAAGTTTTTTTTTTTTTAATTTACAAAAATGGACAAATGTTTATGAATACCCACAATTGAGTTTGTTATCCATCATAATAGATGCGATTCGTTTAAAAGTATCAAGTGGATAAATTGATTGATAAACATTTGCAACCACAGTAGGGAAGCGGGTCCTCTAGGACCAGTGCCTATGCCATAAGCCACCAGACCTGTTGACAGAATCAGAGTCACCAGCAGCATGATGATATTGCCCCCACGCTGAGTCCAAGTCAGATAATACAGGAGGGAAACGAGAGAAGTGCTCTCTTTCCCACGCATGAAATTGATTTGGCAAAGGATTTTCAGCTTCATGTAGGTTCGGGACTGAAGAAGTTTGAGGAGGATAGATATGAAAACCGCCATTGCCATCAGGTTGTAGAGATGCTGGCACTACTGGAGGCAAACCCCCAGGACTATCGATTCTCCTGACAGCAGGAATGATAGGTGAGGGCATGCCTAGTGAATTGCTAGGTCGTTGCTGAAGATGAAACGCATGGGAAACCTGTATCATTTCATGGGTATGAACATTGGACCTTGGATAACGAGGAACAGCTGAGGAGACAAATGAGCTCCCAGCTCTAGGACCAGACCTACAAAGAGTAGGGGCAAAGAATATTTAGTACACAGCTCATATAAAGAACAATCTGGGTATTTCACTAATAAAATTTTCATAATGGAACACTCCTTTAAGTAAACTGTTAAATTTGCAATCAAAGATGTGAGAATGACAAAAAGACGTGCACGGTTCATGTGTGTCAAATACCCTTGGCTATGTCAGCAAAGAGAACACGTGTTCTCACAACTATTAGAACTAAAAGAGTAAGTATCTAAGCAGACATTAAATGAAATTACTTAAGAGGTTCATGCCTCAACTACTGTTAATGAACTGCAAAACCATAGTGCCACTAAAACCAATATTCTATTCAAGACCATAAGGTGATTAAAAGTAATTTATACTATATTGAACACCCTTGGCTTTGTTAGCAAAGAGCACACATGTTTCTTACAACTGTTCGTGTTAGAAATACATGTCTATCAGTCTTAAGTAGAACTTAGCAGAACTCTTTTTGATAAGCAGTCTAGGTAGAACTTTTAAAGAACTCAAGTAGAGGTTTATGCAATAACCAGCATCATTGCCTTGCAAAGCAATAGTGCCATAAACAATTTTCCGTTTGACAGTTGGCAAATGAGGAGTTTTTTTTTTTTTTTTTGATAATAACGTAAGAACTTTTATTTTAAAAAACAGCCAAAAGAGCCAAACCAAGTACACTAGAAATGCACTACAGTGGCAGAATTTAAGAACCCAAATTACAATGATCAAGAAGGACAGGGAGGGATAAACAAGAACATGAAGGCAAAACTAAGATCCATTCGAGGAGAGTACGGAAGGAAAAATACTTTATATCAAGGATAAACCGTTCACAATCCTCAAAGCATCTAGCATTCCGTTCCCTCCATAAGCACCAAAACAAACAATGTGGCACAATCATCCAAAAATCTATATTTCTATGTCTTCCGAACTTGCCCAATCTAGCACTGCAATATGTCTAATCCAAAGAATATCTGTAGTTAAAATCTTACCTAAAGCGGCAGTCCAAGAAAAGAACGCTACTCTAGGAGGAACTTTCGATTGTCACACCATTTTTCAAGGAAAAGAAATGACAGAAGAAGGGGGGATAGAGAGTGATAAAAACCTCCAACCTCAAAACCTATTCTCATTGCTAGCTTCCAACAAGCTTCATTAGCACCATAGCCCGGTACATCCGTGGAATAAAGCATATCCAATCCAAAAACAGATCCAAAGCTTTTAACTCCCAATCCTGTACTGGACAACGAAATTGGATGTCCCAATGAAGCTTCCCATCAAAGGAACGCATAACCTCCGACACAAAAGACTCCCTTGCCTGATTAATACCATACAACTTTAGAAAAGCTTCTTTAAGAGAACAATCCTCACACCACACATCCTCCTAGAACTTCACCCTAGTACCATCACCAACATCATACCGAAGAAACTTAGAAAAAGCCAGCCAACCACTTCTAATGGTTTTCCACATACTAACACCATAGCTTCCTGACATGAGTTTTTTACACCAACCACCACAGTCATCCCTATATTTCGCCTCAATGACCCTCCTCCAAAGGGCATCTCTCTCCACTCCATACCTCTATAACCATTTGCCTAGCAAGGCAGTATTAAATATTCTCAAACGCCTGATGCCTAACCCACCATTCTACACCGGCTCACAAACCTTGGACCATTTCACCAGAGGTACCTTAGGAGCATCAATAACACTCCAAGGAAAATCTCTCTGTAATTTCTTCATATGATTAGCCGCCTTCACCGGGATAGGAGGTAGAGAGATAAAATAAGTTGGCAAGCTGGAAAGGGTCCAATTAATAAGAGTTACCTTACCCCTTAGATAAATACAACCTCTTCCATCTAGCTAAACACCACTCCATCTTCTCCAAAACAGGATTCCAAATTGTCTCCTCTTTATAGGTAGTACCCAACAGAAAGCCCAAATATTTCAGAGGAAGTTGGCAAATGAGGAGATTAGAAAGCAATCTCCATGCTAGTGTCGGTAAAAGCGCACTTAAGCACAAAGCACGAAGCACCAATGCTCCAATGCTTTTTGCCTCTAAAGTGAGGTGCATTCAAAGAAGCATGTTTTAGGAATGCTTTCTTTGCACTTTAAGCGCCCTTTTTTCTTTTGCACTGTTTTATATTTTTCAAAAAAAAAAAAAAAAAAAAGACTGAGTTGTAGTTATAGGATCTTAACATTATTGATATAAACCATTGATTTGGCATTTTTTTTTTTGTGTAACTTGTCTTGAAACCCACAACCCCCAGTGCTTCTCTATTTTAATTTTAATTTTTTCTTGGTTTTTTCTCCCTGCCCATCTTGTTCTTCTTTGTATTTTATTTTTTCCCCTTTGAATAACTGCTTGGAACCAATGACCATATTTTTGGTAATTGCTTAGTTACTTCGGTAGTTGATGTTGAGCATAGCATTGAAGACTTAATTGATTAATTCTTATAGACTTATAGTCATTAAGTGATTAATTATTAACTAATATTAGTGATTAGTCATAAAGCATTATGCCTACCAGATATTTAAGAAGGATATTGCATGGAAGTACTCCTATTTAGATGATCTAAAAAATAAAATGACTTGACTTGCAATTTTTGTGTTAGAATTGCAAAAGTAGGGCTAATATAAATGTTATATGCATTATATAAAACGTTTTATTTCAATTTATATGATTATTTGATCATTTGATTGTTGTATTGCTAATTAATAATTATCTTCAATTTTTAATTTTTTTTTTTTTTAATGTGCGCTTCACTTCAATCAGGCATGCACTTGTGCTTTGCGCCTAGGCTCCAGGAGACCTTTGCGCTTAAGTGCACCCCGCGCTTTTACCAGCAGCGCCTACCCAAAACTGAGATTTTTTTCCTCAAAAAAAAAAAAAGGGAACCTTGGCCTAGAAAGCTTACCCATGAGCAAAGACAAGCGGATATGGGAAAGATCTGGACCTTGTTGTAGCATCGGAATCACTGTGAGTAGATCCCTGTGTTGCAGGTTGAATAGAAGCTGGATCAGCACCATTGATATGGCTACCAAATTGGGAGAAGGGGGGGGAATGGCGACCCAAAGTATGGTATTGGATGCTAATGGCAGGAAAACTATGGGGATTAAATATATCATTGTGTCCAGATAGACCATTCCAGGGATAATTGAAGTTAGGATCATCAATGCTATCACTAGATCTTGAGGATGCATGTGGAATTGGTCCAAAGTATGCAACATATGAATGAGGCAGAGATGATGGAGCAGTGTGTTCAGAAGGCATGCCATGGTGTTCCCGCATGTCATGATCTACGTGGAGAAGAAATTACGTTGTTGTGTTATATATTAATGGTGGCAACTAAGAAATTTTAACTCTTGATATAAATAACTCAACACTTACAAGTGGTTGATGGAGAATCCACTTCCCTGAAAGACAGAATCAATGTGTCAGAGACAACAATGGATGATAGTGTTGGGAAAGGGGCTGACCAAGTTCTTAAGCAGAATATAGATGGTGAAGTTCTTCAGAATAGTAAACGCTACTCAAGTTCACCTAAATATCTCACCAAAGAATGCCAGAGCTTAAAGTCTATGAGCAAATGCTCAATAAAAATTGATGATTAAACTAAAACTCAACATAACAGTAAGGATTAATGAACAATAGTCTCACAGGGATCTAACATGAATTTTGAAATGATCTACTCCATATAAAGTGAGAGAACCAGGTATCCTGAATCCTACTCCCCCCACCCACCCCCTTTTCTCCCACCAAAAAAAATCATTGCACTTATTGTACTAAATTTATCCTCCAAATCAAAATCCCAGGCCTCAATGATAAGAAGCAGTGTAATGTACACTAGTACGAGCACATAAGCTCCTGGCAGGAGTGATTCACACAAATAAGTATTTGTAACCAAGCACAAACCACATGAGGAATTAAAGAAAACGAATTGAACGTAAACCACAAAACAAAGATCTTGCTTACTCAAAAGATGTAGGAATTCGAGCCAATTCACCAAATGGACACCAGTGAACTCTAAATGGCTGCAAAAGACATTTAAAAAACATGATCAAAATTATAAATGCAGTAAGATAACACGGACCATGCAGGCCATAGGCAGATATGCAAAAAAATGAGTAGTTCAATAATAACGCATTTTAAAATGTTTTGGAGAGAGAATTTCCTTTTTATCTTGGAAAAGGAGAGAAGGATATCCTCAATAGTTTGGCATTAGCGGTTTTTGGTATTAAGGGATTTCAACTCTTCAAAAAATAAATTGCCAAAAAGAATACGTTTAAAAGATCTGTATATGTTTTAGGGATTTCCATAGCCTGTAATAGAGCTTATTGTTAATGACCCATGCACAGAGAGAGAGAATTGTAAAAGCCCAAAATCTATGTAAACACAAAGACGCTGATGTGAAGAAAATGTTGTTTCAGAGTCGCTGGATGCCTGTTCAGAACTTGGCAGGTTGAGAAATATCTGTTTTACAATATTGAGTTATATACTATTAAAAGATAAAGTAGTAATGTTTTACCATTTCAGGGTAATTTAGGTCATAGGGATCCTCATCAGGATTCCAGTCATCCATACTAGACTCAGGAAATGAACGAGCAGAGCCATTGGCGTATAACCATTGGCCTTTCTCAACCTTTCGGCAATTTGGGCACTGCATTGCTCCCTTCATGTTAAATGCCGAGCCAATGCAGTCTGCAAAACAAGTAAATACATGCAGAAGAAGAGAGCATCGTCAAGGGTCTTACTTTCCTAGTCATGACATAAAATTAACATTTGAAGGGAGAAGATACCATAAGAAGTATTAGAAATTGGTACTGCCATATGTATCTATGTGTGTGGTGCATATGCATGCACACATTATATGAGGGAAATTCAAAGTCAACCCATAGTCCAAACCATATAAGAATGGGATTCATATCTTTCCACAAAAATTAATGATATGCGATATGCATTCATATTTTTCCCAAAGCACATATTCAGGAGACATCATTTGAGATGCAACCAATGAGACCTATGCAGTTAGTGATATCATCACATTTACATTTTGACAAGTTTGTAATTCTCATCATAATCATATCTGCAGAAGTAAGGAAGGTTATTGGATGCTCAGATACAGATTGCTACTTATATTGTGTATGTCTCTATGAATTGAATCTGTACTCCAAGAAAATTGAACAATTCTAGTGTGCTCTTTAGGTTTTAGAATACAAGGGTGTTCAACAATTCCAAACATGATCCCCCTCACTCAAGTCATACGAAGCTCTCCATTTACAGAACCAAAACCTGAATCAGTACACCATAATTGCAAACTCATTTAAAATACAACAACAGAACAGAGAGCTACTGTGCTAGTCCCAAAAGTTTGAGGTTGGCTATGGATCCTCAATAGACTAATCAAAGCCAGTCACAAAAATTCTTCTTTGCCATTCTATCTTGTCCAAAATCGTACTCTCTATCACCTCCTTATTAACATTTACTTTTTTATTACTTTTACAAATGTTATTTTAGGTCTCACTCACCTATTTTCATTCTCTCAACTTGAATCAAAGTGCATTAATCACTCTCCATTACACATAATAAACCATCTTAAGAAACGTTCCCTCATTTTTCTTTTTCTTTTTTAATCTACAGGAGTTACCTATATTTTTAAACAAATTTCTTCATTTTGTACCGTATATTTCTTTGTATTTCCACTTATCCATTACAATTCTCATTTCAACTACACTAATTTTATGAATATGCCACCACTTAAAAGTTCAACATTTGATACTATACAACATAACTGGTCTTATAGAAGCATTGTAAAACTTTCCTTTTAACTTAATAGGTATGATTACACAAGACTCTTAATCTGCTTCTCCTTATTGGTCACACACTGACTACCACCAACTAGAGCCGACCTTGTTGAGCCAAGCTGACTGGCAACAGTGGCTTCCAACAAGGTCAACAGAGGTGGTAGATAGAAAATATTTCAAAACGAACAAGGTCAAGGTAGTGGTCTTCAGTGATAGGGTTTGAAAATCGTCTAAAAATCAACTTCCTGAACGCCACACCACCCCCCCCCCCCCCCAAAAAAAACTCCAACCCTCCAACGAAAATGAGATCCCCAAAAAAAAAACAGATCTTTCATTCCCAAAAATAATTGCCACACCTCTGTCACATTCTCCCCCACCACCACCACAACCCCCCCCCCCCCCCCCCCCCAAAAAAAAAAAAGATTAATCACTCCGGATTTGATTGTGTATGGGTGTTTTGGCAAACAAGAGTAGGTGTCATCAGAAGGTTCAAAATAGAACATCTTAGTCACAGTTGTTATTGGCTTAGATACACCCCCATTTGGCTCTCTCTCACTCTCTCTCTCCAGCTTGTTTAAAATAGTTTTTTTTTTTCACCTCGGTAATTGACCACCGCATCAACCAAAATCGCCTCCCAATGCTCTGACCCAGTGCAGTCGCAATTTGTAATTTGAGAAAACCGACTAGGTCGGTGCAGACAAAAAAACTCCCCCAAAACCGGCTGCACTAACCAATGAACACCCCTAGCTTCTACACTTCATCCATTATGCTCTTATTATATGATTTACATCCCTTTTCACCTCTCCATCCTTATAAATTATTGATCCAAGATATAGTTAAACACTTACTCTTTGGTATCTCTTGGCCATTAAATTTTACAACTGTTTTATCTTAGATTCTAACTTAACTAAACATACATTAAATTTTTTTTGATAGGTAATAAGAGTATTATTAATCAAGATGTAAAAAAGAAGAAAGAAAATACAAGGTGTTCATGATGGTGAACACAAGCAAAAGCAACAAACAACAAGGGAAAAAACTCAAGGTGCAATACAAAGAGAAGAATGAAACTCAATGATAGAAGAACAATTTGAGGAGCCCCAACACCTAGACCAATCAAACAAAGTCTTCTGGCATAGAGCCTGTAACTGAGCCAATGATTTCTCAGTATCCTCAAAAGAGCGTCAATTTCTTTCCGTCCAAACAATCCACACCAAACAGCCAGGAACCAAATTCCAAACGTCTAAATTAAATTTTCCCAGCCAATAGCTCCAACAAAACACCAAGCTTTCCACAGAGCCTGGCATGACCCATTGGATCCCAAAAAACTGAAGCATATGCACCCAGAGAGAGTGAGCTAGAAGACAATGGAGGAGGAGATGATCAACAGTTTCCTCATTACAACAACACATACAACACCGATTCACCAAAGTGCACCCCTAAGCATAAGATTATCCAAGGTAAGGATCTGCCCATGAACTGTTGTCCACAAAAAAAAAATGCCACCTTCTTAGGAATCTTAACTTTCCAAACACCCTTCCAAGGAAAATTGGAGATAGAAGCACCCCAAATCTTATTGTAATAGGACCGAATATCAAACTTGCCATTCCCATTGAGACGCCAATAGGAAATATCACTCCCAACACCGTAGGTATCCAAGATTAAATGAACTCAAGGAAAGAGAAGGCAGCCTCTAATTCCCTTTCATGAAAATCCCTATAAAATCTCAAATTCCACATTCTATCATTTCCACCCTCCTGATAGCATAAAACATCAGAAATGCAAGCTTCCTTGTAATTTGAACACGCATACAACTGAGGATAGAGCATTTTAAGTGAGTTATTTCCAACCCACTTATCATGCCAAAAAAGAATACGAGAGCCATCACCCTCCATTAGGGCCACATGTTTGGAGAAACTCTCCCATCCATCGTGTATACCACGCCACAGACCACATCCGTGGGCCCTTCTACATACTTTAGCATTCCAACCCCCTTGATCCTCTCCATATTTAGTTGCAATAACCCTCCACTAGAGATGGGTGCCTTCTCGTCCAAACCTCCATAACCATTTCCCTCATAGGGCTTGATTAAAATGCACTAACTTCTTGATCCCCAAACCACCCATCTCTAACGGCAAGCACACCTTCTCCCAAGCCACCAAAGGATATTTGAAACACTCCTCTGAAGACCCCCATAAAAAAATTTCTTTGAATATGCACCAACCTATCAACCATAGCTACAAGGATGGTAAATAGGGATAGATAGTACGTAGGAAGGCTAGAAAGAGTACTCTTCAACAGAGTAAGTCTACCACCCTTTGATAAATAAAGACGCTTCCAACCTAAGAGTTTCTTCTCCATCCTCTCCAAAATAGGATTCCAAACAGATGTTGTTTTATATGGAGTACCCAACGGCATTCCCAAGTATTTCATAGGCAAACTACCCACCCTACATCGAAGTATGGTAGCCAAAGCACCTATATTTCCAACCTCTCCAACCGGAACAATCTCACTCTTCCCCACATTTACTTTCAAACCAGTAAACGCTTGAAAGCAGGTCAAAGCCAGCCTAATGGACAACAACTGATCTCTAGAAGCATCACAAAACAAGATGGTATCATCTGCAAACAGCAAGTGTGAAATGCGTACCCCAATATACATTAAATTTTACAACTACTTCATGTTTGTTTCTAACTTTACTAAATTTACATTCCATGAGCTCTGTTTTAGACCTACTTAACCTAATGTTGTTAAATTCTAAAGCATTCATTCAGATTTCCAACTTGGCATTACTCCATTTCTAGTGTCATCCACTAAAACTATCTTGTCTGCAAAAGGCATGCACCAAGGAATAGTGCAAGCATTGAGCTCTGTTTAAAATGAAGTTCACAGTTTGGACTTCAGCAAAATAGTTTCCCCCCAAATGAACTCAATCCCCTTAGACCTCTCTTTCCCCTTCAGAACAATGCTACATTCTCTTTTAGTGCTTTCCCTAAACTAACTATAAAGACCGATGCATTGGACCTTATGATATAAGGTAAAAGAAGCATAAAAGGACCTTCTGGAGTATGAGAATCTGAGTGGAAAAGATTGCTTCAGGTCATTCACGTGGAAAGAAATTGACAAATCTATGTAAATGCAGCAGCTCAAATGTTCTTAATAATAATACCAAAACGATCATCATCGAAATCATATTTCTAGTTGAAACTAATCCAAACTTAAACATTAAAAATATTTGGTAGTATAGTATTTTACGTAAAAGTTTTTGGCTGAAACAAGTTTTTTGTTGGATTTTTCAACATCTGTATCATGCAAAAAGCATTGTTTCATACCTCCTTGAAACTAATACAACCATCAATCTACACCCAAAAAAGAAAACGAAATATAAATTAATTAAATTACTATGCCTTGGGACAGGTATCAGTTCCTGCAAAACAAAGCCTTTGTAATTTTTGACGGCCATTAATTACTCCGACAATCAAAGTGTGAAATCCTTCATCTCTTTTTAATATATCCATTCATGGTCTACACTTTTTTCTTCTAGTAAATTCAATTGATAACATATATTCATAACCAAGAATTGACAAAATTTTGAGATCTAAACTCATATCAACACCAAATGGGCAACAGTATCACTATTCAATTATGATCACACTTCTCTCTCCTTTATTTTCACTATTACCAATACCATAATTGTTCTTTACAAGATTTCTCCAGCAAGCTCAATTCTCTGTGAAATTCAACCAAGAGTTACATGCATTAAAATTTGAAACCGTGAAGATACCCTTAAAAAAAAAACATATCTATACCGTAAAAGATTTTATTACAAGAACTTAAAATTCTACAACCACAAAATTATCAAGTATTACCACATAAAAAACCAAACAATCACACATCAAATAGCAAAAGAAAAATCTTAGCTCACAATGACACAACACAATACTCTTTCAGAAATTCAACTTTATTCTACATAACCCCCAATATTTTTGCCTTACTGCTTCTGTTTTAAGACAAACCCAGGTGCCAAAGTTCCGCATAATTCAACAATTTCAATCAAGAACCAAATTTTCTTCACAACCCACTAAAAAAAAACTGCCACAAAAACAAGAAAAACAAAATCAGGCTTACCCAGATGGAACTCATGGCCACATTGCAGTTTAGCCCTGGATCTTCCCCCATTAATATTCAAGACCAAATCCAAGCAAATCGAGCATGAAACTCCAGAAGAAGAAGGTTGAGGTTCCAAAACCGCAACCCCCTCACCATTACCATCCATTTTAGAACTAGAACCAGAACTAGAAGACGATGGTGAATGATCACTTTGTCTCCTTCTCTGATGAGCCCACCTTCCCTTGTCCTCCACCAATCAAAACCCACAACTTTTTTTTTTTATTTCGTTTCACCAAAAAGTCTGAATCTTTCTTTCTCTCTCTCTTCTCTGTCTCTGTGCCTGTGTCTCAGTGTGTGTGTTTACCTTTTTTTTCTCTCTCCGACCTGTCAGATTACGTGGTTCGGAGTTCGGACCTTACATGGACTGTCTTTGGAATCTACTTAATACTATGGAAATGCACGAATTAATTAAAATTATATGTTAAAAAAATATTAATTAAGTGGGTTCCAATTAGGTTAATTAGTAAAAAATTTTATGATTGTATAAGAGATCTGAAGTTCAATCTCCGCCTATACCAAAAACTGATTGGTGTCTTGGTCTGATCATAAAGAACTATCATTAGGAACTAACGCTATAAATTGAAACTCTCTAAAAAAAAAAAAATTATATATAAATATTTTACTTAATGAGTCACATCAAAATTTAATATAATTTCAATAAAAATAAATTAATAAATGTGGGGCCAGAAAGAGTCAGGCAACCTCGGCCCACTTCGAACCAGGCCCAAAGGCCCACGCCGAGGACGCGTCCAATGTCCGAGGACTAAAGCGTAAAGCCCAGTTGCCTAGGAAGCATTGCCGAGGATGATTACTTCCTCGGATGTCCGAGATCAGAAAGTAAGCAAGCAGCACACCATCAAGGTGAGCCTCCCCGAGCATCCAAAGGGCAAATAACAAGTACCAAGCGCCGGACATGGAAGCATGGTGGAGGAGCAAGTTCCAGATGAACTGTCACCTCCACATTAAATGCCCTCAACTAACGCCCTGGCCGCATTAATAAGGACAGGACCCCTGAACAGTGCCGTCTTGGGCGCTGCAACCCACAGGAGGGATGGGAATGTAGTTGATGGGACAGGTTCTCAAGTGGTGGCCTAGTTGATCAACAAATGTAAGGCTATGATCAACTGAGAGAGAGGTATATAATGTAAGAAGTCTCTCTTGAAGAGGGGGGGACGGAAAAAAACCAGAGAAAAGTAATACTGTAGCAGCTTGTATTCTCTGAACCCTTGTAACCTTTCTTCAAAGAAATAAGAAGAACTTCGAGCTCTGGAAGGCACGTCCGAGGAGCATTATTGTGCATCCCAACCCACACTTAAATTATTAGCATTCACGTATAACCATGCATGGCCGTTGCATTCCTCACTAGGGCCTAGCTCTTGAACCCATACTCTATAAATTCATTGCAGGGTTAGTCGGACTTGGGTCCACTCTCTCAACCCGTAGAAGTGCTCGGAACCGGTCCCTACAATTGGCGTCGTCTGTGGGAAGAACTTGTGCGTTAGTAAGGACAACAGTCAAGCATGGTAGGATCAGGACCTCGCCAAGGAAATCCCCATCGACCCGAACTGGCTAAGTCCCGACATCAGGGTAACTATGGCAACCCCGGAGGCGGTCAGAACGAGAACGGACGATTTCGAGAAGGAAGCGTGCATACCTCAACCGCGAGTGGAAGCCAAACCCGCCGGGACGGGCACGTTCCCCAGAAGCGCGACGATGGCCAGGCCACGCGATCGGAGGAGGCCCATAGCCACGCTTCCCAGAGAAACGATGATAAGGTGGCCATGCAGCGCGAGATAGATGATCTGAAGAGGAAGCTGCGCCGTGCGCAGCGAAGACGATCCGAACCCAGCCCTAACCTGCCCTCTGATGACGAAAGTGATGACGAATACAGGCAAAGGTCAAGAACGCCCCCTAGCGAGACTTTCTCCCACGAGGAGGAGCGCTACTAGAGGCGTAGGCGCGCCAACCCAACCCCCAGGGGCTTAGGAGGTGATGCCATGAGCAAGGCGCTGGATCAGCTCTCCAAGTCGCCCTTCACGCGTCGCATAGAGGAGGCAGAGCTTCCTCGGCGGTTCCAGCAGCCAACCTTCACCGCTTACAACGGCAAAACGGATCCTGTGGAGCATGTGAGCCAGTTCAACCAAAGGATGGCTGTCCACTCCAAGAACGAGGCGCTGATGTGCAAAATCTTCCCATCCAGCTTGGGGTCTGTGGCAATGAGGTGGTTCAACGGTCTAAGGACGAATTCCATAGACTCGTACA
Organism: Quercus aquifolioides; assembly: GCA_019022515.1. Lineage (NCBI taxonomy): Eukaryota > Viridiplantae > Streptophyta > Magnoliopsida > Fagales > Fagaceae > Quercus > Quercus aquifolioides. The sequence goes on from CM032336.1 coordinate 32,341,535, forward strand.
GGCAGCTGACCCAGGCTTTTGGTTCCCATTTTGTTACGAACAGCAGGCCTCCTCGGCCCATGAGGGCGGTGCTGTCCTTATCCATGCGTGACGGGGAGACCCTCAAGGCTTACTCGGACAAGTACTGGGAGATTTACAACGAGCTGGACAACAAGTATGACGCTGTCGCCATCAATACATTCCAGAATGGACTACCAATGGGGCACGGCCTGAGGAAGTCCTTAACCGGAAAGCCCGCCACCAGCGTGCGGCAATTGATGGATCAGATCGACAAGTACAAGCGGGTAGAGGAAGATATGCTACAGGGCAAAGGCAAGGAGAAGGTTATCCCTCAGGAGAGGAGGGATTTTAGGTCGGACCGGTATAGCAACGCCCGCCCGAGGAGGGATTTCGGTGGGCAATCCGGGGCGACCAATGCCCAGACTGTCGGCGCCGTATTCCGAGAGCCCGTACACAGGGTGCTGGAAAAGATCAAGAACGAGCCATACTTCAGGTGGCCGACTAAGATGACTGGAGAACCTGATAAGCGCAACCAGAACCATTACTGCCAATACCACCAGGACCACGGACATGCCACGGAGGACTGCAGGAACCTCTGGAACCACCTGGACCAGCTAGTCCGGGAGGGAAAGCTGAAGCACCTTCTGCACCATTCCAGCGGCCAGCAGGGCCAGATTTACCAAGAGCCTCGGAGCGACACCGCCATGGGGCAGCCCGCTGGGACGATCAACGTAATCTTGGCGGCACCAGGAAGAACAGGCACATGCCCTTCGCGAGTGCTGTCCGTAGCCCAACTGCCCGCCGAGGACTCCTAGACAGGGCCAAAGAGGACCAGGAGGAGTTTTCCCCCAGCCTTGAGTTTCTCGGAGGAGGACAAGATTGGGACCACCCAACCCCACGATGACGCTCTAATCGTCACCCTCAGAATCGGGGGCTACGACGTGAAAAGGGTGATGGTGGACGGTGGCAGCGCAGCCGAGGTCATGTGTCCAGACCTCTACAAGGGGCTGGGGCTAAAACCGGAGGACCTCACACCTTATAGCTCCCCCCTAATGAGTTTCGACGGAAAGCTCGTCATCCTAAAGGGCATGATCAGGCTGCCCATACAGACAGGCCCAGAGGTGGTGGAGGTGAACTTTGTAGTGGTGGACACGTACTCCCTCTACACGGCCATCGTAGGAAGACCCTGGCTACACACCTTGGGGGGCGTTGCCTCCTCCTTGCACCAAAAGGTGAAGTTCCCATCAGGGGATTAGGTTCTGGAAATCCGAGGTTGCCAGCCCACAGCGAGGCAGTGCACGGTGGCTGTCATATCCTATCGGCTTGATGCACAGCCCTCGACCCCCGCCGAGGAAGGTTCATAGCAGTCAAAGACCTTGGTGGCGCCTCCTGATACAGCTGCCGAGGATGCTAGATGTGAGGACCTGGAGAAAGTGGTAATTGACGATGACCCGGAGAAGTTCTTCCAGGTCGGGACCCAGCTGCCTCCCCAGGAGAAGGAGGAGTTACTTGAGTTCCTCAAAAGGAACTTTGACGTGTTCGCATGGGACCCCTGCGATGCCCCTGGGACCCCTGCGATGCCCCTGGGATTGATCCATCCTTCATCTGTCACCACCTTAACGTCAACCCATCCGTGATCCCCAAGAAACAGCCACCCCGGCGCCCGTCGAAGGAGTACGCTGATGCAATCAGGGAAGAGGTCAATAAGCTTAAGCGCGCGGAGGCTATCAAAGAAGTCTTTTACCCCGAATGGTTGGCCAACACTGTGGTGGTCAAGAAGAAAAATGGGAAGTGGAGGGTTTGTGTGGACTTCACAGACTTGAACAAAGCATGCCCAAAGGACCCCTTCCCAATGCCATGAATAGACCAGCTAGTAGATGCGACGGCGGGCCATCCTCGGATGAGCTTCCTAGATGCCTTTCAGGGCTACCATCAAATCCCACTAGCCTTAGAGGACCAAGAGAAGACAGCCTTTGTGACGCCCATTAGGAACTACCACTACAAGGTCATGCCATTTGGCCTGAAAAACGCTGGATCCACCTACCAGAGGATGATGACGAGAATGTTTGAGCCGATGTTGGGCAAGAGTATCGAGGTCTATGTTGACGATATGGTGGTGAAGAGCAAGCTAGTGTCCGAGCACTTGGAGGACCTCGACCGCACATTTGACGTCCTGAGAGAGCACAAGCTCCGACTTAATGCCTCAAAATGCTTGTTTGGCGTAGGCTCTGGCAAGTTTTTGGGGTACATGATCACCCACCGTGGGATCGAAGTCGACCCCGACCAAATCAAGGCCATTCACAATTTGAAGCCTTCGTAGAACCCCAAGGAGATCCAAAAGCTTACTAGGATGATCGCGGCGCTGAACCGATTCATTTCCAGGTCGGCTGACAGGTACAGGCCCTTCTACCTCCAGATCAACAAGTGGAAAGGATTTGAGTGGTCCGAGGATTGTGCCGTAGCTTTCCAGCAACTCAAGGAGTATCTATCCCGGCCGCTTATCATGTCCAATCCTGAGGCCGACGAGGTCCTATACGCATACCTTGCGGTGGCGCCCCACGCAGTGAGCCTAGTGCTGGTACGGGAGGACAATGGCGTTCAAAAGCTAGTTTACTATGTCAGCAAGTCTCTGCACGAAGCGGAGGTCAGATACCTACCCCTAGAGAAAGCCATACTGGCTGTGGTCCATGCCACGAGAAAGCTCCCCCATTACTTCCAAGCTCACACGGTGGTTGTCCTAACCCAATTGCCCTTGAAGTCTGTACTCCGGACCGCTGACTACACGGGAAGAATCGCGAAGTGGAACACAATTCTGGGGGCTTTCGACGTCAAGTACATGCCTCGGACCTCCATAAAAGGCCAGGTTCTGGCAGATTTGATGGCCGAGTTCGCTGAACCAGTCGTAGAAGTGACAACTGAGGAGAAGAGCTGTGATGAGAAATCAGTTGGGGCAATCTCCATCCCGGAGTCACCATGTTGGAAAGTGTATGTTGATGGCGCGGCAAACCAAAGGGGGTCCGGAGTGGGGCTGGTCCTAGTATCCCCTGAAGATCATGTCATAGAGAAGTCCCTGAGGCTCGGATTCACGGCCACAAACAACGAGGCCGAATACGAGGCATTACTGCAAGGGATGATCATGGTGCAAAAGATGGGAGGAAAGTCGATAGAGATGTTCTCAGACTTAAGATTGGTGGTAGGACAGGTAAAGGGGGAGATGGAGGCCAGAGATTCGAGAATGCAAGAGTACCTTAGCCAAGTCAAGCGCTTACAGTTGGAGTTTGGCCTCTTCAGCTTGTCCCATATTCCTAAAAGTGGGAACAGTCATGCCGATTCACTAGCCACACTCGCAACCTCCTCAGCAGAGGCTCTGCCTCGGATCATACTTGTGGAGCACCTGGAGGGGGCGAGTGAAGTGCCAAAAGGAGTGATCCCCATCCACCAAGTTGAGATGGGTCCCAACTGGATGGCCCCAGAGTGAGATTCCTCAAAGATGATGTCCTGCCTGAGGAGAGGTCAGAGGCAGAAAAGATACGAAGGAAAGCTCCTCGGTTCTGGTTGTCTGAGGATCACAAACTATACAGGCGCTCCTACTCTGGGCCATATCTGCTGTGCGTTCACCCCGAAGCGGCAGAATTCTTGCTCGAAGAGCTGCATGAAGGAATCTGTAGGAGCCACACAGGGGGGAGATCCCTGGCTCACCGAGCTGTCTCACAAGGATACTGGTGGCCGGGGATGCAGCAAGAGGCCCAGGAGTATGTCAAGAAGTGTGACCAGTGCCAAAGGTTCGCCCCAAACATCCATCAGCCAGGAGGGGCCCTCAATCCTTTGTCCAGTCCATGGCCGTTCGCCCAATGGGGCTTGGACATTATGGGACCTTTCCCCAGAGCACCAGGGAATAAGAAGTATCTGTTGGTGGCCACGGACTACTTCACCAAGTGGGTTGAGGCCGAGCCGCTAGCCAACATTAAGGACGTAAACGTGAAGAAATTCCTTTGGAGGAACATAGTTACACGATTCGGGGTCCCTCATACCCTCATCTCGGATAATGGGCTCCAATTTGATAGCAAGGCCTTCAGGAGGTACTATTGCGAACTTGGGATCACAAACAGGTACTCAACGCCAGCCTACCCTCAGGGAAACGGACAGGCCGAGGCTGTCAACAAGGTAATCGTCAATGGGCTTAAGAAGAGACTGGATGATGCCAAGGGGAGATGGGTAGAAGAGCTGCCCCACGTCCTCTGGACGTACCGGACCACGCCCCGGCGCTCAACAGGGGAAACACCTTTTGCCATGACTTATGGTGCGGAGGCAGTGATCCCCCTGGAAACAAACTTTCCGACACTAAGGACGAGCTCCTTCACTCCAGGCAGCAATATGAACTGCTGGGGCGGAGCCTGGACTTGGTAGATGAGCGAAGAGAGCGAGCAATGATCCAGCTGGCCTATTACCAGCAAAAGCTCAAGCAAGGATATGACGCCAATGTAAAGCTCAGACCACTAGCACCGGGGGACCTGGTGCTGAGAAAGGTCGTAGGAGCTGCCAAGAACCCTTCTTGGGGAAAGTTGGGACCTAACTGGGAGGGGCCTTACCGAATTACCTCAGTAGCAGGGATAAGAGCATACTATTTAGAAGATTTAGATGACAAACCTGTACCTCGTCCATGGAATGTAAATAACCTGAAAAGGTATTACTATTAATGAAGAAGTCTCTTTTGAATAAGATGTTCTGCCTATCATGATTGTGTGTCTCGTGTCCTGACGGCCAGACTGGGTACTAGACAGAACCAAGGTCTTACATGGTCCAAGGACTCAAACCTATGGGGAAACTAGTTACTTACAGATGAACTGAAGCGTTAGACAGAACCAAGGTCTTGCATGGTCCTCGGACTCAAACCTATGGGGAAACTAGTTACTTACAGAAGAACTGAAGCGTTAGACGGAACCAAGGTCTTGCATGGTCCTCAGACTCAAACCTATGGGGAAACTAACCACTCATATATACCTGGGTACTAGACAGAACCAAGGTCTTGCATGGTCCAAGGACTCAAACCTATGGAAAACTAGTTACTTACAGCCAAACTGAAGCGTTAGACAGAACCAGGGTCTTGCATGGTCCTCGGACTCAAACCTATGGGGAAACTAACCACTCAAATATACCTGGGTACTAGATAGAACCAAGGTCTTGCATGGTCCAAGGACTCAAACCTATGGGAAAACTAGTTACTTACAGCCAAACTGAAGCGTCAGACAGAACCAAGGTCTTGCATGGTCCTCGAACTCAAACCTATAGGGAAACTAACCACTCAAATATTCTTGGGTACTAGACAGAACCAAGGTCTTGCATGGTCCAAGGACTCAAACCTATGGGAAAACTAGTTACTTACAGCCAAACTGAAGCGTTAGACAGAACCAAGGTCTTGCATGGTCCTCGGACTCAAACCTATGGGGAAACTAACCACTCAAATATACCTGGGTACTAGACAGAACCAAGGTCTTGCATGGTCCAAGGACTCAAACCTATGGAAAACTAGTTACTTACAGCCAAACTGAAGCGTTAGACGGAACCAGGGTCTTGCATGGTCCTCGACTCAAACCTATGGGGAAACTAACCACTCATATATACTTGGGTACTAGACAGAACCAAGGTCTTGCATGGTCCAAGGACGCAAACCTATGGGAAAACTAGTTACTTACAGCCAAACTGAAGCGTTAGACAGAACCAAGGTCTTGCATGGTCCTCGGACTCAAACCTATGGGGAAACTAACCACTCAAATATTCCTGGGTACTAGACAGAACCAAGGTCTTGCATGGTCCAAGGACTCAAACCTATGGGGAAACTAGTTACTTACAGCCAAACTGAAGCGTTAGACAGAACCAGGGTCTTGCATGGTCCTCGGACTCAAACCTATGGGGAAACTAACCACTAATATATACCTGGGTACTAGACAGAACCAAGGTCTTGCATGGTCCAAGGACTCAAACCTATGGGAAAACTAGTTACTTACAGCCAAACTGAAGCGTTAGACAGAACCAAGGTCTTGCATGGTCCTCGGACTCAAACCTATGGGGAAACTAACCACGCAAATATACCTGGGTACTAGACAGAACCAAGGTCTTGCATGGTCCAAGGACTCAAACCTATGGGGAAACTAGTTACTTACAGATGAACTGAAGCGTTAGACAGAACCAAGGTCTTGCATGGTCCTCGGACTCAAACCTATGGGGAAACTAACCACGCAAATATACCTGGGTACTAGACAGAACCAAGGTCTTGCATGGTCCAAGGACTCAAACCTATGGGAAAACTAGTTACTTACAGAAGACTAAGTGTTAGACAGAACCAAGGCACTGCATGGTCCTCGGACTCAGGCCTATGGGAAAACTAACTACTTCAGAAGACCAAGTGTTAGACAGAACCAAGGCACTGCATGGTCCTCGGACTCAGGCCTATGGGAAAACTAACTACTTCAGAAGACTAAGTGTTAGACAGAACCAAGGCACTGCATGGTCCTCGGACTCAGGCCTATGGGAAAACTAACTACTTCAGAAGACTAAGTGTTAGACAGAACCAAGGCACTGCATGGTCCTCGGACTCAGGCCTATGGGAAAACTAACTACTTCAGAAGACCAAGTGTTAGACAGAACCAAGGCACTGCATGGTCTTCGGACTCAGACCTATGGGAAACTAACTACCTCAAGACTAAGTATTAGACCGAACCAAGGCACTGCATGGTCCTCGGACTCAGGCCTATGGGAAAACTAACTACTTCGAAGGGATCCTAAGTGTCTACTCGAAGAAATTCTACCTGGTCCTTAGGACGCAAAAGGTCCGCCCGAGCCTACATGCCCTCTCGTTATAATAATTGATGCCGCGATTGGCCGAGATACAATTGAAGTTAAAATCATACAAGTAAAGAAAAAGCGGATAGCGTGCAAGTAAACAAACAGCCACAACAAACAGAAAAAGAAATGAGAATCACATTGCATTAAGTCTGTAAAAATTACATCATAGGAGTCACGTTACAAAAAGAAAAAGGGAAGAAAAAGATGCAAAAAATAAAGTGAAGCAGGCAGAGGCGCCAAGGAGCCTAATCCTTCTATTTAGTTGCCCGCTCCGGTGGGTGGCTGGCCCATAGCTGCCTCGGGGTCCTCTGAGCCCTGACTGAGTGGGATGGCCTGCAGAGGCACGGCAGGAATAGCTGCCCCCTCAGCAGAAGAAACTTGGGCATCGGGGGAGGGTTTTGTAACCTGCTGAGGCGCTTCCTCGTTAGAGCCGTCACTCAATTCAACCACCACGGGAGAATTACTCCCTTGAACTAGCTCACCAGTGGGTCCAGCGTCCGAGGCCCCCTCACCTGGGGTAGTAGCAGTCTCCACAGCGGCCTCCTCAGCCTCAGAGCCATCTGGGGCAGCCTCGCGGATGGCAGGGGGGTAGTACATGCTCTCCTCCTTCCACAGGTCAGAAGAGGACTCCTCCCCAGCTTGTTTGAGGGCTTCACCCCAAGTTTCGGAGCAGTAGCGCCTACATACCTCAGGAACTTGGGATTTGTAGGCAGCTGCTGTCTCAGTTGCCCCGGCAGCATAAGCAGCCTCCTCAGCTTCCTCCTTGGTGGCCCAGGCCTCCTCCCTACCTTGCTCTGCCTCAAACTTGGCCCTCACAGCTTCTTCTTTGGCCCATTCAGCCACCCTCTTGGCCTCCTCAGCATCAGCCATCTTATTCGTCAGGCCAGCTATCAGCTCCTCGGCAAGCTTTAGCTGCCCCTCTACCTCACCCAGACGCTTCGTCTGAGTCTCAGCCTGCCTCTGGGCACCCTTAAGGCCTGACACTGCGCTGTTCCGAGCCTGGGTCATTGCCTTCAGCTCCTCCCTGGCCTTGGCAAGGTCCTCCTCGGAGGTCTTAAGGGTCCGAGTGGCCTCCAAGCGCTTCTCGCGCTCTGCATCCATGGCATTTCCATGGTCATTGGCCGCCTCCTCCAGCCTGAAGGTGGCCTGGACAGCCTGCCAAACAAAACGGATACATAATAATAAGCCGAGCTCAAAAAAGAAAGGAAGGCAAAAAAAAAAACTGAAGCGAGAAAAGACACAAGTGTTGAGGGTCTTACCATCCCCAAGTATCGCTTGAGGCTGAGGAAGACCTCCCTACTCCTCATGGTCCCCAACTACGCCATGTCCGCAGGAAGTAGTAGGCATCTCTCCACCGCGTCGGCCACGTATGCGCCTTCGCCCTCTCTAAAATCCCTGAGGGAGGAGTTATCCCTCAAGGGGCCCCATGGAGCATCGGGGCGAGGAGCCAGGCCTGCACCTCGGGCGGGGCCTCGACCTGTTTGTCCTGAGCTGTGGAGCCTATCCTCAACTGCTTTGAGGGCCGCCGAGTGTCATCCCCCTCCCGAGTGGGCCCAGATTTGTCCTCGATGGGCCTCTTGCCCTTATCCTTCCTCTGCTTAGGATCAGCAGGCTCGTGCCTGGACGGCGGGTTCGTCTGAGGCGGAGGAGGAGGAGGCCTAGATTGAGTAGAGGCCAACCTGGTCTGGGCAGGACGAGTCTTTGGAGAAGGAGGAGGAAGCTTTGGCTTGGACTTCCCCGGCTGCCCTTCTATTAGGTCGAGCAGACTGGCTTGGGCTTTCTTCTTGTAACCCATCTCAATCCGAGAAGATGTCTCTGACGCTAGGAGGTCCGCTTCGGTCAGACGAGGATCACCCAAGTCTCCAGAAGGGTCCTCGGACTGGTGGACTTGTTCAAACACGTCAAAATCGTCCTCGGCAGGACCAAAATCTGCAACTTCCCCTTCCCTCTTTAGGTTCTCTCCCACGGCCTCTGAGAATGTGTGGGAGGAAGAGGGGACTGCTAGTGTGACGCCTTTTGAAGTGGAGGGATCCTCGAGAAACTCGAACCCGTCCTCGGTCACAGTTATTTTCTGCAGCCGAGGATCCTTTGCTCTGATCACGTGCTTTGGGGCCGCGAATGATTTTTGGAGCGGGGTGTACCCCAAGATTTTGTGAGCGGTTCTAACTTGGTGGTCTGCTTCGTTTTCGAAAACCGCCGACCTGAACACCTTCTGCAAATCCTCCCTGTTGATCAGGTTGAAGTGGCGCATGAAGGCGTGCGGATCTGCAAAAAGAAAACACATTCACGTTAGTAACCAAACAATGCAAAAAAGAAATGACGCATAAAACAAGTTAGAATCTTTGAACCCCCTCCTACTCCCACTACCCCACCTGGTGTCCCCTCTGTTGTCGGGCAGTGAAGGCCATCGTGCCACGCTCCGGACACGATGAGAAAATCCTCGTTCAGCCCCTTGTTGGACTCAGGGAGGCACTGGATAAGCCGGACCCTGTCGTCCCTCATCCTCATGTAGTACGACTTGTTCTTCAGGTGTTGAAGATTGTAGCAGTAGTTCACGTCATGATGGGTCAACCTTAGCCCCATCTTCTCGTTCAGAGCATCCACACTACCCAGAATTCTGAAGATGTTGGAGGCGCACTGGGTGGGGGTTAACCGGAAGTATGTAAGGTAACCCCTTGTCACCGGCCCCATGGGGATCCTCATGCCACCTTCGAGGAAGGCGATGATGGGAATCACCACCTCGCCCTCCTGCCTTCGAAGGAACCACTCCCCTTCCTCACAATACCTCAAGCCCACGTTGGCCGGTATCTTATAATCGGCGATGAATTTCTCTATCGCCTTTTCAGTGTAGACGTACTTCTTAAGCCTACCCATCCCAAATGACGCCTAAGAGAGCTAAAGAAAGAGCAAATAAAAGAGAAGGAGGAGTAGAGAGGAAGAAAGCTCAGAGAGGGATAGAGCGACTTACAGAAATGAGGAGGAGCTCCTCGGACAGGCTTTTTATGCTGGAGATGTAGATGAAAATTTGGCTGGACTCAGAGTGAAGGCGCAAGAGCTCTTGATTGTGAATGAAAAAAGGGGGAAAGCGGTTCGAATGAGTACTTATACCCTAGATGGAAGAGCCGCGCGAGTTTTCCCGCCCATAAATGCTAGGCGCATCCCCACCGTTAGATTGTCATCTGCCCGTTGAACATGGGGAGCACAGAGCCGCCCGAATTTAATACAGGACACGTTACGCGCACTGAAGCGTCAGTAACGTACCTTGGGCAGATGAAAGGCTCCAGCACTGACGAGGGATAAGACTCGATTGGACACGGAATAGGTCCGAGGATGTCAAAATCCTCCTTTCCGCTCGAGGATGCGGACAGCAAGATTTTGAGGGACTATTGTGGGGCCAGAAAGAGTTAGGCAACCCCGGCCCACTTCGAACTAGGCCCAAAGGCCCACGCCGAGGACGCGTCCAATGTCCGAGGACTAAACCGTAAAGCCCAGTTGCCCAGGAAGCATTGTCGAGGATGATTACTTCCTCAGACGTCCGAGATCAGAAAGTAAGCAAGCAGCACACCATCAAGGTGAGCCTCCTCGAGCATCCAAAGGGCAAATAGCAAGTACCAAGCGCCGGACATGGAAGCATGGTGGAGGAGCAAGTTCCAGATGAACTGTCACCTCCACATTAAATGCCCTCAACTAACGCCCTGGCCGTATTAATGAGGACAGGACTCCTGAACAGTGCCGTCTTGGGCGCTGCAACCCACAGGAGGGATGGGAATGCGGCTGATGGGACAGGCTCTCAAGTGGTGGCCTGGTTGATCAACAAATGTAGGGCTAGGATCAACTGAGAAAGAGGTATATAATGTAAGAAGTCCCTCTTGAAGAGGGGGGGGGGGGCGGAAAAAAACCAGAGAAAAGTAATACTGTAGCAGCTTGTATTCTCTGAACCCTTGTAACCTTTCTTCAAAGAAATAAGAAGAACTTCGAGCTCTGTAAGGCACGTCCGAGGAGCATTATTGTGTATCCCAACCCATGCTCAAGTTATCAGCATTCATGTATAACCATGCATGGCCGTTACATTCCTCACTAGGGCCTAGCTCTTGAACCCATACTCTATATATTTATTGCAGGGTTAGCTAGGCTTGGGTCCACTCTCTCAACCCGTAGAAGTGCCCAACACCGGTCCCTACAATATATATATGAATAAATAAGTTATAAATTAACATTCTAAAACATATGTGTAATGTCATAATAATAAGTTTATTTAGTAAACATATATCAAGCTATAAACGAGCTTAAGCTCGGAATGTTTTGTATCGAGCCCTATTGTTCATGAGCTTGTTCACGAACAATTTTTTTTGCTTGAGCTCAACTTGTTTATCAAACAAGCCTAAAACTAAGGCTCAAACTTGACTTATTTGTAAACAAATGAATATGAACGAGCTTTTTATTGAGCTGAGCCTGAGATATTCATGAACTGCTTGGTTCGTTTATAGTCCTATGTAATTGTAACAATTAGGCTGAAAAACGATTTCTTTAGTCTCTGCACATAAAATTACTTTAAATTGTTTTGTTTCGTCTTGCTTTGGGACTTGAATAAAACTAGTTCTTGATTTGGTGTTAGCTGTAGTGTTCAATAAATTAAAGCATTGGAAAAGATTAAGTAGTGTCTGTTAATAATTGAATATTAAATATTTCTTAGAATGAGCTTAGGGTATCTACCAATAATTGATTAGTGAACGTAAAGGGTGGTTGGCTTAAAGGTTTAAAAAGCCTCGTGAGATCTATGAGGTCTTAGATTTTAAACCTTTAGCCGAGTAACTCAAAACTATTCTTAATAGATTTATTCTTGTAATTTTCTAATGTGTGTGGTATATAATGACGATAAAGGACCCCCTCCAATTTCCTCCCATTTTTAATTGAATATGCGCGACATGTGACATGTATTTAATTTTATTAGATTCTACATGTCTTACATCTAAATAAAAATTGGAGGAAATTGAAAGATTCAATGAAAGGGTAAAAATTTAAAATTTAAAATTAAAGCAGTGATTAGTGAATGTTAATAGGTTAAAGACGGCCAAATTTATTCTTATTGAGTTATTGCCCAAGAGATTAGAGACACAATCTTGCTTACTATATAAAAGAGTAGGCTTTAAAGGCAAGAGAACAAAACTAGTCTCATTTAGCTCAAGAGCCCAACGTATATAAGCGAACAAGAGCATATTGAAACAAACAAATGTATGTACAAAACCTTCATTTCCTTTTTCCCCAAGAGAGAGATTGTACCCCTATGCATCCTAGATAATTCGTGCAAAACTAGTAGATAGTGAGATACGCACAAGTTTTGCACATGCTATTTGTGCACATACAACTTTCACACTATAACAATTAGCAAAGAAGACACAGTGAGGGAAATTGACAAAGCTCGCTTCTTTTTTCAAATGAGTAGGTAGCATTTGACACTAATTCTATTCAAACATTACACAACCCACTTTAGTTCATCTAATTCAGGAACTGCAACATCTTCTCTCATAACACCTGCATAATGATCATCCACATATGCCCCAGCTTGAGCAAATAGTTCCACCACTGCAGGCAACATACCATAGTACCTCTTCAAACCATTTACAAGTAGCTCACCACTATGCCTATCTCGAACATGCCACACATACACAGGAGGAATTAAATCATCAACTGTTGCCTCCTGCCAAGCATGTTGCCCATCCCTCATCTGGTGTTTAAAAGCTTGGCAATTCCTTACCTTGTGACCCTTAGGCCCCACTTGCATCTCTAAACAATATCCACAAGTTTGGACAGCATACTTCTTCATAAGTTTTGATGCTCCTGAACGCATTCTTTTCCATGCCTCCATGCCTTGAACGGCAATAGCTGCATAAATGCTAGAGCATTATATGCTTGTGTAAGAAATGAGTTAAGAACCTTTAACTTTTTTTCCCCAATAATGATTAAAATCTAATAAGTAAATGCTAATTAGGTCTTGGAGAAATAATCTTCCTAAATTATAAAAATGATAAAAATGAGAACTCAACTGGAATGATAATCCATGACACCCAAGACACCAATGGCAATTGAAGGGCTAGAAGAATCATAGATTTTTTAGGAGTAATCTTCTGATGAAAAGAGTCATAGATTTTTTCAACTTGGAAAAGAGTAGCTAGAAGATAACAAACCTTGTACATCATCGAAATGCAAGTCAAAAAACTTGTCTTCTTCACTCGACTTCTTTTTCTTATCCCAAAACCCGTATGTGTTAATATCTTTACCAGGTGTGTCATCTTTGGGAAATCTTCGCTCAAAATCTATAATTTTACCAGCAAGACTGTAAATAGGGAAGGTCCTTCTCCTTGTAGGGCATTCGGGTATGTCGAAACCTGCTTGAACACACAATTCTACAATTGCTGGAATTCGATCCACTTGGAGCTGCTCATTATGAGAAACAGCTCTCCCTACCCGGTCATATAGATGAAATGATTCTATAAGAGGCAAAATATGCTCCACACCTCCTCTTTCCCAAGTGTGCTCTTTGTTTTTTAGGCTACCAGCAACATCGCATGTCCTAATTCTGTGTGGTGGATCACCAACATGAACCTCTCCACACAAGCTGCATACAATAGACAGCCATTTCACAAGACAGATTTTTCCCCCCAAAAAAAATCCAAAAAGATAACCATACCAAAATAAAATACTTACCCATAGGTGTTGAATTTTTTTTTTACTCCATATCTAGTTTAATTAATTAAGGACTTAACATAACCAGATTTTCTGGATTAATGTTCACATGTAATGCCCATTGTTGTTGTTGTTTTTTCAAGGTAAATAAATTCATCAATGCCTTCTGTTTCTTAGAATTGTGATTTTCTAAAAATTGTGTCATCTATCTTTTAAAAATGTTATATCAAGTTAAACCAACATTACAATATTACATATGTGAAAAAAAACCTAGTAATTGACCTCTATGGTAATGGAGTGAATATAAAAATGTTTTAATATCAGATTCTTTGTTTCATGATTCATGAATCTAGATATAAGCCATTTCAATTTAATTAAAACTCTTAAAATATACTTTTTTATTCCCTGACCCACTAATTGTTCTTTTCAATAAGTGCCATTTTCTTTAACTATAACTTCAAGGATGTTTTGTGGGAATCCCATCTATTTAAAAGCCACACATCACTAGAAATTCGACCAACAGCCTTACATAGTTACATAACTGGTTACTCAAATCAAAATTTTAAAAAAATTATGCCTTTTACGGGTTTACCTGCAAGAAAAAATAGCAATGCTCTTAACAATCCTCGAGACACAAGCATTAAGCTTGGCTCTGGCAGCATACACTTCATGAGCAACTGGAACTAATCCCTTGACCAACAGTCCATTTTTGGGAGGCCGCAGAGTGTTCTCCTGCACCATCTGCTTCTCTTTCCTCCTCAACCTAGCTTCACGCTTGAGTTCATTAACACTCGTCACCAATGGCTTCCTCTCAGACTTCTTACGCTTAATTGGTAGCTCCACATGAGAAGAGCCAGTTGAGTACCAACCACAGAAATGCCTGTTTATCCCAATAAAGTTTTCAGCAGATCTTTCTGTGATCATATCAAGCAAGTTTACCACGTTTCTAATACGTCCACGCAACATTTCTGCTCATGACAATTTACCCATCTCTGCAATAAACAATAGTACAAGATTTACATATATAATGCATCAAAAAAACCATCACTCTTCAAACAATTCACATTAATAAAAATCAGCTTAGAACTTTGGCTACTTGCATTGCTTCAGTTACTGTGATAGTAACATTGAATTGGCAGTATAAAATCACTGTTTAGGGACTCATTTTAACATCTTGGAATGAAAATATGATATGGTAAGTGAATTTGTATGAAATAAAAAATGCAGTACTGTCACTCAAGCATTTAAGCAAACACGTAGCATGCAATGTTACTCTGCTGATAAAAGGGTTGCTCTGTTTGAGGAACAAAAATAGGTTTTACGTTAACTAATACATAAGATTATGTCAAGCTGTAAAAGGCAGTAATTAGTAAACCCCAACAACGAAATTTGAGACTGGAGAGTACCAAGAATTGAAGAACAATAACTTACCTTTCCTTTCCTACTGTGTCTTTGAAGGGCTCCATTGGTGGGTTTGAATGGGGCAATAACAATCACAATTTGCGATTTTGGGCCTTTCTGGGCTGGGTTGGGCTCATATGTTATTTGTTTTATTTTTGCTTATTTGGTTAGTGTGAGACTGAAAGGAAAAAAAATCACTCAAATTAGTCTCTCTCTCTCTCTCTCTCTCTCTCTCTCTTTAATGCTCTTATATTCATTTACATCACTTTAGATTAATATTCATAACTGATAAGGAGATGACTATATTTTAAAATATTTCACATTTTTTAAACATAAAAGTGAAGGTAAAAAAAATTGTATGTAAGAATATCATTGCCCTTTAAAAAAAAAAAAAAAAAACCCTTGGTTGATCTCTTTTTGAAAGTTGTAAAGCTTGTTCTTTACCTTAGTTTGGTCACTTAAGAAAATGGGAAAAGCTTATTACACAAAGGCTGTTAAACTCACATTTCTAACTTGAAAATTGTGACTTCAAGCTATAATTTCGGTTGATTTTTCGTGTGTGTGTAATTAGAGTAATTTTTAAGTACTTTTAGAATACAGTGACATGGTATTTCCCCCTTTCACATTCATGATGAATCCCAATTAATTAAATCTATGGAAAGATCCATCATGAATATGAGATAAGGGAGCATCACGTTCCCGTACTCAAAGAGCATTTAATAATTTTCCGTGTAATATATATATAATAGAGTATGTATAATAAACATTGTTCAAATTTTTTTTTCATAATGGCAAGTAACTATTATTTAGCTTTACATTATCCCCCACGGAAAAAAAAAAGGGCTTTACATAACTGTTGACAATATGTTATTGGAATAATTGCATATACTGTTCACCTAAATTAACTAGATTAGATAAAATGGCTAAACAACAAAACTTTCTCAGTTATTATTTTACCGTTTTACTGACTTGACAATTAACATCAAAATTTGTTTTATAGTAATCGAGCTTTATTATTTTGTTGAAAATCCACACTCAACCTTAAAATTTTGAGATTAAATCTTAATTTTTGTTATTGTATAGCACTATTAAGTATTGGAGTTGCGACTGATGTTAAATTTAAACCTTAAAATTTCAGGCCCAATACATTAGTTCGTAAGATGAGCTAAGCATTCAACCAAAAATAAATAAATTTGTAAGTAGAGCTAAGCTTGCTTATCCAAGATGTTCAATTATATGGTTTACTGCTAATTGCATGGTTCTTTGCTTAAATGGTGCTGATCAGATCTTCAATTAGAATCCAAAATTGCACATCAAGTGATTCAAGTTTGATGTTTTCAAAATTAATTTTAATTAAAACATAACCAAATAATTAAAAATTAATTATCATGATATCATCAACTTATGCCTAAATGATACTGATGAACATGTATTCTCAGACAATCCATAAGGATCCTGAATAGAGATGATATAATTTGCTGTTATGTGCATCAAGATTACTATGAAAATTAACTTCCCCAGTCAAAGACTATAACAATTTGTTTAGACAAAATTCAGCTGAATATATCACATGCCACATCTCAAAGCAAGTAACCTTGGTTCAAAAAGGATATAAAACATTGCACACTAACTCTCCACGTTTATTAGACCTATAATGGCGGCTGATGCAACAGCTATGTGCGTGTACATTTTTGAAGCTGGTAACCGTAGCTTAGTTTTTTTCATTTGGGCCTCTTCACAATCATCACGGTGCACTGAGCATTATGAAGACAATAGTCACTTACACTACCTATAACCGCCCTGCAAAAATTGTTAAGATTTTCTTTGATTAGCAAAGATTGCCTCCTTAACTATCCAAAATATTAATAGGTACAAAACAGACCCTTTTTCTTTATAATGTGGTCATGAAAACATTCATTTTGATCACATTAGCTTTGTTTGAAATCACGTTACATAGGCCAATAACTTTTACATCAAATGAAATTTTTTTGGTATTTTTAACAGAAACATTTAGGTTAATTATCCCTCCTCATTTAAAATGTAGAAAAAAAAATTCATAGATGAGAACAAATTAACATATTGTCTTAATGTACACAAACATTTTCTGAATCTAGCAATAGCATGCTCCACTAAAAGTTAGAAAAAGGGTTAGAACTTAGAACTTAGAACAATACCTTTAACAATACCTTTTTATAACTCCAAAGCCATGGCTGCCCACAACCAAGACAGATGCCTGGTGTTTTTCTACAGCATCACAGAGAACATTCCTAGCATCTCCTTGCATAAGCTCCACCATAACATCATTCACCTGCATTTTTTAGCAACTCAAACATTCAGAAGATAAGTGCAAGTTCACTAGGGCACCTGCACTTCATGTCATTGACTATATCTCCACGTGTAAAACTGTGACACTATGTTCACACAAAATGCTACCACAGGCCAATCAGGTTCGATTTACAATCATCAGATTAATTCCACTATGATTTGAAATGGAACTTGAAAATATTTGTGTGTGTTTGTGTATATTAAAGATGTAACCATGCATCCAGTGATTAGTACCAATTTACAGCCACAAATTTCGTCGGCTCTTTCTGCAACTAGAGCAGCTATCCTATTCAAATCTGCCTGTGAGTATGGTAGAACTTCTTCGGACTCTCCTACAAAATTGATCAGAATACAAATGAAGTTAATCAACCCCAGAAAATCAAAATTAATTTAACTACAACAACACAATCATAAAAAACCAACCAATTCTTTTGAAAAAAGATAGGGTAGTTATACTTTTGTCCCTAAAATTTGGTGTTAATTTAGATTTTGGTCCCTCAAAATTAATAATTAAGCCCGGATTTGGTCCTATAATTTTTTTTTAAAATGGAGAACAATTTGATCATTCCATCTATTTTGACTAATAGAATGCTGAAGCACCTAACTTTTAGGAATTAAATCAAATTAACCACATATTTAAGGGATCGAAATCAAACTAACCCAATATTTAAGGGACTAAAATCAAACCAATCTCATATTTAGGAGACCATAATCAAACTTATTCCAAATTTTAGTGACAAAACATATACTTTTTTTCTTTCTAAAAAGAAGTATATTTGTATATATTTAAAATATACATCAAAATATATATGAACATGTAAGTGTATATATGAAAAGTGTATCCATTTCGTGCATGTAAACGTGTGTGCTCGCATGAACTATGTTTGTATATGTAATGCATATTTTACATATTTAGAGATACCAGGTTTAGAGACAGAAGGAGATGGTTTGGCTTGGACGATGACAAGCCTGAAAATAGGGTTTGAAGCAAAGGAAGTGAAGAACTGCTTCAGGGTCCAGTCCAAAGCAAATGTGCTGTGTTCTTTATCACCAATACCAACCACCATCACTTGCTTCTCAACAATGGCCATTGCAATTATGTTGGTTAAGTTGTTCTCTTTGGCAGTCAAGAGTGCTTGGACTAGCCAAGTTAATTGAGGATTTGATGAATGACGGCAATGAGAATACTGAATAGAGATTACTAGTCAGACTATTTATACAAAAACTGAAACTTGTGTTTGTGCCTTTGGGATAAGTTTATAAGTACGAAAATATTAGTTGTAGACAGGTACACCGTACACTTTTTTTGATAAACTGGTACACCGTACACTTTTTTTTTTTGAAATGGAAGTGATATGGAATTAAACCATAACAAAGAGTCATACAGAAACTGTTTGCAAAGCAGGATAGAAAACACAAGTTACATCATTTCAGCTTGAATAAAAGAAGTTACACAAGAGGGCGTGACTCCAATCCAAAGGTGCTGAGTTCCAGATCTTCTAGCAAGTTGAGCAAGCTCATGAGCAACGGAGTTAAAATTTCTGCTTAAGTGCTTGAAAAGGCAGGTCTCAAAAGATTCACTAACTTGAAGAATACCCTGCACAATGTGCCCATAGCTGCTACCCGTGGCCTTATCATGGACTGCTTGGATGACATTCAGTGAATCTGATTCAATTATAACCCTAGATAGCTGAAGCTCCTGAGCCAAAAGAACACCATGCTCCAGCGCCATCACTTCCGAAAGTTCAGCAGTAAAGCAAGCTTGAAGAGGCTTGCTAAGAGCAGCCACAACTTGGCCAAGACTATCTCTAATGACAACACCGATACTAGAAGAGTTATCCAAGTCAGAAGACGCCCCATCAACATTTATTTTATGAAACCCATGGGGAGGAGGAACCCAGCAGGTTGGGGGAGCCCTTGGGTGACTGAAATCCCATAATGCCGAACACGCATAATCTTCAACACTACTCTTCACCAATTGCCGCACCTGATTAGGAGGGAGCCCACAACCCTCATGAACAACCTTATTTCTATTGTACCAAATGGCCCAAGCAATAGTAAAGAAAAGCTCTGAGTCTTGGAGTGTTGCATGGGAGAGAACAAAGATAGTAGAGTCAAGGATAGAATTTTTAATACCATGAATGTTCAGCGGATTCTCAAGCCAAAGATTCCAGACTGAGGATGAGAAAGCACAACCAAGGAGGGCGTGATCAAGCCTTTCAGCTTCATTTTTACATACTGGACAGGTCTTAGAATGGAAAATCCCTCTATGCTTTATGGCCTCCATTGTAGGAAGGCCGTTGATACAAGCCCTCCAAGCAAAGATCTTAATTTTTGGTGGAAGATGTAGGTGCCAAAGCTTCCTTCAAATCGGTTTGCACGAGTCTCCAGTTGAGCATTCTTCACTCCCATTTGATTCCAGCAAGTTATAAGCTAGATGGTAGGCACTTTTTACAGTGAAGTCCTCACGGCTATTCCCAATCCAAATTATTTTATCTTCAGGAAGGTCATGACTTAAGGGAATCTTTAGAATTGTCTCCGCTTCAAAAGGAAGGAAGGTAGCCCTTATTGTGTTCACTCTCCACCACTTTGTCATTGGATCAATTAGAGAGGAGACCATTGGAAATCGAGGGATATTGTTTGGAGGTGAGATGGCCTTGTAAGTAGATGGTGTTGGCAACCATTTGTCATCCCATATATGGATTAGCTTCCCATTCCCCACTCTCCACCGTGTTCCCTTCCTTATAACTTCAAGACTGCTGTGGATGCTCCTCCAAGAGTATGATGGGAAGTTTCCAATGTTTGCATTTAGAATGTCCCCGGTGGGAAAGTACCCAGCCTTGAGAACCCTTGCCACAAGAGTGTTAGGATTTTGGAGAATACACCAAAGTTGCTTTGTTAGCAATGCTTTGTTGAAAGTTTGCAAATTCCTAAAGCCCATACCACCACTAGCCTTCTGTTTGCATATGGTTTTCCAACTAACCCAACACATTTTAGTTTCTTGTTGCCGTTGGCCCCACCAGAAGTTCCTCATCATACTTTCAATTTCTTCACATAGGCTTTGGGGGAGAAGGAAGCACCCCATAGCGTATGTAGGAATTGCTTGGGCAACCGCCTTAATGAGAATTTCTTTCCCACCCATAGATAAGAGTTTGCCTTTCCATCTAGCAAGTTTCTGACCAATTCTCTCCTTCAGGATAGCAAACATTTGCGTCTTTGATTTCCCAATAAAGGATGGGAGGCTTAAATACTTTGTATGTCTAGTATCTTGCATTGGGCCAAGATTAGCTAAAATCTCTTCCTTAGCTTCTTGAGATGTATTGGGGCAAAAGAAGATTGAGGATTTGTCTGTGTTGATTTTCTGCCCCGAGGCATCCTCATATTTTTGAAGGATATGCTTCAGCACCCGGCTTTCCTCCACACTGGCTTTGCAGAAAAGAATACTGTCATCCGCAAAGAGAAGGTGAGTGACTCTTGGGCAGCCCTTACAAATGGATATACTTGTCAAAAGCTGGTTCCAAACAACCCTATTAATAAGTGCAGAAAGCCCCTCAGTACAAATGATAAAGAGGATTGGAGAGAGGGCGTCCCCCCGCTGAAGCCCCCAAGTAGGAATGATATTTTCACAAGCGGCCCCATTTATAAGAACTGAATATAAGGCCGAAGAAATGCACCTCATAATAAGGTCAATCCATTTTGAACTAAACCCCAATTTCTCCATGACCCCTTTTATGAAGCACCATTCAACCCTGTCAAAAGCTTTACCCATATCTAGTTTTGCAACCATATAGCCATCTCCCCCTGCATTTTTGTGGTTTAGGTAGTGCATCAACTCTAAAGCCACAAGAACATTATTAGTAATTAACCTGTCAGGAATAAAAGCACTTTGATTCTCTGAAATAATATGAGGGAGAATGACTTTGAATTTATTATCAATAGTCTTAGATATGAGTTTATAAACAACATTACATAGACTTATGGGTCGAAAGTCCGTCATTCTTTTGGGGTTATTTACTTTGGGGATGAGGGCAATGTTTGTTTTGTTTAAACATGCCATAGACACATTATTATTAAGAACATTTAAGACCATATTAGTGATGCTACAACCCATAATGCTCCAATACTTTTGATAAAAGATAGCAGACATACCATCAAGGCCGGGTGCTTTAGTAGGATGGATCTGTTTAAGAGCAATGGCCACCTCCTCCCTAGTGAAGCTTCTGTTTAGGTTTTCATTCATTTCTTCAGTCACCCGAGTAGGAATAGCATCAATAACCTCATCAATCCCCGATGGGGAAGCTAATGCATAAATGTTGTCAAAATAGTTTATGGCAGCTTGCGCAATACTGTCCTTTCCATCACACCATTGGCCTCGACTATCCCAAATTCCCAAAATAGTGTTCTGCTTGCGGCGCTTAGAAGCTTGGGCATGAAAGAAGCTAGTGTTTTTGTCACCTTCTCTAAGCCAATGCGCTTTGGCTCTTTGGCCCCAGTAAATCTCCTCATCATCAAGGAGATCATTGATTTCCCGTCTTAAACAATTAATTTCAGTGCTTAAAGATCCATCATTGTCTTGTAAGGTT
This sequence comes from Quercus aquifolioides, assembly GCA_019022515.1. NCBI lineage: Eukaryota > Viridiplantae > Streptophyta > Magnoliopsida > Fagales > Fagaceae > Quercus > Quercus aquifolioides. Next base: position 32,363,371 of record CM032336.1, read on the forward strand.
AAAGAGTTCAGGGCATTCCTTTTTTCCTAGATCTTTTTTGGAATCTGACCAAATACTTTGGAACTCCACTTCATTAACTCCACAGCACAGCCACTAAGATTAGACATAACTCCCTTCGGAGTACTAAGGTCAAGGTCCATCCCCCATGAATTTTCAATAATAGTTTTACATTCTGCATTCTTAGTCCACATTGCTTTGAAGTGAAAGCATTTAGCACGAGTTTGGCACTGAGTTGTTGAATCAGAGATAAGCAATGCACAGTGGTCGGATGTTGAATCGACCACGTGATGGGCTTTCATTCCTCCAAATTTTTCTATCCATTCTAAGTTGGCCAATGCTCTATCTAACCTTAGATATATTCTGTTCTCCCCATCTTGCATGTTACATCAAGTAAAATCAGAACCACAGTAGCCCAAATCCTGAAAAGCACAATAATCAACTACCTTCCTAAACCCATCCATTTGTTGTTGAGACCACCGTACACTTGTGTATACTTTTAATTGTATATCTAATTTGAATAAGTTTTCAACAAATAAAAATTGAATAAAAGTTATTAAATTATAAATATGACAACTAATTATGATATTAGCCATTAACAATTTTGCATAAAAGTGCTAAGTATTTAGTTTTCTTATTCAGCAAAATAAAACTAAATACTTATAAAAATATTTCAGTCTTTCTATTATGCTTAAGTGGGTTGCAGATATTGAACTTTTTAAAACCGTTACACTTAAAAAAATATTACAGGTTTTCTATCAGCAACGCACTTAAATTGTAAAGAATTTAGTTTATTTAGCCTCTGATTTAAGACTGATTCAGTGATGTAAAGGATTCCTTGTGAGTTGTGAAAATTAAATTCTCAAAGTTGTTTATTATTCTAGCTAGAGAAGAATGTGTCACCTTTCATATTGTTGTCAATTAGTCTATTTCCATTGTTAAACTTGTAGCATTGCCATATGTCAAAGAACACTAGTATTCTACTATATTCAAGTGATATGATAAATTATCTAAAATTTTTTAAAAAGAAAATTTGTGAAAACTTTGGCTTCTTATTTTGCCCCCTCTTTTCTTGAAGCTGCATGCATGAAAATATCTGATAGTATATCTCAAAGGTATCTCTTGGCTCTTGTTGCTTGTGAAGGAAAATATATTATAAAAGTGTAATACCCCAATTTGATTGATTGTGTGATGTGTGTGAGTGTGTGATAGAGTCCCACATCGGGTATTTACTGGGTAGTCTGGGCTTTATTAACAACTATAAGGAGCCTCAATTGTGACTAGTCCTTTTGAGGTATAGCGCAGATGTGGCTAGCGCTTTTCCTTGGGTCGTTACATAAAAGAAGGATGGATCTTGAAAATGAGAGCTAAATAAAGTACTCGCTAGCTATTTGATAAAATCTTTAAGGCTGTGATTAAGCGTTTAATTATATGGTATTGAATTTCTACAAGTGGTTTGCTTTGATTTTTGTATTAATAGTTGATCAAATCTGCTGACTCATTACCATGAGGGCTACAAAATAATACAATGTTCAAACCCTTTTCTCTGTCTCCTTTAAAGCATGCTTAAGGTCTTTTTTTTTTTTTTTTTTTTTAAATTGTATGCTTAAGGTCCTTATATATATAAAAGAAATTTATTTTTTCTCAAACTAGAATGACATTGAAAAACACTATTAGATACTCCAAATGAAGTATATATAATTGATATTGGATGCAACATTTTTTTTTTTTTGTTATACAAGATAGAATTTCTATTCTAACATAATTTAAGTGTATATGTGTGTAAAACTTCCTCCTGGAGATTTGAACCCCGACCCTTACCCCCCACACCCTACAAGCACTTATACTTGTGGAGTGACTCGCACCTTAAGGGATGTTGAAACACATTACCCCCGGGTAGAAAGAGTGTGCTTGACAATTGTCTACGCATCACCGAGACTACGCCATTACTTCCATTAGTATCAGCCCTCATAAGTGGCTACCACACCCCCACGATTCTGACACGGGGCAGACAAAGACTTGAGAGTCCACGACTTGATCAACGAGGTGACCCACCAATGGGATCGAAGCATCCTCGCTGCCACCTTCACTCAAGCCACAGTGGAAGATATCTTGAGGATTAAGGTGGACACGTTGAACACAAGAGATAAGTTGACGTGGAAGGAAAATTAGCGCACTGAGTTTACGATGAAGACTACATATCAAGTGGCTCTCCGGCTCAGCCATCCCCCTTCTGGGGAGCACTCCTTCGCCTCATATGATCAATGCCTGTGGAAGAGATTATGGTCCCTAAACGTCCCTCCAAAGGTTCAGACTTTTATGTGGAGAGCTTGCTGCAATGTTCTCCCTACAAAATCCAACCTTGCCTAGTGGAAAGTGCAGATTGACCTTAAGTGCTCTTTTTGCGACTAGCAAGATGAGACAATAGAGCATATTCTGTGGGAGTGCCCTTTTGCCCATAACGTTTGGACTTTGGTTCGAGATAAGCTGCAAAAGAGCAGTTCCGTGACCAAGAATTTCTTCATGCTTGCACGTCATATGGTACACACCAAGGGTGTGCGGTTATCGGATGTAACTTAAATATAAAAAGAGCAAGTGGTTTTCTTTAATTTTTGTAATTATGATTGATCAAATCTGCTAGCTCATTAGTCATTACCATGTGTATTATATGCATGTAATATTCACAATTGATCATATCCAATAAAAGTGATATGAAGGTGAAAAAAAGGGTATCATTATCAAAGTCATTCTCGAAAGTAGGAATAAAACAAGAAATAAAAATGTCACCTTCAAAATAAAATAATAATAATCGTAGAAGGATGGGTGGAGAAAAAATAGTTGAATGCGTCTAAACTTTAAAAAGGTCAAAATTTTACACTAAATTAATCGCTTGAGGCAATTTTTTTTTCTTCCCTATTTTCAAGTTTATATAACTATTCAACCTCCACTAGATGGAGAAGTACCACTTTTCAGTGAAGAAGGAGGTGCAAAATACCCTCGATATGCCATCCACTTGGTGTAGATGTTCCTTCCCCTCACAATATTGAAATAGAGTTGTTCATGTTAGGGGATTTAGGCCCTAGTTGTGCTAATTAACCAATTATTAAGCCAAGCATATTAATTAGTCCAACTATATATGTTCAAGGCTTGGTTAATGTAATCACGCATAATATTTCATAAAATAAAAAATGGCTGAAACACATGAACATGCAATATGATGACGTAGGGAACATTAATGGAACAACTATTCCTGAGTAAAAATTAGTACGAGTCATGATGAGGGCTTAACCACCAACTCCAAAAAAAAAAAAACAAATCCACTATATAAAATTGAAGTTTACAAATAGAATAATTATATTCTAATTTGATGCCTCATGTAGAACTTAATGACATTACCCAAAACAACTCCAAATTTACAAACTCTTCTATAAATTTGTGATTTTTGATCGATCTCAGTTGGTATCAAAATTCAAGAAACTTCAATTCTTCTTGGGCTTGAATCCTCGGTCTTGTCTTGGACTTGAACCAAACTTCAAACACAGTCAAGACTCACTAAACATATAAAACAGGAATACATTTTATCATGACTTGCTAATTTAATCCAATGGACTCAACAATTCATCAACACAAAATTCATTGTACAAATGGTATAAACTATAAACATAATGAACGCAAACTTTCAAAGAAAAATATTACAAAGGAGTTGTAAATCCACAAATGGAGATCTGTTTTTTCTTTGGGCTGCCTTGGAAAATGCATAATTAAAAACTTGTAAGTTTTTTCAAAGAACTGAAGAAGTTAATGTGGGCTGGTGAGAGGACAAACTTGTGTCAACTTAACAATTCCCAGCGTAACGATTTATCTAGATGCTGTTGCAAAAGTTTTTTTTTTCAAGGCGCCATTGATTTCTATCAAAATTCGCCTTAACAAGTCCTACAATAGTTTTAGAAGCAATACAACTTTCCACTTATTCTATTAAATACAAAATTCTTTTTGATATCATGCAACTCTTTGAAGAATTTTTTATGAGAATGAATGGAGAAAACTGTATGTAATGGCGTCTAAATTTTTAAAGCTTGTAACTTTGTTCTATATAGTTGGTTTTAATTTCTTATCTAAAACAACAAAACACAGATCAAACTCATAAACCCGATCAAACCAAACACAGAGATCAAACCCATAAACCAACACATATCAAACCCAAATCAAACCATAAAGGCATAAACCAACACAAACCCAGTTATCTAGATTAAACACAACCCAACCACAGCCACTTGACCCAATTTTGAAAATGGAGCCACAACCACCTGAGCTAATCTAAAGAGAGAGGGAAAGATGAGTTCAAGAGGGTGAATAAGTTCAAGGAGGAGCTCAACCATGGAGGTCTAGAGAGAGAGAGAGAGAGAGAGATAAAATTGGTGTGTTGATGAACATTGTCTTTTTTGACAAATTGTGATGCAGGACGGTTTTAGTTGAGTTTAGCTATATGTTTTCTGTAAAGCTAATTTGTTGAGGCTAGTGTGAATGGCCACATTATGTAGAGGAGCTATGCTAGCTCACCCATGATATTTGATTGTATGGTAAAAGGACTGGGAAAGTGCTTTGGTCCTTTCGTAATATGTTTATAGTTTCACAGTTGAAGGCCATGAAAACATGCCTTGCTTCAGAGATACTGAAATCAGTGTATAAAAATAAAATACACCTGCTCTTTTTGGCAGTTGGAACTTGGAATGCTTATGTGCAACTGTCACTTATGGGAAACAAATTCCTAATCAAACGCTTACAATGAAATATCAACATATCATTCAAAGTTGAGCAGAGTAAAACATGCCAGTTAAAGAGCAACTGTCAAATGCGATGATAGAAAAACCCATTGTACATCATCAAATTTATTTTTAAGTATCCCTTGACTGATCCAACTGCAATACATTTTTATGTGAAGCAGGTATGGTGGCTTAGTGTTTGATTTTGGGCCTCTTCACAATCATCACCGTGCAGTGGGCATGATGAGCACAGTAGTCACTGACACTGCCTAAAACAGCCCTGCATGAAAATTAAATTGATTGTTAAAACTTCAAAGTTTCATGGATGAGCAACATATTTCCACCAAAAGTTTCCAAGAAGGAAAAAATGAATCATAAGTAGTAAAAGGTAACATGTTATTGAATTCTTGCTTGTTACAGTTAACAATAGAAGCACCTGTTTTGATCAAGATCAAATAGCAGAAAATAAATAAGAACGTTCACTGCTAACTTATTTACAATTTAACAGTTGTAAACCATGACAGCAAAAATGAGAATAATTTTAGAGCAATACCTCTTGATAGCTCCATAGCCATGACTACCCACCACCAAAATGGATGCATGGTGTTTCTCCACTGCCTCACAAAGAACATTCCTAGCATCTCCTTCCACCACCTCCACTATGACATCATGCACCTGCATACATTCAGAAACGTTAAAAGAAGTTGCCTGGGCTGGGCTCAAAACTCTTGAGTTTCCATGTGTAAGATATGACAATTTCAGCATAAGATACCAAAACACAGGAATTATGTATGTGCATACTCGCAAGTATATATGTATATGTGTATACATGGATACTTTCAGGGATGAACTCACTATCATAATGTGAGCATTATATGCCATTTGATAAACCATCCACCACTATTTGCCTCCAGAGTGCTTAACTTTGAAATTACAAAATTTACTTAGATGTTGGTCAATGGATTTCTGGTTTTTGTGGGTTTCTTAGGCAAAGTGACAAACAGTGGTATCAGCATTAATATCTTGGCTTGAATTGAGTCAATGTGCATCCCTTTCATTTGTGATCAGATTCCTCTGCTATGATCTCTCTGTTTCCTCAACTCCCCAGGACCCCAAGCTACATTTGTTTTTCATTTTCTATGCCTGGATTTTGTGCACAAATTGACTAGTTGACCATGTACAGTGATTGCGCACGTCCACTCTTTTGGGTGACATTCTTTTATTGCTTTCCATTAATTGAATTTTGATCTTTTACTTTTATGAAAGGGGTCTGAATTAGAAGCTCATTGAGAATCAGTTTTCTACTTGTCAACCTAGCTAGTAAGTTTTGCAAAGACCACCCTTACCGCTGGGTCAGATTCCTAGTCTTAGATTATTCAGCTTAAACAATATATGCAAAAAGAAAAAAACTAAACTAAAACTTCATTTATTATTATTATTATTTAACTTTTAAAGCCATTGAATTGTTTAATGATAAAATTTTGAGACCAGCATATGATCAAACGTATCATGTCAGCATTATATAAACATGGTAAAGCCTGTAATATTGACTTTTAATATTGCCAAAGAGCTTTGTAACTCAGTTGTTACCTCTTAGTGTTTGAGGCCAAGATTCAAATCCTTTCATCCCTAGTTATCGAGTTAAAAATTTTAAATTAAAAAAAAAAACTATATTTGAAACATTTAGAAAGCGTTTAGATCACGTCCACGTTTTAACTTTTTGCGTTTCAGTTTTTTTTTTTTTTTTGACCAATGCTTGATGTACTGTTCATAGATGAACAATGCATCAACCGTATGAACAGTATTTTTAAACGTGCACAATAGTAAAAAATTATTATTTTGAGTTTTAAGTAAAATAAGCGGTTGTTCAAACAACCCTTAATAATTCAGGAAAAAAAAAATTAAAATCTCAAAATAAAATTAAAAATAAATCAATACCGATTTACTGTGGCAAGATTCCCTAGCCGTTTCAATAACTCGAGCAGCGATCTTCTTCAAATCAGCCTCCACCATCGGTAAAACTTCGGCGGCTCCTAAAAATTATCCATCACAATCAATAACAATTCACTCTAATAAACCAAACTTACCCCAAAACAAAAATAATATTCCACGTCTATAAATCCATTTCTAGCTATATAAATATAATATCATTTCGAATCATTTTTTGTTGTTGGGTATTTGATGAAACAAAATATGAAAAAGATGGAAGTTTTATCTTTTACCAGGTCCGGCGAGACCTAAGGCGGAGGAAGCAGTGGGTTTGGCGTGGACGAGGACGAGCTTGAAAGGATGGTTGGAGGCGTAGGGTGTGAAGAAGTGATCCAGAGTCCACTCCAAAGCGTAGGTGCTGTGCTCGCTGTCGTCGATAGCTACCACCATCACCTGCTTTTCTGCTACTGCTTCTGCTGGGCTTGCCATTTTCGAATCGAAGAGTGAGTGACAATCAGAGCTTTTGTTGTTTCTGGAGTTTATTAGTTTATGGATTTGGAATACTTGGCATTTGGACTTTATAGAAAGAGAGGAGACATAATTGGACGCTTTCTCAGTTTCTCTCGAAGCCACTGCTGACAGGTAATGAGGAAAACGACGTTGTCGTTTTCTGGTTATCCACGTAACTCATTCGATGCTTCATGATTGCCGTAAGGCGTAACGTAAGTGCTATGAAAATTCTGATTCCCGTAAGGCGTAAGCTAAGTGCTATGAAAATTCGGGTGATGATTGGGTTAGTGGGCCAAATTGGCCAAATACCATCAATTTTTGAACTTTTTTGCACGAAAACACTGTTTCGGAAATAAATAGGAATCTACCACCTTTTTAAGTACTTGAGTTTGGTGAACTCAAGTACTATATTTTATAATTCCACCATGGCATGGCTGACATGGCAATTGGGATTTAAAAAATCTGCTTAGTACTCGAGCTTCCTGAGCTCGAGTACTGTGCGGGTAAGCAGCTAAACTCAATCTTATTTGCTACTCTCACTTCTCACTCTCACTCACCAGAACACACTCTCACTCTCCTTCACACCTAAAGCCCAAACCCTCACACCATCGGCGGCAGAAAACCTGTCGGCGGCAGAAGACTTCGTCGGCGACCTCTCACTCTCAGTCTCGCTATCTCCCTCTCAATCTCACTATCATCTCCCACACGCTGTCAATCTCCCTCTCAGTCTCGCTCTTGCTCTCTTCTTCGGCACCACAAGCTCTTCTTCTTTCTCCATTTCTCACGGCAACACAGGTTCGTCACTCTAACTTTTCTCTTCTTTGATGACCTCTCTAATCCTCTATTTCTACTAAATCTGAATCCATATAGGCTTTGGGATGTGGGTTTCATTTGATTTTTTTTTTTTTTTTTTGGTGTGGGTTTGCTTGGGTTTCATTTGATTTATTGTGGGTTTTGTTGGGGTTTTGTTCATTTGTTTGTGCGTTTTGTTTCATAGTATTTTCAATGATTTGTTTTGGGTTTGTCTTTATTTTCTTTTTCCTGTAAACTTTGTTGTGGGTTTGTAATGCAAATTTAGTTTCTAGGACTTGATTTTGTTTCTACAACCCAACATAGAGGGACTAAAACAGTTTGGAAGAAAGAAGGAACATCATCAGAAAGGCCTAAATGCTAAATGTATTGGTTCTATGACTTGCATATATGATGTATTATCATGTATCATGAGTATAATAGAAATGTGGATTAAAAACTGTGAAGTTTTCAAGCTTTGTTTTGATTGAATTATTGTATAGACAAAGTTGAATGAAAATTTCCATTATCTAGGTCATAACTAAGGCTGATACTGAATTGATAAATGTGAGAGCTGTGGTAAGTATTGGTGGGTGAGGGAAGATAGGTAGTTGTAATTGCAGTTTAGAGATTTTAGGTGTGAGGGCTCAATCCACATTCTTAACCATAAGTTTTTGAAGTATTTATATTTAATTAATAATCATGATTGATTGATTGAAGTCATATTTTTAATATCACCTAATGACTCTATTCTATAATTGTACTCTTTAAGATAAGTGGTTCATAGGGCTGTTAAGTTGCAAAAGAATCTGAGAGACTGATTTTATAATATTGATCCTCAGTCACAACTTTGGTTAGTTGGAATATTATTTTCAAACAAAGACAAGAAAGTTTTGCTTACTACCGACGACATAAAATATGCAACTTCAAAATTAGTGGAGCTAGTCTTTGTATTTTCAAACAAAATATGCTTTGTATCTAATGGGCCATTAATCACCTTTAATTTATACCAGATATGGACCCACATAGAGCGGGACCCTCTATACAGGATGTCTTGACGAGGTAGGATGTGCATCGTTCAAGTTTGCTTTGGGATGCTCCTTTGGCAGGCGAGGTATGCACTTGTCCAAAATCGTTGTCAATATATGTAGTAGAAAGATTTTTGGCATTTAAGTTTGAAGCGTAATTATTACGTGCTTAGTGAATGCTATTATTAATACTAAGTTGCTTTGTTTGCAGGAAGTGCCAGGTGTACTGACTTGTCGTCACCGAGACAAAGGTTTGCTTGAAGGTCTATTTGAAGGTGGGTTAGACCCACGTATCGCCGCTCATATCACAGATGCGGGATTAGATGGACTACTTTGGGTCCCAAATATAGACATTGACCATAGCTTGATCACGGCTTTGGTGGAGAGATGGCGGCCGGAGACGCACTCATTCCACTTGCCCCTCGGTGAGATGACCATCACGCTGCAAGACATAGAGGTTATAATGGGGGTACCTATAAATGGGTTGCCGGTGGTGGGATATACCCATATGGATGATTGGAGTGAACTATGTGCTAACTTGCTAGGGCATAGGCCGCCGAGAGGTCTTCGTGGAGTTAAGAACACTGGAGTGATGGAAGGGCTGAGGATAAAAGCCAAATGGCTTGAGGATCGGTTTAGGAACCCTCTCCCGGCTGATGCCAGTGAGGAGCTTGTGCAGCAGTATGCTCGGTTTTACATACTGGAGATGTTGGCTGGTATATTGTTTATGGACAAGTCTGGCGAACGACACTCAGTTATGTATTTGCAATTTTTCAATCCAATTAGCAATGGAAAGAGATATAGTTGGGGTAGTGCAGCACTAAGTTGGCTATATAGACACCTCTGTAAGGCATCAGAGAAGGAAGCCAAGCAGATTGGCGGTGCCATGCTATTGGTGCAGTTGTGGGCATGGGAGAGGTTTCCACACATATGTCCTGTGATGAGGCATCCACACCAAGCACTGCCCCCAGGTCCACTTGCTATCAGGTATGTAGGATCTTAGATAGTTACCGTTTTACATTTTTGTATTATCTTTTTCGCATGGGAATTATGTAAGTAACTAATATGAAGGTTATGTCTGTGTTGTTTGGTAGATGGAAAGGGGCTAAGATAACAACTGAACATCCAATGCACGTCCTACGCGCCTATCGTTTGTCGCTCACTTCGCTACGGCCAAATCAGGTATCGTGCCTTACAAGTGGGAATCGCTTTGGCATGTAGTTGTCATACTTACAAGTGGGAATGAATAAACATTTTTTATTTCAGAGTTAAACATTGTTGCCATGTATTGTTCACATCCATTACACATTTTTTCTAATTATATTGTTAATATGGTTGTTTACATCTGTTGGATCATTGCAGATTGTTTGGGAGCCATACAGAAATTATTTGGGTTCCCTGCCCGCATATTGTACGGCAGGCCAACGCATATGGAGGTCTATCGTGCCGCTCATACATTTTTGGGTGGTTGAAGGCCATCACCCAGAACGTGTTCTCCGACAGTTTGGGATGAAGCAAGACGTACCGATCAATGTCGATACTTCAACTGAACTTCACAAGATAACACTTCAGGGCAAGCACGAAAAAAACTGGGTTGTTGAACATAGAACACATATTGCTAAATGGGCGGCGCATGCCACAATTGCCGATGCACCGCCCTTTCATAAGGAGATGAGCTACAATGACGATTATATGGTGTGGTTTCGTCCTCGCATTGTTCGCCATATTACGAGAGAGACCTCGTACTGGGACACTTTGGTAAGTTTACAAACACTGTTCTGTTATAAATGTACCTCGCTTCGCATAGTTTAGTTCAACCTACTAACACTATTCTTGTATACTTGTGACAGGTTGAATCACAGTTGAGGATTATGGAGAAGTGCGAACCAGGGTCTGAGATCTACAACGACTGTATTAATGCCTTGCGAGCTGTTGAAGAGCTCGGTCGGTTGACATTGGACGATGCACGCACTGCGGGCAACACAAGTGAACCGGCTGTAGGGCGTGGTCGGCAAGTAGGTAGACGTCAACGGCAAGGAGGCCGTCAATCTAGTCAGCGTCCCACATCTGGTCGGCGTCAGACACCCGTACCCACATCTGGTCAGCGTTAGACACCTGGTCGGCGTCAGACACCCGTGCCCACATCTGGTTGGCGTCAGACACCTGTGCCCACATCTAGTCGGCGTCACACACCCGTGCATGACCACACCATGGAGGAAGCAAGTCAGATAGTAGATGAGATGTGTTTGGACATTGGTTATGACATGGGCTCCATGGCGCACAATGATGCGGGTCCATCCCATACGTTTGCCCATGGGGACACATCTCGGTCCCCATCCATGAGGAGCGATGATACCTGCCCACCCACATCCCTTACTACATCTCCATTGCCCACCAGCACTGCCCCCGCAGATGTACATGGTAGAGATGAGATGAGATTCATGCCCACCCCTGGGTGACCCACCCCTGGTGCTGTCCCCCCTGAGTTTGTGCATACTGAGTTCATCCAGACACAGATACCCGCCCCCCCACCAGAGGCTTCACACATTCAGGATCGGCCGCGAAGGTCGCAACGGACACGGACACATCCTCCTGATTGTGGGACTGGACATGGTACGATACTTCGATTCAATACCGATTACATATACATCTCTTTATAGTTAAATGATTTGCATATTAGTATTTGCTTGTGTTCTTTTCAGGCAAGGTGAGACCAGTCAAGGAACCAGTGAGGAGAAGAAAACGGGGATGATTTTCGATGGGCAAGAATAACTTATGTAAGTTATTTTTCAATTGCACAACTGTATTACACTCTCCTTTATCTGCTTTAATTTATTCAACTAGTTGTTACTTATCTAAATAAAGAAATGAAAAAAATAATTCAACTAGTTGCAGCATCAGTTGAAGTGTTCTTTTTATGATTATACTTTCATGTTTGCAAGACGACAGAGCTGTTTTTGTTATTCTTTCAGAATGCTATAAGAAATAGTTCTCTGCAATTGGCCTCATTGGAGCAAGAAAAGGCTGATGTGAATGTATTGAAACTGGCTGAAGATCAGAAGGTTTGTGAGTTGTTTCTAAGTGCTTAAAGGATAACCTAAACATTTCCTTGTCATTTTGGATAAAGACAGATTAGTTATACTTTACAATTGGTTTCTTACACAAAGGCAAAAGGAGGAACTCCATAAGAGAATAATTTAATTACAAAAGCAACTGGATGCAAAACAAGCACTGGAATTGGAAATTGAGAGATTGAGAGGGTCATTAAATGTCATGAAGCACATGGGAGACGATGGAGATGTGGAAATTCTGGAAAAAGTGGATACAATACTCAAACAGTTGCGAGATAAAGAAGGAGAACTTGAAGATTTAGAAGCTTTGAACCAAACATTAATAGTGAAGGAGCGCAAGAGCAATGATGAGCTGCAAGAAGCTCGAAAAGAATTAGTTAATGTAAGTGTTTTGCCTCTTCAATGATGAGCAGCAAGAAGCTCAAAAATTGCATATGTTTTTATCATAAGTTAATACAAAGATGCTGTAATCATATACATGACTTAAGTTTTGATTTATTATTTATTATGACTAGGAACCCCTGGAGACTAATTCAAGTGTTAATGTGTCCAATTTTTCAACCCCAAACTTAATACAAGTTCCCATAGCTTGTGCAAAAGTACTAATTTTCTTTCTTTGTAGGACCTGAAAGACTTAGCTAGCCGTGCTCATATTGGCGTTAAGAGAATGGGAGAACTTGACAGTAAACCATTCCATGAGGCAATGAAAAGAAAGTATAATGAGGAAGAAGCAGAAGACAGAGCTTCAGAGCTATGCTCATTGTGGGAGGAATATCTGAAGGACCCTGACTGGCATCCTTTGAAAGTTATTACAGTTGATGGGAACCATCAGGTGTTTTTCTTAGATTGCTTAAAATCTGGTTCGATTAGATTTTCTCTTAGTTCTAGTTTAAATCCGTTCCAAGGCAAAATAATGCTGTCAAATGCATGTTCTTTTTCATGATGTTGAAAACATTCCATGTCTTTATAATGCTAGTTTAACGTAATCATTTGTAAGGATGAAAAGAGGAATGTGATTGTAAGCAACAGAAGTACATGCTGCCCCCCCCCCCCCCCCCCTTCTTCCCTCTTTTTAATAGAGCAAATCAAGAAAAAGAAAAAAAAGGGCTCAAAAGAGTACAGAAACTTTGAAGCAGTCTTTAAAAAAAAATAAAAAAAAAAGATAAAATTCTTTGAAATTTCACACTTTATTTTGAAAAACTAAATTCTTTAAAACTGAAGCTACTAGACACTTCCACATTGTTGTGACTTCTGACACAAGTGTAGTTGCTAAAACCCCTGCTTGTCTAATGTGTCTGTATTGTCTTGAATTTTGAGGTCCAATGATGCCTGGAAAGAAAACTTTGTGTGAATATCGATGAATGTGGGCAAAATTGAAGGCAACAATCTCATCAATAGGTGTTTGGTGGTTTAATGTGATGAAGGACACTTGAACATTGACAAAATCTGGAAGGGCTTTGTTGTTGTTTTATGATAGGATATTGTTGGAAGCTCTTAGTGGTTTTTAGAATTCTGTGTAAGTAGATACCCACGCCCACATTTATATCTAGCTATTTTGTGTTATTGATTCTTGATCTCCCAAGTTGCCTTGTAGTGACTGATTCTATCTAGAAATTTGTAATTATTGTAATTATTATTTGCAGATTGAAGTTCCAAAAGAACTGAAGGCTGAATTGTTTCCACATTACATGGAGAGGGATAATTCTTTCAATTCAACATCAATTTTGGGTTTAATTTATGATACGGTTAATAAATATCAAACAGAAGATCAGTCCATGAAAGGTGAGGATTCTTTTTTACAATTACAGTCTTTTTTCCAATTATTTTTCCCCCATGGCAGCCCCTAGACTGTTTAATGAATAAGAAAAGATATGGTAAATCTAATGTTTTAAAGGATAGAAGATGGAATTCAGTCGCAAATTTTCTTCTTCAAATTATGTTCTGCAGTATTCATATTCTAATTAAAATGATAAAATTGTATAGTTAGAAGTTTTGAACATCATATGGTGCTTAAACTCATGAAATTATTGAATTGGCTTTTGAAAGAAGTTAGTTTCTTTCTTTTCTTGTGCCATTCAGAGAGCATCATGTAACAAGAATTGTAATATGTTTTCTGTGCACCATTCAGAAGTTCGGAAACTTCCATGTTTTGATGTTGAAGTCCCTGAAGCCTGCATGGAAAAATGGAACTATGAGCAGTATAGGCAGGACATGACCGCAGCCTTGCGGAATGGTCGTGAGGGGAAAAACGAGGCTGCTGATGAAGTCATAAAGAAGTATAAGATGGTGATGCTTTAGCTTATGCTTCTTAAATTCTAGAGTATTCACTCCCATGAAAAGCAATCTCCATGTTGAAGAAACCCCTTTCCTTTTTATTGCTTTGCTGACTACTACTCATTTCATTGTAGATATTGTATGGTGCTGCGGAATTTGAAGAGTGTAAAAGGGGGATAGATGAGGTCTACAATGAGGCTCTTGCAATATATCACGTCACTTATGATTATGCTAATCACCGAAGAGAGTGTAATTAAGTGGGATAGATGATTATGCTAGTCTGAAGACATACTATATCGATAAAAATCGTATTCATACTGTAGTCAATATTTGTTCCTACTTGGTGAGAGAGTGTAATTTAAGTGTGTGTGTTTAACAGTTAGTTTGTTTCTTAAAAAAAAAAAAAAAAAGGATTGTTCCTGATAACATAACCATCTGTAAATCTCTTAATGAAGTCAAAATTTTTGGGTGCAAAAGCACCAAAACATTTAATGCTAGATCGAACTTCAACTTGTTCTCAACGCTCTAACCAAATTTGAACAATTCTGACTTTTTCGAATTTCATCGGTTGGGAGTTTTCCAAAATCACGTTAACTGGGCTCGAGGTGTTTGAACTATGACTATGAGATGTCCCAAAATGTCTTCTTTCTAAAATTAGAAGCCATGTGTTTACAAACATTCATATTAGTTATTATTTCCTTAATTTTAGGTGCTTTTAATGTTGTTTAGTAAATTAGGGCATTGTAGCTCGGGGTTTTTTTAAAAAAGTTCACATTTTTTGAAAGCTTGGCAGATTAGTACCCGAGCCCAATAAACTCGAGTACTGTTTGAAGTACCCGAGTTCATTGGACTCGGGTACCAATCTGCCAAGCATTTATTTTGTTTCAAAAAAAGTGGACTTTTTAAAAAAGAAACACCGAGCCATACCCGAGTTCAGTGGGCTCGGGTACCAATCTACCTTAGCCTATTTTTTTTTAAAAATGTGGACTTTTTTTTAAAACAAACACCGAGCCATACCCGAGTTCAGTGGGGTCGGGTACATCAAACAGTACTCGAGTTCACTGGGCTCGGGTACCAATCTGCCAAGCAAAATTTTTTTTTTTTAAATGTGGACTTTTTTTAAACAAACACCGAGCCATACCCGAGTTCAGTGGGCTCGGGTACATCAAACAGTACTCGAGTTCACTGGGCTTGGGTACCAATCTACCAAGCAATTTTTTTTTTTTAAAATGTGGACTTTTTTTAAAACAAACACTGAGCCATACCCGAGTTCAGTGGGCTCGGGTACATCAAACAGTACTCGAGTTCACTGGGCTCGGGTACCAATCTGCCAAGCAATTTATTTTTTTTTAAAAATGTGGACTTTTTTTAAACAAACACCGAGCCATACCCGAGTTCAGTGGGCTCAGGTACTTCAAACAGTACTCGAGTTCACTGGGCTCGGGTACCAATCTGCAAGCATTTTTTTTTTATTTAAAATGTGGACTTTTTTTTAAAACAAACACCGAGCCATACTCGAGTCCAGTGGGCTCGGGTACTTCAAATAGTACTCGAGTTCACTAAGCTCGGGTACCAATCTGCCTTAGCCTATTTTTTTTTTTTAAAATGTGGACTTTTTAAAAGAAACCCCGAGCCAACATCATAAAGTACTCGAGTTCAGTGGACTCGGGTACTAATCTGCCTTACTTATTACAAACCTACTTTTACTGGCGCCAACTACCTTGTTGAATGCACAATGAATGGTACTCGAGTTCAGAGAACTCGAGTACTGCTTAACTTAAATACCCTCGCTTTGTTTCAACTATTTTCAGTATCTGGGAGGACCTGCTTTCTGTCTTCACTGTCCAAGTCCATGTGATGAGTCAGAACGGGTGAAAGCAAATGCAAGTCTCTGTGTGGTCTCCATCCAAGACAAACAATTATCCTTTGGGTCCTGCCTGTCAGTAGATAGAGGTAATATAAATGCTTTGTCCGTTTGTGTTTACATGTGGTTATATGATATTGTGTTTACATGTGGATTATATGAGATTGTGTTTACATGAGGTGGAATTCATGTAATGAGTTTTTTGCAATTTTAAGGTCCGTGTACAAAACAACTGATATATTACATATGGAAATATATATATATATATATATAAAATAAATATGGAAAAAATATATAAATATGGAATATATATATATATATATATACATATGGTTATATGAGATTGTGTTTACATGAGGTGGAATTCATGTAATTCATTTTTTGCAATTTTAAGGTCCGTGTATATTACATATGGAAAAAAAAAAAAATATATATATATATATATATATATATAATAAATATGGAAAATATATATAAATATTACATATGGAAAATATATATAAATATGGAATATATATATATATATATATATATACATATGGTTATATGAGATTGTGTTTACATGCAATTCATGTAATTCATTTTTTGCAATTTTAAGGTCCGTGTACAAAACAGCTGATATATTACATATGGAAAAAAAAAATATATATATATATATATATATATATATATAAAATAAATATGGAACATATATATAAATATTACATATGGAAAATATATATAAATATGGAATATATATATATATATATATATATCAGCTTGACCATACACGTAGAGAGCATGTGGTTATATAGTTATATATATATATATAACTTTGTTGTCAAAACAAATTGAGCACAAATATAAAAGAATCAAGCTTGATCATGATAGCAAATAGAGAGCATGCATAAGATTATTTTGTAAGTTACACACGTACACGTAGTGGGGTAAACATAATAAAATTAAGCAAATCCTTTGAAAATATGCAATCCCACAATACCTTTTATTATTTTATATGTGTATGGTTGACCTTTTAAAATATATATATGTGCACATTATGTCTATGTGCCTATAAATTTTTTGTATGATCGAGATTCAATTATTTATATGTCTATACACAAAGTTGAGGAGGTTGAGTTTGAATATAAATTGTTTTTATCATACACAAAATTTATGTATGTGGTTATAGATTATGACAACTTTTATATTGTTAATAACAGGTCGGTGATGGATTTTCACTTTTTCTATGTGTACTATGATGGAGAGATGTATTATCATGAGTTGCATGGGTTGTCATACCAAGGCTCAAACCAAAAGCAAAACTGTGTTAAGGTGAAGCGCGGGATAGGCCTTATGAACTTGAAACAAAGAATATTGAAGGCGATGGGGTTAGACCAGTCTAGGCATAACATTTCCATCGTGTATCGAGCACCTCAACTGGTTGTAGGCACCCAGGTTGTCTACAATTCACTATAGTTATCGGGTGGCACCGAAGTGAAGATGATGTGGGCAGTTGTTGAACAAATGGTGGTGAAAGGATTCGTTGCTTCGGAGCTCTATGTCACTGTTGAGCTCACCATAGTAGAGGCTGGAGAGGGTTCACAACATACTATTTTGGATGGAACAGTAGATAAGCACATCGACTCAATACCATTACAGTCTTATCAAGGGTGGGCAGAGAACACAAGAGATGGGTATGGCAGTGAACCATGACAGACATTTCCCAGTGTGAACTCAACTGAGGAGGAGGAAGGGCCCTAGGAAGTGCATGAAGGAGAGCATTTATCTCATGATGAGTTGCATGGGGGCACATCCGAAAATGAAGATCATTACGGACTTGGTGATGATGCAACCCATATTGATGTTACTGGGGATGAATTCGAAGAGTTCCTAGATACCATGGGTGAACATGAGGATGTTGATCATATTGAAGATGTGGTTGTAGAAGAGAATAGAGACACATGCCTTGGTCCCGATCCTACGCCGGAATGGTTCACGAAAAACACTTGGGATAATATGTTTGATCCATCACCGGTTATGCAAGCGGAAGTATCAAGTTGGACGCCTGGGGAGCAGCCACTGAAAGGGATGGTATTCGCCACTAAATTGGCAGTGCGACATGCGTTGACCTGGTACGCATTGCGAGAGAATTTTAGCTTCAAAACAGAGCATTCAGACTCAGAGAGGCTTATGGTGAGTTGTGAGGATGATTCATGTCCATGGTCAGTCTGTGCAATTTGTTGCAAGGGAGACAATGTCTGGAAGATCGCAAAATGCAAGGGCCCCCACACGTGCGACAAAATTCAGAATGCTCATGATGGTCGGATGATTGATTCGGCGTTCCTAGCATACGTACTTGAGCGCTATATACGAGAAGACCCTGCATATAAGATAAAGAACTTACGCCACGTTGTTTTGGCAGACTTAAAACACGAAGTATCTCACTACAAGGTATTCTTTAACTTGCATTCTTTTTTCAATACAATGTAGAGATATCAGTCTTCTGTGAAGTGTTATGCATGATTTTTTTCCCAAAACCCATGAATACTTTATATTATGAAAATTGAAATTGAAAAAGAAAAAGAAAAAAAGGAATAAAGATAAAGAAATATTATCTTCATCTTATAGCCTTACAAGTCTTGATTTGTTTTCTTCAACTATAATTACTTGTATTCATTTCTAACTTAATCATCATAATTCACATACAAGGTATGGGATGCCAAACAAAAGGCTGTTGCAGCTATATGCGGGGATTTTAAGGAGTCTTATGCAGAGTTGCCACGTTTTTTGGCAGGACTTATTGATGCAAGTCCGGGTACACAATATAAGTTAATAGTGGACGATAATTATGAAAGGGGAACCTGTACATTCAAGTCTGTATTTTGGGTATTTTGACCATGTATTGTTGGGTTCAAGAAGTGTAGGCCTGTGATTAGCATTGATGCAACCTACCTCTATGGAAAATATAAAGGGAAATTGATGATTGCAATGGCGACAGATGCTAATAATAAGATTTATCCACTAGCCTTCGCCGTTGTCGAGAGCGAGAGCACAGAGACTTGGGGTTGGTTCTTGGCTTGTATAAGAACGTATGTTACCAACCGGAGACACCTGTGTGTCATATCTGACAGACACCCTGGGATACAAGCTATCTTCAGAGACACTAATCGAGATGTCTCCCTGTAGCCTCCCATGACAGAACATCGTTACTGCCTTCGTCATCTATGCAATAACGTCAACACTAGATGGAAAAATGAAACTTTAAAGAATCTAGTATGGAGGGCAGCAAGTGCTACCCAAGAGCGAAAGTTCAATGCCACTTTCGATTCAATTGAGAATGTCAACCGGGATGCGCACCGATATCTGAAGGATGTGCCCAAAGAGAAATGGGCTCTAACTTTTGACAACGGTTACCGTTATGGGGCGATGACTACAAACGTGTCCGAGTGCTTCAATGGTGTTCTAAAGGGTGCTCGTAGCCTGCCTATTATGGCAATGGTGAAATACACATGGTTCAAACTAAATGCTTACTTTGATGATCGTCGCAATAAGAGCATAGCGCAGTTGAAATCGGGTCAAAGATGGACTAAATATGCCTTGGATATCTTCATGAGAAATAAGGCGAAGGCGGAGAATCACAGGGTGACGAGATTGAGCGCGCAACAACAATCATATCAAGTATATACATTGCATAATCCAGGGACTGCTGGACGTGGGGATCACACACATGGAGTTAATTTGTTGCAAAGAACTTGCACATGTCAGAAATGGAAACTGTACAAGATACCATGTTCACATGTCATTGCAGTTTGTATTAGGTATTGACATGATGCAGAGCAATACATTGACCCATGCTATAGCGTGGACGCACTGTTCCGGAGCTATGCTCCCGTTTTCCCTGTGTTGAAAGATAGATTATCATGGTCGGATCCTACAGAAACTCGAAAGGTCCTCCCTAACCCTCGATTAATCCGAGAGAAAGGTCGCCCTGTCTCAACACGAATTAGGAATGAGATGGACGAGGGCGGGAGACGGCCGAGAACCACACCATGGAAGGAGGGGGGGGGGGGGGAGGAAGGTGCAATGCAGGTTGTGTGACCAAGAGGGCCATAACCAAAGAACATGCCCTAAGCAGAACGAGGTACCGACAAGTGGTGGTCTCGCGGACTAGGTACGCTAAGTTTGAACCATGGCATCCTTTTAAATGTAAAATTTTTCCATTTTTTTAATGCTCATCGTAAAAGTTCTAACTTCTGACTTGTTCTTAAACATTGCTACGAATCAAAGGAATTGCCTAAAGAATCACAATTGAACGCTTTAGTTCCTCCTAAATGTCTTTGATTGCACTAGTTCAAAACTTCAAATTATTATGCTTATGATGATGATGACTTTCTCTTTATATTTAAATTATTGAACTTGTGTATTGTTTTACTTAAATGCCAATTAGCTTACAAAGCTTCTCTACTCCCAACAATTCTATCACCAATAAGAAAGATGATTTTTTTTTTCCTTACTTCAACATTGTTTGGAAATAAGATTGTGTTAGCAAGGATTTTAACATACAATATAAACATGTAAATTTTTATTAGTTTGTAATTGGTAAGCTGTATTGTTTTCACATAATTTGGTAACTTGTGATTGAGAAAAAAAATACATGGTAGCATGGCAATGACTAAGAAATTCATTGGTAGCATAGGGGGCAATGACATCCATGTTATAGAAAATGAAGATCATCTTCATAACAAGAAATCTTCTCTTCGATCCATTTTAATTTCTAGCCTTTAGGTTCCAAAATTTATATTGATAGAAAGTTTCAATCTATCAACTCAAATTTTGTATTGATGGAAAGTTTCAGTCTATTAACTCACCAGCTATTGTAAATTATAACTCACAAGCTATTGTAAATTATAAAGTGTATTTATATGAATGGTCATCAAACCATTATAAGGTTTATATTTGCATCCAATTAGAACTAATGCATTTTTACATAACCAAAGGAACCTAACAATGAAGGAGTTGCATTCACATTTAGACCGCTAATATAAAGTCTTTGGTCCAAAAATGAACAAGACATTGGGGCCTTTCCTAATCAGGGATTCTGTGTCTAAGACATTGCCTTTTGTTAAGAATGGATTCACCATTCACTAGCATGAAAACTAACAATCTTAAGTGATGAAATTATAGTAGAGACAAAGTAGTAGTTTTAGATTTCTAACATATGATTGGAGCAATCATCAGATATGCTCACATTGAGGGCTAATCATAGAGTTTACTCCATGTATAGATTTGAGATCAATGGCATGCATTTTTTTTTCTTAATCTAAGCTATAACAAATTGAGTGTCATGTAATAAATGGATTTTTACCTTCTAATAACAGATCTCTTTTGTATTCATTCATAACATTTATTTCTAAACTTTTGGATAGTAGAGAAATGTCATTTAATTATAGTACATATGTATTATCACATTAATAGCAACTAGCTATATTAATTTGTTTCCCAGAGTACCATTTTCATTACACAAAATAAAATGATCTCTACTTGGCTCTCTTTTTTTTTTTTTTTTTTTTTTTTGTGGGGTTGGGGGAGGGGGGGGGGGGGGGGGGGGGTGGGGTGGGGTTGGTGATTGTTGTTAAGAATAGAGGAGTTAAAGCTGCAACACCAATATTTGCCTCAACTGATTTCCCTTCAACTTATACTAAGAATCCCCACCTCCTTAGAAAGCTGATAGTAAGCCATTAACCTCTGGTAATATCAGCCAAGATAGGCAGAGTAACTCCCAATTAAAACCAGGATCTGCCCCACTTCTACTTTTCTTGTCGCATAAATTAACTTTCACTGAATCACTTGCTGCAAAATAAAATCCAAGTTATTGCCTTCAACAAACAAGAATATGATGCTTTTTGGCTGATTGGTACTCTTCCAGCTTGCCTAAAAGCTTATATTATAACGTTAAAGTATAGAGCCACAAAATTAAATTACATGCCGTACTAATTTGTATAGGCATTCCACAAAGGTGATTTTGCTAAATACCTATTTTATAAGTATCAGAGATTAAAAATTAAGAGTTGGTGTGCATGAAAATAAAGTTGTTAATATCATGATAATCATGGGAAAATTCTTGAAGAGAGATGAAGATAAGAACCGAAAAGGGAAAATATTACTGACAATAAAACATACCTTGCATGCAGCAAAAACTGGCCAAACTTGTTCAAATATTTCATCTTCTGTTCCTAATGCACAGATCTGCACACATTTGCTTCTCTTATGACATGTAAAATATAATTAAACACCAAATAGGAAATAGAATTCTTTAAACTCAACCAAAAAAAGAAAAGGTGAAAACAGGCAGGCAAGCCATTTAGATATATTCGCTTATACATGACAAGGCTGTAAGGCTTGAACACCAATGACAGGCGTTAAATTTTCTCCATCTTTTCCCATGAAATATCTCTCTATATACAAAGCTTCTCTACTGCCAACAATTTTCTCCATCTTATTATCACGTTAATTCCTTTTGAAATTAGTTAAAGCCTAGACATTTTTCACTTGTTCTAGAATTTTTGTTTGCAATTATTTAGGTGTTTGTAACTTGTGTCAATGTGCCTATGTCAGAAATTTACTAAAGATCATGCATTTTGTTACATTGCTATGAAGGAGTCAAGGGCACAAAAATTTAAAAACAAATCATCAAGCATGAAATGGTGGCCTTCATTGTATAATAGCAACTGAAAATAAAGATGATTTGCCCATGTAGTTATTTGCTAGGCTCATATGCTCTTATTGTCACAAGATGCTCTTTGGTGGTAATCAAGATTTCATCTTGGTATTCTTTTTTTATCAGATGTCTCTACAGGTCACTTACTTTTTTCCCCTGATGAATGCACATAGGTTGAAACAGTGGCCCAGTTTGGTGTAGTTTTTCTTCTTTTTGCACTGGGCTTGGAGTTCTCCATAACGAAGGTCAAATTTTGTTCTTTGGCCTGCTTCATTTTCTTTCTCTTTTAGTGAAATTGTGATTCAAACTCTATAACTGTGTGATTGCAGCTTCGCGTTGTTCGAGCAGTTGCTGTTCTAGGGGTCCTGCTACAGATTTTCTTATTTATGTGCCTGTGTGGCATACTAATATCGGTATGTCTACAAATTCTAACAGAAAATTCATAGAAGTTTGCCCCTTTCTACTTGTGAAAACTACTTGCACCTGATTATGTGCCATAGAAAAGTTTGACTGAACTGGGAATATTGGAAACGCTTAAAAGAGATGCAAGTTTGAAAGTGATAAAGAACGATTGGAAATGGATGACAAGTTTACTGAGGATTCTTGTATGATATCAACTTCATCTCAAGTCCATTGAAGAGTTATTTTGCTCTTTAGTTACATATCTTGTGTTATATTTTGTAATTATTTTCTTAAGCTTCGGATTTGGGCTCTCAAGTTAAAGCTTTTTGTTTTAAGGCAGCATTAATATAGAGTAATTTGATGGTGTTGATTGATTCAATTTAGTGTACTTTTATGAATTAATCAAAATAACTCTATGAACATGACATCGTCGTGCGCTAGCTATTCAGTTGTAACATCATGTTGTAGATAATATCAAACTTGCTGCACCGACTCACAATTGAAAGGCAGGGTATTGACACCTGAAGCACTGATAATATCAAACATATCATAGTTAGGTTGATCCAACCATTGGTGAGACAGAGGATGATGGTGTTGAAGATGAATACCAGCTAGAGGACCTGGAGGTTGTAGTAGCTGATTACATGTTGAAAGTGGGGAGTCTCCAAATTCAAAAATGCATGGGAAAGCATGGGTGATGACTGCTTCCCATGCATTATACTATTACTGGCAGGGGAGATTTTCTCTCTTTTATTTTTTTTGGGGGATGGGGGTGAATCTTAGTATGTAAAGAGCAACAACTTGCAAATTGCAATGACCTATGCATTACTGGACAATTTAACAAGTTCATAAAATTTTCTGTTTCGCTTGGAGGGATGTTAAGTTCTAAAACAAATAGAACTGTTTTGAAAAAAAAAATTATACAAATTAACACTGGGATTAAGTGAAAATGCCCAAATAATACCACCTCTGAGTTCTCAAGGTTACCATATAAGTTGGGTGCTGAATGAGTTATGATGCTGGTGATTTTATAAACAGCCTTTCCATATACCACCCATTTTGATCACATGTAAGTATTAAAAAACCTTGGGCATGTCATAATATAATATAATATAATAATGAAGGGAGGTGTAGGGGGAAGAAAATCAACCAATTGGGAAAAAAAAAAATATATATATATATATATATATATAATATTGTGAATTTCTTCAAAAAGCAAAAAGAAGAAGATGAAACAAACTGATTAAAGAAACCATTGGGGCCATTGTATTGTGTTTCTAATGATTTGAGTTAGATGGCTAACCAAAACCAAAGAAAAAAACATATTCTTTCTTTGTTTTTTTATTGAGAGAGAGAGAGAGAGAGCATGAGCTTCTAGCCAAGTGGACCTACCAGTGAATTTAGCTAAGGGCAGCCACAACCCCAGAACTAGGACGTAAAGATTGCATTCTCCAGAAATTGGCATACAGACTAATACCCGAGTTTGGTGGACTCGAGTACTGAACACAATACTCGAGCTTCCCGTACTCGAGTATTAATCTGTATTGGCTGACTTGCATGACTGCTGAAGCAATTGGTGCCAATACAGATTGATACCCGAGTTTAGTGGACTCGAGTATCACATTGAACAGTACTCGAGCTTCCTGAGCTCGAGTACTGTTTGGAATTTTTAAATCCCAATTGCCATGTCAGCCATGCCACGGTGGAGTTATAACATATAGTACTCGAGTTCACCAAACTCGAGTACTTAAAAAGGTGATAGATTCCTATTTATTTCCGAAATAGTGTTTTCGTGCAAAAAAGTTCAAAAATTGATGGTATTTGGCCAATTTGGCCTGGGTTAGTGTCCAGTAATACTGTACGGTTGAGATTATAACATATGTCAATTTTTGAATACATATCATTATTTTAACGTTTCAGTATACTACATGCATTGGACCTAACTCTCACCTGGCAAATTCTATTGCTTTTTGTCAGCTTCCAATCATTTTGTATATGCAATGCCATACGAATTTTGTATTGTAGTGGTAATGACTTACTATCCATTTTGTGTACGATTAATCATGGATACTATCCATTTTATGTATGCAATACCATACGAATATTGTAATGTAATGGCAATGACTTATTGTTTTGTGATGGTTGTATGGTTAATCATGGATACTATCCATTTTAAGCATGCAATGTTATGAATGAATAGGAATTATAACGTTGTCTTGAACAAAGAAATCCAGGGAATTATTAAATGCTCTTAAATATGAATTTTGGATTGAATTGCTGCTTTTTGAGATTCTAAACAATGTAATCTAGGGTATATCTTATGAAATAGTTGTTGTACTTGTACCAATGTAAGAATTTTTATACTAATTTTCATTTTAAGTATAGAAATAAGTGTGGATAACCATATGCATCCTTGTATATGTACAAAGGGACATTTGCTTATTTGTACACAAACAAAAGCACACACTGATACATCTATTTCACTAAATATAAATTCATAGATAATTCATATTGTGAAATTTTACAAGCCAATACCCATCACTTCCTTACATACTCATGTCAATTAATTGTACGTACATCCTATTACATGAAACAATCCCATTTTATACACCATTTTCCAGAATTTGGTTTTTGCTACAGTACCACTTGATTCTCTAGAGTTGAATTTGATTATCTTTGTTGCACCTGCACATACTTTGCTCGCTGCCACTTCATTCAATCTGAACATAAAATTAAGACAACATAAAAAAGATTTTAGCCAAGAACAACATAAAACCCAACCTTAAGAAAAAAAAAATGATGCTAAACTCTATATTAATTCCCAACGAAATTTAGTAACAAAAAAAAAAAGGGAATGGTAACAATTATTCCAAACTCATAGAAGCTATCTATTGTAGCAACCACAAATGGTCCCAACTATTCCAAGCATTGACAAAAAGAGACATTCAATTCCAAATATGAAGGAAAGCTAGAATTTAACAACCCAGAATTGTATAGCACAACTAGTGAAAACCTGAATTTCTTTTTCATCAAAAAACTGCTAGCAACCCAACAAATAGCACAAAGAATAAATAGATCCTTTCTTTTTATCCTTTACATATATCCTTTACACTGAAAATCTGAAAATAGACTTTGTCTTGGAAACGTATAAATCAATATATACTTTGACCCATACCATCAAGCTATAGAAACGTATATGTACATTCCAATAAAGCTATAAAGCAAAACCAACAATTTTACCTTATAAGTTAGTACGAGCTTTGATTTCAACAGCAGCTTCACGGCAGAGTTCTGAACCCTATTTCACCTCCTCAATGTCGATGAAGGGAGGAGGCTGACCGGTTGGGGTCTTTGGCGGGTTTGGACTAGTTGATTCTAGTCACCGATTATAGTGGGGCTTGGGCGTTAGGGTTTCATGAATGAAGAATCAGTGATTCACAAGAGGAGGGAGTGAGGGTCAACTAAGGGAGTGAGGGGTAATTTTGGGCTTTTAAAATAATGGTTCCCACGTGCCCTATAATTATTTGCCATGTATTCGTATTTTGTTAAACAAAATAATTTTAATCCAGGTCAGATACCACATCAGCACTCCGTCAGGTCACATAAGACATAAGTTAACAGAAATAGACGGGAGGATGAAAATCAGTACGTTTGGAAAAGTTTAGGGATGAAAATAAAACTTTTGAAATTTTAGGGATGAAAAACGAACTTTTATGATAGTTTAGGGACGAAAATGATATTTTACCCTTAAATTAATTACATGAAATATTAATTTCATCTTAAATTACTTGAAACTTTTCATAATATAATTTTAATTTATTAAAATTTAGATAATAGATTTTAATTTAAACTAAGTTATTTTAATAATTAATGAGAGTGTAGCTATTTATTTTAAAGAGAAGATGGTCATTTGACACAACTACAACTTCTAGATTTAATTTATGTTTATTTAGTATTTAGCAAT
This sequence comes from Quercus aquifolioides, assembly GCA_019022515.1. Taxonomy (NCBI): domain Eukaryota; kingdom Viridiplantae; phylum Streptophyta; class Magnoliopsida; order Fagales; family Fagaceae; genus Quercus; species Quercus aquifolioides. The sequence continues at coordinate 32,390,659 of CM032336.1, forward strand.
TGTGGCAATATTTTAAATTATAAGTGACCACTTGCGGAATTAATTTATACTTTTTGTAACAATTAGATAAAGTCTCAACTTCTTGTTACTAAAGGTAAAGGGTTTTGTTACCCCCAATAATTAGTTCTTCAAAATATTTAATTTCCTTGCTATTGTGCTTTGTCTATTTGTCATGTCACATTTTTAGATCTAAGGGTGGGAAAATAGAAAACATTGATGCATAGTTTACCATTGACATAAAATTTGAAGAACTTATATGCGCCAATTGTAATTTTTGAATGACTTCCAAAAAGGCTACCTAAAACTGTATCAAATTCAAAGGTAATAGTAATACAAATGGGTTCATTTTGTCAAAAGATTACTAATTTAGAAACACACAAACAATGTCGGCTTTTTTGTTAATTGTAAATTGTCGGTCCAAAAGGTGTGATTGTGTGAAGCAATTGTTGTAGTTTCAGACAAGTGCCCAATGGTGATGTAAATCATATGTGTAATGTCATAATAATAAGTTTATTTAGTAAACATATATCAAGCTATAAACGAGCTTAAGCTCGGCATTTTTGTATCGACAATTAAATTCTCAAAGTTGTTTATTATTCTAGCTAGAGAAGAATGTGGCACCTTTAATATTGTTGTCATGTTTGTCTATTCCCATTGTTAAACTTGTAGCATTGCCATATGTCAAAGATATTCTACTATAGTCAAGTGATATGACCAACTATATACAATTTTTTTAAAAGAAAAATTGTGAAAATTTTAGCTTCTTATTTTGCCCCCACTTTTCTTGAAGCTGCATGCATGAAAATATCTGCACTATGGGTGTGTTTGTTTTGACTTCAAAGTACTTCCGGAAAACCATTTCTGTAAAACTTGAGTGTTTGGCTGATTTGGAAAATTCGGTTAACTGAAAATCATTTCAGCTTTGACCGTAAAATAGAGCTCCCACGGGTGAAATTCATTTCACCTTCTATTTTCACTTCAAATGCTATTTTCCGGAAAACAGAGAGAGAGAGCACGAAGAAAGAGAGAGAGAGAGAGAGAGAGAGACCCAGACCAGCGACCAAGCCCCACGAACCGCCGGCGAGAGAGACCAAGCCCGGAGCAATCGCACGAGCAACCGCCGGCGACCTTCGACCCACGAACCGACGAACCCAGCAACCCACGAACCGACGAACCCAGAGCAACCCATCGCCTTCGACCCAGAGCAACCCACGAACCGACGAACCCAGCAACCCACGAACCGACGAACCCAGAGCAACCCATCGCCTTCGACCCAGAGCAACCCACGAACCGACGAACCCAGAGCAACCCACGAACCTCGATCTTGTCGCCGACCCAGACCCATCGCCTCCACACTCTCTCTTCCTCGATCTCTCCGTTTTTTTTTTTTAATTTGATTGTTGTTGTTGTTTTTTTTTTGGATGAACTGATTATTGTTGTTGTTGTTGTTGCCGGAATTTGCTGCCGGAAATTATTGTTGAATTGGATGTGATGTTGAAATTTTTTGTAATAATGTGAAAAATTTTCCGGAAAATAGCATTTCCGGAAAATATGTATTTTCCGGAGAACGTTTTACACGAAACAAACACAGCCTATATCTCAAAGGTATCTCTTGGCTCTTGCTGCTTGTGAAGGAAAATATATTATAGTAGAAGGATGGATCTTGAAAATGAGAGGTAAATAAAGTACTCGCTAGCTGTTTGATAAAATCTTTAAGGCTGTGATTAAATGTTTATTTATATGGTATTGAATTTCTTAACGTATTTAAAAAAAAAATTATATTTATATTTAAAAAGAACAAGTGGTTTGCTTTGATTTTTCTAGTAACAGTTGATACAAATCTGCTGGCTCATCACCATGAGGGCTATAAAATAATACAATGTTCAAACCCTTTTCTCTGTCTCCTTTAAAGCATGCTTAAGGTCCTTTTTAAAATTTAAAAAAAAAAAAATTTGTATGCTTAAGGTCTTTATATATATATAAAAGATTTTTTTTTCTCATACTAGAACTACACTAAAAAACACTATCAAATACTCCAAATGAAGTATATATAATTGATCTCGGATGTAACTTAAATATAAAAAGAGTAAGTGGTTTTCTTTAATTTTTGTAATTATGATTGATCAAATATGCTGGCTCATTAGTCATTACCATGTGTATTACTTGCATGTAATATTCACAATTGATCATATCCAATAAAAGTGACATGAAGGTGAAAAAAAAGGGTATCATTATCAAAGTCACTCTCGAAGATAGGAATTAAAAGAGAAATAAAAATGTCACCTTCAAAATAAAAAAAATTAATAATCGTAGAAGGATGGGTGGAGAAGAAAATAGTTGAATGCGTCTAAACTTTAAAAAGGTCAAAATTTAACACTTAACTAATCGCTTGAGGCAATTTTTTTTTCCCTATTTTCAAGTTTATATAACTATTCAACCTCCACTAGATGGAGAAGTACCAGTTTTCAGTGCTTGCATGCATAAACTCCATTTGAATAGATCAAGGATTGGACTGAATTTGCTTGAGGTGCTTTTGTTTTTGCATAATACACGTTTTTCGACTGAAAAACAAAAAAGCTGAAAAAAAAAAAAATTTCGGTGCTTGATCACATTTTTAAAAATAGTTTGAAAAAACATTTTCATGTGTTTAGCTTCTACGGAAAAATACAATTCCTATTATATATTTGTGGGAGTCAAAAACACCAAGAAAGATGATAACTAGAGATGCTCAAGATTGACACAACCAATTTGTAATAAAGGGAGAAAAATTCACAATGGGAAGATTGGATAGAAAAACTAAATATCAGAATGAGTAAAGGGAGCAAGATTCGTTCACAAATAGCCATAACCGTGGTAAAAAGATGGAACTTAAGATTACAAAGTGTTTCTTATCTCTTTCTCTCTATTGTTCTTTGTCTATTTTTTGAAAAATTATGATCCCCCCTTCTCTCTCTATTGTTAGAGGGGCCTTATCCCATTAGACACCCCTCTTCTAATCATGAAGGAAGACTTTTGGAATGTCCTCACTATTCAGGCTAGTCATTCACCATTTAATGCGACTAACATTAGGTAGGAATATCTCGTCCTTGACAATATCGTTGATCCTTCCTCAACAAGGTGATTGTTGCTTTGGGCTCTGTGTCATTATCTTCTCTTTCTTGGCGAGAGTTTTGGGCTTAGGTATCGTCCTTGACAATATTGTTGATCATTCCTCGGCTAGAGGATGCTCGAATTGTCTTGGGGGTAGCTTGGGTCATCATGTGTTAGAAACCTATGGATAGAACTCATCCTTGAAAATCGGCTTGCAAGGGAAGGGTACCCAAAAACTTATAAACACATGGTTAAGCTTACACTTAATCTATGTGGGACACTAGGATCATAACATACCACCACGCTCCGCAACCAACGTCCATGATGGCTCACTCTAGTGACACTGACCCAATGGTAACTCTTTCTCTTTTGGCGGCTCCAGTCATCTATTAGTTATTTTAATCTAGCCTCTAGGTCGCCCCCTCTGAGACCCAACCAAAAAACTGTAACTCATTTGATCCCATACTCAATGAGTTACACCCAATTACTCGGGGTGGTGATTGGCTCTAATACCAAATGTTACAAGCTCATGGGTAGAACTCACCTTCGAAAATTGGTTTGCAAGGGAAGGGTGCCCAAAAACTTATAAATGCATGGTTAAGCTTACACTTAATCCACGTGGGACACAAGGATCATAACATCACATACCTCTTTGGTTGATGGGTTTTGAGAGTTTTCACAAAACGCATCATGTTGGAAACACTTTAGAGAGAGAGCTTTTTGCTTTCTTTCATCTTTTCTATAACTACATCCCTATGACATACATACAAGTTTGCAGACTTGCCAAGGTATCTCCAAGATGAAGAGGAGGCTGGTGGGAGCATACAACATCAGAAGCCGAGAATAAGGACTTAGTGCTAAAATTTTTGGATATTGTCGTACCCAAATTTTGGCCCACATTATCTCCCAACCGTTGAGGGTTTTTCACTCGATGACACGTGTTTGGTGCATAAAATGCACAAAGTTGTGCACACGTGTGTACAACACTAGGGGTGAGGTATGCGTGAGTGAATATTTTAACCTATATTCATTTTTAAGGAATTGCCACCAATCATTGGGATTCTAAGGTGTGGTTGGTTACCAAAATCTAATTGATTTTATGTTCTAATTTAACTAAGAAACTCCTAAAGTCTCCTAAACTAAACTAGAAAATAAAAGAATGTCTCGAACCAGAAATCAAATATTCGAAAGTTCGATTACGTGTGGGGAATGTGTTAGACACCCCCACAACGCCTATCCAAAGGGATAGTACCTAGTTTTGAATTTAATCTTAAAACTCACAATTTAAAAAACAACTTAAAATATTTGGCATTTGGTTGTAAACAAAAATGACATGCATGTACATGTGAAATGAAATATAGATCAAGCTTATCCTAAGATGACATGTAAAAGGATGACATGTAATCTATCCTAAAATGACAAGTATAATCTAGCTTAAGATGGCATGTGAAAAATGGCATGATAGGATGACATATGAGAAATGACATGTATCTATCTTAACATGACATCTGAAAAATGTACATATCTATCCTAGGATGAGATTTGAAAAATACCCCGTACCTATATGTCATCTAGGATGACATGTAAATGCATGGACATCTATGAAATTTCTAAAATTTTAACTGAAGTAGCATATATGAGATCCTAATTATCATAACAAGATTATGTCTATCTTACACAAGCATTGCATTGAACATAAAAGTAGTATAAACAAGCATGCTTCATATTTATTGAAAAAACGAAATAGAATCATTACCTTCATATAATAGCAGCAATGGATTCTAATATCTCAAAGTCAAACAAAGAATTATTACTTCATTGTGCTAAGAATCTTGGCAGACCTGAGCACAAAAGCAAGTCCTAGTTCTTCTCTAAAGATCAGAGGGATTACCTTGAAATGGGAGTCCTTGCTCCTATTTATAGATGTTTTGGAAGGCCCCAAACCCTCTGTAACCGAGCTAGCACGTAGCTAGCGGAATCTACATTAAAAAAAATTTGAATTTGACAGTCAGTTTATGGTCATAGCAAATCAGGAAAAACAACTGCAAATCTGTGTTCTGTTTGCCTATCCGGCAGTCTACCAGTCGTTAGGCAAATAAATCCAAGCTTAATCTGCCGATTCGGTAGATTGACCGAATTCCAGCTTTCTTTTTGAAAATTTGAATGTTTTCCTGACCAAATTCCAGATTTCTTTTGGAAAATTTGAACATTTTCCAACGGCTACTTCTTGAGATGTACATTGCTAGCCTGGGCCTCAAAGATATTTTGGATCTAATAAATCTTCAAGATTAACAGTTTTAATTTAACTATTTTATAAAATCTTTCTTAAATCCATTAATGTTGAAATGGTCAAGTACATGTATCCACGTAATTGTTTCAAGCCTTATCCAATAGGATTTTGACATGTAATTAATTTTAAATTAACCAATTAATAGTCCAATTATTTATTTATTTTTTTGAGAAAATAGTCCAATTAAAATTAATAGATCATAATCCTATATGACTGAAGCCATAATTACACAAATACATATTAACTTTTCAATTCTGATCTTATGATATTTTTCGATCGGATGGCCTGATTGAGGCATGTGATATACCATCTTGATCATTACACTCTCAAGATTTATTCTGTGAAATGTAATTGAAAATTTAAAGAATCAAATTAAATTTTTGTCATTTGAAGTAAGAAATAATCCATTTGCTTATGAGATTAAATTAGGGTTGCAAAATGGGGTGTCTACAGCAGGATTTGGCGAGCTGAGGTCACGGTTTCTCATGTAGTTGTGTATACGAATCTAGATATTTGAACATGTAAAGACTAGCAAGCATAAGTATGCTAAATAAAAGGGGAAATAGATGCTACCCATTTTTAGTTTATGCTTGTTGTTGTTTTCCCTTTCTTTGCTTGATTTTTTTCCTTGGGTCTAGCTTCTGAATTGTGCTCTGCTAATAGCTGAAAAATGAGCAAGCCCAACCCACTTCCCTTATTTCTTCTTCCCTAACCCTAGCTGTTTCCAATCATCTAGAATTCTCCCTATCAAATACAAACCCAACTCTTCGATCTACAAGAAAAGGAGGTCCTAGCTTCTTCGCTGCAAACCTCAGCCACCACCACTACAAGGGTGACTTCTCCATCTCCAAACCCCAAAACTATCTCCCTTTGTTCGATCTCTCTCTCTCTCTCTCTCTTTCTCTCAAAACCCCAATCCCACTCTTCGATCTACAAGCTAGGAGGGCCATAAATCACAACGTGTGAACAAAGTGAAAGTGGTGTGGAGGTCTAGTCCACCACGGATCGACCAAGAATCACGGCTAAGGCAGCGCGTGATGCAGTGGTGAGCTCTTTTGCTTTTGTGTGCTTCAATGAGTAGGTAACGAAGTGTGTATAAAAAAATGAAGCAGCTCTTGTACAAGCTAAAATCTCAGAAACAGTATGACAATGTGTGCACGCGAGTGTGCACACTAGTGAAATGTGATAATATACCTAGAAACTGAGAGAGAGAGAGAGAGAGAGAGAGAGAGAGCCAAAACTTGGTGAGTGAGGGTGGGAGAATGTGCAGGCCAAGAGAGAGAATCGAACTTGGTGAGCAAGGAGAGTGAGTTGGCAAATAGAGAGTCAAAACTTAGGGAGCAAGTTTGCATGAAAATATCCATTGAACATGCTCAAACTTTAGGCACTTGGCCACATTATAGGCTGCCACGTGGCATGATATTGGCCCTCCATATGACAAGAACCATAATGTGTATTAATTGAAGAATAGCACAACATGAAAGGGACATGATTTAATTTGGATATGTGAAATAAAATGCAAAACTAAATGAATTTTCAAGGAATGACACACGTCCTATGAAAAATCAAGTAATTATGGGAATTAAAATGTCTTTGTAGCATGTATCCAAATCAAGTCAAAGCAAAAATACATATTTTCAAGAAAGATTCAAAAGAGATAATTTTCACAATTCCAATTCAAGCATGACTTTTGTTCAATAACAGTCAATTTGAGGAGAATTTTATGATCTTTAAGTTTACCAAATTCTTAACTTAAAGCTTAAAATTTCAACAAAATTTAAGGTCGGACAAAATACTGTATCAACACTTAGAATGACAATTAAGGGAAAATGAGAATGGCAAAGGAGTATAGCCGTGGGAGTGGGGTAGGTGGGATTCATACGACTAGGGATTTGGGTTTGTGCCCCCCAAGGGGATGCTGATTCTTCTCGTTCTCTCCTAGAAAAAGATGAATAAATAGGGTTAGGGTATGTGGATAAGGATAGAAGTGGATAAGAATGTGATGTGTCACCCTTTAAGGTCATTGGAAATTTTCTAGCAATTGAAACAGAACTTAATTCATCTTTGCATTGGATTAGAACTTGAACTGCAGTGTGCAATTGGGATAGAACTTAATTCACATGTACAACTTGATAAAAATAAAAGGACCACATGTTAGGATTAGTGCCCTAAAATCCTATTATATACCATGTATGATATTATGTTGTGATTAATAAAGATGTTTTATTATTATCTAAAATAATGGTAACATAAATATTTGGACATTATCATATAGTCCATGAGATGCATAGTATGTGATTTATGTGATTTAGTCACAGAAGATATAAATCACAAGTTCTTTGTAAACTCAGAATTTTAGTTTATAGTCAGTGATGAAATTGGGTATTTGATCTGTGAAGACTATAACATATCAACGAAGATGATTTGTCTTGATCATGGAAGTATAGACTTATAGTTGATATGTTGATATGTTTTAAGTGTTAAGACATATTGAACTGGACCGCTGTGAAATTTATTATTCTACTAATGAATATCAAATGAATAATATATCTCACGATTTCTATTTACATCAACCCTCAATCCAGAGAGAATAATGTACCTGATCATGAAGTGTAGGTTGCTTTGATGTATCAGGAGTGAGATCTAAAGTCACAATCAAAATCTCAGTATGTTGGGCTGCCACATTTAGTGTTGCAGGAACATATATTCTCAAGATGGAATTTATAATCTCTTAACGGAGATATAAAATATTCTCTTGAGATAAGTTTAATGGGTTTGGTTATTCAGAATGTTAGGCCTAACTACTTTAGTAAGAAGTTACTAAAGTATATTGTAGGGGCCGGTTTCGAGCGCTCTCCGCAGATTGAGAGAGTGGACCCAAGCCCAGCTAACCCTCCAATAAATTTATAGAGTATGGGTTCAAGAGCTAGGCCCTAGTAAGGAATGCAGCGACTATGCATGGTTGTACGTGAATGCTAATAACTTAAGTGTGGGTTGGAATACACAGTAAGGCTCCTCGGACGGGTTTTACAGAGGTTGAAGTTGTTTTTATTTCTTTCAAGAAAGGTTACAATAGTTGAGAGAGAATACACTGCTACAGTATTTCATTTCCTCTGGTTTTCCGTCCGTCCCCCTCTCAAGAGGGACTTCTTACATTATATACTTCTCTCTCAGTTGATCCTAGCCCTACATTTGTTGATCAACCCGGCTTCCACTTGAGAGTCTGTCCCATCAGCCGCATTCCCATCCCTCCTGTGGGTTGCAGCGCCCAAGACGGCACTGTTCAGAGGTCCTATCCTCATTAATGCGGCCAGGGCGTTAGTTGAGGGCATTTAATGTGGAGATGACAGTTCACCTGGGACTTGCTCCTCCACCATGCTTCCATGTCCGGTGCTTGGTACTTGCTATTTGCTCCTTGGATGCTCAGGGAGATTCCCCTTAAGGGTATGCTGTTTGCCCACTTTTTGACCTCGGTCGCCCGAGGATGTAACCATCCTCGGCAATGCTCCTTGGGCCCTGGGCTCTACACTTTCGTCCTCGAACCTTGGACACGTCCTCGGCGTGGGCCTCTGGGTCTAGTCTGAAGTGGGCCGGGGTTGCTTGACTTATTCTGGCCCCACATATATATTTATGAAATTGAATTTCATAAATATATGATGAATAACCTAAAGAATTAAATCAGGAACTCAAGGATTAAGATGTAGTAATCTTCAAAGTGGCAGTCAGCATTCATGACTTTATATTACTATGAATATTTTAATGAAGTGGTTGAATGTATAATAAAGTATTGGGATATAATTTAATAATAAGGCCTAAAGTGCAATTATATTTAAATAGTGGTATTAAATATAATTAATGGTAATTTTGGGCTTGTCAAGAGTTGATAGAAAGGCCCAAAATCCATTGGAGCTAGTGTCTTATTTGTCCCTTTTAATCCCACTATAAGCCACATACTAAAACCCAATTGGAATGGCCCAAAAGACTAGTCCAATTAGATAATCAGTTATATATAAGGAGAGAAACATACAGAATTTGTTATGCATGAAAATGGTGTGTATGTGAGTGTAAGCCACTTTCTTATTCTCCCTTGAACACATATGTGTAAACTGATTGAGAAACTACACTTTTTGGGCATAAGTGGAATTTTCTAATCTTTGGTTTTGAATTTCACTGCACCAAGGTTCACTCTCTTGTTTTTAAATTCTAAAATTTACATAGTACATGTTATCAATTGCGAATGAAGTAGATCTTTTAATTTTCCGTTGCGTATGTTTTGTATGCAATACAAACTATGTTTTTTCTACACCACATATGACAAAGTAAATGGACCCGGGTGAAAACTAAACACGTAATTTATGAAAATTAGTTAAATTCTTTAATTAATTTGATTCTTAAATCTTAATGGCATGCTCAAATAAGGAAACTCAAATGGTATATTTAGTACTAATTTTCCATGGAAATCACACTAAAATTTTAGCACGCATTTCATAGAAAATTATGTACTTTTTCCACAATTAAAATGCAACATGAGTAATTTCATTCAATCAGTGATATCTCATTCAAATCAAGTTTGATTTTTGCCCATGACCAATCAAATCATATGAAATTCCATAGTTTTAAATATAACATCAAAATTAATCTAATTGCATGGTTAGATTTCAATTTAAGCTTAATCAAATTTAGTCAATGGCATAAAAATTAATAAAAATCAACAACAAAAAATGAGGTTTAACCATTAAAACCATGAAATCCTTTAATTTAGGGCTAAAACTTCTATCGAAATTTAGAGCCAGACAAAATACAGTATTAACAGATATGATGTCCAATTGAATGAATCTGAAAAGCTCAAGCCTGAGGTTGAGGTTGAGGACAACGCGAAGGCTCTGATTGAACGGAAAGAGGAAGTGGAGAAAGAACTCCAAGAAAGTATCCAGGCCCTCAAGGAGAAGACAACCGATCTGGCGGCCAAGTCTCATACCTCTCAAGATGAACTCCAGGATGCCTACGACCAAGGTTAGGAGGATTGCAAAGTTTCCGTGAAAAAGGAGGTGCAGAATGCCCTCGATCTGCCATCCACCTAGTGTAGTTGTTCCTTCCCTCCACAATATTGAAATTGAATTGTTCATGTTAGGGGATTTAGGCCCTAGTTGTGCTAAATAACTAATTATTAAGCTAGTATATTAATTAGTCCAACTATGTTCAAGGCTTGGTCAATGTAATCACACATAATATTTCATAAAATAAAAAATAGCTGAAACACATGAACATACAATATGACGACATAGGGAAAACCAATGGATCAACTAATCCTAAGTAAAATTTACTATGAGTCATGAGGGCTTAACCACCAACTCCAAGAAAAACAAATCTACTATATAAAATTAAAGTTTACAATAGAATAAATATATTCTAATTTGATACCTTATGTAGAACTTATTGACATTACCCAAAACAGCTTCAAATTCACATACTCCTCTATAGATTAGTGGCTTTTGACTGATCGAGTTGGTATCAAAATTATAGAAACTTCAATTCTTCTTGGGTTTGAATCCTCGGTCTTGTCTTGGACTTGAACCAAACTTCAAACACACTCAAGACTCACTAAACACATAAAACACGAATACATTTGATCATGGTTTGCTAATTTAATCCAATGGACTCAACAATTCATCGACACAAAATTCATCGTACAAATGGTATAAACTATAAACATAATGAACACAAACTTTCAAAGAAAAATATTACAAAGGAGTTGTAAATCTACAAATGGAGATTTGTTTTTTCTTTGGGCTGCCTTGGAAAATGCATAATAAAAAACTTACAATTTTTTCAAGGATCATGCTAACGGGAGCCTTTAGGGTAATAGTTAACAATCCATTTTATGAAAGTTTTAACACCACTTTTATGGGAAATGGAAAAAGCTGTCAAAACATTAATTGCATTTTTTCTTTTTTCATAAAAACTTTCTTTAAATGGATTATTAACCATTGTCCTAAGGGCATCCTTTAGCATTTTCTTTTTTCAAAGAACTGAAGAAGTTAATGTGGGCTAGTGAGAGGACGAACTTGTGTTAACTTAACAGTTCCCAGTGTAAGGATTTATCTGGATGCCGTTATGTTAGGAAATATGTGATTTGATGTTAGGAACATATGTTAATATTTTATGTAATTGGCTAATCCTTTGACAAAATGTACTTTACTTGTATTTGGGTAGATCTAGGATCTGTTTAATGCTTTAAGAAATAAGGTTTCAAGTTCAAATGTTAAAGCCATGCAAGTCTGTCCAAGAATTAAGTGAGAAAGTATAGGATTTTAAAACTCGACAGCTAGCATCTATCGAGGTTTAAAAAGATGTGAAGTCCGAAGCTTAACAGCTAGCCTATCTGTCGAGGTTTATGAAACTCAGTTTTTCAAGCTGATTTTTCATCCAATCCGTGAGTACATGTTTAGGCTTTCTTTTCTCACAACCCTAAACATATATAAGGATTATTTTGAGGGCCGTTAAAGGTTACATAAGTTGCACAATTGTGAAGCAAAGTTTTGTTCATGCAAATTGTGACCGGAGACAGAATTTGCCCTAGTTCATCTTTCTCTTGAAGAAGCTGCTGTGTTTGTACACCATAGGGTTTTGTGACCAAGGAGCTTCTTGATCTTCATCGTGTGATGAACTGAAGAACTTTGTAGCCAACATCTTTCTCAAGTTGGTGATTAAGTTGCGTACTGGGATCCGCGCATCTATTGGTTAATCACGTACTGGGAGCCGTGCATTGAAAATGAGAGATTGTCACTATAGAACAAGTCCAATTGGGTATTGGGGTAAGGATTCAACTGTAGGTTGTATAAGGTACTGAGATTTCTTTAGTTGTAACCGCTTGTTTTGATAATAGTGGATTCTCGGGAGTGATGACCTTAAAATCACCCGGTGGGGTTTTTGCAAACAAATCACCGTGTCAACTTATTTTCCGCTACATATTTAGTTTAATTGGTGATTTGTTTGTGCTGCCACACATTTTGCATGTTAATTTGATTAATTAAAAAACTTGGCTAATTAATCGATTAATATACCACAAGGGGTCAATACATTCTTGGCTTATCACGTTACAAAAGGATTTTTTTAAAGGCGCCATTGATTTCTATCAAAAGTCACCTTAACAAGTCCTACAATAGTTTTAGAAGCAATACAGCTTTCCACTTATTCTATTAAATACAAAATTCTTTTTGATCTCAAGTAACTCTTGAAGGTAAAATTTCAATCTTATTTGAACCTCCCACAATAAGTAAAATCCTAAACATCCATCTATCTCATCAAACCATGAATGACCAAGTATTCTGGTATCTTACTCCTTCAAGCGAGTTTTCAGTGAAATCTGTTTATAATGCTATTAGAGGGCTGAATTCTCCAAGCCACCCCCACATGCTCAGTAAAGATTGGAAGGATTTATAGAAGCTTAAAGTAAATGCTAGACTCAAAAACCTTTTGTGGAAAATGTGCTGGAACATTCTTCCAACTTGTTCTATTCTTAACAGTTGATTTCCCATTTCTTCTTTGAATTGCTTTTTGTGTAATAACGCCCCTGAAACTATTGAGCATTTGTTTTTGCAATGTGATTAGGTTGTTCAACTTTGGTTACTAACTCCATGGCCTTCATATATGAGTAAGTTATCCTCTCTATCTATCTTGGATTGGATTAAGGTTATTTTAAATCCAAAATCCATGTTGGGGTTGAATGAAGAATCTGTAAAAGACTTCCAGTTTTATGCTACCATTCTCTGTGATCATTTATGGATGGCTAGAAATAAAGCTAGAGTGGAGGGTTCCAAAAGTAATCCAATTGATCTTTCCAGGCAAATTTTTAAAGTCTTCATGAAGCATAAAGAAGCTTGGAATGAGCAAAATGAGAGACCATCCAAAGATGTGGCCTGGTCTCCACCTCCAAAGAGCTGGATCAAGCTAAATTTTGATGCTGCAATCCGTGAAGAGAAAACCACAGTTGCAGTTATGGGAAGAGATACAGTTGGCAACCTTCTATTGGCATGGTCAGAGCATTTTAAGAGTGGAAATTCCCTGTTGGGGGAAGCGAGAGTAGCTTGGTGTGCCATGAGATGTGCTATGAATGAAGGATTTAAGAATTTAATCTTGGAGGGAGATGCTTGGAATGTCATTGAGCCGTTGAAAAAGTCAGATGTAGCCCCACATTGGAGTATCAGGTCTATTTTTGAAGATATTTTGTACTTTGCTAATTGCTTTTCAAATGTTGAATTTTCTTTTTTTCATAGAAAGGGTAATATATTTGCACATTTGCTCGCCTAATGGACAGCTCTTGTTAATTGGTCTAGGCCAATTCCTATCTCTAATATGCCTTCTCATATATCTTAGGCCATTATTAGAGATGAGTCCAGGCCCGATCTTTTTGTTTCTCCCATGTTTTGGGTTGAGTTTTTTGAGCAATAAAGTATTTATTCAGCCAAAAAAAAAAAAAGTAACTCTTAAAGAATTTTTTATGAGAATGAATGGAGAAATTGTAAGTAATGGTGTCTAAAATTTTAAAGCTGATAAATTTGTTCTCCATAGTTGGTTTTAATTTCTTATCTAAAACAACAAAACACGGATCAAACCCATAAACCAGATCAAACCAAACACAGAGATCAAATCCATAAACCAACACAAACCCATTTATCTAGATTAAACACAACCCAACCACAGCCACTCGACTTAATTTTGAAAATGGAGCCACAACCACCAGAGCTAATCTAAAAAGAGAGGGGAAGATGAGTTCAAGGAGGAGCTCAACCATGGAGGGAGAGAGAGAGAGAGAGAGAGAGAGAATATAAAATTGGTGTGTTGATGAACATTGTCTTTTTTGACAAGTTGTGACGCAGGACGGTTTTAGTTGAGTTTAGCTATATGTTTTCTGAAAAGTTAATTTGTTGAGGCTGGTGGGAATGCCCACGTTATGTAGAGGAGCTATGCTAGCTCACCCAGGCCATGATATTTGATTGTGCGGTAAAAGGACTGGGAAAGTGCTTTGGTCCTTTCGTGATATGTTTATAGTTTAACAGTTAATTGCCATGGAAACATGCTTTGCCTCAGAGATGCTGATATCAATGTATAAAAATAAAATACACCTGCTCTTTTTGGCAGTTGGAACTTGGAATGCTTTTGTGCAACTGTCACTTTGTGGGAAACAAATTCCTATCAAACGCTTACAATGAAATATCAACATATCATTCAAAGTTGAGCAGAGTAAAACATGCCAGTTCAAGAGCAACTGTCAAATGCGAAGATAGAAAAACACTTTGTACATCATCAAATTTATTTTTAAGTAGCATCCCTTGACTGATCCAACTGCAATACATTTTTATGTGAAGCAGGTATGGGGGCTTAGTGTTTGATTTTGGGCCTCTTCACAATCATCACCGTGCAGTGGGCATGATGAGCACAGTAGTCACTGACACTGCCTAAAACAGCCCTGCATGAAAATTAAATTGATTGTTAAAACTTCAAATGGATTGAACTGTAACATGGATTGAAAATTAAACTGTAACATGTTATTGAATTCTTGCTTGTTACAGTTAACAACAGAAGCACCTGTTTTGATCAAGATCAAATATCAGACTAATGGCAGAAAATAAAGAAAAAAGTTCACTGCTAACTTCTTTACAATTTAACAGTTGTAATCCATGACAGCAAAAATAAGAATAAAGGTTTAAAGCAATACCTCTTGATAGCTCCATAGCCATGACTACCCACAACCAAAATGGATGCATGGTGTTTCTCCACTGCGTCACAAAGAACATTCCTAGCATCTCCTTCCACCACCTCCACTTTCACATCATGCACCTGCATACATTCGGAAACGTTAAAAGAAGTTGCCTGGGTTGGGCTCAAAACTCTTGAGTTTCCATATGTAAGATATGACAATTTCAGCATAAGATACCAAAACACTGGTATTATGTATGAGTATACTTGCAAGTATATATGTATATGTGTATATATAGATACTTTCAGGGATGACCTCACCATCATAATGTGAGCATTATATGCCATTTGATAAACCATCCACCGCTATCACATTGCCTCCAGAGTGCTTAACTTTGAAATTACAAAATTTACTTAGATGTTGGTCAATGGATTTCTGGTTTTTGTGGGTTTCTTAGGCGAAGTGACAAACAGTGGTATCAGCATTAATATCTTGGATTGAATTGAGTCAATGTGCATCCCTTTCATTTGTGATCAGATTCCTCTGCTATGATCTCTCTGTTTCCTCAACTCCCCAAGCCACATTTGTTTTTCATTTTCTATGCCTGGATTTTGTGCACAAATTGACCATGTACAGTGATTGTGCACGTCCACTTTTTCAGATGACATTCTTTAATTGCTTTCCGTTACTTGAATTTTGATCTTTTACTTTTGTGAGAGGGGTTTGAATTAGAAGCTCATTGAGAATCAGTTTTCTACTTGTCAACCTAGCTAGTAATAAATTTTCCAAAGAACCTTACCACCGGGTCAGATTCCTAGTCTTAGATTATTCAGCTTAATCAATATATGCATAAAGAAAAAAAACAAAACTAAAACTTCATTTATTATTATCATTATTATTTTGTAAATTTTTAAAGCCATTGAATTGTTCAATGATAAAATTTTGAGACCAGCATATGATCAAACGTATCATGTCAGCATTATATAAATATGGTAAAGCAGGTATCCGTAAAATCAAGATTCAAATCCTTTCATCCCCAATTATCGAGTTAAAAAATTTTAATAAAAAAAAAAAAACTATATTTGAAACATTTAATAATTCAGGAAAAATAAAATTAAAATCCAAAAATAAAATTAAAAATAAATAAATAAATACCGATTTCCTGTGGCAAAGTGCCTTGGCCGCTTCAATAATTCGAGCAGTGATCTTCTTCAAATCAGCCTCCACCATCGGTAAAACTTCGGCGGCTCCTAAAAATTATCCATCACAATCAATAACAATTCACTCTAATAAACCAAACTTTGAAACTTACCCCAAAACAAAAATAATATTCCACGTCTATAAATCCATTTCTAGCTATATAAATATAATATCATTTCGAATCATTTTTTGTTGTTGGGTATTTGATGAAATGAAATATGAAAAAGATGGAAGTTTCATTTTTTTTTTACCAGGTCCGGCGAGACCTATGGCGGAGGAAACAGTGGGTTTGGCGTGGACGAGGACGAGCTTGAAAGGATGGTTGGAGGCGTGGGGTGTGAAGAAGTGATGCAGAGTCCACTTCAAAGCGTAGGTGCTGTGCTCGCTGTCGTCGATAGCTACCACCATCACTGGCTTTTCTGCTACTGCTTCTGCCTCTGCTGGGCTTGACATTTTCGAATCGAAGAGTGAGTGAGTAGTGACAATCAGAGCTTTTGCTGTTTGTGGAGTTTATTAGTTTATGGGATTTGGAAAACTTGGCATCTTTGCTTTATAGAAAGAGAGGAGACATATATAATTGGACGCTTTCTCAGCTTATCTGGAAGACACTGTTGGACGTTGTCGTCTTCTGGTTATCCACGTAACTCATTCGTAAGCTAAGGCCTAGTCAAAGGATTTTGCCAGCTCAGCTTCCAATCAGTCCCCTGTACTGGAAAACGCAAACTGTGTGCTAGCTGTCTGTTTTCAATTTTTCATTTTTCCTTCATTTAATTTATGAGAAAAAACATTTTTTTTTATTATATATTTTACTTAAAACATTAAAAAGCAATTGTTGGGTTTTTAATCTCCGAAATAGTTTCTTTTTTAATTATTTATTGGGCACAAGAGATTAAGGGTGAGTGGTAATTGTAACTATGAATAAATTGTTTTCTCTATTTTGGAAATATATACCTTTATTAAGAAAAATAAAAATAGTAAAAGATACATTTAGAGTGGTCAACTTCATGATGGTTACTCTTATTATTAGGCTAAAATACCGATTATTTTATTTTATTCTATTTTTTGTGTTGATGGGATTTAAACATTGGAAAATGCTAAAAACACAAATTATTTTACAAATTGACAATAGTAAACTCAGATAAAAATCAATAAAAATTGATCACATCAACTGTTTGTAAAAATATTGTAAAATAGTTTGTGCCTGTAACGTTACTCTTTAAACCATTTAGGAAAACCTTATTTGTTGTTATATCCTATCTTTTCAATTAGTTAGTTACTAGTCTCCTATCTTTTCAATTAGTTTGTTACAATTGACATAAACAAATTCCTTATTTAGGGCATTTCCTTTGTTGAGGGTGGTGTGAATTCCCACATCATGTAGAGGAGCTATGCTCAGGGGCGGTGCCACCTTAATAATTTAAAATTTTATATTTATCTGCCTTTAAAAAAAAATTTGGGAACACTCTGAATTTTTTTTATGCCAATAAAATTAAATTTTGGTCCATAATTTGAGTAACTTAACAATATATTAGAGTCTTTTAATAAAAAAAGAACCACATGCTTTTATATTCTTTTAAGTCTATACTACAGCTTCACTTTTAGTTTTTGCTTTACCTAACACACTATCATTGTACGATTACTTTTCCTCAAAAACATTATAATATATATTATACAACTAATTAGTCAAAGTCACGTAAATTTAGATTTTTCCATTGTACAACTACTTTTCTTTTTTCTTTTTCCGATAATTTTGTTTAGAAAAAAAATAGTAGTTTTAGTTAATTAAGTGAATAAACTTAAAAAGTTAGTTAATTTTTATATAACATCAATTAATTCATTATATATATATATATAATAAACTTTTTATTTTTATGATTATAATTAAACATGTAATTGTCCATTCTAAGAAAATTTGATTAAATTTACAAGAAAAGTGTCACTAAATATTATGTTTTTACATTTTGCTATCATATTATTAGTAATAAACTTATTATATTTTTATTTATATAATTTAAAATTTTATTAATTATATTATTTATGATGTCACCGGTTTGACCATCAGTCGGATCTCAGTCCGACCAAAAAACCAGTAATCAGTCACTTTTTCGGTTCTTTCATCGTACTGGTTTATAAAACCATGGAAAAAAAATTTTGAACGAAAATTTGGAAAAAAAAAATTATAATAAAACCACTAACAAGGCCCAAACCAAATGCCAATAGAAAAGCCCAGTACAAGATCAATCTCATCTCAGACTAAGACTATCACTACTCCAACACCAACACGATTACGTTTTTAATTCAACAAATATTAAAAAAAAAAATCCTCACTGCCTCAGTGCCTCGCGGAATCACAAGTCATTAAACAATTTAAACTAAAACTAAATCAAACCTAAAGGCTAAAAGGAAATAAGAAACTCACTTACTCTCTCCAGCCATCGCCGTCCATCCCTGGTCAACAACACTAACAACAGCCACAACTGAACTCCACAAGTTTTATGTTGTAAAACTTTATGTATTTGCGTGTTTTTTTATTGTTGTTGTTGTTATTGTCAATATAAATTTTTTTTTTATTAGATTGTGTAATTTATGCTTATTGAGGAACACTTTGGAAGAAATTTCTGGAGCCACCATTGGCTATGCTAGCTCACCCATGATGTTTGATTGTATGGTAAAGGATTGAGAAAGTGCTATGGTCCTTTCGTGATATGTTTATAGTTTCACAGTTGATGACCATGGAAACATGCTTTGCTTCAGAGATGCAGATATCAATAAGCATTTGGAATGCTTATTTGCGAGTGCAAGTATCACTTACGGGAAACAAATCCTAATTGAACGCTTAAAATGAAATATCAACATATCATTCAAAGTTGAGTTGAGTAAAAGATTCCAGTTCAAGAGCAACTGTCAAATGCAAAGATAGAAAAACACGTTGTACATCATCAAATTTATTTTTTTTTATGTATAATCCCTTAACTGATCCAACTGCAATACATTTTTATGTGAAGCAGGTATGGTGGCTCTTAGTGTTTGATTTTGGGCCTCTTCACAATCATCACCGTGCAGTGGGCATGATGAGCACAGTAGTCACTGACACTGCCTAAAACAGCCCTGCATGAAAATTAAATTGATTGTTAAAACTTCAGAGTTTCATGGATGAGCAACATATTTCCTCCAAAAGTTTCCTAGAAACGAACAATGAATCATAGGTAGTAAGTGGTAACATGTTCATGAGTTCTTGCTTGTTACAGGTAACAATAGAAGCACTTGTTTTGATCAAGATCAAATGTTAGACTAATGGCAAAAAAGAAGTTCACTACCAACTTCTTTACAATTCAACAATTGTAAACTATGATAACAAAAATAAGAATAAAGGTTTAGATCAATACCTCTTGATAGCTCCATAGCCATGACTACCCACAACCAAAATGGATGCGTGGTGTTTCTCCACTGCCTCACAAAGAACATTCCTAGCATCTCCTTCAACCACCTCCACTATCACATCCTGCACCTGCATACATTCGGAAACATTAAAAGATGTTGCCTGGGCTGGGCTTAGAAGCCTGAGTTTCCATGTGTAAGATATGACAATTTCCGCTGAAGATACCAAAACACGGGTATTATGTATGTGTATACTTGCAAGTATGTATGTATACGTGTAAGTATAGATACCTTCAGGGATGAACTCACTATCATAATATGAGCATTGTGTGCCATTTGAGAGGCCATCCACCACTATCACATTGCCTCCAAAGTGCTTAACTTCAAAATTGCAAAATTTACTTAGGTGCTGGTCAATGAATTTCAGGGTTTTTGTGGTCCTCTTAGGTGAAGTGGCAAACAGTGGTATCAACATTAATACCTTGGCTGGAATTGAGTCAATGTGCATCCCTTTCAATTGTGATCAGATTCCTCTGTTATGATCTCTCTGTTTCCTCAACTCCCCAAGCTACAATTTTTTTTTTTTTTTTTTTCATTTTCTATGCCTGGATTTTGTGCACAAATTGACAAGTTGACCATGTACAGTAATTGTTCACATCCACTCTTTCGGGTGACATTTTTTAATTACTTGCGCTCATCCCATCCGAACCGCTTGACTAAGATGCTAGCTTTTCATTACTCGAATTTTGATCTTTTACTTTTATGAGAATCAGTTTCCTACTTTTCAGCCTAGCTAGCTAGTAAGTTTTCCTATGACCCTTCCCACCGGGTGAGATTCCTAAGGCAACAAGAACCAATACATGCTTAAAGATAAAATAAAAACAAGATTAAGATTCTCAAAATAAAATTTAAAAAAAATACCGATTTAGTGGAGCAAAGTTCCCTAGCCTTTTCAACAACTCGGGCAGCGATCTTCTTCAAATCCGCATCCACAAGCGGTAAAACTTCGGCGGCTCCTACAAATTTCCATCACAATAAATAACAATTCTCACTCAAACTAACCCCAAACAAAAATAATTTCCGAAAACAAGAATTTATACCAGGGCCGGCGATGCCTATGGCGGAGAAAGGAGTGGGTTTGGCGTGGACGAGGACGAGCTTGAAAGGATGGTCGGAGGCGTAAGGTGTGAAGAAGTGATCCAAAGTCCACTCCAATGCGTAGGTGCTGCGTTCGCTGTCGTCGATACCTACCACCATCACTTGCTTTTCTGCTACTGCTGCTGCTTGGCTTGCCATTGAGAATCTCTGTGTGTGAATGAACTGAACTTCTTGTTTGTTTGTGGAGTGTAGTTTAGAGATTAGGAGTAGTTTGAATTTATAGAGAGAAAGCGAGAATTGGACGCTTTTCTCTCTCAGAAAGCCACGGCTGACAGGTAATGAGGAAAACGACGGCGTCGTTTTCAAGTTATATCCACCACGAAACTTCATTCGATGCTTCGTGCTTCCCGTAATGTTAATATTAGTGCTATTGCTTTTCCTTTTTGCCAAAAGATTTTGCCAACTCAGCTTCCAATCTCAGGGTCCTATAATGGAAAACGCAAACTGCGTGCCCGCTATTTGTTTTCCACTTTCTTTTCCTACGTTTAATTTATGAAAAAAAAAAAATACTATAATAAGAATTAAGAAAGGATATCTTTCTTAGAATGCTTTCTTTAAAAACATTATTTTGCTGACTCCTCCGAATTCATTTTTTATGTGTTTATTGCACTATTATATTGCCAAGGTAAGTTAACTCCAGCCCCGTTTATTCTTTATGATGGATTGTACTTATATATTTTTCAGTTTATTTCTCACTCACTAGTTGATTTACTCTCTCCCAACATCACAAACTAAATACAACCAAGATTGAACCAATAAAGGTGCTAACATTGACACATTAAAAATTGATCTCTGACGACTAAATTACAAATCCTAAGGCCAAAAAATAACTAAATTGCAACCTAAACACAACACGACACAGCACTATGTATATATATGTGTGTGTGGAACAATGATGTCAACAATATCAAAACAACCACTCAGTCAGAGACAATTCGAATCTTCCATCCTCACAATTTGAACCTTGAAAATGAAACCTCTATTGCACTACATGTTATTTACTTGTCTACAGAAGTTGATTTCAGAATTTTTTTTTTATAAAAAAAAATATATATATATATATATATTATTTGAATTTATGATATCTATTTTATAATGATTATTTTTAATTATTTGGCCAAAACACAATTTTTTTAATAATTCGATAATCACACCTTACAACAATAAAAGGGAACAAATAATGCCAATAAACATACCAAGAGCGATTATTATTCGGTGCAATAATAAAAAAACTGGAGTTGTGGGTGTAAATGTGTACAACCAACACTAGATAAGCATGCCAATAATTAAAAAAAAAATTGTGTGCAGGTGTGTATGTATAGCATACCATAGAATGAATCCAAGATCCAAGATTTTGCATGTGAGTTAAATCTAAGTGGTGTTGGTACTGTTGGATTAATGCCAGGTTTGCTTTGACATCCCCTTTCCATGAGATGGTATTGTGTGTTTCCGTTTGTGGACGACTAAATTTCTCAGTTCGAAATAAATCAAACAAGTAAAATAGTTGCACAAGTGTGAATTTGTATTGATGATTGTGTGGTACAATTCTCTGTGATTACAAAAGAGTGATCCTCTGATTCGATCTCCTTGAAAGATTTGCTGATTTGGAATTGTGGTAATATGATTTTGATTTGAACACCAAGTATCCTTCAATTTGGTTGAAGGATGGATCGAAGATTGTTGAAATGGAATTACAATGAATCTCTGGCTATGAGCTTGTTAGAAATTCTTTGTTCTTCGTGTTCTTCGTGTTCTTGGTGCGTTCTTCGTCTTCGAAGGTTTGTGGTGGAAGTTCTTCGGTGCTTTAGAGGCTTGAATCCGTAGAGCTTCGTTGATTTGTGGTTTGTGAGGTTTCTGGAGGCTTTTGAGCTTGATTCCAGTGAATTTTGAGATCTAGGAATATGATTTGAATGATTCCTCTTTGAATGTTCTTCGTATTTGAAGGTTTGTGGTGGAAGTTCTTCGGTGCTTTAGAGGCTTGAATCCGTAGAGCTTCGCTGATTTGTGGTTTGTGAGGTTTCTGGAGGCTTTTGAGCTTGATTCCAGTGAACTTTGAGATCTAGGAATATGATTTGAATGATTCCTCTTTGAATGTTCTTCGTATTTGAAGGTTTGTGTTGGAAGTTCTTCGGTGCTTTAGAGGCTTGAATCCGTAGAGCTTCACTGATTTGTGTTTATTGAGGTTTCTGGAGGCTTTTGAGCTTGATTCCAGTGAACTTTGAGATCTAGGCAGGTAGTTTGGATGATTCTGCTTCGAATGTTCTTCGTGTTTGAGGGTTGAAGTTCTTGAAGTTCCTGGAGGCTTCAGGGCTTGGTTCCGGCAGAGCTTCTGGACTTCTGAGTGCTTCAGATGGCTTGGTGCCCTCCCTCCTAGCTCTCCAGATCTCTCCTGATCTCTCCAAATGCCTTAGGAAGGCTTCTATTTATAGGAGTTTAGGGGTGGGTGAGCGACACGTGGCGGAGTCTGACTGGTGACACATGTCACAGCCTGATTGGTCCGCTTGTGTCATCGCTTACACGTGTGAGGTTGCTTGGGTCATCGCTTACACGTGCGCTGATGCGTGATTGGTTCTTGCATGACACTTGGCAAATTTCTGTTGGCTTCTGAATGATGATAGCAAAACCTAGCAGCAATATGTGGCGCTTTGTAATTGGCTGTATTTTGTGAACTTAGTAGTGTGACGTGTCAGCTTGTGATAGGTCGGGAATTTTCCCTCTCTACACCGTTACATGCTTCTTCACCCTCATGTGAGTAGGGATGGCAATTTTTGCCCGACCTGCGGGTACCTGGCCCGGCCCGACCCTAATGGGCCGAGTTTTACCCGGTCCGATTACAAATAGGGTCGGGTATGGGTTTAAAAAAACCCGAAGCGGATCCGGGTTGGGTCCGGGTTTTATATAAAAAACCCAAGCTCAACCCGAAACCCGACCCGATAAAAACTCGGTATACTGAAATTACTAAAATACCCTATATATATTTATACCTAAAATCTAACCCTAATCCCCCATTTCCCCTTCACTCTTCAGCAGCAGCCTCCCTCCCTCTCAATCCGATAGTCCCACACTCCCTCACCCTCACTCTATCTCAAACCACCACCGTGAACACCACCAAAACTCAGACGGCGAGACACCCAACAATCCACAACCCACATTAGCCCGGTCCGAACATACCCAAAAGAAAAAAAAACACCACCGCCTCACCCTCCCTCAGTCCGACCCTCACTCCGACACGGCGACCCTCACCATCGTCACAAACCCCACCCTCACTCCGACACGGCGACACTCCCTCACGCCTCCCTCCCTCAGTCCGACCCTCAGTCCCTCTCCCTCAGCTCACGCCGTTGACTCTTCTCGTCGAACTGTCGCCGTTTTTGGGTTTAGCTTTTTTTTTTTTTTTGTTGAAACTTGTTACTTTGTTTTCATGTTTACCAAATCTTGATTTCAATAATTGATGTATGTAAAAACACACACACACACAAGTATTAAAGGAAAAAAGAAATGAAAATCTAATATTATAAGAAAGAAAGGGTTGATGAATTTCAATTGATGGATAGAAGAAGCATATGGATATGGGGATTTTTTTTTTGTAAACTTATTTTCTTTTATTTCTCTGCTCAAAGCTCCCTCATTTTTTTTCTTGTCCGTGGGTTTGTCAATTGAAAAATGTGATTTTTTATTTGGGTTTAATTGTGGAGATTTGAAAAGAATGGATTTTTGGGATTGGTTGTTTGGCCGTGGGTTTGGTGTTTGGTTGTTTCTGTGGGGATTTTCTGATGTGGGTTTGGGGTCTGTTATAGCAGTGTGTTTGATTGGATGCATTGGGTGTGTGTGTCAGAATATGAACATGTGTATTTGTGTGTGTTTTGTGTTCTGTCATCTGTGTATGCTTTTATGAACAAAATGATGTGTACATGTGCTCTGTTGATAGTTGAAAAAGGAACAAACTATAGTTTAGATTTCAAACAAGAAATAGAAAATAAACAAAAGAAAGTAAGAACAATGTGGGGAAATGTTATTGGATTTTCTGTGCTTCTTTCTCTTTTCGTTATTGACTGATTCTCTGCTCTGCTATGCTTTGCTTCTTTCTTTTATATTTGCTAGTTACAATTTGATGAAGTTTATTCCATTTTTTAATTCATTGTTGTTGTAGTAGGTTCTTCAACTATATCTGGAGATAGTACATTTCAATCCATTCTTGATGATGGGGAGCCAAATGAAGATGATGGGAGTTGTGCCACAATTGATGGGAGTTGTATCACAATTGATGAACAGATGAAGATTAAACATTTTGTATTAATTTAGTAGTTTTTTTAATTTCTTAGACTTGTTGGATTAATTTGTTGG
This sequence comes from Quercus aquifolioides, assembly GCA_019022515.1. Taxonomy (NCBI): domain Eukaryota; kingdom Viridiplantae; phylum Streptophyta; class Magnoliopsida; order Fagales; family Fagaceae; genus Quercus; species Quercus aquifolioides. The sequence continues at coordinate 32,415,819 of CM032336.1, forward strand.
TTTGTAATTATTCTAAACTTGTGGGATATATTTTGTAGCTTTTTAATTTCTTGGACTCGTTGGACTTTTGATACTTAGTTCTTGGACTTGTTGGATTTATTTTATTTTTATGTTTAGCCGGTGATTTTAGTTATGATTTTGTTGATTAATGATTAAATGGTTCTCTTAGCTAGGTAATTTATTGATTTAAAATCTTAGTTATGATTGATTGAATTATGATTATGATATTAGTTATGATTTATGATTAGTAGTCTATGATTGATTTGGACTGATTTGGCATTTGGGCCATGTAGGCTTAATGTAAGCAATATGCAGGCAAAAATAAATTTGGACTGATTTGGTTAATAAATTATAGGCTTAATGTAGGCTTAATGATTTGGACTGATTTGGTTATTTTAGCAAGGTAATATGCAGGCTTAATGTAGGCAAAAAAAATTTGGGCTTAATTTTTTTTTTTTTGATGGTTGGGCCACGAATTGGGCCCAATCCTAAATGGGGCCCGGCTGGGGCAGGTCAGGGCCTTGGAAAAAAACCCGATACCCTAAACGGGTCGGGTCCAGGCTATGGGTCTTGCCCTGCGGGTCGAGTTCGGGTATGGGAAAACCCGGCCCGAACCCGACCCGTTGCCATTCCTACATGTGAGGGTGAAGAAGCATGCAACGCAAACACACAGAAGTTTCTCCCTTTTTATAACCAACAAGCATAGAGCTGGACCACGGCCCCAAAAAATTTATTTTTTTCATAGGTAGGATAGGAGATGGTATTGTGTGTTTCCGTTGCATGCTTCTTCACCCACAGAAGTTTCTTGTAGGATAGGCCCTATAAAAAGCCCAGCACTTCAAATGACGCAATAACGATTAAGAATGGAGATACTCTTCCAAAGACAAAGCAAGTGGGATAAAAGTAAAACAATTGAAATCATAAAACAACATCTCCTATCAAAACTTTTAATATCAGTTCCTTAATAGATATTCAATAAACAGCTTTTTAAAGGACAAAATTTAGTTACAAAATTAATTGTAGTCTAAAACTACAACTTTACTCAATATTTTTTTATTGAGGCTGAATTTTGAGAAATTTACCATTAGATTATATTTTCTTCTTATATCCTTCATGCTTGTGAAATTTTTAAAAAATTAAAGATCAATAGCTATGCCATCAATAAATTCTTTAAATTGCAAGTTTATAGATCATATAGTAAATAATATTCGATTGACACAAAATTTGGCATGTGTATTAAGAACATGTTAAGCATACAATTCAATGGTTAGATTTTCTAAATATGTAGTAACATTTATTTTATTGAGTAAAGTTGTAGCCTTAGGCTACAACTTTGTCCCTTTTTAAAACTCTAATTTTTTTTTCTTCTTCTTTTACATAACTTGTTTTTTAAACTTTTCAAAACTCTAAAATTTTATTTTTCTACTTTTACATATCTTGTTTTTTAAACAAAACAAACTAAGTAAAAATAAGCTATGCCCAAAAAAATCCTAATTCATATCATCAAGATTTATTTCATTCTGGTTCTGGGCCTTTCTACATTTTTCTCTATTGGGCCACCTATGAAGTCATTGGCGGACCTCAGATTTATGAAATAAGTACTCCTAGGCTTTTGGTCTGAATTAAATATAGGCCCAAGTGGTAGTTAACACGACCCACGTTGACAAAAGGAATAAACCCCCCAATATAAGCCCAAAAGCCCGTCATATCACCCAAAAAAAAAAAAAAGCCCATCAAATGCCACCCACATATCAAGTCAATGTACGTAGCACAAGTTTAACAATCTTCATTAGGCTCAGTCCCTCTCACTACTCACATCAAAGATCAAACCTAAGGCAGTGTAATCTTTTAATCTTTGTGCTTCTTTTCCCATTTACAATTTTTCTTTGTTGGCCATACTTATCTGAAGTCAATTTCTCTTTGTAATCTCTTTGTTGGCCACAATTATCTTGTAGTCAAGTTTTCTGAAATCACCACTGAAATCCAATTAGTCATCAGTGCCTCAGTGGTTTGCTTATTTTTTATTTATTTATTTTTTTTTTGAGAAACTGCTTAATTGAATCTTCTCTCCCCCACCCATATGATCATACACTATCACCTTTTTTGTGTGTGTGTGTTATTAAATAAGAAAAAGTGCACGTTATATAATTGTTAGTGCACTGGCATCAAATACCCACATTTAAAAAACGTTAATGCTCACCACCGCACACCTTTGGTGTGATGGTCACTCAAGAAGTATAAGTACGTTAATGCTCACCACCACACACCCTTGGTGCAATGGTCACTTCACAAGTATAAGTGCTTGTGAGGTGTGGGAGGCAAGGGTCGGGGTTCAAGTTTCCAGGAGAGAGTTTCACACACATATACACATAGATTAGGCTAGAGTAGAATTTCTATCTTGTAAAAAAAAAACATTAATGCTCTTACTTCTACTCCACATTTTTATTTCAAAAGGTAATTATGCCTTTTATTTTTGGATAAAATAAAAGTAACCATGCCTTTTATATAGCTAATAAACAATGTGAAACAAATTTTTAATTACTAAAAATGGCATTATTAAACAATGGATGTGAGCAGAGTAGTAGAGAGTCTTTTTTAAGATAGCAAAAAGTTGTAGGTAATGATGCCCGACTGGCAAGTGGGTTGTTCTAGTATGACATATGCTATTAGCGAAGCAAGTGATGAATAGTTTTCAAAAGCATAGCTTCTGCTGCAAATGCACTAAAAGAGAAGAGAAGCCTATATGCAAGAAGTTTTGGTGGAAAAGGGTATCTTAAATATCTTGAAATTGTCATAAGTGCATTTTTAAGAAAACAATACTCAAAATGTGTACTAGTTGCAGTAGTACTTTAATGATGGCTTCATTTTTTTAAAGAAAGTGCAAATTGTGGGGTTCTGCTACTGTGTAGGAAATCAGATATGCCATTTGTGTGGTTACTTTAATAATACTTGGCAAGAAAGTAGCAAACTAAAGTGCAATTTCTTGATTTTTTATTTTTAGATTCAATAGAATCTATGTTGATTGTTTTTTACCATCAACTTAAAGAGCCAAGATGATAATAAGTTTTGTTTGGGTAAGGTTAGATTTGTACCCAAATTCTTTAGTCGACTATATCAAATTTTTATCATTTGAGTTTACTAAAACTCCCCCACACTAACTAAAATCCTTTTCTAACTAGAGAAAAATGTAACAAGAACAATAATAAATGATCTTGGTTTGAGATTTGCGCATTTTTTCCAAACACAATTAAAGAGAGATAGAATTTGCACATGCATTATTCTCAAAGGAAGGTGTAGATTGCTTTGTTAAGTGGGTCCCTCATCCTATTGGATGGTTACAGTTGAATTCAATTGGCCATTGATTACAAACAGTGAAAGAATAGATGCCAATTTGAGTTTCAAGAACAAAATTTTCTTCTTCCTTATGCTACAGTCTCTCAAACAAAAGCATCTTGCATAATAATTTGCAACTTGAAAGCAATAGAAACTAAGATTGGTCTGGCAAAGGATAAATTAGGAAGAAAAACATGGTTATTTCCACTGCTTCAATATTGGCCAGGAATATTGTGAAGCAATCTAACAACTATTGCTCCCTCAAAAACTAGATTGGCTTGTTGGACTGAACTGTAGAGTTTGAAAATTGGGACTCTTTATCATGTTCACAGAGAAACAAAAAGCTTAACAGAATGTTTTTTGACACTATAGGAGACAATATCACTTCTAGTCTTCTAGACAGATGAGCTCCCTGAGGGGATCCATAACAAAATTATTTATGGATGCAATTATTATTGAGAATTTGTTAGCAAAGTACTTAGTTTGATTACCCTGAGAGGAAAACTTTTCTAAAAGCATTATAATACATGAGTTATCTTTTGATTTTTTGCTTAAGGATTGTCTAACAGAGTCAATTCCTGTTGTTTATTTTCATTTACTTATAATTTAGAGGTGAATATGCATGAATAGTTAAGCAACATATGAATCAATATAATTAAAAACTAGCTTATAATCTAGTGCATGCATACTCATTGATTCATTTGAAAACAATCAAAATTAGATTCATATTAAAGTTTATACCTAAGTAGAATCTTGTTTATGGTGATTTTTATATTTTTGTCAACTCTTAAAAAGGTTTTGTAAAGATATTATTTGATAGAGTATGCAAATTTGTTTTATGTATACATTATTCAAATAAGATATGGACAACTAATTTTTAAGACATAGTAGACTTGGTATACTTTTTCATTGAAACTTATATATGAGTGTACATGAATCATGAGTGCGCGACATAATTTAGTGGTTCAACCTTTTTTAAACATTTGAGAATCTCTTTTGCTGAAAAATAGAGTTTAGAGAATCTTCTTTTGCTTTCTGGTCTGTCGTTGATGAAATTTCTAAGCAATATATCAGATTATCACAATAGGTTTTGAATGAATTTACAGCCACCCATACATGTTACAACTTTGGAATATGACTCGTACAAAGAATATAAAAAAAAATAATGGGCATAGCTTTAAAATGCTGACCTTTATTAAATAGGAAAAAAAAGAAAGAAGTGGCACAAGCAGAAATCATCATGCTTGCTCACCACCAGTAATAGACTAATTGATATTGTTCACATGCATGTATGTATTCTTCTTCGTTTTTCTTTCTTATCTAAAATTATATTCTTTTTTCGTCTCCTTAATTAGCGTATAATTTTTTTGCTACTTCTAATGGCACTAATTTCTACTTCCTTGACTTGAATAATTAAGTTACTCTTCTTTATAAGTGCTTCAATTATATTAATTCGCTTTATCCATCTTGTTCTTATCCAATGATTTACAACCTCTTTGTTTTTATTATATATCCTTATGAATTATTAATCCAAAATATCAAAAATATTGTATTTGTTATTTCTTGACCATTAAGTTGTACAAGTCTTTAATCTTTATTTGTCTTATTTTAAACTTATATTCCATGTACTCAATTTTAAACTTAATTTATAGCCTTGAAATTATAAAGTATCACTTCAGATTTCCAACTTTGCATTGACTCAATGTCTAGATTCATTCATTAAGACTATATTGTTTGCAAAATATATATATATATATATTTATTTATTCCTTGGGATTTCATACTCACACTAGTTACAACTGACACATCCTTAATAAACTTAAAATACTTTTAAGGAACTCAATTATTTTCTAAAAACCTTATAACCTCCCTGGGTAATTTATTATATGTTTTCTCTATGTCACTAAAAACCATAATAAAACCATATAAAAATATCTATGGGTTTCTCTTTATTTTTCCATTAAATGTCTAAGTAAAAAATTGCTTACAACTGACCACCACGAACCCCTCTGTAGCCACCATGCCCCGCCGTCTTCTTCATTCTCTTAGGTATGGGGTTTCTTGTGGGTGAAAAGTGAAAACACTCTGCCTCCACACATGGTGGTCAGAATCAATGCGAGGCATGGTTGTGAAGGGGTCTTGCCAGAAATTTGTTGAGTTTTAGTCAAAATTTTTGTTTGAAATCTGTTTGTTTCTTGGGAAAATAAGGGTGAAAGTGTTTGAAGTTATCTGGTTTTCACGCATGTGAGGGAAAATATGAGAGAAAGTAGGAGAAAAGAAAAGAAAAGAAAAAGAGACGGCAATTCCTTGTAACGCCATTTGTTGAGTTGTATATTTTATACAAATGGCTTAAATTTAAGAAGGGAACCTAAGGTACTGCACCTAAAGTACTGTACCTAAATTTTGCCCTAATAAATTATACTGATCATGACATAAAATCAAATTGATTATCCAATATTATTATTTTCTTTCTCAACATATATATTCAATGATTCTCTCTTTAATTTTTATAGTATGACTCAATAGTTTAATTACATGGTAATTTGTACAATTTTGAATATCTTTTTTAATTAATTATTGTGTATATATATTGAAATTACACATTCTAATATATAAAATATGTCTGTGTTTGTCATACATTTTGTTTACAATTAGTCTGATCCAAAGCTCATGAAAAAAAAATGAAGGTTGTGATTCATTGATTGTATAAGTGTAAAATTTAGTAACTTTATTGTTATAAGAATAATATATAGGATAAAACTTAGGTACAGTATCTTATGTGTTGTTCCTTAGGTTTCCCCTTTAGGATTCAATCATGTGGCTACTTAACTAAAAAATACACTTCTATCTCATGAGAAAAAATCTACATGGCAGAATCCTAAGAGGAAAACTTAAGGAACAACACCTAAGTACTGTATCTAAGTTTTGCCCTAATATATATAAATAGGCCATTACTTTAAGTAGGAAAAACAAATTTTGCTTCTTCATAGATTTGATTGGATCCCTATCCAAAAAAAAAAGGGGTTTGATTGGATCGTATAGCAAAGTGCGCTGGTTCTTTCACCATATTTATTTTAAATTGAAATCATATACATTATGACTTCCTAATTTGATGAATTCATCGTCTAAAACTGTAACTAGCGCGTTCTTCTTACTTTTCGTTTGTGCTTTGGAAAAATATAACAAGACATAATGGTAATGCCTAATATATGTAGCATGCATACATATCTAAAGTGTCTATTGAAAGCCAAAATGCATACGTATCTCGTTTTAAAATAAACACTAGCTAGAAACAGAAATCTAGGTGGGGTTGGTGAATTAATTATACTAGCAAGCATGGTTGTCAAAATCGCGATCTAGATCGTAGGATTGCACGATTTTACGATCCTACCTCACCAAAACGTTTAGGATCGCACTAAGATCGTAAAAACTATGCTCATTGGTTCAAAACACAATTAAAGTGAGATAGAATTTGCACATGCATTATTCTCAAAGGAAGGAGTAGATTGCTTTGTTAAGTGGGTCCCCCATCCTATTGGATGGTTACAGTTGAATTCAATTAGCCATTGATTACAAACAGTGAAAGAATAGAAGCCAATTTGAGTTTCATGAACAAAATTTGCTTCTTCCTTCTGCTACAGCCTCTCAAACAAAAGCATCTTGCATAATAATTTGCAGCTTGAAAGCAATGAAAACTGAGATAGGCCTGGCAAAGGATAAATTAGGAAGAAAAAACATGGTTATTAATTTCCACTGCTTCCATATTGGCTAGGACCCAGGAATATTCTGAAGCAATCTAACTATGAGATTTTGAGCTTGCAATGGACAACAATGGTGAACAATAATGGTGAAGAGAGAAAGAAGAAAAGAGAGCACTATATTGAACAATGAATCAGAGAAAAGTGTTTTCACAAGCTCGTCTAATACATTACACTGACCTCTACTTATATAGCACTAATGAATAGATACAATCTGAAACCTTCTAAAAGGTTCTATCATAACTGAATCCTAACAGCTCTGCAACCTCTTTCAGATTTTAAGGGAGGACAGTTATCAACGATTAGCATCTGGGCTCTGTTATCAATCTATGTGACAAGCTTTGAACAGTTGTGGAGAACAGAGCAAGTCTTGAGCACCAGAATAGAAGAAGATCAAAACGGTATCGTTCCTGTTACTTAGAAACGGTGATGTTTCTTCAATTCCACTTAAACTCAATTTCATTTAAGTCCCACGACACCGTTTTGACCTTAGCATCAAGTTACCGTTGGACAGAACTAGTCGTTACTCTGAAACTCCTTGTTCTTCTTCTTTCAACTTCAAACCATAATGCTCCTCAGGTCTCAAGTCCTCACTTACTTTATCATCCCCCCTCAAAACCATGGGGGCTAGAGACACCATGATTTTGGAGCGAAGAAACACAAACCGAGAAGAAGGAAGACTTTTAGTAAATATATCAGCAAGTTGATCTCCAGTGGCAATGTATTTAACTTGGAGATCCCTGCGTAAAACTCGCTCTCGAACAAAATGATAATCAACATTGGGAGGAGAAGGAAGAAAAAGACCCAGGTCTTTCAACACTTGGCGAAGCCAAGAGAGCTCAGCAGTAGTGGAGGCCAAAGCTCTATACTCAGACTCAATAGAAGACCTGGAGACAGTTTCTTGCTTCTTGGCACTCCAAGTAATGGGATTGTAACCCAGGTAAGCAATAAACCCAGTGGTAGAACGCCTATCATAGGGATCACCAGCCCAATCAGAGTCTGAAAAGGCAGAAAGAGAAATTGGACTAGGTTGAAGAAAAATCCCAAAATTGAGGGTGCCATTAAGATATCTGAGAATGCGCTTAGCTGCAACCAAGTGGATGTCAGTGGAAAAAGACATAAACTGACAAACTTGATGGACAGCAAAACTGAGGTCAGGCCTGGTGAATGTCAAGTAGTGAAGAGAGCCAACTAGACTTCTATATTCATGAGGGCTGGAGAGAAAGGACCCTTCATTAGGAACCAACCTGATATGAGGAGCACAAGGTGATTTGGCAGGCTTGGAAGAGAGCATATGATGCTTTAGAATCAAATCCTGAGCATACTTTGTCTGATTAAGAAACAAACCCTTGGATGTCCTGGTGAACTGAAGACCAAGAAAGTAGTGAAGAGGACCTAAATCCTTAAGTTCAAAGGCTTCACTTAATTGAGTAATCAATGAGTTCAAAAACTGAGGGCTGTTCCCAGTAAGAACAATATCATCCACATAAACCAGCAAATAAACTACAATCTTGCCTTGTCTGAGAATGAATAAAGAGGAATCAGCAAGGGAAGCATGAAATCCCAAATGCAAGAGCTGAGTAGAAAATCTATCAAACCAAGCTCTAGGAGCTTGTTTGAGTCCATACAAAGATTTCCAAAGCCCGCAAACATGATTTGGACAAGAGGGATCAACATAACCAGGTGGTTGCACCATATAAACCTCTTCTCTCAAGAAACCATGTAGAAATGCATTCCTAACATCCAACTGCCTTAAAGGCCAGTTAAACTGAACTGCAAGAGAAAGTATGATTCTGACTGTTGGAGGTTTTACAACTGGGCTGAAAGTTTCTTCAAAATCAACACCATATTGCTGATGAAACCCCTTAGCCACCAATCTAGCTTTGTACCTATTTATACTCCCATCACTATTCAACTTTAGCTTAAACACCCACTTGTAGCCAACCACATTCTAAGTAGGAAAGGTGGAACTAAAGACCATGTACCTTGCCTCTGAAGAGCAGCAAACTCTTCATGCATAGCAGAACACCACTGAGGATACTGTGAAGCAACCTTGTAGGAAGGAGGTTCAGTGAGAGTATAATCAGGTTTAGGAACTGAAGGTAACTTCTTGGTCTTGACAGGCCTGGCCATAGTCTTGGATCATCAGATACAGCCTTGGCAGCAAGTGCCTTAGGCTTAAAAATACCATCCTTAGACCTTGTAACCATAGGATGAACATTTGTGACAGAAGGAACCTGAACAGAAGAGACTGAAGGGACATGTGGAATAACTGAGGGTGAGACATCAGATGGAATAGGACTAGAAATGGTAGGATTAGATGGTGAGACTGAAGAAGACAAATCTGACACAGGATTGACATTAGGCCGAGAAACAGGTGATGGGGTTGCAGAATGTGAATGTGAAAGGGACATATTAGTAGCAGGCATGTGAGGAGACTGAAGGTTAGATGGAGAAATATGAGAATTAGATGAAGTTGGTGAAATGGTTGGAGTGTGGGCAGAAGTGGAGTGATTAGGCATAAGAAACTGATGGAGAAAAGGAAAGCATGACTGAGCAGAAGAAGTGGGGGACTGTGCAGATAAAGGAGTGGAGTTTGGACCATTGGACAAAGAATGAGACAACAAGAATTCAGTCTCATTAAAAAGAACATGTCTAGATATGTATATCCGAGAGGTAGAGGGGTCCAAACAGATATACCCTTTTGTATATGCAGGATACCCAAGAAAAATGCAAGATGTGGTGTGAGGTTGGAGTTTGTGACTGTTGTAAGGCTTAAGAAGAGGAAAACAAGTGTAGCCAAAAGACCTTAAATGTGAAATATCAGGTCTGGTTAAGAATAACAGCTCCCAAGGTGATTTATTCTTGAGAATAGGAGTAGGTAGTCTGTTAATAATGTGGACAGCTGTGGATATGGCATAGGACCAGTAAGGTAAGGGTAATTTGGAGTGTGATATTAAGGTAAGAGCACATTCAACTAAGTGTCTGTGCTTCCTTTCAGCAACTCCATTCTGTTGAGGAGTATGTGGGAAAGAAAGTTGATGAATAATACCATTAGAGGAGCAAAAGTTTTTAAAAGCATTATATGTATATTCACCACCTCTATCAGACCTCAAAATTTTAATTTTGGTGTTAAGCTGATTCTCAACAGTGGCTTTAAAATGCTTAAAAACATCAAAGACATCAGATTTAAGTCTTAAGAGAAATAGCCAAGTAAATTTGGAATATTCATCAACAAAAACAACATAATACTTGAAATCATTGACAAATGTAACTGGGGCAGGACCCCAAACATCAGAATGGACTAATTCAAGGGGCTTAGTAGCTTGAAATTCAAATTTATTGAAAGGAAGTTGATGCATTTTTCCTTGAAGACAATGTTTACAATGGGTGATAGAATCACTATATGGTGGGGTACAAGATACATCAACAGAAGCTAATGCTGTACTAAGCACTTTATTACTAGGATGTCCTAGCCTATTATGCCACAACAACTACTTATTAAGTCTATTTACATGGAAAACATAAGGTAAATGAGAAGCTTGTGTTGACTGAGTGGACTGTGATTGAGATGCAGATTTGAAGACAGAAGGCTTGAGGAAATGTTGAGAGTAGATTGGATAAACACCATTCTCACTCAAGCCCTTGTAGAGGAGTCTCCCTGTAGGAATATCCTAAATTTTAAGTTCATGAGCATCAAAATGACAAGAACAATTATTTTGAAGGCAAAACTTGTGAACAGAAAGTAAATTCATTGCTATTCTAGGAACATGAAGGACATCTTTTAATATGAAATTGTGATATTTGGTAGGAAGGGTTGTGTTACCTATATGATTGATTGGAAGAGTTTGTCCACTTCTCATAGTAACTTGTTCAGGCCCTTTGTATTAAGATTGGATTGCAAGGTTATTGAGATTGGCAGTGAGATGATCAGAAGTACCTGAGTCTGCAAACCAAGGATCTTGATTGTTGGTGATGGCTGCATTAGATGCACTTGCCATAGCAGCTAGTTTAGTAGGTGGATTCTTTCCTTGATAGGCAAAATCCATCCTATGATAACAATCCAAGGCTTGATGACCTGATTTTCCATAGATTTGACATGATGGACGACCAGCCTTGAAATTTTGTGAAGAATTCTGATTCTGATAGTTCTGAGGGGAGAAATTCTGAGTAAAATTCTGATGTGGTTGAGAGGAGAAATGCTGATGTTGATGTTGAACACTATTGTGGTTATACCTACCACCTCCTCTTCCTCTATTATAGTTATTTCTTCCCCTTCCTCTTCCAGAATTATGATTCTGAAACTAATTCTGAGAGGTGCTACCAGATTTGCTATTAGAAGCAAACATAGCTAGTGAATGAGAAAATGAGTCTAAGTTATCCATCATTACTTGTTCTTCACTATGCAACATAATAGCAAGTTGCTCATATGTAATAGGTTCACTCCTAGTTCGAATTGCTGAGCAGAAGTGAGCAAATTCTTTAGGAAGACCTCTTAGCACAATGCAAATCAACTCTTCATTGTCTACAATAACTCCTACAGCAAGTAGCTTATCACGAGCAATCTTGATCTTCTACAAAAAGGTATTCACCAAATCACTACCTTTCTTGAGACTTTGAAGCTCAAGCTTGAGATTCAAGATGTTTGCTCTTGATGTAGAGGTGAACCTCTATTCTAGAGTGTTCCAGACCTCTCTTGAGCTTGTAACTCCAACAACAAGTGAGAAGACTTGTGGAGTAAGAGTTGAATTTATCAAGGAAAGCAAAGCTTTATCCTTGATTTTCCAAGCTTGGAAATCAGGATTCACAACTGAAGTTGAATTTCCTGTAGCATCAAGAACAAAAGGAGATGGCTTTTGTACAGTACCATCAATGTGTTCAATCAGAGAATAAGCCTCCAGTATAGTGATCAACTGGTGCTTCCATGGTATGTAGTTGGTGTAATCTAGCTTGATTGACATGAGGTTTGACATGTTGGAAAGTAACAGTAATGGAGATTGTATGGAATTTGTTTGTGTAGAGTTTGGAAGAACAGGTGTTGTGTGTGTGGATTGGGCGAAGTCTGTAGGTGTTGTTGAAGCCATGGATCTATGGCTCTAATACCATGTGAGAATTTGAGCTTGCAATGGACAACAATGGTGAAGAGAGAAAGAAGAAAAGAGAGAACTATATTGAACAATGAATCAAAGAAAAGTGTTTTTACAAGCTCGTCTAATACATTACACTGACCACTACTTATATAGCACTAATGAATAGATACAATTTGAAACCTTCTAAAAGGTTCTATCATAACTAAATCCTAACAGCTCTGCAACCACTTCCGGATTTTAAGGGAGGACAGTTATCAATGGTTAGCATCTGGGCTCTGTTATCAATCTATGTGACAAGCTTTGAGCAGTTGTGGAGAACAGAGCAAGTCTTAAGCACCAGAATAGAAGAAGATCAAAACGGTATCGTTCCTGTTACTTAGAAACGGTGACGTTTCTTCAATTCCACTTAAACTCAATTTCATTTAAGTCCCACGACACCGTTTTGACCTTAGCATCAAGTTACCATTGGACAAAACTAGCCGTTACTCTGAAACTCCTTGTTCTTCTTCTTTCAACTTCAAACCACAATGCTCCTCAGGTCTCAAGTCCTCACTTACTTTATCACTAACAACTATTGCTCCCTCAAATACTAGATTGGCTTGTTGGACTTAACTGTAGAGTTTGAAAATTGGGACTCTTTATCATGTTCACAGCGAAACAAATAGCTTAACAAAATGTTTTTTGACACTATAGGAGACAATATCACTTCTAGTCTTCTAGACAAATGAGCTCCCTGAGGGGATCCATAACAAAATTATTTATGGATGTAATTATTATTGAGAATTTGTTAGCAAAGTACTTAGTTTGATTACCCTGAGAGGAAAATTATTCTAAAAGCATTAGAATACATGAGTTATATATCTTTTGATTTTTTGCTTAAGGATTGTCTTAAAGAGTCAATTCTTGTTGTTTATTTTCAATTACTTATATTTTAGAGGTGAATATGCATGAATAGTTAAGCAGCATATGAGTCAATATAATTAAAAACTAGCTTATAATCTAGTACATGCATACTCATTGATCATTTAAAAACAATCAAAATTAGATTCATATTAAAGTTTATACCTAAGTTGAATCTTGTTTATGGTGATTTTTATATTTTTGTCAACTCTTAAAAAGATGTTGTAAAGATATTATTTTATAGAATATGCAAATTTGTTTTATGTATACATTATTCAAATAAGATATGGATAACTAATTTTTTAGGAAATAGTACAATTGGTATACTTTTTCATTGAAATTCATATATGAACTAATAATAAATTTTTGAAAAAAAAAGTCTAGATTAGTTTTAAATGGACTAAAAATAAAAATATTATTATTACACATTCAAAGTTTAACATATGAATTTTTTAATAAATATCTAATTGAGTGTTTTTTTTAAGTTTAGATTTATAAATATACATATAAAGACAATTAATACAAAATTTAAAATGTAATGATATTTGGCATAAAAATTAAAGCCTATTTAAAAATTAAAGATCCTTAGCATCAAAGCAGTGGGTAATTAGAAAAACATTTGGCACAAAATTATAATGCAATTAATTATTATTTTTTTTTTTTTGAGAAAATGCAATTAAAAAATTTTGGATTTTTGATAAAATTTTTACTTTAATATATTAATATTATATAATATGTAATGTAAAGACCTACCAGTTGTTTTATAGCCTTCTATGGCTTATAGTCTTCAGGTATTAATAACATGGGAAATTTCCAGATTGGACTGTACATGAGTCATGAGTGCGCGACATAATTTAGTGGTTCAACCTTTTTTAAACATTTGAATAGACTTAGAGAATCTCTTTCGCTGAAAAATAGAGTTTAGAGAATCTTCTTGCTTTCTGGTCTGTCGTTGATGAAATTTCTAAGCAATATATCGGATTATCAGAATAGGTTTTGAATGAATTTACAGCCACCCATAAATGTTACAACTTTGGAATATGACTCGTACAAAGAATATATAAAAAATTATGAGCTAGCATAGCTTTGAACTGCTGGCCTTTATTAAATAGGAAAAAAAAAAAAAAAAAAGTGGCACAACTGCACAAGCAGAAATCATCATGATTGCTCACCACCAGTAATAGACTTATTGATTGTTCACATGCATGTATGTATTCTATCTTCTTCGTTTTTTTTTTTGGTAAACATGGATATAACATTAACTAAGAAACACGGCCAGCAGCCAAATTGGCACTGAGCCTGCTAAAGCATCAGTACAAAAGTTTGCTTCCCTGAAGCAATGTGATAATTTTACTTGAGGCAGATCTCAGATTATATTATTTTTTCGTCTCCTTTATTAGCGTATCATTTTTTCCTACTTCTAATGGTACTAATTTCTACTTCCTTTTTTCTTTTTCTTTTTTTTCTTTTTTTTTTTTTTTTTGAGGGGGATAATTTCTACTTCCTTGACTTGGATTAAGTTACTCTTCTTCTTCATAAGTGCTTTAATTATATTACTCCGCTTCATTCATCTTGCTCTTATCTAATGATTTACAACCTCTTTATTCTTATTATATCCTTATTAATTATTAATCTAAAATATTGAAAATATTGTATTTGTTATTTCTTGATCATTAAGTTGTACAACTCTTTAATCTTTATTATGTCCTATTTTAACTTACATTCCATGTAGGATCAATTTTAAACCTAATTTATATATAGCCGTTAAATTATAAAGTATCACTTCAGATTTCTAACTTTGCATTGACTCAATGTCTAGATCCATTCATTACAACTATATTGTTTGCAAAAAGAGAGAATATATATATATATATATATATATATATATATTTATATATATTCTATAGGATTTCATACTTACTGACTCACACTAGCTAGTTACAACTGACACATCCTTAATAAACTTAAAATACTTTTAAGAAACTCAATTATTTTCTAAAAACCTTCTAACCAGCTCCCTGAGTAATTTATCATACGTTTTCTCTATGTCACTAAAAACCATATAAAAATCTGTAAGGGTTTTTCTTTATTTTTCCATTAAATGTCTAAGTAAAAAAATACTTACATGATAATAAATTACACTGATCATGACATAAAATCAAATTGATTATCCAATATTATTATTTTCTTTCTCATCATATATATTTCAATGATTCTCTCTTTAATTTTTATAGTATGACTCAATAGTTTAATTACATGGTAATATATTGAAATTACACATTCTAAAATATAAAATATGTCTGTGTTTGTCATACATTTTGTTTACAATTAGTCTGATCCAAAGCTCACGAAAAAGATGAAGGTTGTGATTCATTGATTGTGTAAGTGTAAAATTAAGTAACCTTATTGTTATAAGAATAATATATAAGGCCATTACGTTAATTACGTAGAAAAAACAAATTTTGCTTCCTCATAGATTTGATTGGATCCCTATCCAAAAAAAAGGGTTTGATTGGATCGTATAGCAAAGTGCGTTGGTTCTTTCACCATATTTATTTTTAATTGAAATCATATACATTATGACTTCCTAATTTAATGAATTCATCGTCTAACTAGTGCGTTTCTTCTTACTCTTTGTTTGTGCTTTGAAATAATATAACAAGGCATAATGGTAATGCCTAATATGCATACATATCTAAAGTGTCTATTGAAAGCCAAAATGCATACATATCTCGTTTTGAAATAAACACTACTGTAGCTAGAAACAGAAATCTAGGCGGGTTTGGTGAATTAATATATACTAGCAAGGCATAGACAGGGTTGGTGGAAATAAATAGAAATTAAACAAAGAA
This sequence comes from Quercus aquifolioides, assembly GCA_019022515.1. NCBI lineage: Eukaryota > Viridiplantae > Streptophyta > Magnoliopsida > Fagales > Fagaceae > Quercus > Quercus aquifolioides. The sequence goes on from CM032336.1 coordinate 32,431,752, forward strand.
ACAACAACATCAGCAATAATTATCCCCCACTGTTCATATATTTTTGCACTCTCCAACTCCAATTTTCGCTTCTGAATCTGACTTAAACTTAATTGCATCATGTAATTACTCTAATAATAATATGGTTGGTCTCAAGCTAGTTAGAAATTCATGTCATTGATAAAAATAGTGAGAAACAGGAATGAACACCTAAATGAGTATGTTACCATCACACATATATAATATATACTATCTCGAAAAATAAATGATATAACATCAGAAAGAGAGAGGCTAATGCTGGTGTTCATGCCCTTGCCTAATAAGCTTTATAAATTATTGTTTTGTTTTTCAAAAAAGTGGCATTTAGTCTTTGATTAAATTATTTCACTCTTTGTCCATAAAATACCTTAGAAACTTTATAGGACTGATAGTGGTAGTGCGATGGATTGAATTGAACTTGAGGCAGACTTTCGAATTTACGTTACATTCCAGACCAATACACCCCGTCAGAGAAGTTAAACTTTATTGAACATATATAGATTTAAATCTGGTTGATTTAACGTATGACATGATGAAATAGATTAGAGATAAGTATCCAATGACTTTGGCTTGTAACACTAATGAGAAACTTCCTCATCGTTCCAAGTTCCAACCAACGGTCAATTAAGATTGGATGATGATGACACAGATATACGTGGTTACTGTGTAGGTGCAGCTAGCAGTCATTTTCATTGGATTTAGGAAGAGGAAATTAAAATGACCAATGGCAACATTTCCGTATAGAACAAGTAATATAAGGGAAGGCTAACGATGCTCACGAAAAGCTTCCAATTGTAATAATGGCGGCACTCACATGTACAGTCTGAGCTGGCTGCTTTGCATATATATGTGAGTGATAGATGATAGATCCGTCGTCAAAGCTTCGCTGTGAGCCACTGAAACTGAATGCAAGAAAGGCAACGCGTCACCAACCACTACGATAAAATACATGGCTAAGCAAGCAACAACCTTACATTTGGCAAAATAGTTTGACATTTTGTCGACTGGTTCCCATTTCTGGGTTCGTACTTATCTTGAAAATAAACATGAAAGTGGTTAACATGCAAGCTAACTTTTATAGCCACTTGGAGATCAAGTTCACAAGATGGTAAAAAAATCACTTCCTTATCTTAATATACTAGTATGATCAAGGAGTCGTATTATATACCAATATATATATATATATATATATTTCACCCCGTAAGTATTTTTATGATTGAAGAATGCAACGAATTATGAGAAAATAAAAATTATTAATTTAAAAATGTTAGAAACATTGAATGAATAATTGTATTGTATTTCACCACAAAAGAATATACACGAGTGCCTTTATATAGGAGGCATATGAGTGCAGTACAAGTAAGAGTGTAGTACAAGAAAGTGTACTATACAAGTAATCTAATTGGGCCTAAAGCCTACAACACTATACACGTTAACAGCCCCTCTCAAACTCAAGGTGGATGTAAGACCAACTTGAAATTGTCAACCAAAGTACGAAAGCGCCCCTTTGGATGTGACTTGGTGAAGATATTTGCAAGTTGAGCTTTAGAGGAGACTGAGATCAACTTGAGAGCACCATGGACAAAATGATAACGGATAAAATGACAATCGATCTCGATGTGTTTAGTCCGTTCATGGAAGACATCATTGTGAGTAATATGAATGGCACTCTGGTTGTTACAATAAAGAGGAGTAACAGAGGATGTAGACACACCTAAGTCTTTGAGAAGCCATCGTAGCCAAAGAAGCTCAGATGTGGTATCAGTAAGGGCACGATATTCTGCTTCAGTACTGGAGCGGGCCACATGAGTTTGTTTCTTACTTCGCCAAGAAATCAAAGAAGAACCAAGAATAAAGCAATAACCAGTGGTGGACTTGCGATCAGTGGGATCTCCTGCCCAATCAGCATCAAAAAATGCACAGAGAATAAGAGGAGATTGAGCAGAGTAGAAAAGACCATGAAAGAGAGTGTCCTTTAGGTATCGAAGAATGCGCAGAATAACAGCATAGTGAGTCGATCGTGGAGCAGACAGATACTGGCTCACCTGGTGAACAACATAGGAAATGTCTGGACGAGTGACAGTGAGATAAACTAGGCTGCCAACCAAGCGTCTGTAAAGAGAGGAATTAGATAATGGTTTCCCCTTTGAGGGAGTCAGATGTGCATTAAGCTCAACTGGAGTGTCAACAGTCTTGCTATCAGTGAGTCCTGCTCGAGACAAGAGTTCAGAAGCATACTTGACTTGAGTAATATAAAGTCCATCTGTAGAATGAGTGATTTCAAGACCCAAGAAGTAGCTGAGATGTCCAAGATCTTTCATCTCAAACTGCTGACTGAGAAAATCCTTGAGTTCTTGAATGCCACTGAGGTCATTACCAGTTATGATCATATCATCCACATACAGGAGAAGTAAAATAGTGTCTTTGTCAGTGCGACGAAGAAATAAGACAGAATCATAATGACTGGCCATGTAACCCAAGCGAGAGACGGTAGAACTGAATTTGGCAAATCAAGCTCGTGAAGCTTGTTTGAGGCCATAAAGTGTACGTCAAATGTGACAAACCTTGTTTGAGTCAACAGAGAGACCAGGAGGAGGTTGCATATACATTTCTCACTTAAATCCCCATTAAGGAATGCATTTTTGACATCCATCTGAAAAATGTCCCATTTACTGGCAGCAGCAACAGCTAAGAGGGCACGAACAGATGAGATACGAGCAACCGGAGCAAAGGTCTCTTCATAATCAATCCCATACTCCTGTGTAAAACCTTTTGCAACAAGACGAGCTTTGTAGCGCTTAATGGACCCATCAGAGCGAGTCTTAATCTTACAGATCCACTTACAACCAACCACAGATTTTTCGGGAGGGAGTGTCACCAAATCCCAAGTATGGTTTTTAGATAATACATCAAATTCCTCTTTCATTGCAATCTGCCATAAAAGGGTCAGTGGAAGCCTCACGATAGGTGTAAGGCTTGTGTAGTGTAGCAAGGGTAGTGTAATAATGATAGTCAACTAAATGTGCAAGAATAGATCTTACCCAAGTTGAGTGACGAGGTGGAATGTCTTGTGCAAGATCTTTAGGCGGAGCAGGAGTAGGGGACCCAAGCTCAGGATTGGGGTTAGGTAGCTCGTCTTCAACCTGTTCATTTTCCACCTATTCATTAAAGGGTGAACTAGGAAAGGGATCAATGATATCTGGTGGTTAGACAGAGAAGTTTACAGAAGAATCAGGAGCAATTACAAGAGGATCAGGAGCAGCTACAGAAGGAATATATGCCTCATCTGGAAGAAGGTCTAAGATAGAGGAGGAAGATAAGGAGGCACGGAAGTGAGAGAGCTCGACAAAGAGGCGATGTTCCCAAAAGACAACATTGCGAGAGATACGAAGACGATGAGAGACAAAATCATAACACCTATACCCCTTTTGAGTTTCGCCATAGCCAAGAAAACAACAAAGCCTTGACCGAGGCTCAAGTTTGTTATGCTCATGTGACTGAAGAAGAATGAAACAAGCAGAACCGAAGGAGCGAAGGTGATGATAGTCTGGAGGTGACCCAAAAAGGTGCTCATATGGAGTTTGATTTTGGATTACAGGACTTGGAATGTGATTAATAGTATGAACAACATGAAGAGCAGTTTCACCCCAAAAAGGAGTAGAAACTTTGGCAGAGAGAAGGAGAGCACGAACAGTGTCAAGAATATGACGAAGTTTTCGTTCGGCTCTACCATTTTGCTGAGAGAAACCTGGACAAGTTAGTTGATGAACAGTGCCATAGGAATGCAAAACAGCTTGGAAAGCATATTGAGTGTATTCAAGAGCATTATCAGATCGAAAAATTTTGATGCGTCTGGAAAACTGAGTTTCAACCATTTTTGCAAAATTAGAATATACTTCCAATAATTCAGAATGATGTTTCATATTAAAAATCCAACTATAGCGAGAGTAATCATCAACAAAGACAACAAAATATCTAGACCCACCAATACTAGAGACAGAGGAAGGCCCCCAAACTTCATAATGAATAAGGTCAAAGATATCAGTGAATATTGATTCACTAGTATTGAAAGGCAAAGCTGGTTGTTTTCCTAATTGACATGAAACACAATCAAAATTTTCTATAGACACTGAACCTAACAAACCTCCAATTGTTGTACTCGAGAGGAAGATGCGTGACCAAGTCGAGCATGCCAAAATGCAAGGGAAGGAGTGGAAGAAACTGCAGCAGCTGTAGCAACAGAAATAGGAGCAACAAGTGGAAGACGAAGGTTGTCAACGAGAAACATACGCCCAACTCTGGGACCAGTCCCAAGCTCCTGTCCCGTCCTAGGATCCTGCACAATGCACCCAGAATAATAAAAGGTAATGCGATAACCCAACTCAGCTAATTGTCCCACAGAAAATAAATTATAAGAAATGTCAAGAACATTAAAGACTCTAGGAACTGAGAGGTTGGAAGTTGAAACTGAACCTATATTATGACCAGACATTGTGGAACCATTTGTTGTGCGAATATTAAGAGGGTGCGGTGCAGGTTTAAGGTCAGAAAATAAGGACGAGTGAGGTGTCATGTGATTGCAACAAGCAGAATCCATAAGCCAAGAGGTAGGAGACATACCAGATAAAGCTGAGAGAGAAGAGGAATAAGATGCATTACCAACCATACGAATGACATTGGCAATGATATTTATAAGGTCATCTCTGGAAATGGAGAAAGTGGATCCAGAAAACTGAGACTGTGCAGAGACGGGAGCCATGGGTTGGACACTCTCAGTGTTAGCAATTGTAGTAGCAGAATTGGAAGTAACTGATTTGTTGCGTTGATAGCAAGTCTCAATATTATGGCCAAAACGCTTGTAAAAATTGCAAAAACGTTTGTTGAATTGTCGGCAAAGATTGTTGCAAAAGGAAGAATACTTGTCCTTATTCTTCATTTAGAAGCAAAATATGCAAAAATGGACTGCAAAAATGAAATCTACGCGAAAAACTGGGTAAAGAGCACCTGAACTGCAAAAAGTCAACTCTGGCCCGAAGTCAACGGTCAAACCTGGTCAAAGTCAACCATCCACAGCAATGGTCAACGGATGACGTCAGCAAGCTGACTGGTGATGACTTCAGCAAGATAGAAGATGACATCAGCAGATGATGTGTCGCTGACATAAGTAGGTGACGTCAGCTAGGGTTGACATGGCAGTGATGACGTCAGCAGGTGTCCTAGTGGTGCGTGTTGCGCGTGACGCTCGTGGATTAGCTTTGCCGAAGATTTTGGCGGCGCGTGAGGGTGCGTGGGCTATTTGATGAAGGTGATTCTTTGCCGAAGATGCAGATCGGAGAAGGACGATTCTGATGGTGTCGGCAGAAACAAGATTGGAGCAACCTTGGTGACACGTAAAGCGCGTGGAAGTATTGGCGAAAACGTTGACCGGCGTGTGGCGGCGCGTGGATGGTCAAATGTGGATGTTTCTGGCGGCGATGTGTAGATCAATTAAATAGCTACACTGTGATATGTCTGATGTCCTAATTGGAGGTCAGAGGTGACAGATCCGATGATGGCAGTGGTTTTGGCGGTGGAGGAGTAGCTTCTGGTGGTGGAGATTCAACCCTGAGGACCTCTGACGGTGGGAAGCAGTCGGGAGAGGGCACTGAAAGGGTTTACTGACCACAGAAGTTAAGGCAGCGAAAAATACCGACAAAACAAGACTGCAAGACACAAGAAAATTAGAGCAGTGACTCTGATACCATGTTAGAAATACTGAATGAATAATTGTATTGTATTTCATCATGAAAGAATATACACGAGTGCCTTCATATAGGAGGCATATGAGTGCAGTACAAGTAAGAGTGTAGTATAAGAAAGTATACTATACAAGTAATCTAGTTGGGCCTAAATCTCACAACACTATACACGTTAACACATGTAGCCCTTCAGGGTTTCCTCTGTGGATGTAGGTTGTTAGGCTGAACCACGTAACCCTCGTGTGTTATTGTATTTTATACTTTATACTTTCGTTTCCGCATCCAAACTAGCATATTCAATATGGTGTATCAATGTTAATATTTAACATAGTGTCAAAGCCACCTTCTTGTGGCCATGGTTTTCTGTCCTTACGGTATATTTAAGAGCAATCTTTGTCTTTCTCGGTATTTTTTCGCTGCGTTCATCTTCTTTGGCTTCCTACTACTGCCGTCAAAACTTTCCAGTATAGTTATGCCACCGTTAGAAGTCGTATCAACACTGCAAGACCATTGCATTCCTTAAACTGCCGTAATAGAACCAAACTTCATTCAAAGGATCTTCTCAACCTTATCAAATCCCAAGATTTCATCAAGTTTCCATCTTGAGTTTAAGAGGGGGTGTTAGAGATATATTAGCCCATTAGCATAGGTTTAAGCTTAATTCTACTTTGTATGCAAGCCAAGTCTTCTACTTGTACTAGAAGTCCATTAGTCTAGGGTTTTAGTCTACTATATATACACATGTTATGATTCATTGTAACACAAGATTTGTACTATACTATAATATAATATATTATTGATATAGCCATTTAGGGTTTCCTCCGTGAATGTAGGCTGTTAGGCTAAACCACGTGACCCTCGTGTGTTATTGTATTTTATACTTTATACTTTCGTTTACGCATCTAGACTAGCATATTTAACATAGTGTATCAATACTAATATTTAACAAAAAAAAAAAAAAAAAATTAAATCAGTCTCTAGCTAAGCACACACTCATATAGTTTAAAATTTACGTTCTCGTTTTTCTTACCACGCACGCCACGCCAAATTTTATCTGATCCGTTATCTATACTCATTAGATTCATTTGAATTGAGAATAATTAAAAAGCAAAAAGAGAAAAGTTGAAAATTCTTGGGCTTTAGAAAAGCTGGGGCCATTATGTAACGTAAGAAAAATGGTATATACTAGTTGTTGTGACTGTTGCTAAGTGTGGCCAGGCAATCCCCACTTTAAGTTAACATGTCGATAATCTGTGTTGTGTTTTTGTTTTTCAGGAATATTAAGGCAGTGCCGATATCATCAGCTTTTTTTACGAACTGTCAAAATTAACACGAACCACAAACTAGAAACCGTTTTCCCCCCACCATAATTTTTGTATTCTGTATTCACATGTCACGGAAGTCACTTTCCGCGTGGCCAAACAGCTTACGTACGCTATTTTAGTTCTTTCATATTGTTCTTGAGAAATTATATATTAACAATATTTTCACAATATTTTTACAATAAATCCTAAGTGTCAGGTTGTTATTGGTTGTTATTATTGGGACAAAAAAAATAATCTTAGTGTTAAGTTTAAATTTAAACCAATAACAACTAATCACCTGCGATTTGTTGTAAAAATGTTGTGAACGTAGCATTTCTCTTATTCTTCCTGAATTTATTACACGGATGTATAAAATTTGAAAGAAAATTATCTGGATTTTGATTTTTTTTTTTATTTAATGACGTGAGAAAAAGTATATATAGACAACAAAAATTTATTGATGAAATATTATGCTGATTTTTTTTTTTTTTTTTTTTTTTATCAAAATGATTTACATTTCATTCACTAACTTGTACTATTACATTATTGGAAATAATGATATATAAACTTTATTAGTATGTTTTTTTTTGGGAATTGATAGTAAATTTTATTGAATAAAATTAACAATACAATGGGGAGAAAACATAAGCATTCGTTTAAAACGAATGCCTCTTTCTCTTTGGCAAAACTTGTAAGTGTTTAAACAAACATGAATACAAGAATTGCTAATATGTTGATTTGAAATGATTATGTTGATTTGAAATGATTACGTGCAAGATTTTATTTTATATGCACAAATTGCTAGTGCTTTTGTTAAATCAAAATTTTCAAAACTCTAATTTATCATGTTTTTTATTTATGCCTGGTTAAAATTTATATCATGAAGCATTAGAAAATTTTTGTGCGGTCGAAGTAAATTGTCAAAAATGGAATAGAATATGATTCATTTTTGTGTGGTCGTTATTAAAATTGATTTGAACAAAAAATTGGGTTTTAGATTACTACACGGAGAATTACAACTTCTTCAATTGAGCCATTGAGGTGCATAATGTGTTAAAGTAACAATCTTTCAAAAAAGTTAGCAAAAAAATTAGAAAAGTACAAGTTCATACATCATATACAAAAATGAAAAATACACTACTCGAAAATATTTGGAAAAGTAAATGCTGTATATCTTCCCAAACTCACACAATATCTTTGCATCAAGTGACTTAACTTGCAGTTTACAGATTCTTCTCAAAAAAAAAAAATTTTAATGTGACTTTACACCTATTTTATACAATGAAAATAATTCAATAATATATTTAGTTGCATTATACCTTTCATTTACAAAAATATGCATGTGGATCCAGCATATGAGAACGAGATCCACATGTATATGAAAGAAATGCGTAATTAATGAGATATATGAAATAATTTTTCACACACACCTATATTTGGTACGTTAACTACACTAGTGATGAAAATGCATCTCATAAGTAACATTCCATAAAGGCATTGATATGAAAATAAATATCAAGTTGCATCATGTTTATCTTTTGATAATCTGATCTAGTCCCACCTAATCCCAATTTTATTTTTTATAATTAATTATTAATCTTGAGCTTTGTAATTTAATTAGCATCTTTGTATTTTTGACGGAAACACGTAAGACTCAAATCTTCCACTCCCAGCTATCAATGAATCAAAAATAAATTATTAACCTTAATGATTTTAAGTAAAAAAATTATGCAATTGAAAAAATGGAAAGCAAAAAAGTGGTATTGATTTGGTCTAACTTTTTACTAAAATATTTGTATCTTGTAGGCCCTTTTTTTAGTGACAATTATTGGATTTCAAGTTTCAACCCAGGTTTTTATTCATAGAGAAATGGAGAATGACACTGATACACAAACTTTTTTTTTTTTTTCTTCTTGTGGTACTTGGTGAAAGTTTTTAAATTTTTTTGAGGAACTACTTGGTGAAAAGTTGGTTCTAGACTTTTAAACTTGCGGAGAAATTTACGAGAAAATTGACTTTTTCTCATGGTGACCGTCATGTCACCCTCTCTTATCCCTTTAGATACGTACTCTCCAACAAGTTTAAACATTTCACATATCAAAGAGAAGAGTCTCGAGTGAGGATTGAGAAAGCCACTCAAAAAACGCTTTATATAGCGTCAGACAAAAGCTAAGGATTCACATTCATTACTTTTGTCGGCTACATATATATATATATATATATATATTTGTCTCGTCAAGAATCAATCTTGATTTATCACCATTTTTTTCACAGCGGAATTACATGAAACATTCTTGAAGGAAGGGAAGGAGATTTATTTTTATAAGTGAAAAGATGAAGTTTTGTAAGAAATACCAGGAGTACATGCAAGGCCAAGAGAAAAAGCTACCTGGGCTTGGCATCAAGAACCTCAAGAAGATCTTAAAGAAGTGCCGGAGAGATTTACAGTGTCACAATGGCATTGATGGGGTCCTTGGCAACCAAACATGTCCTGACCATTGCACAGGTAATTTGATAAAAAGAAAAACTTTTTTACACATTTTTGTTTTAATTTTTTATACTACAGTTTATATACTTTGATTAATTTTCTGGGTTCTTGTTCTTTTCCCTAATCTAGATCGGTCTTTTGGCTAATCTGTTGGATTTACAAAGGTGGTGAATTTTTGCATGTGTTATTCGTCGCAAAATTTTAATCTGAAATATTGTCCATAAATTGCAGTTGTTATTTTTAAGGAATAATAATACATGCAATAGAGAACTCTCACAAATGGGCTTTTTAGGTAAAAGCCAAATGATGTATGAATCCTTGTTTCATTTTGATGTGCCTTCAAGATCTTCTTGACTTTCTCTTTTCTCAGGCTTAATGTTCTTTTTCTTCTTTACTAAAATCGTATAAAAAAAATTTATAATGACAGCCAGCTTTGTGTGTGTGTGTTTGTTTTTTTAACTAATTTTTTTTAAGGTAATTGATGAGTGCAGAAGAACTTATCAGAACTAGAATCGGTTGCGCTAGAAGAGACAATGAAACTGCAGGCTCTAAAACATCTTTGTGGTGAAAATTTTGTTCTTAGCTTGATCACCTTTTGTTTGTTTTTGTGTGTTGTGGTCCAAAAATGACTGCTGTGTTTTCATTCTGAAACCTTTAAAGAATTTCCATAAAGATTAGATGCCATTCTGGATTAGAAAAGTTCTATTATAAGGAGGGGAAAATTGTGTTTTGGGAAGCCATGGTACTTTGTCTATTGTCATCCTGTAATCACCATTCATTTTCATTATTAATCACTTGAAATAAAACTTGGCTCAATGTTTTTACTGAAAGGACTGAACTACAACTTTGTATAATTTTGGTAGATAAATACTGATCTAGATTTCAACATCTTAAGTACAACAAATGAGACTAAACAAGGGTTCCTAATTCCTATTTTTCTATGGATATTTGCAGTATGCGATGGAACCTTCTTTCCTTCTCTTCTCAAGGAAATGTCTGAAGTAGTAGGTTCCTTTAACAAGAATGCACAGAGATTGCTTGAGCAACATCTTGCTTCTGGCTTTAATAAGTGCTTTATGTGGTTCATAGGCAAGCGACAAAAGAACCAACATGTTACCTTAATCCAAGAAGGAAAGGAACTGGTTACTTATGCACTGATAAATGCCATTGCAATTCGGAAAATACTAAAGAAATATGATAAGGTATATACATATCCTACTCTGTGAATTGCATATTAATTTCAGGATTTGGTTATATACTCTGGCCTTTGTTGTTGTGTATAATTTTACCTCAATATCATTTTTGAGCATAGGTTCATTACTCTAAGCAAGGTCAGGCCTTCAAGACACAAGCCCAAAGCAGGCGCATTGAAATCCTTCAGAGTCCCTGGCTCTCTGAGCTCATGGCTTTCCACATCAACTTAAGAGAAAGCAAGATCAAATCTAGAAACGCACCTGGATTTTTTGAGGCATGCAACCTCACATTTAATGATGATGGCAGACCATCACTTACTTGTGAGCTATTTGATTCAGTCAAAGTTGACATCGATTTGACTTGTTCTATATGCCTGGTAAGTTTCCATTTTTCATCTTTAAGGAGGAAAATGACCAGCATATTGTGTACACAGGACCTGCATCAATCATGCGAAATTGTGATCCAGACTTAAATTAAACACATCAACAGAATTTCTGGGTTTGTGGATGTGCAGTGCACAACATGATATTTTTTGCCATGTCGATGAGCTATAGCTCAACTGACACTTTCTTCTTCCATAATTATGGGATAGAGGGTGGGGTTCTGGGTTCAAGACCCAATGGCAGCGTGTGTAGCTTACCAATAAAAAAAATAGTATTTTTTTTTCAACTAGGATAAATTCTAATACAAATCATTCAGTACCAATACTGAAAGCTTTATTAAGATCCCTTTTTAAAATACAAAATTTGATCATGAAATAGCTTAGGCCCTATCTGCTTCCTAATATTAACTCTTGTGCTTTATTATAAATTTCCCTTCTGGCCTCAATGCAATAATATGGTTGGGTTTTAGATATTCAGGCTCCAACACACTGTCTGGATTCAGTTCTCTCCTATCCTATAGTTTTAAAGAATCATATTTGGTCAGTGTAAAACATCCATGATTATTAGTTTTATGGAGGGACAGTGCTCTGTCATTATTCAGTGAGGCCCTTCATTAATTGGTTTTATTTGATTTTTTCCCCTAACAGGACACAGTCTTTGATCCATATTCCCTCACTTGTGGCCATATATTCTGCTACATGTGTGCTTGCTCATCTGCATCAGTGTCAATTGTTGATAAGCTAAAGTCAGCAGAGCCTAAAGGAAAATGCCCTCTGTGCCGAGAGGTAAGTTAATATCTTTATAGCCTTTGCTTCTTGGTTCATTCCAGTGACAAAACGGTGGGGTTGGATTGGGGTAGGTCCTAAATTCAAGCTTTGCAAACCAAAGTATCTTTCTATTGTTGGACTCAGATAGGTCTTTCTGTTGTTAACATACGTAACTTACAATAGCAAATGAAATATTTTCTTTCCTTTAGCATATCTGGTGATGTTGCAGTGCTGAGTTGCAATGCACCTTTGCAATAATATATTAAATCTTCACTATTTAATTCCTTCTGTTGATTTCAGGCTGGAGTTTATGAAGGTGCTGTACCCTTGGAGGAGCTTAGAATTCTATTAAGGCGGAGGTATGCATTTTTTGGTTCCTTCCTTTAAGTTAAGTTATTATACCTCTTGTTTTAATAAAAGTTAGCAGGATTCCATACCAAGAGCCTTGTAGCTCAATGGTATTGCCTAGTTCTCTCATGGGGAGAACCTGCGTTCAAATACCCCCAACGTCACTTGTTGCAACTTGTAAGCAGAAAATGTTACTTCGATTCCATTCTCAAATAAGTTACTTTCCTAGCTTTCCTTTTTCTAAACTGGGGGGATATGGTGGTGAATGGTGATGACTGATGAGGGTGTAAATTGAAAACATAGAAAAGCAAAATGATAAAAGATTGAATGGACACATGTTGCCATGTTGTTACCTCTTGCAAGTTCCTTACTCTAACATGCATATTTGAACAGGTGCAGTGAGTACTGGGAGGAGCGGCGTCAGGCAGAAAGATTAGAGAGGATGCGGCTGATAAAACAGCACTGGGATAACCAAACAAAGGCACTGATGGGTATCTAATCGGGCAATCCTGTTACTTGGCAGTGTTTTCTATGTAAAAATGGGACATTTTGGCATTTTTATGGGTATCTAATTGGGCAATCCTGTTCATTGGCAGTGTTTGCTATGTAAAAATTCAGATATCATAGACATATCCGTAAATAAAGAAAATTGTAGCCAGCCTTGTAGCTGGGTATGATACTTGTATATTGCTTTTTTTGGAATAAATCAGATGTACAGCTTTCATGTATACTTGTTACAATGAGTTTTTATTTATCGGAATTGTTTGTGATGGTCCAGCTTAAACAAATGGAATACAGTCTGAAATCTATGTTGGTTTACAGTCATAAATGGAAGAAGAAAACAGTTTTTGACATAGCTTCTCAGCATAATTCAGCAGCCAAAACGGCAGCAGCGAGCACAAATTCAGGACAAGCCCCAGCATTTAGGCTAGTCCAGCACGAGCCAATTAAGGCCATGTTAATAAGCTACAAATTTACACACAATGCCATGATTGTTAGAGATTTAGACTCTTTGTTCTATTAAAACAGTTTATAGATAGAAGACTCAATCTGCCATGTTAAGTCAGATTGACATTTGCACCCTGACCTGAATGGATTAGTTGCTCTTGCTGCATATATACAAGAGCACAGAAGACTAATCACTGAACAGAAATCATTGGGTAAAACTTAGGTACAATACTTTTGAGTGCTGTAAATTTGATTCCTCAATCAAATTCAAAACCTTGTTGCACTGACCAAAATTATTTGCCCCACTGTTAATGTTTCAGTTCACAATTTATACTCTACTATACGCCTATACCATTGTCTCATAACCTTTGAGACCAGTTAAGCATGGTTAGCGAAGTTACCATATGTGGAGGTGGGCTTCCATGCAGTTGAAAGGCAAACCAGCTTGAGATGGATTGGAAAGGCCCATCACCCACATACCTGCCCTTACAATAATGGATGAGAAATTTTTGGCCGCCCAATACCCGCCCCATATGTAAGAATTTAGTATCTTGTGTTACTTATCACTCTCACATGGGAGCGGAGGTCAACGATTACACATAATACCACCTCGAATGTGTAAAGAATGTTCTAAAATCTATTGCAGATTGATCGAAGCCGGTGAACTACGAGGGCATGCAACCGGTGGAAGGTTATCGTCTTCAGTTGGGTCAATGTCAAATTTAATTTTGTTTGGGACCAAAGGGGCAAAATAACAGAGCCGCGGGGAGCTGTGTCTTGATGGATCTTCTAGGGCCTTAGAAGTTAGAATCTTCCTGATAGTGTTTCTCATTTGAGCAGGAAGGATTCCAGGTTGTAATAGTTTTCTATTAGCCAAAAAAGTGAAAAACAACACAACCGCTCTTTTCAGCCCTAATCTGCCTCCTCTTCCACCGCCAGGCCAAGGTCGATGCCACCATTCATATATATCCATATGTGCAGGATCAACACCAAAAACCATGGATATTCAAAGACAAATACATAATCTTAGAGGGCTTTATTAGCCCCCATGTAATGGGAACTGAACAACCAAACCATATCCAAGTCCAGATGAACTAGTGAAAAAACATCATCAATTAACCAAAGTTTCATATTACAGGAGAATCAGTTTTGTTTTGTTTTCTCTTCTCTTTTGAACAAAGTTAACATCATACAGCAAATTGAGACAGCAAAAAAAATTAGCGCAGTTCCAATGCATCCTAAAGACATTGCTGCTCAAAAAGGAGCCATTCTCAGCTAGAAAGTATTAAGGGATTCCTTTCAGCTTTTTGTAAGTATTAAGGGATTCCTAGTATTTCCATACATATTATACCTTTTGCAAAGTTTCTCCAGAGTTGCAACTGAACGCTGCATGGCATTTAGCTTTGAATCCATGAACATCCTCTGCCAACAAAAAAAAAAAGCTTGAGCAAGGGAAAGTGCTGATTTCACAAAATTTTAAGATCCAAAATTGCGTCCTACCTCATAATCGTCTCCATATTTCTCAATCAGCCTACTGATATGAACACGCTAGATTGTGGTCAATGGCAGAGGAGGCGCAGATTTCCCATCTTTTCGCTTCTTTCCCAGTGCTGATTTCAAATCTATACAGCCGAAAAAGAAGAAGAAGTTATTGAATAAACCATTATCAAGGAATGCACTTATCCCAAAAAAAAAAAAAACATTATCAAGGAATGCTAAAGTACAGGACATATAAAAAAAACCAGTGACAGTTTTATAAAGAGAAATTTATACATTTTACATCTACAATATGAAAAATTGCCAACCACCTACATTAATCACTTCCCACAGCAAGCTCAAATTATTTGATATCAACCAACAGGCCACTAAAAGCAACTCATCCACATTCAGAGAGTCCAATTTGAGGGGTAGAACATCTTCTATGTTAGAAGAAGATTGGCGAGGATTTCATTCACTTTGGACAGAAGATGGGAATATTTGCTTCTCCTAAACCATTTCGGCTTCTAAGAAGTGCTATTCTGCAAATTCTTGCAACATCAACTAGATGGAGTAGTCAGAAATTTTACTAGTGACACAATAAGACGGCTGAATTCAAACAATTTCAATAGAGAAGGTATACTTCAATATTACTATTATTATTTCCTTTTGATTGGTCAGTAAAACATGCACTCAGCAAGTTTTGCACCCACGACAGCACCCTCCCTCTTGTTCTTATCATTGAATTGAGCTCATTGGCACCAATAAAAGCTAAACTTACTGGGTTCAGAAAAGTTCTTTATTCTTGCAAAAAAAAAGTGCTAAATCAGTGGGCAAAAGCAAAAAGTCACTTCACCCATTCCAACTGATAATTATTATCATCACAAAGTTAGTGCTCGATTTCTTTCTAAAAAAAAAAAAAAAAGTTAGTGCTCGATATTTAGTCAGATTTCCCAGCAAATAGAAATGAAACACAATATGTTTAAAACAGGGCATTCCCAGCACAATTAGAAAACTAAAATAAACTTAAAAGCTCAAGTACCCAACACCCAATCATGCATAAATTAAAAAATTAACCCATTTCACCTTGAATTTGAACAAGCCCCGCAATTTTACTACAAAGGTTTACAAACTGGCATGGCAATAAATACAATTGGTGCCACGTCAACAACACAATAAATAAATACACTTTTTCACTTTGTCTATTAGCTGTAACATCACTCAATTCCTAAGAAGCACGGACACGGACACACGCAAGGGTACGACACAGTAAGACACAAGTCGGGCACCTCAAATGAAATGTCCGTGCTTCCTAACTCAGTTTATATAACATTTATAATTCTGCCTTACAATGATCACATTTTCTTTTCAAATTTTCCTAGACTATATGAAACATTTCAAAAATAAAAAAATAAAAATCTTCAATTTCCTATATTACTTTTAAAAAAATTAAATTTTTTTTAATTGCAAAGTTGTATTGTAGCATCTCTAATATGAAACATTACTTTAAAAATAAAATAGTGACAATTTATTTAAATTTAAATAACTGAAAATTGGAAAAGAGGGAAAAAGATTAAAGAACAGACCGTCTTCTTCGAGATCGCTACCGGAGTCGAAGAGCTCGAGCTCGTCGGCTTCGGCTTGATCGGGCGGCTGAGTCGGCGGGACATTAAGAGAGCCGCTCTCGATGATGATGGATTTTGCTTATATATTTTTCAGGTTATTTCTCACTCACTTGTTGATTTACTCTTTCTCCCAACATCACAAACTAAATACAACCAAGATTGAACCAATAAAAATTGATCTCTGATAACTAAATTACAAATCCTAAACACAACACAACACAGCACTATATATGTGTGTGCGTGTGTGTGTTTGGGGGGGGGGGCGGCAATGATGTCTGATGAGTCCTAAAAATCATTAAGGTCGTCCATTAATATGGACAACCTTGCATCATTAGTAGACCACAAGATGTAACCGTTCAAGCACATTCAACACATTAATGGCGACCGTTACTCATCGGTCTTAAACGTCCATCAATACGATGACTGTTACACATGGGTAATAATCACCTCCAATTATGTATAACAGCTATCCAAATCACCTATAAAAGGGATAGTCCGTCTCACTTGTGAAGGTATGTCAAAAGCTACAACAATACACTATCTAAATATGAGAAATATGGGGTGATACTAACTTAAGCATCGGAGGCTCCCTCATCGGGCACAACCCGTTGGTCTCTTCGATCCATCTCTCTTTATCTTGCAGGTCCTACAAGATTGTCTAAAGCTCCGGATTGGACGAGTGACCCAACTGACGATTTTGGCATCATCAGTTTGGCGCCGTCTGTGGGAAAAGATTAGCCACTAACCTCTTCCTACAACAAAGGGTCACTTAACTCAATCAAGGGTTATGAACAAGAAGATACCGGACCAAGAGCATCTCATAGGATGATACCCTTGGATCATCTCTTCAATTTGCACATTCTCATTTCTTCAACCACTTTCGCAATATAAGATTGGGTTGAGATGGAGGAGACAAGGAGGTATCAAACCCTATGGCCTCTACCTTGACTCCTTGAGGGTCCACACCACTGAAGCAGAAAAACAAAGCACACATTCAGGTCTTATGGTGTAGAGGAGATCAAATGGGTGGTTTGTTCATTATAAGGCATGGACTGAATGCTGGATGACCAAAAAATTCAAGCGGCCTCGATAGACCTTAAGGATATGGCACAGTTTAAAGAACACATTATGGTCTAAAATCTAAAGGTCAGATTTTTCTACTCTCCAAGTATTTGCAAATAATATTTAATCTTCTTTCATGCTACACTAATCTCAAAAGACACATGTGGGTGAAGGAATTAATAACTATAAAACGTTTCCATCCTTGAATGCAAAACGTTAGACAATATTATAATTCCCAAGTTCTATGCTAAGCATTGATGGAAAATGCCATAATATAGTTAGAAGACCGTGAATTCATGGTAATAAATATACATATATATATATATATATATATATATATATATATATATGGTCTAGAGATATTTCAAGAAAGATATCCAATTTTATACCAGCTTTTTGAGGTAAAATAGGTAGAAAACTTTTATTTAGTAAAACTGTTAGTACAAGGGAATATATACCCTATTTCAACAAACCGGAAATAAAGGATAAAAAGGACATCAAAATTTTATACCAGCTTTGGAATAGCCTTGATTGTTGTCAAGCCAAAATTTAAGATTCCAATTTTGGGTTTGAATAGTTGTACAATAGTGAGGCTTTATAGTTACAGCCAACACATGTTCAAAAATTAAACGGATTAGTCACTGTAAAAATTTATGGCCTTGATATTATGACTTTTCTTTCCTAATACATCTTGCTAAGATAGGAAAGATGGAAGCCAAGGATTATTTCTTTGCCAAAGATAATAAAGTGAATCCGAATTTATTAGCTTAATAGAATTATAGTGTGTCATAATTTTGAGCACTAAAAAGGTGTATTGGAACCTTATTGTCTGTCTAAATTATTAAAAAAAAAAAAAAAAAAAACTGCTTTGGGCATTAAACCTGAAGTTATTCAGTTTCAATTTTTGAAGTTAAAGAATTTCTGGATAAAGAAAGTTAGTGAATACTCCTATTTGTTTTTATTTTCTACAGTTAGTTTCCTAATGGAAATTAATTTTATAAATGCTCCTTAGAGTAGTCACTCAAACATGTCAGATATTTTCAAGAATACTACACTAAATATCAGACAAAGTTGAAAACTCATATTGATTAGTAAAGAAAAATAAAGAGATACTTTATCACTGCTCTTCTTTCCAAATATGTCTTGCTAAAATAGGAAAGACGAAATCCAATATTATTGCTTTGCCCGAAATAATAAATCTCAATTTTTAGTCGTTAGAGAAAATGAAACAAAAACTTATTACCGTACAACATTATAGCTTCAGATATTAAAGAGGAGGGGCAATTCTTATTTCACTTCCAAGTTTAAGAACCCCAATTTTAGACTAGAAATTATTCATACATATTTTTAGAAATTTGATTTATATCTCAATAAAGCTCTTCAACAAAGAAAGGAAATAAATGTGCTTTTCTACATTTAGTTCCGTAATGAAAATTATGGATCTCGTTAATGTTCCTTAGACGGTATTCACATTAAATTCGTCATTTGAGGTCAATCAACAAAAGCTCTTGGAAAGGTCCAAAACACACATATTGCCTCCCACGGTTGATGCTTCGTGGACTTTTATTTTCACAAGGAAGACTAGTTCAACAACAAACCACTGATAAAGCTATGTAATTTACACTTAGTAGAAAGTATGTGGACTGCAAAGAAATTATTACTCAATAGTGAAAGAAGCAGCAAAGCATAGCAGGTATGTTCATTACACTCTCTTGTCATGTTTCAATATCCACTATTTATGCAACATAGTAGGGCCTTTTCTAATGCATTTTGATAAGATTGGAAATAAGGAAGTCAAATATTATTGTGCATGATAATGTATCATAACTTTAGGCATTTAAGAAAAATGAAGCCGAAACTTTTTTTACTAAAATTATGATCTTAAATATAGGCATCAAAATAGGAAAGAATACCTTAATTGCTACAACCTACACACTTCAAAGAAACTCAATGGCTAAGAAGCCAGGTTGATCTCTTTGAAATCTTTGTCATTAAAGCCAAATATAAGTCATATATTGTGGCCTTAATATCATATTCTACTATAACTAAAACAATCCGTTTGTGCCATTTTATGTGTCAAATTAATGCTATGCTAAAGAAGGAATATGAATGATAAACAACAGAAGGATAATACCTTGGTTGATAACTTGATATTCACGAGTAGCAAAGCTGTGTCATAGGGCCATCCCCCAAATTTATATTTGTATTTATTGATAACAACAGTAAAAGATGAAAGTATAGAAATAGAAAAAATATACTCTCTACAGTTATGAATGAGTTATTGGTTCATCAACTGACTAATGACACATTACTTAAAAAAAATAAAAAAAATAAATCCAAAAAGATTTAAAAGAAAGCTTAAGAAATAAAATGCATGAATGGCCTATTTGGCCTTGCGTACAAAATAATTTTCAAAGTGAATGCAAGGTAGGATTAGGGTTGAAAGGCCCAAAGAATTACAAACTTCAGTCCTTATAGAAAAACTGCAATAGTTAAGCAAAAATCATTTTCAAAATATTATGAAATTTTTACCTTGAAATGTCCCACAATAGAACGAACAAAATTTACTATTCAAACTTTTCCATGTATCAATATATGTTGCTCTGACTTTGAGAATGGAGAATTTAAATGGTTCGATCTATACACGACCATGCGTTCGAGCATTCAAAGGGAAAAATGTGGGACTCTTACGGTGTCACAATCCACATGTATGGTTCAATAGAAGTGGCTATACAGGTACAATGTTTTTATTTTATGCTCGCACTTGTGACATCACCAGAGTAAATACTTACTTACATATGTGATATACAAGCAGAGCTTACTGTCTCTAAATAGTAAGTAGTGTCAAATTGTTTCCATGTGATTCCATTAGACGAAAATTAGTTAAGGACCATGTGAATGCACCTTAAAGTAGTTGGCCAAATATATATTTTGACCCGAATGACATGTACTCTATATTAAGCTTACCATTTGAGAACAATCGAAATTATTTATTTGTTAGTATTTTTTGGAGCAAAGTGAAGCTAGTAAAGCTCAAAAAAAAAAAAAAAAAAAAAAAGGATCAACAAAAAGCTCGACATGAAATAAATCATCCAGCAGAAAAAGGTCATGGACATGGACCTACAATAATTGATGAGAATATTGCAGATGTTTTCCTAGCAGGTTAGGTCCCTATACCTGAATTTCCTCTTATTTATATTATAACATTACTTGCTTTACTTAGAATAGAGCAAATTCTAAAAGTATTCAAACCACAATATGAGGGAAAGATATTACACCCTCCTTTTAGCAACCTTATTTATGGGTAAGCTATTTCCCCATCGTAGTTGCTATTGTCTAGATAATTTCTATGTTAAGGGCCAAGAGTTGAACAATTGTATGCTATGTGCCTATGTGATTAAATAGTTGTTGACAGATTTCATAGTCAACTGATGAAAGGAACATATTTTATAAAAAGAAAGCAAATGAGACGGTAGGCTAATTCTACATGCTTTATTGCCACAAAACTTGGCAACCAATGTGCACATGCATGTCATATGGGCTGGAATATATACAATAATTTATTCTCTTATTTGTTTACACCAAATTCCACCACTCTTTAAAATACTTTGCCAAGTGTTATTTAGTTGCATGCGAATAAGGTACTAGTTATGAAAATGATTGTTAGAAAGGCAAATTGCTAAATTACAAGATTAGTACAAACATGCACAATTGACACAAAAGGCTAGACAATTTCTTGCTAAAGTTAAAAGGCTTGACTAGTAATATCTGCTCTAGCTAGTGTAACCTATTTTAGACTTTTGATCTCTAGCTGATCAAATGATCTTAAATTCGTCCATTTCTTTTGCTATTCTACTATCGCCAAAACAAAGAAAAAAGTGGAAATGGTTGAACTACCTATAGAGCATGTACTTCATACATAAAAAGAAATTCTAAAGGGGATGTCATAATTTGACGAAGAAAAACCCTCAAGAAGAAAATAGAGATATATCTAAAAGTTGTGAAAATTCCATCTACATCACAAATGTCGAGTTTAACTCCTGTAAATTATGGAGTTGTACAAATCCAACAAAGAAGAGCTGTATAAGTAAGAGTTCAACGACAAGAAGTTCATCAAGAAGACTACAACAATGAAAAGATCGAGGTATTTACAAAGTAGTATCGAGATTTAAGGTCTTCTATTGAGGTAACTCATTTCTTTCTTTCTTTTTAAATTATCCATGAGATTATTTTATTGAAACTAAATAAATATCAAGCTTGCATGATTATTACAAATGTGTATGTGGTACATGTTGAAAATATTGCTATAAAATTATTACAATCATCACAATCAATATAACTATATCATTAGTAGCATATGTTTCATTGTCAAGAATCTGAGAAGTTCTATCAAGTCTCTTAAACTTAAAATGCTAGATGATCGTGTTCATGAGTCTCAATAAATTTCCGCTATCTCTGTCAACTCACCAAAATATTTTTAAATTGCTTTAAAGATTATACACGGTGCAAGCACCTAACAAAGACCAGCTTAAAGAAGCATATAGTCAAATAGCTTCAATTTTTATACTTCTCTATGATTCATATAGAATGCACTTCGTAAAAAAAATAAAAAAAAAATGAAGCAAAAGAGATCTAGGCCTTAGACATGAAGTATCATGTTGAGCTTAAAAAATCTTGAAAAGAGAAGAGCTTGTCATCTTAAAAAGAGAAGAGCTTATCAAGAAGATCCCAGTAATGAAAAGATCGAAGTATGTGACAAAATAATGTCGTCATTTAAGACAGATCACAAAAAAGGTAAAACTCTAGGATTACAAGGAAATAAGAAAAAGGTCCACCTAGGCTATTGGTAACTTACTATTTATGAATTGTTCTAAAATTCTTGTTTAACCAAGTCTTGGCAAGTGCATGTGCTACTTAATGCAGATATCAACATGGCCTCAAGAAGGTCCAAAACGACATAGTGTCAAGGAATCTTTCCAACAATAAGTGACAAGATTCCTTAAATGGATGTAAGTCACCAAAAAATGGCTAAGTGAGATTCTGCCAAGACGGATGTAAATCACTGACGAAGCCTAAGTGACAAGATTCCTTAAATGGATGTAAGTCACCAAAAAATGGCTAAGTGATAAGATTTCGCTGAGACGGATGTAAATCATTGACAAAGTCTAAGTGACAAGATTCCTTCAATGGATGTAAGTCATCAAAAAAAAGTGATAAGATTCCGCCAAGACGGATGTAAATCACTGACGAAGCCTACGTGACAAGATTCCTTAAATGGATGTAAGTCACCAAAAAAATGGCTAAGTGATAAGATTCCGCCAAGATGGATGTAAATCACTGACGAAGCCTAAGTGACAAGATTCCTTAAATGGATGTAAGTCACCAAAAAAAAGTGATAAGATTCCGCCAAGACGGATGTAAATCACTAACGAAGCCTAAGTGACAAGATTCCTTAAATGGAT
Source organism: Quercus aquifolioides (assembly GCA_019022515.1). Taxonomy (NCBI): domain Eukaryota; kingdom Viridiplantae; phylum Streptophyta; class Magnoliopsida; order Fagales; family Fagaceae; genus Quercus; species Quercus aquifolioides. Next base: position 32,454,565 of record CM032336.1, read on the forward strand.
GTAAGTCACCCAAAAAATGGCTAAGTGATAAGATTCTGCCAAGACGGATGTAAATTACTGACGAAGCCTAAATGACGAAGCTCCATAACTGGATGTAAGTCACCCAAAAGTGGCTAAGTGACTAAATACCTTTAGATGAGTGTAAGCAGACAAGGATTCTTACACAAACGCAAGTCAAATGCAAATCAAGAATATCAAATGTGACAACCAGAAAATGAATAAAAAGCATCGAAGTGATCAAAAATGGTCGTCCAAAGAAATCACCTCGCTCTTCAGTAGTGATAAAAAATGGTCGTCCAAAGAAATCACCTTACACTTCAGCAGTGATAAAAAATGGTTGTCCAAAGAAATTAGCTTGTTCTTCAGCAGTGATAAAAAATGACCGTCCAAAGAAATTTGCTCACTTTCAAGACCAAACTATGATCCATCGAACGACCAAAAAGACCTTCAAAAGGTAGATACTAAGAAGTCTTCACAAAAATACTACCATTCCTGAAGAAGAAAGTAGTTGAAGATAAAGAAGCCTGAATCTAAACAAGTCAAGAACATTCCCTAAGCCTGACCAGCATAAAGCAAAATCAGACTTGGGAATGGGGGGGGCAACTGATGAGTCCTAAAAATCATTAAGGTCGTCCATTAATATGGACAACCTTGCATCATTAGTAGACCAAAAGATGTAACCGTTCAAGCACATTCAACACATTAATGGCGACCGTTACTCATCGGTCTTAAACGCCCATCAATACGATGACTGTTACACATGGGTAATAATCACCTCCAATTATGTATAACAGCTATCCAAATCACCTATAAAAGGGATAGTCCGTCTCACTTGTGAAGGTATGTCAAAAGCTACAACAATACACTATCTAAATATGAAAAATATGGGGTGATACTAACTTAAGCATCGGAGGCTCCCTTATCAGGCACAACCCGTTGGTCTCTTCGATCCATCTCTCTTTATCTTGCAGGTCCTACAAGATTGTCTAAAGCTCCGGATTGGACGAGTGACCCAACTGACGATTTTGGCATCATCAATGTCAACAACATCAAAACAACCACTCAGTCAGAGACAATTCGAATCTTCCATCCTCACAATTTGAACCTTGAAAATAAAACCTCTATTGCACTACATGTTATTTACTTGTCTACAGAAGTTGATTTCAGAATTTTTTTTTTTTATAAAAAAAAAACAACATTATTTGAATTTATGATATCTATTTTATAATGATTGTTTTTAATTATTTGGCCAAAACACAATTTTTTTAATAATTCGATACACCATACAACAATAAAAGGGAACAAATAATGCCAGGAGCGATTATTATTGGGTGCAATAATAAAAATCTGGAGTTGTGGGTGTAAATGTGTATAACCAACACTAGATAAGCATGCCAATAATTATCCAAAAAAAAATTGTGTGCAGGTGTGTATGTATAGTATACCATAGAATGAATCCAAGATCCAAGATTTTGCATGTGAGTTAAATCTAAGTGGCGTTGGTCTTGTTGGATTAATGCCAGGTTTGCTTTGACATCGCCTTTCCATAACCAACAAGCATAGAGCTGGACCACGGCCCACAAAAATCATTTTTTTTTTAGGTAGGATAGGCCCTAAAAAAAGCCCAACACTTCAGATGACGCAATAACGATTAAGAAATGAGATATTCTTCCAAAGACAAAGCAAGTGGGATAAAAGTAAAACATTTGTAATCATAAAACAGCATCTCCTATTAAAAAATTTTAATATCAGTTCCTTAAAAAATATTCAATAAACAACTTTTTAAATGACAAAATTTAACTACAAAATTAATTGTAGTTTAAGATTACAATTTTATTCAATATTTTTTTATTGGGGCTGAATTTTGAGAAATTTATCATTAGATTACATTATCTTCTTATATCCTCCATGCTTGTAAAATTTCTAAAAAATTAAAGATCAATAATTATGTCATCAATAAATTGTTTAAATTACAAATTTTTGTAATTTAACATTATGCATAATATATAAGTTTATAGATCATATAATAAATAATATCCAATTTACACAAAATTTGGCATGTGTATTAAGAGCATGTTGAACATGCAAAATATACAGTAACATATATTTTATTGAGTAAAGTTGTAACCTTAGGCTATAACTAGTTTTGTAGCTAAACTTTATCTCCCTTTTAGAACTCTAATTTTTTTTTTCTTCTTTTACATAACTTTTTTTTTTTTTTGGGGAGAAAATACATAACTTGTTTTTTAAACTTTTCAAAACTCTAAAATTTTATTTTTCTACTTTTACATATCTTGTTTTTTAAACAAAACAAACCAAGGAAAAATAAGCTATACCCATCGTACATAAAACCATAAAAGTTTTATGATAAAACAAACAAACAAAAAGTAATATCTTAGTGAATACCCAAAAAAATCTTAATTCATATCATCAAGATTTATTTCATTCTAGTTCTGGGCCTTTCTACCTTTTTCTCTATTGGGCCACCTATGAAGTTATTGGCGGACCTCAGATTTATGAAATAAGTACTCCTAGGCTTTTGGTCTGAATTAAATATAGGCCCAAGTGGTAGTGAACACGACCCACGTTGACAAAGGGAAAAAACCCCCCAATATAAGCCCAAAAGCCCGTCATATCACCAAAAAAGAAAAAAAGAAAAAAAAGATAGCCCATCAAATGCCACCCGTATATCAAGCCAATGTACGTAGCACAAGTTTAACAATCTTCATTAGGCTCAGTCCCTCTCACTGCTCACATCAAAGATCAAACCTAAGGCATTGTAATTTTTTAATCTGTGTGCTTCTTATCCCATTTACAATTTTTCTTTGTTGGCCATACTTATCCGAAGTCAATTTCTCTTCGTAATCTTTGTAATCTCTTTGTTGGCCACAATTATCTTATATTCAAGTTTTCTGAAATCACCGCTGAAATCCAATTAGTCATCAGTGCCTCAGTGGTTTGCTTAATTGAATCTTATCTCCCCCACCCATATGATCATACACTATCACCTTTTTTTTGTGTGTGTTATTAAATAAGAAAAGTGCACGTTATATTATTGTTAGAGCATTTTCATCTGAAAATGCCATCTTATCTTATTTTACCATCCCAAAAAACTATTTTATTAATTATATCATACCATTTTACAACACATCTAACATCCCAACTTTTATTTTCTTATTCTACTCATTAAAATAATATATTTACACAATAAAATATATTTTTTCCTTTTTTGTTTTTTCCCAATTTTCTCCTCCACATGCGTATGTATCTTCCTGACTCCTCCAATCCTTTACTTTTTACCTTCTTCTCCTTTATCTTCCATCTTCATTTTTTTTTCTTTCTTTGTGTTTTGATTGTTTTCCCATTTGTTTCATCTAACCCAAACTAGTAACGCTTCTCTCTGGTTCTCACTCACTCTCAGTTCCTCATCAACATCTTGTCACCACTGATATCAGTGGGTCTCACAAGCTCACAAGCTCCCTTAACCTCTAGCAATGTGTCTCCACTGTCCAGTCACCACCACTGTGCCTCCACCATGCCCACCATGCCACCATTGCCCACTGCCCACCAAAATCCCACCAAAACAAAAACCCATATTAAAAAAAAAAAACCAACCCAGACAGTTATTGAGCAAAACCTCGACCAAACCCACATTGCACCGCCGTCGCTTGATCAACACCGCCACCACAACACACAAAACCTAGCCCATCTTCATCGAGCTTGAGCAACCCATCATCGGCGAGAATCACAGCCCATCATCGGCGAGCTTGAGCAACCCACGCCACCGTCAAACCCACGCCAAAATATGCCCACCATGATAGAGAAATGTGATGAGAAAGAGAGAGAGGCTATTGTGCAAGACTAGAGAGAGGAGATGAAAAACACAGAAAATAAAGAAAGAGAAAAAGTCAGATTGAATAAAAAACTATTATTTAGTTTTACAATTGTGCTATAGTGCAATTCTACATTTAGAATCACACTGTAGCACAATTGCAAATTTTTTTGCAATAGTCAAGTTTTGCAAGCCCGGTTGTTAGGGAGTTCTAAGTCTTTCAACCTACGGGTGGAAGGACGAACCAAGCCACTCAAGAGTGCCTTGATCAAAATTCTAAGTCTTCCTACATATGGGAGGACGGACGAACCAAGTCACCCAAAAGTGCCTTGGTCAAAATTTAAGTCCTACCTACGGGTGGAAGGACGAACCAAGCCATTCATGGATGCCTTGGTAAAAATATAAGTCTTCCTACCTACGGGTGGAAGGACAAACCAAGCCACCCAAGAGTGCCTTGATCAGAATTCTAAGTCTTCCTACCTACAGGAGGACGGACGAACCAAGTCACCCAAAAGTGCCTTAGTCAAAATTTAAGTCCTACCTACAGGTGGAAGGAAGAACCAAGCCACTCATGGGTGCTTTGGTAAATATATAAGTCTTCCTACCTATAGGTGGAAGGACGAACCAAGCCACTCAAGAGTGCCTTGGTCAGAATTCTAAATCTTCCTACCTATGGGTGAATGAATGAACCAAGTCACCCACAAGTGCCTTAGTAAAAAAATTAAGTCCTACCTACGGGTGGAAGGATGAACCAAGGCCACTCACGAGTGCTTTGGAAAAAATTCTAAGTCTTTCTACCTATGGGTGGATGGACAAACCAAGTCACTCATAAGTGTCTTAGTAAAAAATTTAAGTCCTACCTGCGGGTGGAAGGACGAACCAAGCCATTCAAGAGTGCCTTGGACAAAATTCTAAGTCTTCCTACCTATGGGAGGATGGACGAACCAAGTTACCCAAAAGTGCCTTGATCAAAATTTAAGTCCTACCTACGGGTGGAAGGACGAACCAAGCCACTCATGGGTGCCTTGGTAAAAATATAAGTTTTCCTATCTATGGGTGGAAGGATGAACCAAGCCACTGACAAGTACCTTGGTCAGAATTCTAAGTCTTCCTACCTACGGTTGGATGAACGAACCAAGTCACCCACAAGTGCCTTGGTAAAAAATTTAAGTCCTACCTACGGGTGGAAGGACGAACCAAGGCCACCCATGAGTGCCTTGGACAAAATTCTAAGTCTCTCTACCTAAGGGTGGATGGATGGACGAACCAAGTCACCCACAAGTGCCTTGGTAAAAAATTTAAGTCCTACATATGGGTGGGTAAACGAACTAAGCCACCAATGAGTGTCTTGGTTAAAAGTCTAAGTCTTCCTACCTACAGGAGGAAGGACAAACTAAGCCACTCCTGAGTGCTTTGGTAAAAAATCTAAGTCCTTCTACCTAAGGGGTGGACGGACGAAACAAACCCTTCACAAGTGCCTTGGTAAAAATTTAAGTCCTCTTACCTACGGGTGGACGGACGAACCAATCCATTAATGAGTACCTTGGAAAAAGATCTAATCTTCCAACCTACAGGGGGATGAATGATTTGTTGGGTTTTGTGGAGCCTAGTTATGTTTGATCTGGTTGACAACCTGATCCGACCCGAATTATGTTACGTGATTTTTTAATGGGAGATTTTCTGAGGCTTAGTCCATAGAGCGGAGGCTTGGGCCGTTTTGTAGCCCATTGTGAATCCTATACGTAGGATATAGAAATCGTTTTTGGTGATTAGGGTTTCGTCTTGTTGTTGTTTTTGAGAGAGTGAAAAACTGTAGCCGCACTTTGTATTTTTCCCTTAATAATAGTGAAATCCCTGCAACTCCGTGAATGTAGGCAAATTGCCGAACCACGTAAATACTGACATGTGCGTGTGATTGTTTTATTTTGACGTGTGTTTTCTCTATTTTTTGTTTCTCACTGATTGGGAATTTTTGGTTGAATTCCCTACAACTGGTATTAGAGCCTAGGGTTAGGTTTAAGTGGGAGCAATGGAAGAAAAGCGTCTGGAATAAAAAAGTTCGATGGCACAGACTTTGCGTATTGGAGGATGCAAATTGAAGATTATCTCTATGGGAAGAAATTGCATCTGCCTCTTTTGGGGATAAAACCTAAGACTATGAAAGTTGAGGAATGGGCTCTTCTTGACAGACAGGTACTGTGAGTTATCAGGTTAACTCTGTCTAGGTCTGTTGCACACAATATTTTAAAGGAGAAGACTACAACAAATCTGATGAAGGCTTTGTCTGGTATGTATAAAAAGCCGTCAGCAAATAACAAGGTGCATTTGATGAAGAAACTGTTCAATTTGAAGATGATAGAGAACGCATCAGTATCACAACATCTGAATGAATATAACACTATAACAAATCAATTGTCATCTGTAAAAATTGATTTTGATGATGAGATACGTGCACTGATCATTTTGGCTTCTTTGCCAAACAGTTGGGAAGCAATGAGGATGGCAGTGAGCAATTCTACAGGAAAAGAAAAGCTAAAGTACAATGACATACGAGATTTAATTTTGGCTGAGGAGATTCGAAGATAAGATGCAGGCGAAACCTTAGAATCTGGTTTGCCCTAAACCTTGAGACAAGAGGCAGAGGTAATGACAGAAATTCAAATCGGGGCAAATCAAAATCCAAAAATTCTAATCGGAACAGAAGTAAATCTAGATCAGGCCAACAAGTACAACATTAGAACTGTGGGAAAACAGGTCACTTTAGGAGGCAATGCAAAAGTCCTAAGAAGAAGAATGAAGATGATTTTGCTAATGCTGTAACAGAAGAGATATAGGATGCACTACTTCTTGCAGTAGACAGTCCACTTGATGATTGGGTTTTGGACTCAGGAGCTTCGTTTCATTCCATTCCACACCGAAAAATCATAGAGAATTATGTTGCAGGTGATTTTGGTAAGGTGTATTTGGCTGATGGTTCAGCCTTGGATATTGTGGGTATGGGAGACGTCCGGATATTGTTGCCCAATGGGTCTGTTTGGTTACTGGAGAAGGTTTGACATATTCTTGACCTGAGGAGGAATCTTATTTTTGTTGGACAACTTGATGATGAAGGGCATGCAATAGTATTTGTTGGTGGTACTTGGAAGGTTACAAAGGGAGCTAGAGTATTGGCTTGTGGAAAGAAAACTAACACTCTATATATGACCTCAAGTCCAAGAGATATAGTTGCAGTTGTTGAAGCAAGTACTGATACAAGCCTATGGCACTGTAGGCTTGGTCACATGAGTGAGAAAGGGATGAAGATGCTACTATCAAGAGGAAAGCTACCAGAATTGAAGTCCATTGATTTTGACATGTGAAAGCTGCACTTTAGGAAATCATAAAAATGTGAGTTTCTTGAAAACTGGCAGAACACCGAAGGTTGAAAAATTGGAGTTAGTACACACTGATTTGTGGGGGCCTTCTCTGGTTGCATCCCTTGGAGGTTCAAGGTACTACATCACATTCATTGATGACTCAAGCAGAAAGGTATGAGTTTATTTTCTGAAAAATAAATCTGATGTATTTGAAACTTTTAAGAAGTGGAAGGCTATGATTGAGACAGAAACAGGTTTGAAACTAAAATGTTTGAGATCAAATAATGGAGGAGAGTATATAGATGGAGGGTTCAGTGAGTATTGTGCTGCACAGGAAATTAGGATGGAAAAGACCATTCTTGGGACACCACAGCAGAATGGTGTGACTGAGCGTATGAACAGAACTCTTAATAAGCATGCTAGGAGTATGAGGTTGCATGCTGGACTACCAAAAACTTTTTGGGCTGATGCTGTTAGCACTACAGCTTACCTGATAAACCAAGGACCATCGGTTCCCATGGAGTTCAAACTTCTTGAGGAGGTTTAGAGCGGTAAAGAGGTAAAGTTTTCCCATTTAAAAGTTTTTGGTTGTGTTTCTTATGTTCATATTGATTTTGATGCTCGTAGTAAACTTGATGCAAAGTTTAAAATATGTTTTTTCATTGGCTGTGGTGATGAGAAATTTGGCTATAGGTTTTGGGATGAACAAAACAGGAAAATCATCAGAAGTAGAAATGTGATATTTAATGAACAAGTTATGTATAAGGATAGGTTAACTATAGTGCCAGATGTTATAGAGATAGATCAAAATAAGTCTGAGTTTGTCAACTTAGATGAATTGACTGAATGTATTGTCCGAAAAATGGGTGAAGAAGATAAGGAGAATGTAGATTCATAGGTAGAACAGAGTACACTTGTAGTTGAAGTTCGCAGATCTTCCAGGACCATTAGACCTCCATAACGTTATTCACCCGCTCTAAATTATCTCTTGTTGACTAATGGTGGTGAGCCAGAGTGTTATGATGAAGCCTTGGAAGATGAGAATTCAAGCAAGTGGGAGTTAGCCATGAAGGATGAGATAGATTCCTTGTTAGGGAATCAGACATGGGAACTGACCGAATTGCCAGTAGGAAAGAAGGCTTTGCACAACAAGTGGGTATACAGAATAAAGAATGAGCATGATGGTAGCAAACATTACAAGGCCAGATTAGTTGTTAAAGGGTTCTAGCAGAAGGAGGACATTGACTACACAAACATATTTTCTCCAATTGTGAAAATGTCAACAATTAGACTAGTGCTGGGAATGGTAGTTGTAGAAAAGTTACATCTTGAGCAGTTAGATATGAAGACGACATTTCTTCATGGTGACTTGGAGGAAGACATTTGCATGATTCAGCCAGAAGGGTTCATTGTTCAGGGACAAGAGAATCTAATCTGCAAACTGAGAAAGAGTTTGTATGGCCTAAAACAAGCTCCTAGACAGTGATACAAGAAATTTGATAGCTTTATGTATAGAATTGGGTTCAAGTGATGTGAAGCTGATCACTATTGCTATGTTAAGTCTTTTGACAATTCTTACATCATTTAACTGTTGTATGTGGATGATATGCTTATTGCAGGGTCTAGCATTAAGGAGATTAATAATCTAAAAAAGCAATTGTCAAAATAGTATGCAATGAAGGATTTGGGAGCTGTAAAGCAAATCCTTGGTATGAGAATCATTAGAGACAAGGCTAATGGTACATTGAAGCTTTCACAATCAGAGTATGTGAAGAAAATTCTTAGCAGGTTCAACATGAATGAAGCTAAACCAGTGAGCACACCCCTAGGTAGTCATTTCAAACTAAGCAAAGAACAATCACCGAAGACAAAAGAAGAAAGGGACCATATGAGCAAGGTGCCCTATGCCTCAACTATTGGCAGCTTGATGTATGCTATGGTGTGTACACGGCCAGACATTGCACATGCAGTGGGAGTTGTGAGCAGATTCATGAGTAGGCCTGAAAAGTAGCATTGGGAGGCAGTCAAGTGGATTCTGAGATATTTGAGGGGTTCATCAGATACATGTCTTTGCTTCACAGGTGCAAGTTTGAAACTGCAGGGTTATGTAGATGCTGATTTTGCTGGTGATGTTGATAGCAGAAAGAGTACTATTGGGTTTGTATTTACTCTGGGTGGTACAGCTATATCCTGGGCTTTAAATCTACAAAAGATTGTTACTTTGTCTACTACAGAAGCTGAGTATGTTGCAGCAACTGAAATTGGAAAGAAGATGATTTGGCTACCTGGTTTCTTAGATGAATTGGGTAAGAAGCAGGAGATGGGCATTCTACGCAGTGACAGTTAGAGTGCAATTTTTCTTGCTAAAAATTTGGCTTTTCATTCAAAGTTGAAACATATACAGAAAAAATACCACTTTATTCGGACCTTGTTAAAGATAAGTTGGTAATACTTGAGAAGATTTATGGATCTAAGAACCCAGCAGACATGTTGACTAAGGGTGTCACTATTGAGAAGTTGAAGCTGTGTGCAGCTTCAGTTGGTCTTCTAGCTTGAGGACAAGAGGATGAGTTGTAGGGATGGATTGTTTTTTGGAAGATAGCGACTGATGTTGGTGATTGAACTAGTCTCTAGGTGGGAGATTTGTTGGGCTTTGTGGAGTCTAGTTATGTTTAATCCGGTTGACGGCCCAACCCAACCTGAATAATGTTGTGTGGTTTTTTAATGGGAGATTTTCTGAGGCTTAGTCCATGGAGCGGAGGCTTGGGCCATTTTGTAGCCCATTATGAATCCTATGCGCAGGATATATAAACCGTTTTTGGTGATTAGGGTTTTGTCTTCTTGTTGTTTTTAAGAGAGAAAAAAACTGTAGCCACACTTTGTATCTTTTCCCTGATAATAGTGAAATCCCTGCAAATCCGTGGACGTTGGCAAATTGCCGAACCACGTAAATACTGTCTTGTGTGTGTGATTGTTTTCTTTTGACGTGTGTTTTCTCTATTTTTTGTTTTTCATAGCTTGGGAATTTTGGGTTGAATTCCCTACATGATCCAGGTGACAAACGATTTAAGAGATCCTCCAAAGATGATTGACTCAAATAGAAATCATCGAACCAAGTCACCAAGGTGACAAACAACCCTCCAAAAAAATTTCTAAATCCATAGAATGGACTAATACAAACTAGTATCCAAAATTTACTAAGTCCATAGAATGGACAGATACAAATTAGTATCCAAAATTCACTACACCCATGGAACGGACAGATACAAACTAGTATAAAAAATTTATAAAATCCACAAAGTGGACGGATGTCACAAGATGGATGGATATATGAACTAAGTCCACAAAATAAACACGTGTCGAAAAGCATCCAAATTTATGTCCACATGATGGACGGATACATTGACTAAGTCCACGAGGTGGGCGGATGAATGATATAGAATGAAGTACATCTAATCATTAACAAATCCACAAGGTGGATGGATGATGAAACGTGCCTAAATTATTACCAAGTCTGCAAGAAGGACGGGTGAGGGATACTTGAATGTATCTGATAATTACTGGGTCCACAAGGTGGACGAATACACCCAAAAACGGTATCCACATTAACATCATTGCTTGTTACACTTACACATGCCATCTGGCTAGTTTGGCTTTATAGAAACTACGCATGCTTGACGCACTTTAGATGGCAGGTGAGATTAGTTAGTGAGTATCAGAAAAGTAACGTATGGTGCACACATTGTGCGTCATTATGACATGGACGGAAAGTCTTGATTTTGTCGGGATAATTTCAGTTTCTCGTACCAAGAGAAGTCTTTTGTGGTTTGTCTTGATATGAATAACTATAATCAAGGACTATCTGGCCTTTTGCCCTTTGGGCAAAAATATTTGGCATTATGCCCCTGTTTTGAAACTATATAGGGGCGTGCCCCTGTTTCAATACTCGCTAATAATAAAATCGAGTTACTTAAATTACTCGCTTATCGAAAGACCGAGTTTTAGGCAGGTTCTTGCCACAGTGGCAATCCAGCGTGGCTTTTGGGCAATAAAATATTCCCGCGTAACTGTTTATAACTCGGCATTGTAGAAACCGAGTTATGTGCAGAATATGAACCACTTTTGAATGTAACGTCTCTAAAACAGTTTGTCTCTGTCTTCCTTCCTCTACAGTTTCTCTCCCTTCCTCTGTTCGATGAGTAGCCACCCTCAGTCCGTTTAGTTGAGCCTTCCCAAGTTCAACAAATATTCAAGTTCTCCTATTTCTACCCGAACCGAAACCAAATCGGTCAGTCGACGCTGGATTGAAGCTCAATCCAAACCCACACCCAAACCCACACCTTTTCACTCTCACCATAGCCGAAGCTCAACCCAATCCATCTTCAGAGTTAAAGGAGTAGAAACGTATTAAGGTAATTTCTAAATGCTGAGTTCAAATTTTCGTTTTTTCCCTTTGCATGTAATCTGAGTTAAGTGTTGATTGTGCATGTACTCTGATTTGAGTGTGGCTTCTTAAGTTTTTCTCTGTTAGATTTTTCTCTATCTCTATTCATTATTATTGTTGCTGTTTTAGCTTTGTTGGGTTTGGTTTTGAACTGGGTTTTGATGCACGTATAGGGCAGAAATTCATGTAAAATACAGTTAGCATGACAACGGTGTCCATTGTTAGGGAAAATTGCTTTTTAATTCAACTCTATAATTTCAGGAAATTATGTTGTATGTGAAAATTGATTTTGAATTAGGGAAAATTGCTATTTAATTCAATGCTAAATGATCTTGAATTGAGAAGCTATTGGTTTTACAAGCTTCAAACTTACTGGCTTTTGCAAGCTTCCACTCTATAAAGTTATTAATAAAATAGATATAATGTGTGTATAATGGATATGCACGCATATATCTACACACAGACCATAAAGTGCACATCATGGACATCCACTATCACTGAACTAAATTGAGCTCATAAATGCCCTGTATATCTACTGTTTTGGGTTCCTAAAACCTTTGCTGCCACATTTTGTGTACAGATGCATAATTGATTGTCATAAGAGACTAGAATTGTCTTAGAAGTTCTTAAAGTACTTATTTTTTTGTTATTAGAATTCCTAGTCTTTCTAAGAAAGGATTTAGAAATAGCCTAGATAATGGCTTTATTGTAGTCGATAATATTGATAGATTTCAATAACATTCCAACTTTTTTCAAGCGCGATTGCTATCTCCTACCTAAGTGTGACTGCTTACGAAAGCCTAGGTGTGATTGCCTAGTGTTTTATCTTTCTTTATTTGATGTTCTTTTTAGTGCCGAAATTCCTAAAAATCCTACATCAAATTTGGTATCTAAGCCCGTTGAAGCTTCTGTCTTGTGTTAGATTAGCAGTCATTTGTGGGTTATGTTTGTTGATTAAGTACATCAATTTATTATTATTATCATCTACTACATGTGGGGTTGAAAAGGGAACTTAGTGGCCTTTGAGGGTCACCAATCCTTTCCTAATAGGTTGGATTAGGTTAGGGGGAGCATTAAGATTTGTGGTGGCTTGTGGCTTGTGGCTTGTGGCCTTTTTGTAAGGCTTGTGGCTTTTATAGAAAAATGCTAGATAATCTATTTTTTTATTCTTCTTGCAAAAAATTTAAGAATTCTTTTTCCATTTCTGTCTCGTTTGTATCCATAATCTCAAAATTGTTTAGGGGTAGTTGGGTACCTTTTAGAACTATGTTTTAGTATTTTCCAATGGTGTTTTTTGTGGTGCTTAATTGATTCATTGGTTTGCATTTTGCTGTGTTCATTTGTTGGTTTACTTTGTTTGATTTAGACATTGATTCGCACGTTGGTTGGTTGGTTAGGTTGCTTATACATTCTGCAACTATGTGTCCTTTTTGTTTATGCCTTGCAGCCATGAACATTAGGATCAAGTTAGGCATATATGCTCAGGCTAGGTGTTTTATATTTTAGTGTTTTAATTTAACTCTTCCTTGATATGATTAAATGGATTGAAAATCAGTGTATATATAGATGCATGATGCATAATTCAGATGAGCAATTATATGTTTTCAATTTTTGTCAAATCTCTCTCTCACTCTGTTTCTCTTTCACTCTCTCTCTCTCTCTGTATTTGTTTCTGTCAGTTTGTTCTAGAACCCTGTTGAAATACTTGCTTGTCTAACATGATTGCATGCGTGTCAGATATGCAGCAACTGCGAAATGTGGTTCCTGGACCGGCGGAAAATACACAATTGACATAGCAGCCGGGTCATCAATCCACAGCGCTGTAGGAGACGCCTGCCGGTCAAATACATAGTTGTACTGAACTTCGGACATGTCGAAATCATTTGTTTTTTTATTTCTGCAGGGTTCTTTGATTATTTGTAAATAGATGTTGGACATGGTAGCATTTCAGTTTTGGTATAGGCAGAATTTTATTTAATCCAAAGAGAAAATGGTATGAAGCAGAAATAATCGTGAATTTAAAAACACTCTTTCATTAACAGCAGTACCCGAAAATGGTATGGAGTAGAAATATTCAAAGTCAGTAGATCTCATTCGGAAGCTATAGTAATCAATTAAAATGAATCGGCTGCCATTATTTTCGCAAATATGCACACACAATTAGGCGTGGCTACACATAAGACAACTTTGTTGATTCCTAATTCCCTACTCCATTTGACATAGTGAGGCACTTTGTTCATTCATTTCAAAACCTAATGCCCATCACCTCAGTGCTAATTTTAAAAAATGTCATTGACCTTGAATTGATCCTATCTGCCATTGAGCTAGAGTGAATAACTAGTTAACATCATAACTAACATATTGCAAAATGTTCGTAGCTAACTAGTTAGCCTACTGTTTCTTGCATATCCTAAGACAGTGCTCTTTCGTGTGCAGGTAGTGCCAGGCGTGCTAAAGTGCAGGCACTGATCTTGCAAGTTACCCCGGCATGGGCTAGACCCCCGAATTGCTCGGTACATAACTGAGGCGGGTTTTGAAGGGTTATTCAAGGTTCCAAACTTGGAATTGGATCACGCGTTGATCACAGCACTAGTTAAGCGTTGGCGTTCGGAGACGCACACATTCCACCTACCGCATGGAGAGATGGGCATCACCTTACAAGATATTGAGGTGATGCTAGGGGTTCCTATTGATGGGTTGCCAGTGACTGGGAGTGTCAAGCTGGGGTGGCCAGCGTTGTGTCTTGAGTTACTGGGTCATCGTCCTCCAGACCCGATACCACATCCCCATGAAAACAAGTCTATCCTTGCTAGGGCGAGGCTAAGAGTCACCTGGCTGAAGGCACAATTTAGAGCTCCCTTAGCTGTGGATATTACTGATGAGGTAGTGCAGCAACATGCGCGCTATCACATGCTTCTCAGATTGGGGACCATTCTATTTGTGGACAAGTCGGCGGACTGGGTGTCGGTGATGCCTCTACAGTTCCTGAACCCAATCAGCAACGCGAAGAGGTACAGTTGGGGTAGTAGAGCATTAGCTTGGCTGTACAGGCACTTATGCAAGGCATCGGAGACGAAGGCGATGCAGATGGGAGGAGCATTGATGTTGGTGTAGCTCTGGGCGTATTCGAGGTTCCTAGTGATATGCCCTGTTGCGAGGCCGCCGCAATCGCCAGTGGAGGCAGGTCCCCTTGCATGTCGGTATGTTATTTCATTAGTTTGATACAATTGTCATGCCATTTGTCATTCACCGTGCACGTGTGTTTAGTTGGTCAAAATCCCTGCATGTATGCCACTTTTAATACATTCACTAAGTACACTGCTGTCGAGAAGTAACCCCTGTTTCAAACTGAAAGTGTAATTGACATTAATTCAATGGATTATTTAACAAGATAGCATGCCAATATACACTGTGTTGAGTGCATAAGAAAATTACAAATACAAAATACTTTGTTTTAATAGATAATGCTAAGCCAGTACACTTAGATTCATCTATTAGTGCAATGGGAATCATAGTCACACACGTCATTCAGTACTTAATATGTACTCGGCCACAATTTATAAAAGTTGCACAAAATATTTGTAAATAGTATATAATTTGATCATATTTAAGTTTAATATTGAAGATGTTTGTTTTTGAATTTTGGCTAACTCATGAAAAAGTCTCTGCAATAATTTCATTTGGTAGAGTATGTAAACTAGTCATTCTTTTTCAACAAGGAAAAAACGGGTTGTTTGTTAACCAATCTATATACTTTGTTATGAATTTATATCTAAATTTGTATTATCATGAAACAATGAATTTGTTTGTGTTTATTATATTTTCCAAAGGCTCAACTAGTGCTCAGAAATTCACAGTCTAGACTTTGTTTTGAATTCTTTTTTTAATAGTAACAAGTGGGGATGAAACCAATGAAATCACCTTCGGAGAAAACATCTAAACTACAATGCTCTTACTGCCCTTTGTGTGCGTTTGACTCACATGTAGTGCAGTAGACCATGGTACACCAGACCAGATAGCTCCAGTATTAGTTTCATGTTTATGACAACATCGTAACTCACTTTTTTTCCCCCTATCATATGGGAATTAATATATTTTCAGTTCTGAAGGCATAAAATTGGCCAAACTAGAAATGTGTTGTTTGCAACACTTCATCAATTGTAATAAGTATTTTCCACCGAATAAAAAATAAAACAAAATAAAAATAAGTAGTACGTGTGCCGGTGTGTGTGTGTGGGGTCCGATTTGTTGCCGAAAAAGAATAGCTGGCCGCTAGTCGCAGTAATATGGTCAAACAAAACTACCTGGTTACAATTGGCATATTATAGGGTACAAAGTGTAATCATCAATCAATTAAAAGTTGCTATTTATGGAATATGCTCTTTGAATATGCTTATCAACTTACTACAACATCTTTTCAGGTTTAGGTCCACAATATAAAATTTGACAACAACAAAAATCTTTAACTGAAGAATTTATTTTCTAATAGGGAAAAGTCAGTACGGAAATTATTTTTGTAAATCTATTTCTTCGGCTCGAAGAAAATTAGTTTTGTAGCCTTCATTTACTTGACCAACTAGTAAGAGACTTGAAGTCTAAGTCTATAACGACGTTCAGCTACAAACTTATTTATAGTCTAAGTCCACAGTTTCATTTATAAAAATTAACATTGTTACATATTTTAAAATTTTAATTGTTGAATTGTATGTTTTTTATGCTTTTAACATATATTAAATTTATGTCAATTAGATATTATTTACTATATGATTCATAAACTTATTTTTTATGCATAATTTTAGACTATATGATTCATAAAAAATTACAGTTTAAACAATTAATTGATGACAAAGCTATGAATTTTTGAAATTCTAGAAATTTTGCAAGCATGTAATATATAAAAAGAAAATGTAATCCAAATGTGGATTTGTTAAAATTCACATCCAATAAAAAAATATTAGGTGAAGTTGTAGCCGAACAAAGTTTGTAGCCAAACTTATATATTAAATTTACTATATGATTCATAAACTTATTTCTTATGCATAATTTTAGACTATATGATTCATAAAAATTTTCAATTTAAACAATTAATTGATGACAAATTACTTAAAATTTTGAAATTCTAGAAATTTTGCAAGTATGTAATATATAAAAAGAAAATGTAATCCAAGTGTGGATTTGTTAAAATTCACATCCAATAAAAAAAATATTAGGTGAAGTTGTAGCCCAAAAAAGTTTGTAGCCAAACTTTGTCCAACGTTATTTCTAATTTATCTATGATCCTAAATCACTCAATAAATTTGAACTGTACATTTTTTAGCTACGCACCTATAGGAACATTCTTATAGATTAAGGCAACCGTGTACCATGAATGTTTGGTTGTCAAGAATCAAGAGCCTTAATCAATGTATGAATTCCTCTTCTTACTTATTATGAATACAAATCCTTTATACTACATTTTGTGTTTCACTTTATGTTCCATTAATCACAACTTGTCATGTATGTATTTTTTTTTTTCTATTTTAAACTTTAGCTATTTTATAAGGAAAGTTAAACAAATAAATGACAAGTTGTGATTAGTGAAATATAAAGTGGAATACAAAAAATGGTATAAAGGATTTGTATTCACTTATTATAACCTGTAACAATTAAATTATTGAAAAAAAAAGACTTTCTTTTTAGAACTAAAAATGACTTTAATTACGGAGGAAATTTGATTCTTTTCATTAGTTGGTTTTCTTTTTTTCCAAACTTTTGGAAACATTTTTTTATTTAACTTTTTGTATAAAATAATTTTTTATTTTTGGAATCAATTCAATAGTTACAAATTGTGGGATTTGCATTTTACATATATCCGTTGGTAATATCAAGAAATGTTAGTTAAACTACCATTTTTGAAAACATTTCAAGGATACAGAGGCAGGGGATTTCTTTTTCTTTTTTTTGGTTGAGGGGAGGGGGGTAGGTACTCTGAGCAAACCGTTGTTATTGGTAGCGTCAAAAGTTGAAGGATCATCATCCCCATCAGCTATCACTGTTGAAGCTGGTGGTTCACACTTAGGGAAAAGTCCGTCCAGCATTGCCTCCCACTCCTTCACAAGCTTGTAGATCATGTCAGTGGTGAAGAAGGGCTGTTGCAAGACCTTTTGAATGAAGGGCAAGCGAATGAGGGCACCAGTTCTTTTGTCATACTTCTTGAGTATTTTGACCAAACCTGTTAAGAACAAATTAAGGTGTCATTAAGACAATCTAGCCTTTAAGACATTATTATATTCTAAGAAACCAGTTACTTTAAGGGATCAACCCCCTACCGAAAATATGAAAGCTAATTAATGGCTTTATTTTTGGTATGCATTTATTGTCGCGGTAGCATTGTTGTTTGATATTAACTAATGAGCATTGTCTGAAATTGTATGTTTACTAGATGGAAGGGGCCAAAGAGCACGAAAGAGCATGCCACACATGTGCTACCTGTGTATCGGGCGACACTGTCGAGTATACGGGCACACCAAGTATTTTACCGCTTCATGTCAGAAGGATATAATTCTCCATATTTTTGTTTTTCACTTGGTAGGGTTTTAACAACTACTGCAGGTGTATAGTTAATAATGTAACTTTGGTCGATTAGACCATAGATATACAAGGAATTAGTTACGAACACAAACACAAGGGTGGGTGGGCAGTCAATATAGAGTACCTTCATTAGTAATTTTACACCGATGTTTGTCGTTTTGATTCCACACATATTTAGCTTTGTACCCTTAAAATTTTTCCCTCGGTTGTAGCTATTGCTTGTGATTATTATTTTTTGGTTGCTAGAAAGAATATTAAGAACTATAGAATGCAGAACTGTAGGTAATGGGATCACATGTATTTTCCAAACCTGATTTTTTGAGCTTGATGCTCTTGAAATAATTGCATAAGTCTGCATATAATTTGACAGGCAAAATTGAAACACCATTAGAATTAAAGGTGAACTGAATAACCACATTGAATATTATTGTTATCAAAATATTTATGAGTCCAATACTTACAGCAGGTCTAAGATCTTTAAAATATTTCCTTAAAAAATGGACATCGTTGTCTCTATATAATAAACAACATTATTTTTATATATTTTTGGGGTAAGCACATCGCATACAAATCCTACCCCAACAAGGTATGTTTACTGGGCATTCCCCTTCTCCCTTTTCTTAATTTTCTCCTCCTCTTTTTGAACCCCAAATCACACAATGTGCCAATTACTGATTTATAATGACAATTAGATTTTGGCCAAACTAAGATTGGTAGCAACAATAAGCATCACAAAAGCTTTCAGTTCCATGCAAGGTCTCAAGATTCTGACTGAAACCATGCAACCAGTAGTATCCAGGTGCATCTTACCATATCAAATTCAATAAGAGAGGGAAATAGGTCAAGAATGTCTTAGGATTTTTAGTGAAGTGGTTCTTCAATGATCTTCTACATATTTGCTCACATTGAGGATTGACACAAATAAGTACATATTTGATTTTTTTTTTGTTGACCATTTATGCAGGTTGTCTGGGAGCCGTATAAGGATGTCCTAGACTCGTTGCCCCCATATTGCACTGTCGGACGACATATATGGAGGGCCATTGTGCCGTTGATCTATTTTTGGATAGTAGAGGATCATCATCCCGAACGTGTCTTTCGTCAGTTCGAGATGAAGCTAGCGCCACCGGATATTGTGGATACATCGGTTGCTCTCCACAGAATCTCCCTCCAAGGTAAATTAGATAGGGATTGGGTGCAAGAGCATGCTATCTACATTGACCGATGGGCCCATAGAGAGGAACATCTTGCCGACGCACCGACATTGGATGGGGACACAACATACCTTGCTGCTTACATGGAGTCGTACCGAAGGACGAGCAGACGGTACATTACGCGTGAGTCGGCGTATTGAGAAATCTTGGTAAGGCAACAAACCTTGAACATGCTTCTTTGATGGATTGACAATATATGTGTGTTGCTGCATGTATTCTGAAAATTAAAGTGCGACCACAAGCCGTTGAATCAATATTTTGACATTCATTTTAGAGAACATTTCATTTCTTGCCACTAGATATGCATTTGTCACAAGCAATATGTACCGGTGTGCCATTTCAATGTTCATATATATATGAATAAGCTCAACATGCATAATTTGTTTCCAAATCAGTCATGCACAACACAAAAGGAACCAAAAAAGTTTTAACGGGACTCCTTTATTTCGCAGGTTCATTCCAATGTGGAATTACTGTCGCAATGCGAACCAGACTCCCAAGTGTACAACCACCTGAAAAGTACGCTGGATCTTGTCGGAGAGTTGAGCCGAGTGGCATTGGAGAACGCACGTGCCACGGCGACTGAGGCGAGCACACAGGCCACAGGCCGTGGTGGGGGAGGTCGTGGGTCTGGAAGGCATGGACACAGTGGAGGTCCTGCAGGTGGTCATGAGGATGAGGATGACTTCAGTAACTTCCAACTCTAATACCTCCAATTCTTACTGACTTGCACTTCTACTACTTTGAGTTGTAATTTATTTAGAGGACGTATTATAGTAGCGAAGTATATATTGTTTGGTAAGTAGTTTTTAGGGTTAATATGCACTTCATTATCTTTGTTATGGTATAATTACTTACAATGTTCTCCCAAACTTTAAATATTAAAACTAAGCACTTTAAATATCAACCAGCAGGTACGGCTTTTTAAGTTCTTCCAACCAAAATATATATGTATTGAAATGTAAGACATGCAAAACTGTTTCATTCAATCCTTATAAACTACAATCACAATACTATTATCCACTTTTAGCATATACCCATCAATGCTAATATATTTAACACATTGATGACAAAACAGCAAGTCTATGCAGTTTTTCCATTGAGTATAAAGCACAATAATCTGTTTGCTAATGTAATTCATTTTAAATATATTTCTACACCACCATGGAAATAAACTTAGGAGTATATGAGGAAAATTCAAAGTTGTGATCACATTCTGCAGTTCATACAATTAGAGTTTAAAAAATTATGTAATAACAATGATAGATTACATACAGGTAAACAAAGCTGGACTTTGTAATACAAAGGTTTTTTTTATAATTTTTTTTTAGTTAATTACATATGCCAATAATGAATTAAAACCCTACTGTCTTATTAGATTTTATCAACAAAATAAGGTTTATATAGGGTAGTCTAGGTGTCCTAAGCATTAGTTTTATTGGGTAGGGTTTACACTTGACAATAGTTATTGGATTCTATGAACAACATGCACTAGGCAATACACTATTTGGATTGCTTACGCATTTGGCATTACGTAGGGTTTACACTTTACAATAGTTATTGGATTCTACCAACTTACTTACGAATTAACCTGTCCTTTATACTGTCTAGATTCTAGGGTAATTATACATGTTGAATCTTGTGTTGAAAACAATGTTTTAGTGTTATTGTATCAGCTTTGTAGCTGCTGTGTGTTTTCAGCTCTGTTGTAGCTTTGTTTTTGCACTTAGTTGTCTTACATTTTCAGTTGAATGAATGTAGACTGTTCCAATTAAAAAAAAAAAAGTGTTTTTGGGATTTGTATGAGTAATGCATTAACTGATAGTGTAAGTAATCTTTCTCCACTCTCAGTCAGAAAATTTTCTCCATCCTAAACATTTTTATATATATTTTAGGCGTAAATGCACTTTTAGTCCCTACATTTTGACTTTTTTTCATTTTAGTCCCTACATTTTATTTTTTCCACTTTTAGTCCCTAAAACCAATTTACGCCCTTCATTTTAGTCCTTGAAGCCCCATTCCGTCACCAACTAACAGGAAAACTGACGGGATCAATAAAATAATAATAAAAAATTTACTGTAGCACTGACACGTCAAAGTATAAATTTTAAAAATTAATTTATTAATTTTAACTAAATAAAAAAATAAAAACAGAATTAAAAATCAAAACCCAAATGAATTATGATTTAAAGATTAAGAAAAGAGAAGAGAGATTTGGTTCGCAGGGTCTGATTTGGTTCGCAGGTTCTCCCTTCGTCAGCTCCGCTCATCACTGCCGGAGGTCGGTTCTCCAGCCTCCAGCGGTGCGGTTCCTGGACTCGGTTCGATGCAGTGCATCGGTAGATCAACGTCCACAATCAGTAAGCCACAGAGTGACACCCACAACCACAGATCGACACCCTCAAATCCAAAAAAAGCAAATCAACACCCACAATCATACATCCAAATATCTACACCCACAAATTGAAACCCAGTAACCCACAAAGATCAAAACCCACTAAACACAGAAAAATTAGCTAAGATTGAAGCTTATGAGTGTTGGGTATCGAAGATCCGAGTTTGAGGAGAGAGAATAGATCGATGGCGGCGGCGGTTAGGGTTTGGTGAGAGAAGGGATCGGTTCGGTCTTGCTATGGTTTTTGTATCTCGTCTCCGACAACTTCACCGCACCAGCGTCGGAGCAAGTCCCGATCTCCGCTTGCGGTGTTCGGCTTCTTCTTCTTCTTCTCCGCCGCTGCTGCTGCTGCTGCTTCTTCTTCTTTTCTACCTCTTCTTCTTCTTCTTCTTTTGTGCAATATGGGTTTGATGATTCATATATATATATATATATATATTGTAAATGGGTTTGATGATTTTTTTTTTTTGGGTATAATGGGTATAATGATTCATATATGATTGATGAGTTTGGGATCTAAATTTTTGTATATAGGTGTAATGAGTTTAGATCTAAATTTAGGATGATTTTGATAAATTTGTAGAGATGCTGGAATTCAAGAGGAGATAGTCGGAGAATAGAGTTAGAGAAAGAGAGATAATATGATAAGAGAGGGGAGGGGAGAGAAAATATAATAAAAATTTCTGTTTTTATTTTTTTTATTTAGTTAAAATTAATAAATTAATTTTTAAAATTTATATTTTGACTTGTCAGTGCTACAGTAAATTTTTATTATTATTTTATTGATCCCGTTAGTTTTCCCGTTAATTGGTGACGGAATGGGGCTTCAAGGACTAAAATGAATGGCGTAAATTGGTTTTAGGGACTAAAAGTGGAAAAAATAAAATGTAGGGATTAAAAGTGCATTTACGCCTATATTTTATCACTCACCTTCAAGAATTTTCTTTAATTGTATTGTTAAAGTTGAAATAATTATTCAATAAAAAAAAAATTTACAGCAAATAGTAGACATTTTGTTTTTTTGGGGCAAAATCTGATACTTTCATTGCAAATGGAAAAATATGCAATCAGAATAAAAAGTAATAACACCGGAAACTTTAGCAACCATAAGGCTGCAACTGGGACGACATTTTGTGCGTGTAGGAACTGGTAAATGAGAGGTTTCATTCCCCAAAGTAAATACCCTGTAAAGGGTCAAATGCCATTGATTCATATCTAGGCTGCAGATAGTAAGACATTTTTTGACTCAATCCCTTGTTGTCATCTTAATAAATACAGCTGTTTTTGTACAGATGATAAGGCGTTGGAGGGCGACTGGGACATGTACATGGATGGGTCGTGTCATCGTGATGCATGTCTAACGCTGCTACCCAGCCATCCCACCCCGCTGGCCATGACTATAGTGCGGAACACACAACCTGTGCTCAAGCCGGCCCTCGGTCCCCACCACCCACTCGGCTGTCTCCCCCATTGTTCAGTGGCTCTACCCACGACAGTGGCTGTATATTTGTGCCCACACCTGGCCGACCGACCCCACCTGTAGTTCAAGCTGAGCCCACCTAAGACCCTTCACTTCCTAACCCCGACGAACCGGCTGCACAGATCGAACAGATACAGAGTGAGAATATTGAGCCGGTACATGGGTTCCGAAGATCACTCCGCACTGACATACACCCCCCTGGTTGTGGGACCGGTGACGGTAATTATTTGCACAGCTAGGAAGGCATCTTTCTTAATTGCTGTCTATGAATTAGACTGTTCAGATTAACAATCCTGTGATCAGTTCGCATTAGATTTTCTTCTTTAGCCAGTGCACCTCCATGCTATGTAAACCGTTTATCATTTACCTTAATAGAATGTCACTTGACTTGCATATGATGTTGTTTGCTTTAAGTGATGATCATACTCAGATCAAACATTTTCTTATAACTGAATTAAGCAGAGGGTTTGTCAACTATTACTCACCTCACTTGGTAGATATTTCAAAGGCTTCATCATCAAACACATAATCCAAGAGTCCTAAGTATATCCTCTATTGTATTGAACTACTATTGCCATTGTTGCAATGCAGTTAATAGATTGCTATTCACCATTATTATTTGTGATTGTAGTAATCAAATAGTAGTAGTCATGTGACATTGGAGGTGTACCCAATTCATCACCCAACTTATTAGTGCTGTTAAGGGTGATCAATCATTGCTATAGAATTTTTCTCCTTAGTTTTTCTTATTTCATTTCACAAAATCCTCACAGAATTTGCCCAATGATGTAGCCTATTGAGTGTTGACCCCTATTTAGTGGATGAGTAAAAGAGAAGCTGTATAGCTCCTTTCCACATCATTGTTGCCTTAGGGAATGTGCAATCCCTCTCTTTAAACTCTACTTTCGCTGTTAGGGAATGTGTGCATTCAAGTAATGTGCTTTGCTTTGCATTTCAGGTAAGACGAGATCGGCGAAGGCAGCTGTGAGGAAACGAAAACAGCGTTGAGCTGTTGATGCTGTGGAGCATATGGGGGTAAAACCTTGCCCAATATCTGGACTTCTTATTTTTTTTTAGTTTTTGATGTTCATTTTCCGATAATTACAATTCAAAACCAAAAAAAAAGAGAAAAATCAAAAACAATATTAGACAGTTGGGATTTTTCTTGACTATAAAAGGAAGTGGTTGCTTTGAAGCAACTGAATTTCTCTCTCCTCTCTCTAGATATACATAAGTCCAGCATGGCATAGAAATTGAACGCACTTACACAGCATATAAATTTCCTTCCTTGCTGTAAGCTTTGTTTGATTTGCAAGACAGTGTTGGAAAAAAGGTGCCCTGTATATGAAATTATTATTATTAAAATCGGCCCTGCACATCAAACTAGATCTATGAAATTTGGACACAGACACGACACAAGTGTTATGTTTCAGCTTGGACATAGCATGTTAGAGACAGGAATTTGTTAAATTTCAGAGTAAACATATGTCGCAGGACCAGCATACTTGGTACAAAGAGAAGGCATTTCTTTTTGTTGATTGGTAAGTGAAAAATAGAAAAGGCATTTGTTCTACATTAGTTAAAAAAAACCCTTCTAGTCTTGGTACAAAGAAAAAGGCATTGCTGGGTCAATTTTTGATGGTCTTCTCTGTGGTTTTATATTCATGAGGGGAACCTCATTTTAATGACTTTAGGGGACGAGCATGTTGAGTGAGGATGAGATGCATGCAGGTAAACCATTTTGTGTACAGAACTTCTTCTTGAGTCAGAGCATTAATAACTTCCCTGTTTTAGGATTCAATAATGACCAGGGTTTTAATATAAACAAGAGAAACATAAACTGAATCCGCTTACTATCTGCCTGAATAGTAAACCCTCATATTGGCAGAACCAAAGCCCACATGGATGAACACCCATAAAGTAAATAAAACTTATTAATAAAATACCATGATTGGCCAACAGCTATGGCCCCATACCCAATAGACTGAATGGACAGGGAATTCCTCCATACCCAAGGAAATAGTCTAGGAATCTTCTGATTGTGGATTTTTGGTTGGACAAGATCACGTTGGGATATATGGCTTGAGTTAGGTGTGTGTAGACGTTATGAATTTTTCCGTTATGAATATTTTCTATAACTTATATTTTCCTTTAGTTTTTTTTATTTATTATTATTTTGTTTTTTCTTTTTCATTTACTGATTCATATTTGGTGGCATATTTTGCAGGCTTCAGTAGATCCTAATATTGATAAACTTTGAAAACCACCATTTTGGTTGATGTCGTTTTTTGCATGGTAGTTGGACAATGTCTTGTTGTTGATGTAACAGTCAGTGGACACAACTTTGACAATATTTTTTGGACATAGAAGAGTTTGACAGATTTTTGGAGAGCATAGCACCGCAAAATTGGACAGATTTTTTGGACAGCTAATTTCATCTTATTGAATATTTTGAAACATATTTTGTAACTAATGAAGCTACTTAAGCATCTTAGGTCCTATATGTGCATGTTTGAGTAAGCTTTGTCTTAGGTACCTATTTTAATTGCAAAGGGTGGATATTTTCATGTCAAATGGAAAATTCATTTCTATATATAACTCGTATTTATGTATCTACATATTTGAACAAAGGCAGCTTTAGACAAATGCAATATAGTGATGATGTATGGAATTTTGAATTCAAGAAGTTTAATTTTAGCAATAGATTTGTTGATGTCCATTCCTTTTATGTGGCTCTCTTTTCTAAGAAAAATACTCTAGTGCAAATTTAGCTATAGTAGAGACGTCAGGATGAATGCAATATAGTGTTCTGGAATGGTTATACTGATGAATGCAATATAATTTTGTGGATGGAAATTTAAATTTCGGAGTTTTTAATTTAGTGTTCTTGTTCTTCACTGCATTATATATATATATATATATATATATATATATATATATAAGTGAGGCACGTAATGCAATTTGGATAATAGGAATTTTTATACTTGGCTACATGGCGTGACAGTGTCGAATACTATATTGCATGGTTCTTTTAATGGCCACATAGTGGGTTGCATAAAAACACCTACAACCTAGGTTGCTTAAAAACTTATATATATTGATGGAAATTTAGACCCCTAAAACACACAGATTGCGTAGCCTAGATTAATTAGCCAAGTTGTTACTTAGTCAAATTATGTAATTTCTAGGTTAAAGCAATCAAATAATCATATCAAAAATAATAATGTAGCGGAAAATAAATGAACACAAGATATGATCACGCAGGAAACCACACGGTAAAAACCTGGGGAGGATTTGACCCACCGATCCTCAAGGCATAACAAAATTCACTATGAAAGAATTGAAGTTCTTACAAAAGGACTACAAGCTCCCCGCTCGACTTCCTAATGCTACCCACCAGTAGAACTTCCTGACACGACCACGCGCAGGCTCCGAATCCACGGACTACTTCTTTCTTGAATTCCTCAATCAGCTACAAGCTCCCCGCTTGCTTTTCTTTTAAGTTCCAATGGTTGCAACAATAACGATCTTCAAGATGTTGAAATCATCTCTACCTTGAAAACCCTAAGTTTTGTGTAAAGGAAGTCTCCTCAAAGATCTCACATGAGATTCACACAAAACAGCAATGTATGAGCAACAAAGCAATATGGACAACCTTCAAAAACGTGGCTAGGGTTTTGTTTATATACCTAGGGTAAAAACATAAAACCCTAAATGTTTAATGAAGTAGGGCTGAGTTGGAAATTCTGCAGAATAATCAACCTGTGCGATTTTCGATCGATCGAGTCTATTCGATCGATCGAGCCAGGCCGAAAGTCCCAAGTACTTCTGCAGCCACTCGATTCCAACTTTACAATATTAAACCAACTTTGAGCAAGTCTAAACAAGACTAAATACATTGTTTTGATCATGGTTTGCCAACATTACAAATTAGAGTTCTAAATACATAAAATCCTAAGACCTTAGAACCTAACAAACTCCCCCTTTGGCAATCCGTGACAAAACCCTAATTAAAAGCTCAAAGTTTTACAAGTAAAAAGCCCTTTACAAAGATAATGCTCATAAATTCAAATTCAGCCTAACTACTATCCATCAGTTGCAAGTGTAGACAGCAGTTTAGTTGAATCAACCTGTATAATCCTGAAATACTCAACAAACGCATAAACGCACGTGTGACAGTAAAGAGTAAAACAACAGGTATAACATTCTTGTAGGATTCACACAACACAAAATAAAGACATATAAGAATGATCAACTCATAAATATAAATCAATAAGCAGTGAATCACAAAGCAACAAGAATCAATAAAAAATAACATGTATATCAATCAATGTTACTCCCCCTAACATGAATATCCAAAAATGATATACAAAGTGAAGCACCTAGATACAATCTAAAACTCCACAAACAAAAAGAAACTCCCCCTAACTACAAAAACTCCTCTACAAGTCAAAACTCCACTCCCCCTTTTTGTGACGGAATGCCAAAGGGCAATCACAAGTCGCCATCAAAAGGAGGTGGTGAGGGTGAATGAAGACGCGCAAAATCGGCTCGGAGAGCACGAATCTCGTCCAGCAAGTCCACCAAAATTTGACCATGAGCCGCCTGAACGGTCATGACAGTCTCCAAAGTACGACGAACATCGAAGTCGACCGAAGGAGGTGGAGGAACATCAGCAGCAGCAGCATCATCACCAACTGGATCAGGAACATCCTCACCAGCAAGACCTGCAGAAGAAGAAGGAGGAGGTGCGCTACTAGAGGGCTCAGACCTAGGGTGTTTAGAACCAGCTCGAAGATGAGCGGCCCTCTGTCTAAGAAAAGACGCACCTAAAGGAGCTATCACATGAACGGGCTCAGAGGAAGGAAAGCCACTAATATCAAGATAAAGAAGAATCTTATGAATGAAAATAGGATGTACAAGAGCATGAGCAGAGGATGAACTCCTATAAACATCGTTCAAAGAACGAAGAAAAAGATGGGGAAAACTGATAGGAGCATCAGTAACCAAGGCGTACAAAAATACACACCTCTCAAGAGGAATGGTGTGAACATGGGAAATAGGCCAGATAGAATGGCAAGCTATCCTAAAGAACAGATAGTGTAACCCGGAGAGCTCAGCAGAAGTGATCCGAGGATCAGAACCCCACTGGACAGTAGTACCAGTGATGTAAGACAAAACATCGCTCAGCTCAGGAGACTCATCATATGGATAGACAGGATGCAGGACCAACGGTACCCCTAGAGCATCAGCCACTACCTTGGGAGTAATGGTGTACTCTACGCCTCGTATCCAACTCTTTACTAAAGTGTTGGAATCATAGATGCGGATAGAGATGTTCGAATAGAACTCTCTAATCAAGGCAGAAGGTGGAGGAGGATCAGAAACATCCACCAATGGTAACCAGCCCCGACGCTCAAAATTTGCCCTAATGGCAGGATCGAGTTCATCTAACAACACAGAACGCTCAGCCCATATCTTTCTCCTAATGTTTAGCTTCTCAAAAATCTCTTGGTTTTTCTCACTCGGAAATTTCTCACGGTCAAAGGAAGGAGGGGACGGAGAAGAAGAAGGAATAGTCCTACGGGCTCTAGTTTTCCTAGGCATGATGCTAAGGAAAGGACAGAGACACAAAGAGAAAACCAAAAAGAAACACAAGAAAAACAAAACCAAGGGCAGACTGCAAGTTAGCACAAAAATCAATAGAATGAAAATCTATATGATGCATGAACAAATTCAATGCCATGATGCATGTACTAATGCAGTGAGCAATTAAGTTCAATTGAGATTAAATTGGCAAAATTGGCTTGAACAAGGAATTTCTATCAAAAATCCCAAAAATTGAAAACCACTTGTTGAAATTTTTAACCAAAAAGATGAATTGAGCATTATAAAACACATTACATAGATTATAATGCTTAATTACAACTACACAACAAGCCAATTTCATCAAATTCTTCCCAATTTAACAAAAGCCCCAAATCGGATCAATTAGAAACCCTAGAATTTTCAATTTCACACCAAACTCAAAATTGATCAAATTAACCTATTTAGATCATGTCTATAACATGTCCCCTCAAAAACCCATGAATCAAATGCATAAAAAATGGCGTGAATCAAAGTAAAATTCCAAAATAGCAAATTGCGAAAATCGCCCCCTAAATGCATGAATATATGCATGAAATGATGAAAATAAAATCAAAAGGAAGGGCAAAAGTGTCTTACCGGCTTGAGGAGAGAGAGATCTTGCAAAAACAACGGAGGAAAACGACAAAAATCTCTAGGTGAAGCCTTGCCAACGCGGAGAGAGAGAAGAAAAAGTTTGAAAAGTTTGAATAGGAACTTTGAAAAAGTCAGAACTGAACATTTTTTAAAAAGCTTTTTCATGATATTCGATCGATCGAAAATTACATTCGATCGATCGAAACGCACAGTCATTTTAAGACAAATGAGAGCACCTTTTCGATTGATCGAAAAACAGGCTGGATCGATCGAAATGGGCAGAGGCTCACTAAATTTTGAGAAAAATCACAGTTTTGAAAGACACAAACCTAATTTTGAAAATAACTCATCAAAGCATTAAATTACAGAAACAAAATGCATGAGTATGAGATGGAATGCTTTTTCAAAAACCCAAAATTTTGAACCCAATTTTCTCAAAACAAATTTCAATCATTCTCCCATTGAATTTTCCCAAGCAACAGATATGTTGTATACAAATCTCAAGATATTCTCAAACTTGGTTGGTCAGACCAAAAACACACACACACTAGCATGTACAGTGTTTAACAAAGAGTAACTTGTGTAGTGTGTGATACTAGCAGACAACTTGAGATACATGTGAGGTGATATATGAATAGCAGTCAAACACAAAGTCTACACAATTCATCACATAGAATTTAAAAGAGACTATCACCTAAAGAGTTACATCCTATAACTCCCACATCTCCTAGAACAAAAGCTTGCAATCATGTAAGTTTCTTGTATTTTTGCCCCATTAGAATGTGAAATATATTATGTGAAATGGCATCAAGCCTAATAGTACACACCAGTTTTAATTTAATTGAGGCTACACCTTATGTTCTTTTGTGCATGTGCTACACTTTCTCGAGCACAAAATCTTATGATATGCACTAAGGTGTTCATGATTGGCTAGTGAACAGTGGTGAGATGGTTATTTATGCCTTTCTCAAAAGAATCAAGTCCGACAGTCAAATAACATATGACTTCATGATTAAGACAAAGTGATTAAAAACCACACACATCTTTCCCACACAACATGCACTGCAAAGTTTCAACTAGTCAAGTGCAATAAATAAGCTCATCAAAGTTAAACAAGGTACACAAGACATGACATGTGTATAAAGATAGACCAACCTTGTTTTTCAAAAGTCAAGAAAAATAGTGTCAAACATAATTTTTGCTTTCTCCTTTTCCCCTTTTTTTTATTTTTTTTATTTTTATTATTATTAAAAGAGAAAACAAATAAATCCTAGAATGAAATGCATGAATGTAATGCAATGCAAATCCTAGAAACAGAAACAAAAGACACACAAAAACCAAAGAACAATGGTCACAAAAGAGTAGAGCAATGAAGCACAAGGACCATGACAGAAAGACTCAGTTATTTCGAGTCTTCCGCATCCAAAATCTTGTAGATGCACCATGAGCATTGGAGTTCTTATTCACATTCGAGTGATTCCCAACTCCAGGATTGGAATAAAGGTTTAACACCTTTACCAATTCACCAATTAGTGCCATAGGATCTTGTGCTTGAGGCATAGGCACTTTTGGTTTATTTGCTCTCTTATCAGCTTTAAGCTTGTAACAGTTAGGACGAATGTGTCCAGACTTACCACAATAATGACAAACCCAAGCAGGTTTACCATGCATCTTGTCCTTAGATTTGGTAGGCTCCTTAGGTTTAGATTCTCTTAAGTCTACCCTAATCTTCTTAGGTAGTGAAACTTCTACGGGTTTAACTACCTCACTCACAGGTGGTTTGACGGTTTCACTCACAACCTCACTCACAGAAGGTTCAAAAGAAGAAGGAGGAACAAACTTAGTGGAATGTGGTCCAGAATCAAAGATGCTTTCAACATATCCTAACCCAGTTTTATCAGAAGGATACTTTTGAACATTCAGCATGTAATCAAGTTTAGAACTAGCAGATCTAGCAACAGATAAATCATGTTCCAAAGTTCTAACTTTATCAAGCGAAAGCATGTTCTCAGATTGAACATTATTCAAAAGCTCATTAGCATCAAATAATTTAACAAGCAAAATTTTCTTTTCAAGCTCAAGAGAATCAATTTTCTTTAGGCCAAGTTCAACTTTCATAGCATCCTTTGCAGCAACTTTGCAAAGTTTGTTATAGACCTCTTGAAGATCTGCATCCTCAGAGAGTTCCCCATCAGAAGGGTTCTCCTCAGCAGATATGCTTTCATTGACTATAGCAGTAGCCGTGAAAGCAATGAAGTTTCCATCCTCGTCACCACCGGACTCATCATCAGAAACCTCATTATCACTAAGGGTTACAGCCATAGCTTTACCCTTAGTCCTCAAGAATGTAGGACATTCAGATTTCACATGACCATACCCTTGACAGCCAAAACACTGAGGACCCAAAGAGTTATTTGAAGATTGACCAAAATTTTCTCTAGGTTTTTCAAAATTGTTAACCTTTGTGGGATCATTCTTCCTAAAATTTCTAGGTTCAGCAGTGTAAGTACCTCTTGCCTTTCTATTTGTATTCCTAAGAAAGTTCTTAAAGTTTTTGGCAAGATAGGCGATCTCTGTAGCAGAGAGCTCATCATCAAATCCACCACCATCAACATCATCAACTGACTTAAGAGCCATTGATTTGGATTTGTTCACTTTAGGTAGGTCAGACTCATAGGATTGAAGAGATCCTATAAGCTCATCAACAGGAATGGAGTCCACATCCTTGCTTTCAGTGATGGCCGTCACTTTGGGTCTAAAGTCTTCAGTTAAAGATTCTAGAATCTTCCTAACAATTTTAGGTTGATCATAGATTTCACCCAAATTAAAAGCAGAATTGACAATATCATTTAATTTAGCATAGAATTCATCAAAAGATTCATCATCAGACATTCTAATGCTTTCAAATCTAGAAGTCAATTGTTGCAGTTTGTTTATCTTAACTGCCTTTATGCCTTCATGCACAGTTTGGAGGATTTTCCAAGCAATATGAGCAACCTCAACATTAGAGATCCTCTTAAATTCCTCCATAGAAACAACATTGAAGATGGCATTCATAGCTTTGCTATTGAAGCCTGCTGCTTCTTTTTCAGAAGTTTGCCACTCACTCACAGGAGTAGTGGGCTTCTCCCATCCGTATTCAACGGAATTCCAAACCCTTTCATCAATGGATTTCAGGAATGCTTTCATCCTTACTTTCCAATAAGCATAGTTGTTCCCATCAAAGTGAGGAGGAACAAACAAAGAGTGTCCATGCTCCATGACAACAGGGGTCAAGGATCAGCTCAGAGATAAAAAAATCTCAAACAAAAGAGCTACCCGCTCTGATACCACTTGATGGAAATTTAGACCCCTTAAACAACCAGATTGCGTAGTCTAGATTAATTAGCCAAGTTGTTACTTAGTCAAATTATGCAATTCTAGGTTAAAGCAATCAAACAATCATATCAAGAATAATAATGCAGCAAAAAATAAATGAACACAAGATATGATCACCCAGGAAACCACACGGTAAAAACCTGGGGAGGATTTGACCCACCGATCCTCAAGGCATAACAGAATTCACTATGAAAGAATTGAAGTTCTTACAAAAGGACTACAAGCTCCCCGCTCGACTTCCTAATGCTACCCACCAGTAGAACTTCCTGACACGACCACGCGCAGGCTCCGAATCCACGGACTACTTCTTTCTTGAATTCCTCAATCAGCTACAAGCTCCCCGCTTGATTTTCTTTTAAGTTCCAATGGTTGCAACGGTAATGATCTTCAAGATGTTGAAATCATCTCTACCTTGAAAACCCTAAGTTTTGTGTAAAGGAAGACTCCTTAAAGATCTCACACGAGATTCACACAAAACAGCAATGTATGAGCAACAAAGCAATATGGACAACCTTCAAAAACGTGGCTAAGGTTTTGTTTATATACCTAGGGTAAAAACATAAAACCCTAAACGTTTAATGAGGTAGGGTTGAGTTGGAAATTCTGCAGAATAATCAACCTGTGCGATTTTCGATCGATCGAGTCTATTCGATCGATCGAGCCAGGCCGAAAGTCCCAAGTACTTCTGCAGCCACTCGATTCCAACTTTACAATATTAAACCAACTTTGAGCAAGTCTAAACAAGACTAAATACATTGTTTTGATCATGGTTTGCCAACATTACAAATTAGAGTTCTAAATACATAAAATCCTAAGACCTTAGAACCTAACATATATATATATAATCCTTATTTCATATTATGCTTTCATATTGACCAAGTAACTATGCAGGTGAATTTCTCTTTTTCTTTTAAGAAACACCCAACTAAATTGCATCTTAAACAATTAAAATTAGTAGTAAGATATTGTATGAGTCTATTTAAGATTGTTGAAATACTAGAAACAATTTTTTTCTTTGCAACTTGCCACCAACACGTGTATAATTGGTGTGAATAAATTTTTTGAAATTGTTTAATTTGAATAATTATATAAGGAGATACTAAAGAAGTCGACCCATCGAATATAATGTGTTAAGTCAAGTTCTGAAGAACTCGGCCTTACAGATAGCGAGTAGTTTGTTACATACAACTCGCCACCACTGTAGTGGGATCAGTCGAAGTGGCTTCGACCCATCGCGGAACATGCATGAGTCCAGCTGAACGTCCTTGTAAAGATCGACTGATACGCGATTGATATGCGATCGGTCAGTAATGATAAACTCGGTTTTTCAGGTAGCGAGTAGTCTTGCTCGGTTTTACGATAATCGAGTATTATGCTTTTCCAATACCAACACCACTCTGCAATACTCGGTTTTCTACGATACGAGTTACAAGTACAACTCGCTATTACAGTAGTATTACACATTTGGATCAGTCGAATTGGCTTCGACCCATCGCGAACATGCATGAGTCCAGCTGAACCTCCCTGTAAAGATCGATTGATACGCGATCAATACGTGATCGGTCAAAAAACTCAGTTTTCCGGATTGCGAGTACTAGGTGCTCGGTTTTATAATCCTCGAGTACTGTGCTTTTCCATTACCAACACCGACCTGTAGCACTCGGTGTCCTACCTTACGAGTTACAAGTACAACTCGCTATAACAGTAGTCGAGTATTACACAGGATGGATCAGTCGAATCTGGGCTCGACCCATCGCGGAACATGCATGAGTCCAGCTAGACTTCCCTTTTCATCCAACTCGGCTTTACACATATCGAGTACTTTTTATACTCGGATCTGGAATCGTCGAGTACTGTGCTTTTTCATTCACGACCAGACTGCACTTGGAATTCTAGGAAGCGAGTACTTTAAACTCGATATTTCCGTAATCAAGTATAAAACCAATCAAATATACCTCAATTGGTCTTCCCCTCAGAGTTATGAACCTCTCGCCTCTCTCAATTCTGAATCTGTGTGTCTCTTTGTTTTCGTCGTCAACCTTTACTCTATCTGTGACTCTTCCTCTCCTCCTCAAAACCCCAACCTTCATCTACATTACACTCTACACTATAAAATCAAAAATCCCTCACTGAACATGTCTCTCAACCTTCTACTCCGTCTTCTCCTCAAATCCCTAGCCGACCCCCATAATTTAGCTTCCCCTAAAAACCGTGGCTGCCTTCTGTTCTTTGTATTCAGCTTTCAACCACCGAATCCACTACCAAGGTATATTTGTTTATATATTTTTTGTTTTGTTTACTTACTAATGAACTTTTTTCAACAAATTGTAGATTTTGTTTACTGTGTTAATCAGTATCATGTCGATTGTAGTAGACTTGTTTGTTTATTTTTTATTTTGATTTTAAAAAATCCCTTAATTATCTCGCCCTATGATTTCTTTTCAAGTTTCTTTGTAGCTATCATCTTAAAACAAAATAATTGTAGATCCATTCGTTTATGTTGTTAATCGCTATGATGTTGATTGTTTTTTTTTTTGGTAGCCTTTTTTTTTTTTTTTTTTTTT
Source organism: Quercus aquifolioides (assembly GCA_019022515.1). Taxonomy (NCBI): domain Eukaryota; kingdom Viridiplantae; phylum Streptophyta; class Magnoliopsida; order Fagales; family Fagaceae; genus Quercus; species Quercus aquifolioides. The sequence continues at coordinate 32,490,020 of CM032336.1, forward strand.
TTTTGTGTTTGAGATAAAAGATGGAAGTTTTATTACATCACATTTTATTAGATGGAATTTTTGTCACTTTTTTCTAAAAGGGGAATTTGTGTCACTTGTATAAATTGAAATAAATTATCATATCACCTACACGGTTACTAATTTTATAATCAAACATCAACTAAAATTCTATTACAAATAATTTGAAGAAAAAATATATTTTATAATTTATTTTAAAGTATTTTGATATTCTATCATATGTTGCATTTAATATAATAAAAGTTAATCTTATATATTATGTTGTGTCACTGTCAAGTAATTAACATATGCGTTATACGTTGTAAACTAATATACTTTTGCCATGTTACTTTTTAATTATTAAGATGATTAGTGTAATATATATGTGGAAAGTCTATTAACATTTTAATTTTCAAGTGGCACGCTAATGATCAAGATAATATATAACTTTGTAGCTATTACTAATATAATTTGTTGATTGACTCATAAGTTGTATTAAATTGTGTAGCGTATGAACATAACACTGTGATCTATATAAAAATATAAATAGAATTCATCAAGTCATCATAATTGAATAAATACAGTATTAAAAAACATTATGTTGGTACTTTAGGATAACTACTGAAACTTCATATAATTAGTTCTTTAGTAGCATTATGTTAATTAAAGTAGTAATTTAACTAACAAACTAGTTAGAACTTTGGTAATGGAGTCTGATTTATAGTAGAGTTAAGAATTGAAATGTACTTTATGGTGAGGTGAGCTACTCTTTTGGGATAAGATGTCTTATTAGTTGTATAAAATAAATGGGTAATAAAATGAGAGCATGGTTACATTTTTACACTAATTAACTACAGAGAATTCTTTACGTTTTGGACATTTTTTGTTTTTCCCTTCTTTGTATATAGAGTAGAGCTTGTGGCAGTTTCAAAGAGCCCTCACTTGCTGCACTCTCTGCCCTCGTTTTTTCCAATCTTCAGTGTGGAAAATTAACACTGTGCATAAAACTCCACTGTGCAGAAAACAGATATTGTGCAGAAATCCATTTGTTTTGTGTTTTTCACTATACTAGTGATTTTTAGTACTAATAGGAGATCTTGATATAAAAAATAAAATTAGATCTGTTTATTTGTTGCTGATTTTAAAAGAATCTGTCATACCTTCTCAAGTTTTTCCAGTTAACATAAAATAATTGAAGATTCATAATCACTGTAATGTTGGCTGTTTAGTACTAATGGACTTGTTTGTTTGTTCGTTTTGTTGATTTTAAATTCATTAGTATTTTCCAACTGTTTGTAGATTTACTAAATTTCTTATCAATAATTTTTCTTTAAATTGGTCTAGATGGAAAGTGATGAGAAGATTCCTACTGATAGTAAGTGTGAAGGAAAAGACATTGACGGCTTGAAGCTCGATGAAGTGGCTGAACTTCCTCCGCCAAAGAAGGCTAAGACTGAGCTCAAAGTCTACAAAAGGAGGACGAGGACTTCAACTATTTGGAGTTACTTTCAGATTCTTTCGACAAAAGCTGAAGGAAAGCCTACATGCAAATGCAAGAAGTGTGGAAAGGAATATATTGCTGCCGGAGCAGATGTTACTGAAAATTTGAAGCGCCATTTGGACTGGGCTTGTCCACGGAAATTTGATGTGCCATTGAGCATTCCTCATTCTACAGTGCCAGATATAGGTAATGTCTTTTTCATTTATATGTTGACTGCATGAGTTCTAAGTTTTAAGGGTGGATTTTTTGTCAATGTAAAAAACATATATGTGAAAAAGGTTTTGGATTTCCCATAAAATGTCAATATTACTATTTTATATATTAATCATGAAAAGGTGTAGATAGTTTTAAAGGGCAGAATAGCTGCTCTATGGACAAAGGATTTGAGTTATCAACATAGAACATATAGAATATGCACAATATTTATTTGATGTAGTATAAATGGAATAAATTGAGTTGAATGATGCATGATGGTATGGTTGACCAATTTAATACAAGTTATATTCATGCATCGAAAAATATAATAGTTTATAGATTTTGTTGGCAGTCAAGATAGACAGTAGACACTACAAGTTTGTTTTCTATAATTACTATGCAAATGACTTATTTATTTAAAAATATAACTGCTTCAATTGCATAACTCGACCCACGGTTTTTAAATTTCTTATTTATAATGCATAGGCACGTTTTTAATGAGGTGAGAAACAATTTATTTGATGTAGAACTTGCACAATCACAATTGGAAGAGCTCACTGAAGAGAAAATGAGCAAGGAGACAACTGAGTATGAGCACAAGGAAAGCGCCGGGTCTTCAATGGTGTTAGGGTTTGTGCCCTAAAATCCAATTTATAGGCATGTCATGAATAATTAAGTTGTTTAATTATATGAGACAATTTATGAACTAGTGGGACATTATCTTAGTCCATGAGATGCATAGTATGTGATTTATGTGAAAAGTCACAGAAAGATATAAATCACAAGTTCTTTGTAAACTCAGAATTTTAGTTCGTAGTCGGTGATGAAATTGGGCATTTCATCTGCGAAGACTATAACATATCAACTAAGATGATTTGTCTTGATCATGGAATTGGAGACTTCTAGTTGGTATGTTAATATGTTTTAAGAGTTAAGACATATTGAACTGGACCGCTGTGAGATTTATTATTCTCCTAAAGACTGTCAATTGAATAATAAATCTCACGACTTCTATTTACATCAACTCTAAATCCTAAGAGAATAATGGACCTGATCATGAGATGTAGGTTGCTTTGATATATCAGGAGTGAGATCTATAAGTAATGGTCAAAACCTCAGTATGTTGGGCAGCCGCATTTAGTGTTGATGGAACATATATTTTCAAGACGGAATTCATAATCTCTTAACGGAGATATAAAATATTTCATTGAGATAAGTTTAATGGGTTTGGTTATTCAGAGTGTTGGGCCCAACCACTTTAGTAAAGAGGTACTAAAGTATATATTTATGGAATTGGATTTCATAAATATATTATGAATAACATAAAGGATTAAACCGGGTACTCAAGGATTAAGATGTAGTAATCTTCAAAGTGACAGTCTATTTCATGACTTTGTATTACTACGAATATTTTAATGAAGGGGTTGTATATAAAATAAAGTCTTGGGATATAATTTATAGATAAGGCCTAGAGTGCAATTATATTCTTATAGTGGTATTGAATATAATTAATGGTAACTTTGGACTTGTCAAGAGTTGACGGAAAAGCCCAAGGCCCATTGGAGCTAGTGTCTTATTGGTCCCTTTGGTCCCATCTCAAGCCACAAACTAAAGCCCAATTGGGTAGGCCCAAAAGGCTAACCCAATTAGAAATCAGTCATTATTTAATAAGTGTTATTAAATAAAGAAACGATGAGAATGGTTTAACGTACGTAAGATAAAAAGAAATAGAAATCAGTTTTTCTCCATAAGGAGAAGAAGACAGATTTTTCTTTGAGAGTCTATGTACAAAAGACTGATTGAGAGACCACACATCTTGGGCACCATGTGGAATTGAGATGAAGATTGAAGGTATTCTCAAGTCAAGGTTTTGAAATTTACTGCATCAAGGTACGCTTTCTATTCTTTGATTCTAGAATTCATGGCTACATGTTTATCTTTAATGATTGAAGTAGATCCATTGTTTTTGTTGCTTCCGCTGCGTGTGTTTTTTGTATGAGATACAAAAACCAGATTTTTTTTTCCAACAAAGGAACCCTCGATCTCTTCTAATACAGTCTCTTAATTAGTGATGTCTTTTACTTTTTGATATGGCACTTGGCTGGTTGGACTTGGATTTTGCCATCAAGGATATTTTGATATGCCATGTATTTACTTTGGTTTTTTATTCTCTTCATTTGTAATGTCTTTTAGTTTTTGATATGGAACTTGGATGCCGTGTAATAATCTTCGGGCTATAAATTATGGAACTTTGACATATAATTGAATGTGATAGTATGGAGGGTGGAACCTTTTGGACTACTAAGTTGACTCTTTATGGTTGAATGAAATAATAAGCAATAGATTTGTTAAGTGTCGAATTTTTATTGCTTGGTTTATGGTTGACTTATGAATTTATATATACGGGAGTTGATAAACAGGTTATTCAAGTTAAGTTTAATGTTTAATTCAACAAGTTGTTCAGGTCATAATCAAACGGGTTGTTCATAGGTTATTTTTAGTCACATTTGAAACTTATATTTTTGTCAATGTCATGACCACAATATCTAAGGATCTCATAAAGTAAACAATGTCTGAATAATAAAAATGTTTTATAATTATCATCCATAAACCATATATATATATATATATATATCATAGTGTATGACAAAGAAGATTATGAATCGGCATCTTTTATTAACCCTTCCAAATGTTTTACAACATTTCACTATCTCCATACTAAAATGTTTGGATAATCAAATTTAATGGTTACTAAAATATACATTTCACTTTTATCTATATCCTAACTTGCACTATCAAATGCCAAAAAATAAAAAATAAAAAACGGAATATTATAAAAAAAATACAAAATCAAGCATATAATGCAAGTCCACTCGATTAAAAGAATTCTAAAACGAAAGAAAGAAAGTAATCAAAGAAAACGGTAGGGTATTTCAATTTAAGCTCCTTAAACCATTTCTTTTGATTTAGAGATAAAGATACATTTATTAAATTAAGGGTATTTCATTAGGTGTATTTTTTTTTTCCTCCTTTTTTACTCAACGTGAGGTTTTTTTAAGAATATAATATTAGAAACATGTGTTAGAATACATGGGTTAACCGTACTATTTAAGCTTTACAAAATGATAAATTTGAGTATATTTTGGGCATCAAAATTGAGGTATAGATATGCATGGTTAACCCATTTTTTTGAACTCGTATTTTTTAATTCATGAATCATAATTTCATTGCTTATAAATGTCTAAATTAAATTTTTTTTTTTTCAAAAACAAATCTATAACCCAAAATAGTACTTCATATTTAAATGTAAAATTATATGAAAAATTACAACTACCCAAGATGAACGTTTAACCACTTGTAGATGTATGTTTTTGGAAGACTAAAAGTACACACAATTGCTTTAGTTGGAACAATATAACTGTATTAAATTGTATTGTTGCAAGTGGCTGGATCAGATTGCCCAAAGCCAAGTACAATTACGAAAGCAACCTAGCCAAAAGCAGACAACAAAACAAGCAATTACATATTTCAAAAGGCCAAGACAGATTCCAAATTCAAGTTTGAAGGGGAAATGAAAATTCTATTCAACAACATCGAAAACTTCATCTGTAGTGCAACTTGAGGCATACGGGGCATAGTTTCGCCATCATTTTGCACTTTCTTGTTGTGTCAAATCATGAACTTCATCATCCCCCATAACATGGGCTACCACTTCACTGAGCATGTTAGTACTCAAGGTTGCAATTCTCCTTGCGTGGTCATGCTCCTCAATGACAACGTCTAACTGATACCTCAACAATGTGTTCCTCACGTCTCCATTCCAATATCTGGTTCCTTCGCTTTGAGACGTCCCCTCAGGGCTTGGTGTCGACATGGTAGGAGATGTCCACGATGGGGAAGCACCATACTGCACGTTCCTACCATTACGTTGCAAGAACTCCATGTATGCACATTCTGCTTCCCGTCGATCTTTGTGTGACCTGTGTTCGGTGTTTGCGAATTTATGAACTTGTCTACTTGCTTCTGCCCAATTGTCGTATATGCCAAGAGCATGACCAATGAAAACAACATAGTATCTGCCACCCTAAAAGAGGAACATACAACAGCATTGTATGTGAAAATTGCATAGGGTGTTGCTAGGGTTAGAACTTACCAAGTATCGAATCTGAGCTATTAGATAAACATGTATCATGTCGCTTTACCAACAGGTGCCAGTGGACTACAACAGCCTTGACGTTGCTTGTTCGAAGATCTGACAAACAGTTGCATAATCTATAATTGTTGGAACTAGGTAAATTGTTTAATCACAACTATCAAACATGGTTTTTAAATGTTACCTTTATAAGCAAAGGAGGCTTCTCTTCTCCATTTCTGACTGTTTTCTTCTGCTCATACCCCCAACCAGAATGTAAACAGGAAGCTGTCTTAACATATAAAGGTCCAATACTCGATTATTGTAGTATCGAGTACAGAGAAACTCGCCTTTCCAAAACCCGAGTATTTATAACTGCTGCCCAACTGAAATTAGGTGAAGCAAATATTACTCGATTTATCTAGGGCCGAGTTATATTAATCTGTACTGCCATTCGCACCTGCTTTTAGTAATACTCGGTCTCTCTATAATCGAGTTATTGTACTCGATTTACGTAAAATCGAGTACTGTGCAGTGTATTCATCAAGCACTCCATGACCTTTTGGGACCACTGGCTAGAGGTCATGCACGAGCTGAGTTGTTCCCTTCTGAAGGCGGACTGGTTTGAGCGTCCTACCAGTGTGTCAAACCATATTGGCAATTCAAAGTTCCATTGACCAGTTGCTGAACGTGCATTGTTTGTTGTCTACATCTTCTCCATTCTGTCAACATCTCACCGGATAGGTAAACAACTAATAACAATTTAGAACAACACAAATAAGATATTCTTTGACTGAATTGGGTCTTCAGTGGGGGGTCTTTGTGAATAATTATGTGGTACATTTAACTGATAACACAAATTCGTTGAATGTTGTGGGTCTTCAATGTCCCATTCTGTACATAATATTGTGATCCTAGGCAGATAACACTCTTGTGCTTTGAATGCTGTGGGTCTTCAATGGAGGGTATGTAAATGTAATAATGTAGTAGAAACTCCTGGGGTCACAAATTCTTTGAAAGAACTGTCTTCAATGACTCGTATCAGAACAATGCATGAGTCCAATTTTTGGTAATAGGATATTCTTTGACTGAATTGGGTCTTCAGTGGGGGGTCATTGTGAATAATTATGTGGTACATTTAACTGATAACACAAATTATTTGAATGTTGTGGGTCTTTAGTGAGGGGTATATGAACATATGTACATGCTATACATGTTGCATGGTAGGAATTATTTCCCTTATTTGCAATGCTTTCAGAATTCTCATTTGTTTAACAAGGGTCTACATGAAATTCAATACTCGATTGTGCGAACATGTTTGTTTTCGAATTTAGGTGTTTGATGGACTAGATGATACACTTATTCAATAGTATTTTTTAGCATGTAAATTTTTATGACTAGCCTAAAATTTATGACAAAAAAGAGGGGAAGGTTTGAGCACAATTTGCTTTGGTTTGCTTAGCTGCATGCACACCTAAACATAGGGCATATTCACATTGTATGATACAACTATTATTACTATTTGTGGTTCAGGTCCGTTATGAGTCCGCATTACTTCTACGTTTACTACGACGGGGAGGCATATATTAATGATTTGAACGGGCTATCATACTGAGGTCCGAACCAAAAGCAGGCGATTATTGAAGTGAAACGTGGGATACACATGAGAAAACTGAAACAGAAGATAATGTCAACTTTAGGGTTAGACAAGGATTCCCATGACATCTCCATTGTATTTCAAGCTCCTCAGCAACTGGTGGGTACCCAAGTTTTCTACAATTCAATTCCGTTACAATGCGACAATGATGTGGACATAATGTGGGGAGTGATAAAGCGGGCACCGCAATTCATAGGTTCTGACTTGTATGTCACTTTTGACACTGATGGGTTTAATGTTGACGAGGGTTCGTAGTATGCCAGCAGAGCTGGACAGCAAGAATCAGTTCCTGTAAGCACCGTGTACCCGAGTGTTATAGCCGAGATGTCTTTGCCCTACAATGTTGGACCATGCAATGCGGTTGCTATGGACAATATTGAAGACGCTGAAGTGTATACTCACGGAAATGAAGATATCCAAACCAACTTCGACGACGCAATCGAAATGGATGACACTCGAGACATGTATGAGGAGTTCATTGATAATGATGGACCGGAGGACAATCCAGAATTTTTAGATGAACTACAAGTTGAAAACAATGTGGATGCTTGCCCCAATCTGAACCCTAACCCTGACTGGTTCACGTCAAACACATGGGATAACATTCATGACCCATCACCTTCCTTGGAAACAGGTTTGATGAGTTGGCGGCTGAGGGACGAACCGAGCAAGGGGATGCTATTCTTGAATAAAGCTGCGGTTCAGCATGCGTTAACCATATTCTCTGTGGGGCTCAATAAGAAATTTAAGTACATGAAGTCAGACCCCGGGAGACTGGTTGTAACATGTGTACAAGATGCATGTCCGTGGTCAGTTCAAGCTATCAACAGCAAAAGACACAAGTTGTGGGAGATCACAACATGTAAGGGTCCCCACACTTGCTCGTCACTCCAGGTAGATCATGATGGAAGGATGATGGATTCGAAGTTCATTTCCATCACACTTGAGACATAAGTACGGGAAGACATTTCAAGAACAATATCAACCTTATGTTGTCTTTTGCATATGAAGCACAACCATTGGGCGACTCACTATAAGGTTTGGGATGCAAAATAGAAGGTGGTTGTGGCTATCTATGAGGATTTTGATGAGTTATACATAGAATTGCCTCGGTTTCTGGTGGCGTTAAAAGATGCAGATCCAACCATAGCGACACAGTTGAAGTGCGACAACCATAACGTGCTAGGAACTTTCACGTTTAACTATGCCTTTTGGGCTTTTGGTCCGTGTATTGAAGGGTTCAAGCATTGCAGGCCGGTGATAAGCATCGATGCAACACACCTCTATGGCAAGTACAAGGGGAAGTTGTTGATAGCAATGGCAACAGATGCTAACAACGAGGCTTATCCGCTCACGTTTGCCATTGTTGAGAGTGAGAGCAAGGAGACATGGGGATGGTTCTTGGCATGGTTGACCAATATTATGGACCGGTCCAATCTTTGCATCATCTCTGACCGACATTCGGGGATAAAAGCCTGCTTTGATGACACAAGTATGACTTGGTTGCAGTCTCCCAAGGTCTATCACCGATACTGCCTCCGCCATGTAGTCAGCAATATCAACACAAAATGGAAAATTCCGGAGTTGAAAAACTTGGTATGGAGGGCAGCAAGTGCGAATCAAGTCAGAAAGTTTGAAGCCACACTTGAATTAATTTGCAATGTCAAGCCGGCTACACACAGGTACCTTGAAGCTGAAAACAAACAAAAGTGGACACTTGCACACGATGGAGGGCGTCAATACGGAGCAATGACAACCAACCTATCGGAGTGCTTTAATGGAGTACTGAAAGGTGCATGCAGCTTGCCAATAACGGCAATGGTGAGGTTCACCTTTTTCAAAGTGAACTCATACTTTGACGCCTGTCGTAATCTCACTCTAGATTAGTTGGAAGCGGGTCAAGAATGGTGCAAGTATGCCATGGACAAGTTCGAAAAAAATAAAGCGAAGGCAAAGGACCATATGGTGACACGGATGTCCGCACAAGCGCGGCTATATCAGGTTGACACACCAAGTAATCCTCTAACTGATGGGGGTGGACAACACACGCATAAGGTTGATCTTTGGAGTATGACATGCACGTGCGGGAAATGGGAAGCGCTCAAGATCCCGTGTTCACACGTAATAGCAATTTGTGCTAAGTATAAGCACGATGCGCAGCAGTTTATTGATCCTTGCTATAGCGTGACTCATAGGTCCCACACCTACGAACCGGTATTCCAACCGTTGAAAGACAGATTAGCATGGCTGGATCCGGAAGAAACTAGAGTAGTGATGCCCAACCCACGATTGATCCGGAACAAAGGTTGGCCAAAGTCCACACGCATCCGCAATGAGATGGACGAGGATGATAATGATAGGGAGTTGCCGGGCTCCTTATGGATCGAGAATGGACCAAAATCAAGATGTGGGTTGTGTCACCAAGAGGGGCAAAACCGTAGAACATGTCCTACTCAAAATGCGGAGTCAACAAGTGGTGGAGCTGCATCATAGGTAAAGCTTCCATTTCTTAACAACTTTTGTCATATAACTCATTACGTACTGTTAACAACTGAGTAGTAGTAAATTGTTCTCTATTGCAATAGTAAGTATTTGGACTAGTTATGAAACAAACGTTGGTGTTCATGCATGGATAGGCAAATGAGTCCAATTGGTATTTAAATATGATGCTGGAGAATCGCGAAATGATGTTGTTCAATAGTTTTGTCACATTATTTGTCTAAAGTCATGGTTCTGCTAAATTGTTATGGCTATGTTGGTTGTTAATAACTTATATAGGTCTAGTGTACATAACATATTTGAACTGTTTACAGCAGGTATGGGAGCCAAGGTGGATGGGTGATAACAGACGTACATTGCGCAACCAGGATGATCCCTACCGCCTAAGGAAGCACATGATCTTTGGGTATACTCGGTTTCATGATGAGAAGACGGTGTTAGATTGGTCATTTTTTGCTTGGAAGTTGATACTAAGTTTCTCTACTTTTGTTATGTACTTATGTGGTCATGCACTTTGTTAATGGCATATACAACTCAGTTATGTTTTGTTTTGAGCGAACAATTCAGTTACATGTAATGGGGTTTCACTAAGCTGGTCAAGCGAACAATTCAGTTACATGTAAATTGTAGCATATACAAGCAGTGCCTTATGTTTTGTTTTTTTTTTTTTTTTTTATGGGAAGCAATGCCTTATGTTTATTAGTATGATTTGTAGCTTCTACAACTGTCATAGCTAAATTGTTTATAGCAGGGGCAATCCCAAACTTACTAGATCTATGCAATGCACAAGTGCTTCATGAAATTTGTAATAAACTTTCATAGCTGCTGTATTGACAAAACTGAGCTGGAGATGACAAAAAAACATGCATAGAGTGGTTGTATCTGCGTACATCGTAGTGTCCCCGAAACTCAATTTTACGAAAATCGAGTACTTTTAAGTAACTCGATACCATAAAAAATGAGTACTATGTAGTATTTCATTCAAGCACGATCACGACGAGCAGGAAATACTCGGTCTCAGTGAAAGCGAGTTTTTTTTACGTAACTCGATACCACAGAAGCCGAGTACTTATTAATTAGATCAGTCGAAACTTACTCGACCCATCGAGGAACGCCTGAGTCCAGCTAGAGTTTTCTGTAAGAAACGATTGCTCTTCGATTGATTTTCGATCGGTCCATTGTTTATAAGACTCAAGTTCTGATTTAGTGAGTACTATGGAACTCGATTTCTTTAATATCGAGTTATGTGTTCTTTGAACATATTACACGAGACAGTGTTATTCTGGTGTTGGATTGTTGCATTCGACTCCCCACAGAAGCAGCTGTTCGATTGCCCTCGATTCCTCAGGCTCGAAAGCGACTGCCCGGGCTCCAAACATCGATCCTCAGAATACTTAGTAAGACTCTTTTACCCTTGCCTCGCATTCAAATTAACTGAAAATGCATTAATCTCCCTCTAAAAGCTAAAATTTCGAATTATGCAAGTTTGGGGATTTTCATGATTTTGGGTGTTGTGATCACAAATGGTTCATGGGTTTTTACATATGTATGTTGTTCATACAACTTGTACCCTTTAATTATAGAAACATAGCTGATTTGTAAAGGAACACATGAATTTAGGGTTCATGTGTTCATATGGAATTTGGGGATTTTCATGGGTGTGGGTGTTTTGATGTGAAATATGTAATGGATTTTTTCCTATGGATGTTGTACACACGTTTTCTGCCCTTTAATTGCAAAGAACTCATGATTTGTGAAAAATGGGAAATTAGGGTTCATGTCATCATATTGGGAATTTGGGGATTTTGATGAATAAAAGCAATGTTTTGATCTAAACTGGTTCATGGGTTGTTGTGAATGCATGTTGGTGCCACGTTCTCTATTGTTTATGGTAGATAATTTTCACATCTAGGTATGCATGTTGGTTCGTTCGCCATTCTTGTTCTAATAGCTCAGAGTGGGGTTTTGTTGAATTGGGTATAATTACTTGAAATTGACCACCGTCTCAAGTTTGATGGATTGGTAGTCACTGGTGGGTTCACATGTTTTGTTGAATTGGGTATAATGGCTTGAAATTACACCCGCTGCACAATGTGCAGTGTGGGTTCGCATGTTTTTCAAATGAAATAATTGCATGGATCAAGTTCATAATTTCCAAAAAATTTATCATATCAATGCATTCATTCATGCCCCAATTGTATCCATGCATCATTTAGTCTATTCCTCATGCATATGTACAGTGTGTTTATGTGTCTCTAACGTAGTTCTGAATATTGGTTTTCTGTTGCGTTTTAGTTCCGTCTCTGTAGATCGTAGTCATGGCTCCTAAGAAATCTAAAAACATTAAAACCAAAGCCAAAAGAGTGTCTGCCTCCTCATCTGAGCCTGCAATTGCGTTTGATCAAATAAGGCATCAAACGGTTACAGACGAACAAAGGTTTCAAAACGTCATTCAGCATAGGAAAATTTGGCCAGAACGACAAATCAATCTAGATGAATTACCTCTTTCTGTCCATAGGAATCTACAGTGTAGGAACTGGTTGTCTCTGTGTAAAGATATACAACCCCCTCCAGCTGCCTTGATTAGAGAGTTCTATTCCAATCTCCATATTCGTAAAGATAATAATCTGGGTAGTTGGATTCGAGGTCTTAGTGTTGTCATAACTAAGTCAGTAGTATCCAAGGCTCTTGATGTACCTTGTGTTTGTAGACCTACTTATCCATACTTGGATCGTTTGGAGCGTCCTCCTATATCTGATGTCACGACTCTTCTTTGCGGAAGATCAGTGACGTGGGGATCTAACCGAAGACTTAACTCGAGTGAGTTAACCGAGCTTAATTATATCTTGTTCAGGATAGCTTGTCACAACATCTTCCCCATCTCCCATGTCCATACTATTCCTATAGAGAGATGTTTCTTTTTGTACGCCCTCGTCACTGATGCCTCCATTTGTTTTCCTTCCCTTTTCATTCAAACACTTGCTGAGGCGCATAGGAGCAAGTGTAAGAAGCATAATCTATTCTTTCCAGTTTTCATCTATAGGGTTCTAAACTATTTACACTTAGAAAACTTTCCTTCCCTAGACTTGATCCACATCACAGCCCCTATAGGAGCCACCTTTCTCAAGCAGCGGAGTGCACAAAAGAAGAATGTTGGACCGAGTGTTGGTTCATCAAAAAGACCATGAGTACAGCCGTTACTTGCAGATGTTCATGCTGAGGAGAGTCCTGTTGATCCTACAGCTACTGTTGCTGACGATGGTGTCGATGAGCCCACCATTCCTCCTCCTTCTCTCTCTTCATTCTATGATGGAGACTTTTATGACAACTCAAGCAGCTCATGGACAGCTTTTAGATGGGCTTATTGCTGAGGTTGCTGCTTTAAGAGCGAAATTTTCAGAGTATAGGAGTGCTTTTCCACCTCCTCCACCCTCTGACTCTTGATGTTTGCCTTTGACAACATTTTTTGTCACAAGGGAAGTAGGGATTGTAGCGTAGTGGGGGAGTAGTTTTTGTAGCTTCCGTAGATTATATGAAAGTTATTTAATGTGATTTACCAGTATTTGTATATTATTATATGTACTCTTCAAGGTCCACAAACATGATTTTAATTTTATGATAACTAGTCGCGGACCCGCGCGTTGCGCGTGGTTATTTTTTTTTTATGATCGTGTTATTATTTGAAATATTTTTGAATGTATTACTACTTATGTTGCATTATATATGTATGCGCGTGGTTAATTTTTTTTATGATCGGGTTATTATTTGAAATATTTTTGACTGTATTACTACTTAAGTTGCATTATATATGTAAAAACAATATATTGTAGGATTCATGATGATAACACAAATTGTCTTCAAATTAGAAGTGGAAAGGATACAACTATAGTTGGCCTTGTAGTCAGTGAAGAGCTGATCATCCGACTTTCCAACTTAGTAAAATTTAAATAATTTAAAATTATATAGAAAGAATTTTATAAATTTGAAGTTTGCGTCATGGTAGGTGAAAACTGTAGAGGACGGTTAGTAATACTTTTTCAAGTGTTTTTAAATAAATATTAATAATAAAAAATGATCTATTCTACATTTCTTTGATGGTAGAATATTTAAATCAAAACATAGCGAATAATTATTTGATATGATGATTGTATTGTACTAAATAAAAGTATCAAGATTATTTTTAAAATAATAAATTAGAATCAAAGTATGGTATGGAAAATCTAAATACCTATCAATCAATGTTGCAGTTTCAGGTATTTCTACATTAATGTACACTTTTGTTGCACTTGTAGATGACAAATACTGGTCCCCTGCATTGAATACAAATATGTTGATTATGTAAAAGAAAAGATATGTTTAAAAGAAGTTATTACCTCTAAATGTTTTCACAATAGTAGATGTCACTATTTTGACCAAGGGTCCTAGATTGTTAGTGTAAAGATTGTCCTCGATTTCATTTGATGTTAGTCCCTAGAGAGTAATTCTTATTTTGATTTATCTATGGCAAACAAATATGTAAGACTGTAAGTGATAAAGATTTTTCAATAGTATTATGCAATGAATCCATATGTACATGCTAAAGCTTATCCCATGCTCATGATATTTATATTTGTCATTGGGACAGTAGATCCTTGAACATGAACATTTTCTACTGGTCCAACACCAACTATTTTTCCAATGATGTTTGCAGTAAATAAAGTTGATTAAGTAATTTGGAACTTAATTATTGAAAATAAATTTGACAGTTTTTAGGCTACCTGTCAATTGATTGTTATTGTCGAAGCGATCCACAATTGTTTTGTAATCAACAAATTCAAATTTATGCTGAGAGATAGTAATTTCAGCCTCTTTTAGTTCCTCAATAATTGTTGTACGTAGAAAGTTAAACTTCTTGTCTTTACTTATAGGCCGATAGCTATCTTTTTCCTTCTAAGTATCTACTCGAAAATTGGACAATGAATATAATTGTCCTCCTCGTACTTGTGCCTGAAACTTCTTAACATTGTTTCTTCGAATTGTCGCATGTATTGTGTCATCAAATTAATTAAATAAGTAATTTCTTAGTCACAATTTTAGTTTTAAGGTGCGAGTCGAATAAAGAAAATATGACAAAATATATTCTTGTTCGAAGATCTAACCTATTCATCTATAAGAACCATGTCCAAATTGATTAGTTCTAGACTTTTTCAGTTGACAGCTTCCCACATTCTTCAAAGTCTAACTCTTACATTCCAATATACCACTACTGAGAAAATTCTTCTCAACATGAATGCCCCCTCCCCAACCTTTCCAAAAAAAAAAAAAAAAAGAATTTCAACTTTAGTAGCAAAATTTGGATCTACCAAACCTAGGTGCCTCAAATTTCCAAAAGTCTAACCTCAAACAAAAGCAACTCACAGTCTTAATTCAAAATTTATTTATATTTATGTAAGGTGATAGATTTCACTTTTTTCCCCCCCTGAAAAAATCAGGTCCAAAACTTGATTTAGTAAAATTCATCTCCAAAAATAAAAAAGGAAGAAAATCAAGTAATCAAACTCCAAATCTTTTATTTCTTAATCTTTAATTTTAATTTTATAGCTTAAGGGATTCTTTTTTTTCTATTTTTTACTATTCCCTTTATGTCAAGAGTACTTCAAGCACAATGTGAGCCAAGTCTTGAGCAAATATCTAGTGAGTTTCTAAATTTTTGTGATAAAACACCAATAACCTTGAAATTCATCATTACAAACAAATCTAATGGAATTGTTCAACACTAAAAATCTAACAAACTCCCCCTTGGCCACTTTGTGACAAAACATCCCAATACAGACTCATCTAGAGTAAAAAACTCTGAGAAGACTTGCTACTACTAAAGTGACTCAATTAAAAAGAACAAAAATAATTATATAAAAAATATTTTTTTTTAAAACTTGTAACAAATAACTTGTTGAAAGCTTGAACAAACATATTAAAAATGCCTAGACAATTTAATGGGAATAAAGACACGAGCTGTAGAATCCAACAACTTTACATAAAGCTTTGATAGGAAACATATTTTCCATCTGAATTTAGGAACATTCAAGAGAAACACAATCTTGCTATCAAATCAAATTCGTAGAGAGCATTAATAATTATTAGATTGCATATAGCCATGTGCTATACTCCCTATAAAGCTGAGCAAGCTTAGATCTAAGTATGCATCCATGGTCAGAAAATATACCAATATTAATGGTGTAATTAGTTGCTTCTCAGTTTGGTACCAAACAGAGTCAGCTTGGTTTGTTGTGTCTATGGCATCCCTCTTTTCTTTGTCGTTTGTTCTTTAGATTAGTTGTTGCGAAATTCTGTAAGGGGGTTAAATCAAATATAGTGAAGTGAATAAATATCTACTGAGTTTATACTTGAAACCAAGGTGCTATAAATATGAGACCCTTTTTTTGAGTTTATGGAGCACAAACAAACTCAAAAAAAGGGTCTCATATTAATATAAACAGAGCATAGATGTTTTGCATCCCAAAAAAAAAATTGACATGTAGAGATACCTCAACCAAAGTAGGGAGGTTCTGTCAATATTTATAAACCGTGTGGAAAGGAATAAAGGGAGGAATGAAATCAGATAGGCAGCCGTTACTGAGAAACGATAGAGCAGGAAGGTGGGTAGCTTTCTTACTCTCTGTTTTCTCACGCAATACCTGAAGGCTTCAATGTTTTTTTTTATCAAGATTATTTTTTCCTCCCTTTAAGCTTCCCTCTACGTTTCAGATTTCAAACTCTCTCTGCTCACGTTTCTATCTGGTGAGGGCTTCAATGTTTTTTTATTTATTTATTTATTTTTTGGTTTTTTTTTTTCTTTCTTCCAAACCGGCTTGAACGTTAGGTATTTTTAATTTCTTTTTCCTTTAAGCTAAACCTTAAAAGGCTTTGGGTTGGACTTGATAGTGGAACTAAATAAATAAGAAGTGGGCTGGATTAATTATACTAATTTATTATAGGGTGATACTGAGAGTAAATAAATAAGCAGTGGGTTGCATTTATAGGGCTGGAAATTGTAAAAACCATTTAAAAATTGAAGGATTTTTTTTTTCTTTTAAGAAAATGATGTGGTAGCTAATGTGGCGCAACATGAGAGCAGCAGCATTAAGCGCAACGTATGTAACCCGTGCGGTAATTAAATAAAACAATGAAAAGAAAATTGCATTTTATTATTTAAGTGATACTATTGGTTTTTGTTATTTATTTATTAATCATGAGTTTATTCATCTTTAAAAGGCTCAGTTAAGTCTAAATTCATAGGATGCAAACCAGAAATTTTCATTAACAAAAATTAGCATTACATTATTTTTTTACAATTTCAGTCGGGCAGACCAGCAAACCTTATATGATATGGCTTATCAACTGGGGCTTTACTTGTAATTTATTATAAATAATTGGCGTAAGAGTGGTTTGTGTGCATAGGTGAATTGTACGTTGGGTGTATAGGAAATGTTGTTTGGATTGTCTATCTGCTAGCTTAGATCAGTATAGTTTGAATGAATTTGTATAATTGATTTCTGGGAGCTATGTGATGTGTGACCTGTGGGGTTTACTTTTATTTCATTAATGCAAGGATAACGTTCATCTTGGTTCCAATGTCCCATTCCAATTTTGTGGCATGCTTGAAAGTTTGGAATTTCATACAGGGCAGTTCCCGCAGCCAATGCTTCCCATGTTCATCATTTAAAATTTCCAAAAGGTTATCAATGCCTCCACAATTTGACTCACAAAGTAACATGATTCCATGTAGATGAGAAGCTGCAATAAAATTGCCACATGGAATAGCTTTTTCAATTAAATTTTTCCTTCAACAACTTCTTCATTCAAAAAGTATTTCAAAGGCTTCCCACTATCAGTAGCGCATCGGGATTTTCTTCTTCATAGCACCGAAAAATTAGGGTTTTCTCTTTGTCGTGTAGTAGAGCTGGGTGATTGAACAATGGGGTCAGTTGAATTTGTTGGAGGACTAGTTTGCTTTCTGTTAACTTGTTGAAGCGTTTGCAACTAATTAAGAAAAACGAAAAAATTAAATTAATAGACTGAATAAATTATATAGAGGGAAATAAATAAGTAGATACAAATCGAGAAAATAGTTTTTTATACCTTAACTTAATGTTTCCCAGGAGTGTTGCCGAATCTTTGCCTACTTTCGAAAAGATGTCAACCAATATGTCAGTATGAAGATTTTCTAAAGTATTCATTT
Organism: Quercus aquifolioides; assembly: GCA_019022515.1. Classification (NCBI taxonomy): domain Eukaryota; kingdom Viridiplantae; phylum Streptophyta; class Magnoliopsida; order Fagales; family Fagaceae; genus Quercus; species Quercus aquifolioides. Next base: position 32,508,219 of record CM032336.1, read on the forward strand.
TTTGGTTTTGTTTCTGTTTTTTTTTTTAAAAATAGTGTTATAACATTTTAGTTACTATTTATAATAAAATGATTTGTTAAGGTTCATAGTATCATATTAAATGACAATACATAATAATAATGTGTTCACGAATTTATTATGATTATACACGAATTTTATGGTGAAATGGTTATACACGAAAATGAAGAGGGGAGCTGTATGTTAAGGTGCCTGAATTGGTGTGGTAACTGAGAACATGCACCATTAGCTGAGTAGGAGGCGAACGATTTTGGGTTTTGATTATTGTAGAAGGGGAGGTGAACCTGAAAATACACGGCTGTGGGAAAGAAAAAAAATAAATAAATAAAGAAGGACCACAGCTAACTTTCACTTAACTTCTATATGAAAGTGAGCGTAATTACAACTGATCCCAGTTAAATTTAGTATGATTTCCAGAAAATTTATTATATTTCATACTTAAATTGGTGTGGTCTCCACATGAATATAGACACATGACATTATTAACATTTCAATGTTCATATACTGTTTTTCCAGCCTATATTGACATGATAAGCCCTAATAATTGAAATTGTAATGCTTGGACCATGAAATGAGGTTATAAATGCACCACAATAATGATCTTCTTTCTACCCCACCAACTTCGTTGATTGACTAAGCTATGAGTCGCAATGACTCAACGTCAAATCGTAAAATGCAAAACAAGTTTGGATCTACTGCAACATGTGGATCATCACAAGTTCTAGCAGATCAACAACTACAGACATACACAGACCACTATGGAGGGAAATGGGTTGGAAAGAAGAGAGATTTCGTTAATATGCCCATATACACGTACGAGAGTCTTGGAAGCGTCGGGCACATCATGGTCGGCAAACCTACAAAACTAAGTACAGATACCACCGCCATAGAGTTCACCGTATCAGAACCACTATGGTCAACCCTATACGAGAAGAGGTGTGACTTTGGAAGTGTATTGTCGATGGCACGGGTTATGAGTTCCTAAGGCACGCTCAGCCGAGTTACCTAGAGATGAACCTGCTAACATACTTGCTCGTCTTGAACAAGAGAACAATCAAATGCAAAGGCAACTAGACCATTTTCACGCAATCCAAAAAGCTAGGAAGCATCTAAAAGGGAAGGCGCAAGAGCGAGCCATGAAGTCTATTAATGAAATTACTGTGTTAGATGATGAAAGAGATATTTCAGACTTCTCAGATTCAAGCACTGATGATTTCCAAAAATTTCTACCTACGAATATTAGACGTTGTTGTTAATGTCTACACATTTTGTGCAAGACAAAATGTTGTTGTTAATTTCTGACAAATGATGATTATGTACGTTCAACTTTTGCAAATTTAAAGATTAATTGTTCATTAGTTTTGGCTAAGTTTATATGAAATCAGTTTCTCATTTTTTCCCTGGTGTTCTTTGTTGCTACATATGAAAATTTAATATGAATATTTATGCATAGATTCAATACATACAGACTCATCCAAACCACACAGACCAAACCTTCTTTCACAGAAAAACCATATGGCTCCTAAAGCAAGGACTCACCGGAGTAGAGTGGGGCCCAATTGGGACCATCACTGTCGAGGTGTAGACACTCACATTTGTTCATAATAATACTCCCTTCCACCATGCGTGACATGAAACTTGTAATGTATTACATTGCTATGTCAGTATGTTGCAATGTTTTCAATGGATTGGCTAAGTGTATATGAAATCACTTGCTTATTTTTTTTCCCAGCTGTTCTTTGTTGCTACATATGATTATTTTGCTTTGGTTGGACAATGTCCTCTACTTTGTAGTGTAGGAAAAACCTTAGATATGTTGATGTTTCCAATATTCTGTCTGTGTAATTTGAAATGTTACCCACATAACACTCATCACCCAACTTAGATTTATTGCACATTGCTTGTAGGAAAATTTAATAGATTCAATACATACAGACTCATCCAAACCACACAGACCACCCACACGTATGATTCAATAATACGAATAATTCATATATATGACACCGTGAGTTGCTGTATCATATACCCGTATCCGTGTATCTTAGTTATGCTAGTGTACTACTTTATACAGATACATTACATACAGACTCATCCAAACCAGACTAACCACTCATTCTCTCTTTGTCTTTATGTACAATAAAATTTTTTCGTAACAAACTTTTCTCCGACTTCATGTTTTGTGGGCAAATAATCTGAGGGATATGTTTGTTTCATCAGTGTCTAAGTCTATGATTTCTACCTAATGATCTTCCAATTTACAGTTCTTACTGGGTGGATATTGAATCTCAGTGGATATCTGAAGACTAAAAAATAACCATAACAGATAGGATGGTATTCAACGAAATCCTGCCAACCATTACAAAACCAAATGTTTTTATCAGCTTTCTTCAATCCCACTTGCCAAATACCACCATAGGGAGTAGTGAGTGTAGCTACGGTGGATAGCTCAGCACTATTGAACCCTGACCACAAGTACCCATCCACACTGATGTGAAAACGCTGAGGCATCTTTGAAAAGTTTATGCATCGAATTTGGGGGTGAGCTGTCCCCCATTGCTACACTGATGTTTGCAATGTTGCATGTGCTACTCAACAGCTTCGCATTGTAGATACAGAGTCAAGTCATATCATCTACACGCACGTCAATACACAGATATGCATCCTTTTGCAATGCACCGTTTTTGAACGATGCAGAGCATCCCTGAAAAAGTTTATGATACATTTAACACAACTCAACATTGTCTTGTCAAGTCAGGTCAGATGAAGCACAGGAATGCTGAATAGTCGTCACGTAAATACACAACCTCCTTTGCAGTACACATCACCAGCATGCTGCTGTAGCACAAGCTATGACATATCAATTAGCTGCCTCAGCAAACCACATGCACCAACAAGTGCCACTGTATAGCCAAGTCATGTTCGCAGTTTTCCATGTACTCCTTAACACCTCACTGAACAATACACTATCAAGTCATATCATCTATATTCACGTGAATACTTACCCTTACATACAATCACATCCACATGAATACTTGCCCTTGCAAAACTCCTATATAAAGTCCCATTTGCATCTACCCTTGCAAAACACCTACGCATACCGAAGTCCCATTTACATCTACCCTTGCAAAACATCTACACATATCAATCAGAAGTCACATTTTCCAATGTCAGTGCGCAATTGGATGCTACCTCGTTTTCCAGATAACTATAGGAGGGAGAGAGACTCCGATGAGAGGGAATACCATGCCAGATTGCGGCGGGAATGGGACTTTCGCGTGAACGAGTCCAACGCTCTGCATGATGATCTCGTGTGACTTGAAGCGCCTCTTATCGACCGTATCTCGGTCACACTGCCAAGGTAAAACATGCACCAATATGAGCGTACAGTGACAAAAATTAAAAAAGAGAACAATCTGATGATACTGCGTAGGTCCAGGTATCACATGCTACAACTGGCAGAAGAGCAGGCCGCCGCAACGAATAGGCAACTCACTCTGGCGGAACGTAACAGTGTCCTCAACTACGAAGACTACCTGTCAGAGTGAATGCCTATATGGTATGTGTGTTATGTCTAGGGTTAAGTTAATAATGTTAGTAGCGTTAGTGTTCAATATGCAATGCATGCATATTGGTGACATCGTGTAAGTTATTTTAAGTTTTATGTGTTATGTTCTAGGTGCTTATTGAAAAATATTATGTGTGGAAATATTTAACTTTTATGCGTTATGTGGGAATAATCTATATTATGAATAACGTGCATACGTGCGTGCTCCTTACAATCAATAACAAGGTTTACATAGTACAAATGCAACAACAGTGACACGCATACATTTAAAACATACTTAAGCAAAATAGTTCTCCAACGAAGTCTAATTACACCACGACACGATTACTCTTCATCTGACATCTCCACGTCTGACTGATAAATGGGATCAGCAAGAAGTGATTGCATGAATTGTGCGTGCTCGTACCACCCTCCCTCCATTGACTCTCGAATCTCAACTTGGGTCCGATATCGATTAAGATGTATCTTCATTCGATTATATTCTTCTCTTATGCGGTTCAATGCTTTACGAAGTTCGTTGATCGTGTCTCTGGGCATCTGCGATGTGAGTCGCCGAGGCACTAGCAACTTAAAACCAACTCATCATAAAACATTTGTTGTTCACGAAATAACCAAGCCCACTCTTGTCTCATGGTATTGTGAACGTAAGCACTATTTCGCAGATTCGGATTGATTGGATAGCTGAACTCATCTTCCAATACCCAGCAGTGACCTATAGCAGTGAACACATCGTGAGTTCTATAGAGTTGTGGGTTGCCAGAACCAGACATTGACGCTAAATGCAATAACATCAAATGATCAAATTAATAGTGTGCATCAACTGTTGATAAATAATGTAATGTTGCATAAGATGGTACACGACAAAGACATTCATAAATTTGTGTACTATTACATGCTAAAAATGAAATACTAACACTCAAATGTGACAATAAACATTAGACGTTGTTGTTAATGTCTACACGTTGTGTGCAATAGAAGATGTTGTTGTTAATGTCTCAACCAATGATGAGTATGTACATTCAACTTTTGCAAATCTAAATATTAATTGTTCATTAGTTTTAGCAAATCTAACAAATTTTATTTTTTTGTCAATGAAATTTACACCAGCAAATACCCAATATAACCCAATGTACACACATAACACTTATCACCGTTTCTATAGATTATTGTACATTTCTTGTAGCACCAAACAACACCAAACAACTAATATAACCCTAATCTACTCACATAACACTCATTCAAGAAAATACCAAAGCACAAGTAATACAACCTATTAAATGAAAATTCTTCCCTAACAAAAACATACATTATGGTTGATAAACTTTTATAATATCTACAACTACTTTTACCTACACAATAAAATTCTCTATGTATTTTAAAGAAGAAAATGAGTTTCTCACCTGAGATGATAGAGAGATAACACCAATTTCTGATAGAAAATTCTGAAAATGAGGAGAAGCTGATTTGAAAATGATGAGGAGAATTGCATGAGAAGCTGATTTGTGGAAGGGAGGAGTAAATAGCAGAATAACTCAATTTTAGTAGAACCGAGTAACACTAATAACTCGATTTCCCATTCATTGAGTTAAGCTTCACATGCAAATACGTGATTTGAAATCAGGTCAGAGTGTAGCCGAAGAACTCGATTATATAAAAGCCGAGTAATACGAGTAACTGATTTGAAATCCCGTCAGTAACTCGGATTCTACAATGCCGAGTTATAAACAGTTACGCGGGAATATTTTATTTCCCAAAAGCCACGCTGGATTGTCACTGTGGCAAGAACCTGCCTAAAACTCGGTCTTTGGATATGCGAGTAATTTAAGTAACTCGATTTTAGCATTATCGAGTATTGAAACAGGGGCACGCCCCTATATAGTTTCAAAACAGGGGCATAATGCCAAATATTTTTGCCCAAAGGGGCAAAAGGCCAGATAGTCCCTATAATCAAAGGGTATGTGGAACCAAAAAGAATCCACACTAAATTTAATGTATAGTCATGGATTTATGTCATTTAGGCCGTCCTTTTGAACTACATATACATTCAGGGTACGGATTTTCATAAAAGGATTCTTCCGTCCTGAAACGCGCTCGGCCTTTAATTCCCTGCATTGGACCTTTTCTTTTCCTTGGGGCTCCTTGCCTGTTCTTGTGCATTTGGCGCACAAGAAATGAATATAAGGATCCTTCTTTAAGCTGTCCGGTTTCCAGCTTATCAAAAATTTTGACAAGACCTTTCCAACTCAATAAATGCAACAAGCAAAAGCCAGGAAAACAAATGACCATTTCTTTTCCGTAGTATACACGGGTTAACGATTCCCCAAAAAAAAAAAAAAAAAAAAAAAACTAAATGACAGTCCATCTGGGCCGTCCATTTCACTTTATCGCGAAATCCCAACCGTCCAAAAAACTAAGAGTCACCTGCAGCTTCAATCTGAACCACTCCATCAAGTTAAGGAGGGAGTACACGAGCATAATGATAGTCCCAACAGGGATAGGAGCGGCCATTGGTGGATACGCATGTGACACTCTTCCTGTAGCCAGTGGCGACTCTAGGAATTTTATCCAGGGTGTTCCTGGACAAACCAGAACAGTAACCTATCCTATTCCACTTTGAACAAATTTCAGGTCATTTTGGTCTATTTAGGGTGTTTCGGGACATTTCGAAAAATACTGGATGAAATTCAAGATTTGGCCGGAATGAAGTTTGTGCTTTAAAAAAAAAAAAAAAAAACGGTTCTTAAAACCAAAACAAATTTGCATTCTTTATAAACTATAAGTTCATTTGAAATATTAATAAAATTATTAATTATAGTTGTTTAGTTGTTTTATTAATTTGTTTGTCTTTTATAAACTATAATTTATTGTATTGTTGTTTCATTAATTATAAAATTATTAATTATTGTTTAGCCTAACATAATTTAATTTGTTTATTTTTTTATAATATATTATTTAATTAAATTATTAATTATTGGTGTTTAATTGCTTCATTAAATTTTTTTTTAATATCTCACCCCACACCATACGGTCCCGTGGCCCCATCTAGGCATCTACCCTCACTCAACAGGCAAGATTCACAAACCACAATTCACTAAAAGACAAACCCACCAACACCACTATCACAATGACACACGGATAAAGTCAAAAAAAAAAAAAAAAAAAAAAAAAACAAAGACAAATAAAGACTTAAAAGACTAAAGAGAGAGAATCAGACTTAAAGACCACAGATCACAATACACTAAAAAGCAAACTCACCAACACCACCATCACAATGACACACGGATAAAGTAAAAAAAAAAAAAAAAAAAGGACAAATAAAGACTTAAAAGACTAAAGAGATCTCAGACTTAAAGACTTGAATAATTATAAGCTCTCTCTCATATCACATTGGCACAGTCCACTCCACAGCAAAACCCAAAGATTAAGAGAGAAAAAGAGAGAGAAGTGTAAAATACCTTGAGGGAGGCCTGAGGGGCGGCGCCGCGGGCAGCGGCAACACGTTCGAGGCGTCGGAGGCGAGGAAGGATTCGAGGCCAAGCATCGGCGTCACAAGCTCTGATCCGATCGAACCGATCTCCGATGCCCGATCCAAGCTTAGTTGCTCGAGTTTCAGCCTTCAGGTGGAGGCGCCGTCGCCGCGTCGCGTTGCTTGATGATGAGGTTTCAGCCTTTCAGGCAGAAGCTAAGGCGTTGTTGAGGTTTTTTTTTCTTTAGGTGGTTTCTGATTTTAGGTTAGGTTAGTTTCTGATTTTATGTTTTTGATTTTAATCGGCGGACGCGTATTGGCATTGGGTTTTGGTTGGTTTGCATTTTTTTTTTTTTTTTTTTGAGAATTCGTTTGGGTTGGGCCTGTTGGATATTTAGTTAATAATGTATTTTGATTTAAAAATCTGGTTGGAGTTGGTTTTGTTTAGGATTGATGTTGGGCCTTTTTGTTTTTTTGAGCTTGCTCTGTAACCAAATTTTTTTTTAAATATTTTAGTTCAAAATTTGTTTGTCATCAAAATTTTGAGAGTGTTCCTGATTTGGCTGAGGGTGTTCCTTTTTTTTTTTATGGGTAAACAAATAATAAAATTTAAATTTTTATATATATAATTTTTTTTTTCAGGTCAGGGTGTTCCTGGGAACACCCTGAACCCAACGTGGCGTCGCCACTGCCTGTAGCTAGCGCTCTTTCCTCCATTGGTATAGATCTGTGGTTATAAATAGATAATCAATCAGTTTGCTACCAAGTAGCAACAAGAAATAAAAGAATCTCTGCCAAATGATCTTCACATATGATGCACGAGCACTATGATTGAGAGTGACAACAACCTTTGCCAAAATGATCTTCACAACAACCATACATACTGAACGTGTTCCGTGTGTTGAAATGTATGGCTTGTGGTGCATGTTGATGCTATTGCTAGCTAGTCGATCTAGAATATGTATCACCTGGGATTGTGTTTCACAAAAGTCTGTCTCGTCATGACCAATGCAAACACCATGTGCTTTGAAGGGAATGAAAATCATATATCCAATCCTGTGTGTTCAATTTTATTCTTCATGACATGATATTATTATTGTCATATATATATATATATATATATATATATATTGTTAAAAAAAAATTGCGCGGGAGATGAAGCGACACCTCGAAAAATAAATGCACCCACTTAGAACGCACCACATATACCCTCAACTACCCTATCAATCAAAGTGTAACTCTCGAGGAAAGAGACAACGGCTGCAAGAATCTGTCACCCTATGAGTCCGTTCAGGGTAAAACTGATGGACCCATGTTCTGAGGGGGCAACTGATAAGGGTATTTTTAGATCTACAAAGCTGACAACACGAAGCATAAGTGAATGAACCAAATGTCTGATTGTTTAGCCTCACAAGCCCACCTTGCAACATAGTAGATGATCTTATTAGGCTGACGACATGACAGAATTGATGAACACATTTCCATGGGCAGACGGATCCAGAGGAAGCAAACCTCAGTTAGATGGACCTCAATATGGATGGATCCAACAAAGTGGACGGGCCTCAGGTGCACGGACCCAAGAAAGGGGGACGCATGGTACTCACATGGTTCCCACGTGGCTGGAAGTGCTCATCAAGAATCCTGATATGGAAAAGCCTTGCACCCTACGCCCAACCATAATTGAGGGTCATCTACAAGGAAGACCATCCCAAAAAATCCATAAATTTGATGGAGAGTTCTCCCCATAAGGAATGGCCTTCCACCTCAAGAAATTAAGGTCAAATCCACACCACTATATAACCTCCAAAACCCTCTCTCACAAAAGTACGCATAATTTACCCCAACTTCTGCATTCTAGAGTTGTGAAAAGTTCTCTAACTTGACATTCAGAAGGTATTTGGCCAATACCGCACTGGTACTCTCTGTAAGGTCTTTTTATTTTTTATTTTTTATTTTTTTTTATGTGTTGTGCAGGTCTGATATTGAGTACGTGAGGACCGTGTGACTTACTGACGATTTTTTGGTATCATCATTTATTATATAGGGAAAAAAGAAAAGAAAAAAAGAAGTGGCACAACTGCACAAGCAGAAATCATCATGATTGCTCACTGCCTGTAATAGACTAATTGATTGTTCACATGCATGTATGTATTCTATCTTCTTCGTTTTTCTTTCATATCTAAAATTATATTATTTTTTCATCTCCTTTATCGGCGTATCATTTTTTGCTACTTCTAATGGTACTAATTTCTACTTCCTTGACTTGAATTAAGTTACTCTTCTTCTTCACAAGTGCTTTAATTATATTACTCCGCTTCATCCATCTTGCTCTAATCTAATGATTTACAACCTCTTTATTCTTATTATATATCCTTATTAATTATTAATCTAAAATATTGAAAATAGTGTATTTGTTATTTCTTGACCATTAAGTTGTACAACTCTTTAATCTTTATTGTGTCCTATTTTAAACTTACATTCCATGTAGTCAATTTTAAACCTAATTTATATATAGCCTTTAAATTATAGAGTATCACTTCAGATTTCTAACTTTGCATTGACTCAATGTCTAGATCCATTCATTACAACTATATTGTTTGCAGAGAGAGAGAGAGAGAGACACCACAAACTGTCAAACACCACAAACTAGAAACTGCTTCCCACCACCATTATATTCGTATTTTGTATTCACATGTCACGGAAGTCACCACTTTCCACGTGGCCAAACAACTTACGTATGCTATTTTAGTTCTTCATATTCTTCCTGAATTTATAGCACAGATGTATAGAATTTGAAAGAAAATTATCCGGATTTTGATTTTTTATTTAATGACGTGAGAAAAAGTATATATAGACAACAAAAATTTATTGATGAAATATTATGCTGATTTTTTTTTTTTTTTTAATCAAAATGAGATTTACATTTCATTCACTGACTTGTACTATTACATTATTGGAAAGGACAAAATTGACCTCTATCTTTTTCGGGCAAAATAAGTAGCATTCTACCCAATTTTTTAAACCAATTAGGGAAATGTCATTCTTGTGAAACTCGACTTACTCAAGATGGAGTTAAAAAAAAAAATTCTAGAGCCCTATAGTGACGTTTTGAAGGTCCAATGGTGACGTTTTGCAACTCGAGCCCCATGAAATCGAGTTATATACAATCTTTTTACGTATAACTCGAGTTTATGGAGCTCGAGTTACAAAACGCCACTATAGGTCCTCAAAAATGTTACTATAGGTCCTTAAAAATGTCACTATAAGGCTTAACTCGATTTAGAGAAAGTCGAGTTTTAAAAGAGGGACATTTCCCTAATTAGTTTGGAAAATGGGGCAGAATGCTACTTATTTTTCCCTAAAAGGGGAAAGACCAATTTTGTCCTATTGGAAATAATGATATATAAACTTTATTCAGTTGAATTTAACATTTATTAATATGTTGATTTGAAATGATTATGTGCAAGATTTTATTTTATATGCATAAATTACTAGTGCTTTTGTTAAATCAATATATCCAAAACTCTTATCTATCATGTATTTTATTTATGCCTGGTTAAAATTTATATCATGAAGCATTAGAAAATTTTTGTGTGGTCGAAGTAAATTGTTAAAAATGGAATAGAATATGATTCATTTTTGTATGGTCGTTATTAAAATTGATTTAAACAAAATATTGGGTTTTAGATTACTGCACGGAGAATTACAACTTCTTCAATTGAGCCATTGAGGTGCATACTGTGTTAAAGTAATAATCTTTCGAAAGAGTTAGCAAAAATAATAGAAAAGGACAAGTTCATACTTCATATACAAAAATGAAAAATACACTACTCGAAAATATTTGGAAAAGTGATATGTTGTATATCTTCCCAAACTCACACAATACCTATTTTATACAATGAAAATTATTCAATAATATATTTAGTTGCATTATACCTTTCATTTACAAAAAAATATTCATGTGGATCCAGCGCATGAGATCTACATGTATGTGAAAGAAATGCGTAATTAATGAGATATATGAATTAATTTTTCACACACCTATATTTGGTATGTCAACTGCACTAGTGATGAAAATGCATCTCATAAGTAACATTATATAAAGGCATTGACATGAAAATAAAGATCATGTTTATCTTCTGAGAACCTGATCTAATCATACCTAATCCCAATTCTATTTTTCTGTAATTAACTATTAATCTTAAGTTTTGTAACTTAATTGATATCTTTATATTTTTTTACAGAAACATCTAAAACTCAAACCCTTCACTCCCGGCCCAGCTATCAATGAATCAAAAAAAAAATTATTAACCTTAATGATTGCAAAGTAAAAAAATTATGCAATTGAAAAAAGGAAAGCAAAAAAGTGGTATTGATTTGGTCTAACTTCTTACTAAAATATTTGTATCTTTTAGTTCCTTTTTTAGCGACAGTTTATTAGATTTCAAGTTTCAACCCAGGTTTTTATCCATAGAGAAATGGAGAATGACGCTCATACACAACTTTTTTTTTTTTAATAAAGAGCTTCTTACAGTAGTTTTACACTTTTACTTTTATTATTATTATTTAGTTTAAAAGTGATATAGTGAAAGTTTTTATTTTTATTTTTTTTGAGTAACTACTTGGTGAAAAGTTGGTTCAAAACTTGCGGAGAAATTTACGAGAAAGTTGACTTTTTCTCATGGTGACCGTCATGTTGATGCATGGTGTGGCGTTCTCTGATGATCGGCGACAGTGTGAGTGAGGTGAGAGCAACCAGAGAGATAAAGTGAAAGAGAGAGAAAAAATTATTAAAATATTAAATACAAATACTACAGTACCCGTGCATATAGCAATTATATAATTTTATCCTCACTAATATGGGTGTTTTTTTGAGACCAAAATGTGTAAAAAGAGTAACTTTTTCTATTTTACAAAACTTTACACAAGCTGACGTGGCTACTCAAACTACTTGGTGAAAAGTTGGTTCAAGACTTCGGAACTTATGAGAAAGTTGACTTTTTTTCATGGTGAACGTCATGTCACCCTCTCTTATCCCGTTAAATATGTACTCTCCAACAAGTTTAAATATTTCACATATCAAATAGAAGACTATGCGTGAGGAATGAGAAATCCACTCAAAAAAAGCTTTTTATATAGCGTCAGACAAAAGCTAAGGATTCACATTCATTACTTTTGTCAATTGTCGGCTATATATATATATATATATATATATTTGTCTCATCAAGAATCAATCTTGATTCATGACCATTTTTATCACAGTGGAATTACATGAAGCATTCTTGAGGGAAGGCAAGGAGATTTATTTTTATAAGTGAAAAGATGAAGTTTTGTAAGAAATACCAGGAGTACATGCAAGGCCAAGAGAAAAAGCTACCTGGGCTTGGCAACAAGAACCTCAAGAAGATCTTAAAGAAGTGCCGGAGTGATTTGCAGTGTCACAATGGCATTGATCGGGTCCTTGGCAGCCAAACATGTCCTGACCATTGCACAGGTAATTTGAAAAAAAGAAAAACTTTTTTACTTATTTTTGTTTTAATTTTTTATACTACAGTTTGTATACTTGGATTAATTTTTTTTTATACTACAGTTTATATTTGAAAAAAAGAAAAAGCTCTCCTTCTTCCTCATTTTTTTTTTCCTTTTCTCTTAGCATTTCGTCTGTAACACCCATGCACTTCTTCACCCTGATCTTCTTGATTCTTTTCTTTTTTCTCTAAATTCAACCACTCACAAAGGGGATGATTCAGATTAGGAAAATTGGATTAGAGCAGAGCAAACGAGATTAGATCAAATCGGGAAGTGCTTGCTAGAACTCATCCGTCCTCTTGGAGAGATTCTTCAACTTCTTCTCCAAACCTCCATAATCCATCCACCGCAAGATGGGTACAAACTCCATTTGAAAGATTTTGCTATATTCTGATGTTTTTTTGTTTTGCATTTTAAGGAATCCTAATTTGCAAGATTGATTTTTTTTTTCCTTAGCTAATTTGGGAATTTGTTATAGATTTTGTTGTGTTTGGATTTGGAAATTTGTTATTGAGAGGGCAGAGCAGAGAAATGAGAGGAATGAGGAATGGCGTGAAGCTTATTTTTTGATTTATCAAAGGGTAATTTTGTAACTTCGCCCAGAGTCCAATGGTATGATTTCTCAACGTGCATGGGCTTTTGGAAAAGGCTCCTCACAGCTCTATTAAGAGAATGCGCTTTTCCTTCACAAATGAAAACGTAGTTTTTTTACAAAACGCAACTTTTAAAATTTACGAAACGCACATTTTATCAATTTGGTTGCAAAATTTAATTCCTATTTAATTCCTTTGCAATAAAATGCTAAATCTTCACTATTTAATTCCTTTTCAAAATTTAATTCCTATTCAAAATTTACCTTTGCAATAAAATATTAAATCTTCACTATTTAATTCCTTCTGTTGATTTCAGGCTGGAGTTTCTGAAGGTGCTGTACCCTTGGAGGAGCTTGGAATTCTATTAAGGCGGAGGTATGCATTTTTTGGTTCCTTCCTTTAAGTTATTATACCACTTGTTTTAATAGAAGTTAGCAGGATTCCATACCAAGAGCCTTGTAGCTCAATGCCTCAATGGCATTGCCTAGTTCTCTCATGGGGAGAACCTGCGTTCAAATACCCCGAACGTCACTTGTTGCAACTTGTAAGCAGAAAATGTTACTTCGATTCCATTCTCAAATAAGTTACTTTCCTAGCTTTCTTTTTTCTAAACTGGTGGGATATGGTGGTGAATGGTGATGACTGATGAGGGTGTAAATTGAAAACATAGAAAAGCAAAATGATAAAAGATTGAATGGACACATGTTGCCATGTTGTTACCTCTTGCAAGTTCCTTACTCTAACATGCATATTTGAACAGGTGCAGTGAGTACTGGGAGGAGCGGTGTCAGGCAGAAAGATTAGAGAGGATGCGGCTGATAAAACAGCACTGGGATAACCAAACAAAGGCAATGATGGGTATCTAATTGGGCAATCCTGTTACTTGGCAGTTTTTTTCTATGTGAAAATGGGAAAATTTGGCACTTTTATGGGTATCTAATTGGGCAATCCTGTTCATTGGCTGTGTTTGCTATGCAAAAATTCAGATATCATAGACATATCCGTAAATAAAGAAAATTGTAGCCAGCCTTGTAGCTGGGTATGATACTTGTATATTGCTTGTTTTGGAATATATCAGATGTACCGCTTTCATGCATACTTGTTACAATGAGTTTTTATTTATCGGAATTGTTTGTGATGGTCCAGCTTAACCAAATGGAATACAGTCTGAAATCTATATTGGTTTACAGTCATAAATGGAAGAAGAAAACAGTTTTGACATAGCTTCTCAGCATAATTCAGCAGCCAAAACGGCAGCAACGAGCACAAATTCAGGACAAGCCCCAGCATTTAGGCTAGTCCAGCACGAGCCAATTGAGGCCTGTTAATACGCGACAAATTTACACACAATGCCATGACTGTTAGGGATTTAAGACTCTTTGCTCTATTAAAACAGTTTATAGATAGAGGACTCAATCTGCCATGTTAAGTTAGATTGACATTTGCACCATGACCTGAATGGATTAGTTGCTCTGGCTGCATGTATGCAAGAGCACAAATATAAGAAGACTAATCATTGAACGGAAATCATTAAGTAAAACTTAGGTACAATACTTTTGAGTGCTGTAAATTTGACTCTCCAATCAAATTCATTAGGCAAAACTTAAGTACAATACTTTTGAGTGCTATAAAATTATTTGCTCCACTCTTCATGTGAGCAGGAAGGATTCCAGGTTGTAATTGTTTTCTATTAGCCAAAAAAGTGAAAAACAACACACGCCCTCTTTTCAGCCCTAGTCTGCCTCCTCTTCTACTATGTTGATTGTTTTTTACCATTAACTTAATGAGCCAAGACGATAATAAGTTTTGTTTGGATAAGGTGAGATTCGTACCCAAATTCTTTAGTTGATTATATCAAATTTTTGTCATTTGAGTTTACAAAAACTCCCCCACTCTAACTAAAATCCTTTTCTAACTAGAGAAAAATGTAACAAGAACAATAATAAATGATATTGGTTTGAGATTTAGCACATTTTTCCATATGAAAACTATGCTCATTTGTTCAAAACACAATTAAAGAGGCAAATAGAATTTGCACATTGCTCTAAATAGGAAGGACTACTTTGCTTTGTTAAGTGGGTCCCCCATCCTATTGGATGGTTACAGTTGAATTCAATTGGCCATTGATTACAAACAGTCAAAGAATAGAAGCCAATTTGAGTTTCATGAACAAAATTTGCTTCTTCCCTCTGCTACAGCCTCTCAAACAAAAGCATCTTGCATAATAATTTGCAACTTGAAAGCAATAGAAATTGAGATTGGCCTGGCAAAGGATAAATTAGGAAGAAAAAACATGGTTATTAATTTCCACTGCTTCCATATTGGCAATCTAACAACTATTGCTCCCTCAAAGACTAGATTGGCTTGTTGGACTTAACTGTAGAGTTTGAAAATTGGGACTCTTTATCATGTTCACAGAGAAACAAATAGCTTAACAAAATGTTTTTTGACACTACAAGAGACAATATCACTTCTAGTCTTCTTGACAAATGAGCTCCCTGAGGGGATCCATAACAAAAATACTTATGGATGTAATTATTATTGAGAATTTGTTAGCAAAGTACTTAGTTTGATAACCCTGAGAGGAAAATTATTCTAAAAGCATTAGAATACATGAGTTATCTTTTGATTTTTTTTGCTTAAGGATTGCCTAACAGAGTCAACTCCTATTGTTTATTTTAAATTCTTTATAATTTAGATGTGGATATGCATGTATAGCTAAGCAACAAATGAATCAATATAATTAAAAACTAGCTTATAATCTAGTGCTTGCATACTCATTGATTCATTTGAAAAAAAATCAAAAATCAAAAATAGATTCATATTAAAGTTTATACCTAAGCTGAATCTTGTTAAGGGTGATTTTTATATTTTTGTCAACTCTTAAAAAGATCTTGTAAAGATATTATTTTATAGAATATGCAAATTTGTTTTATGTATACATTTTTCAAATAAAATATGGACAACCAATTTTTTAGAAAATAGTACACTTGGTATACTTTTTCATTGAAATTCATATATGAACTAATAATAAATTTTTGAAAAAAAGTCTAGATTAGTTTTAAATGGACTAAAAATATAAATATTATTATTACACATTCAAAGTTTTACATAGGACTTTTTTAATAAATATCTAATTGAGCAATTTTTTTTTTTAGTTTAGATTTATAAATGATAGGCTCAATGAACCTCCTTGCCCAGACGAATCCATTAAGCACCTTCGTTCATCCCTCCACCTCATGGACGAAGGAAGGTAAGCCATTAATAGAGGATTCAATATCTCGAACAGTTACAAACTAGCTGCCAGACCGTTGGAAGCTCATTAAAACTCACATAAATGAGCCTAGAGGCGTTACAAAAGAAGCACTAAAGCCATAGTAAAGGCCACAACGGCTAGAAGCAATGGAGCCATATATAAACACTCCTCAGAACTAGACAAGGTACATGTTGATATACACATATACCGTAGCTCTGATACTTCTAGTTCTCATAACTTCTTTTAGCCCTCAATACGCTAACTTTACCATCGGAGACTCTATGGCCAACACCCCACCGATGACCACCCAAAGAGGGTTCCTTTCACAACATTGCAGGTACAGAGACAAAGTGCGTGCTGACCTATCTGGACAATCCTAGTCGACTAACGATTATAGCATCATCAGTTTGGTGCCATCTATGGGGACGACATTTTCGTACATAGTTTCAAGAGTGTAGTTCCATTCAACTCTAGAGTCCAAATGGAGTCCAGCACACCCCAAGACTCTGCATCACTAGCCCTGCAAGTCCAAACTCTCACAGCCAGTGTAGAGGAGCTTACGAGATAGAACCAAGAAATAAGGCTATGGCTGCAACAAAAGGATAATCGTTATGAGACCAATCGAGACGACGACGGAGACAGCCAAAAAGGAAATGACCACCGACAACCCATTACTCCTGAAGGAGCAACCTCAGACCTCCTCAATGAAATGAGAAGGGAAATGGACGAGTTGAGAAGTGCAATATGGGAAAAGATAAATCGGAGCTTAGACAGGATGGTCCGGAGGACGAACTCGCCCTTCACTTTAGCAGTCTTGGAGTGCCCAATGCCTTTAAAGTTTTATCTCCCACAGCTTGAGCCGTTCGATGGTTTGAAGGACCCATTGGACTACCTCAACACTTTCAAGACAACTCTAGGCCTTCAACAGCCCCCTCATGAGATACTGTGTCGTTCCTTCCCCGCCACTCTCAAAGGAGCAACACAAGAGTGGTTCACCAAGTTAACAACATCGTCCATTGACAACTTTGAGCAGTTGGGCAACACATTCTTACTCAATTTCGTTGGTGGACAACGCTCGAAAAGGTTAGTGGACCACCTGCTCACCATTAAGCAAGGGGAGAAGGAGACCCTGAGGTCATATGTGAAGCGTTTCACTAGAGAAATCTTGGAGGTAGACAAAGCAGATGACCAAGTGCAATTGCCGACCTTCAAGGCCGGGTTAAAATCCAGAGAGTTCGTGGCCGCACTTATGAAGAGCCTCCTCGGACAATGGTAGAAATGCTTCTAAAAGCCAGGAGTATATGAACATCGAAGATGCCCTGGAAACAATTAAAGACGAAGAAACGCCCAGGGAGAAGGAAGGAAAGGGAGAAGATCGGAGGGGACAAAAAAGGGAAAGAGGAGACTGTCAGGGTGCTAACTGGAACAAGCAGAAAGACTACAGAGCCCCTTGGACGGTAAACTTTACAGTTGAGAAATTTAGACCCCAGTTGATAGAATTAACAAGTTTTAAACCCAAGTTGTTAATTAGATTTATTATGAACTAAACTTGTTAAAACAAACAAACATAAATATCATGTCAAAATCATGCAGCATAATAAAATAAATAAGACAAGATATGATGACATAGGAAAACTAATGAAACAAACTAGTTTCACAGTAAAAAACCAGGGGGGAAACCTTCCCGAAAAGCAATTCACTATAGTAAAGAGAAGTTTCAGATCTAGTACAAAACCTTTGTCCCTAGACTCTACAATCCCCGTAGATGAACTTAAAGCAGAAACCTTCTACCACTTCAGAACCTCTGAACTCTTCAATATATGAACGCCACCCTTTTTGCATGGATCCCAGTACGTGACTAACCCTACACAAATACATAAGCATGGGCCGAAAATCAAATATGAAAAACTGGTTTCCATAATTCTCGATAGATACCTTAATAGATAGTATCTGTCGAGCCTCATTAAACCTCGATAGATAGCTATCTGTCGAGCAGCTGTCGAGCTATCTGTTCGCAGTTGTTGAGCTATATGTCCAGCTTTAATGAATAGCTTTCTTCACTTGTTTCTTACTCCAATTTTCATGACTTTAATACTAGACTTGAACAACATGTTTCTTGAAGTACTAAACCTATCCTAGATTTACCCAATTACAAGAAAAGTGCATTTTGTCAAAGGATTAGCCAATTACATAAAATATTGACATATGTTCCTAACATTTACCCCTTTAGTTATGCCTGTTGATAAAATTTTGGCGCAAATTAAAGACGAGCATTACCTTAAATGGCCAAAGCCATTGCACTCGTCACCCAATGTGTGCAACAAGAAGAAATATTGTCGTTTCCACAAGGATCATTGCCACTACACTGAAGATTACAGAGACCTGAAGAAGCAGATAAAGAAACTCATCTGAAAAAGGAAGTTGCAGAAATTTGTGAAGAAGGGATACCCCAGTAGATCCAGAGGTGATAATAAGGACAAGCACAAAGCCTCTCTGAGGGACAAGGACCATACATTCCATCGTCCACAGAGTGCGATAGGGAGATAAAGATGATCACAGAAGGGCTGTCTACAAGAGGGTCGTTCAGATCTCTTAAGAAGTCACAACAGAGGCAAGTGAACAATATCCATCGAATACCACCCCTAAAGCAAAGGAGGACGGACAGGGACATTCTGTTCTTAGAAGAAGATGCAAGAGGGGTGAAGCAGCCACATGATGACCCCCTGGTCATAATGCTCATGGTAGAAGGGTTCAACACTAAGAGAATCCTCGTAGACAACAGTAGCTCAGCAGACATCATTTACCTCTATGCTTTTCAATAGCTAAAGGTGGATCCCGAAAGATTGTGGCCTTTTGAGTCCCCTCTCATCAGCTTTAGTGGAGATAGAGTGTATCCTAAAGGCATAGTGACACTGGCAGTCATAGTGGGATCTTACCCACGACAATTAATTCGTCAGCTCAACTTCCTGGTGGTAGACTATCCTTCCTCGTACAACATAATATTGGAAGGCCTACACTCAACCGCTGGAAGGCAGCCACGTCCACCTATTGTCTGAAGGTAAAATTCCCAACGGAAAATGGTGTGGGCAAAGTAAAGGGAGATCAAGGTACTAACTAGGGAATGCTACTAAGCAGTGTTAGCTGCAAAGGAGGGTCATTCAGATCTCTCAAGAAGTCACAACAGAGGTAGGTGAACAGTATCCATTGGATACCACCCCTAAAGCAAAGGAGGACGGATAGGGACATCTGTTCTTGGAAGAAGATGTAAGAGGGTTAAAGCAGCCACATGATGACCCCCTAGTCATAATGCTCATGATAGAAAGGTTCAACACCAGGAGAATTCTCGTAGACAACGGTAGCTCAGCAAACATCATCTACCTCTCTGCTTTTCAACAGCTAAAGGTGGATCATGAAAGATTGAGCCTTTTGAGTCCCCTCTCGTCAACTTCAGTGGAGATAGAATGTATCCCAAAGGCATAGTGACACTGACGATCACGGTGGGATCTTACCTACGACAATTAACTCGTTAGCTCGACTTCCTGGTGGTAGACTGTCCTTCCTCGTACAACGTAATAATTGGAAGGCCTACACTCAACCGTTGGAAGGCAGCCATGTCCACCTATTGTCTGAAGGTAAAATTCCCAACAGAAAATAGTGTGGGCGAAGTAAAGGGAGATCAGGTACTAGCTAGGGAAGGCTACCAAGCAGTGTTAGGTGTAAAGGAAAACCATACGTGGATGATCAACGAGAAAGAGGAAGAGAAGGTAGAAGCCCTGAAGACCATGGAACTGGTAGACGGGGAGCCAAAAAAGACTACAAGGGAAGGGACGACTCTGAGCACAAAGATGAAGAAGAAACTAATCCAATTCCTTAAGGATAACCTGGATGTTTTCGCATGGAGTCACGAGGATATGCAGGCATATCCACAGAGATCATCCAACACAAGCTAAATGTAGATCCCGAGAAAAAGCCCGTCCAGTAGAGATAACGAGTCTTTGCTCCAGAACGAAACCAGACAATCATGGACGAGGTAAACAAACTGTTAGCAGCAGACTTCATTCGCGAGGTCTACTACACTGGCTGGCCAATGTCGTCCTAGTAAAGAAGGCAAATATAAAATGGAGGATGTGCGTAAACTTCACGAATCTGAACAAGACCTGCCGAAGGACAGCTTCCCCAGACCAAGGATAGATCAGCTGGTTGATTCCACTGCAAGACATAAGCTCCTTACAGTCATGGATGCATTCTCGAGATATAACAGATAAAGATGTCAGATGAAGACCAGGAAAAGACTGCCTTCATCACAAGCCAAGAGCTTTACTACTACAAGGTAATGCCCTTCGGACTAAAAAAAGTAGGAGCAACCTACCAGAGGTTAGTAAACAGGATGTTTAGTAAACAGATCAGGAGGAACATGGAAGTGTACGTAGATGATATGTTCGTCAAGAGTAAGGAAGAGTCTGCACACCTGGACGACCTCAAGGAGACATTCGCTACTCTCAGGCAGTACCAGATATAGTTGAACCCCAATAAGTGAGCCTTTGGGGTAGCATCTGGGAAGTTCTTATGGTTTATAATGTCCTAGAGAGGGATAGAAACAAACCTAGAGAAGGTGCGAGCCATACTAGAAATGACATCACCCAAGACGGTGAAAGAAGTCCAGAAGCTGACAGGAAGGATAGCAGCACTCAACAAGTTCGTCTTTAAAGCAACGGACAAGTGCCTGCCCTTCTTCAAGACGCTAAAGCAAGCCTTCACCTGGACAAAAGACTGTGAGAAAGCCTTCTAGGAGCTTAAATACTACCTAAGCAATCCACCCGTCGAAAGAGGAGGAAGACTTGTATTTATACTTAGCAGTGTTGGCTACAGCTGTAAGTGTAGCCTTAATTCGGGAAGAGGATGGAACGCAACTCCGGGTCTATTGTGTCAGTCAAGCCTTCCAAGGAGCAGAAGAAAAGTACCCACGGATTGAGAAGATTGCATTCTCCTTGATTATAGCTTCACAAAAACTGCGCCTATACTTCCAGGCGAACCCTATCCTAGTGATGACAGATCAACCCATAAAAAAGTCAATGAACAAGCCCAAGGCTGCAAGAAGGATGATTCAATGGGCAATCGAACTTAGCCAGTTTGACATTGGGTACCACCCTAGAATAGCTATCAGGATGCAAGCACTAGCAGACTTTATCATTAAGTTCACCGTCCCGGGCGATGATGGGGTATCAAACAAAGTCGAAAGATGGACGATCCAAACTGACTGATCGTCAGCCTGAAAGAGGGGTAGAGTAGGGGTTGTTAGCATCACCCCCAAAGGAGATACGCTTAAGTATGAAGTTCAGCTAATGTTCCCCACCACCAACAAAGAAGCTGAATATGAGGCAATACTGACGGGACTAAGGGTTGGAAAGGCGTTGGGCGCTAAAAACTTACTTCTCCAGAGCGATTCAAAGTTGGTTGTGGGACAAGTAAAGGAAGAGTATAAGGCAAAGGAGGAGAGGATGCAGAAGTAATTGAGGCTGACGAGGCATTTGACCTAAGAAGTTGATTGGGTAAAGTTCGTACAGATCCCTAGAAGCCAGAATATAGAGGCAGCCGAGATAGCGAAGTAGGCATTGTTAGAGGCGGGACCAACGAGCACAGATTTAAAGATGGAAGTCCAGAAGTGTCCCAGCATTGAAGAGATCCTCACCTTTGCAATCTAGAGTGAAAGCAGCTGGATGACCCTAATTCTATCCTTCCTTCAAGATGTACGACTTCTACAAGATGTCGAGGAAGCCAGGAAAGTCAGGACGAGAGCAGCCAGGTTCACTATCCTGAACAACGCCTTGTATAAAAGAGGTTTCTCCATGCCCTACCTTAAATGCGTTGATGAGGGCGAGGTCGAATACATCTTGGAAGAGATCCATGAAGGAATATGAGAAGACCATGCAGGTCGAAGGTCCTTGGTAAGCAAGATCATCAGAACAGGTTACTTCTGGCCTACTGTGCAGAAGGATGCTACAGAGTTCTTTGAGAGATGCGACAAATGTCAAAGATTTGGAAATGTTCAACGCATCCCAGCAAAGAGACTGACTCCAATAACCTCCCTGTGGCCATTTGCCCAGTGGGGAATTGACATCGTGGGCCCATTACCCCAAGGTAAAAGACAGGTAAAGTTTTTACTTGTCGCTATTAACTATTTTACAAAGTGGGTTGAAGTAGAAGCGCTATCAACTATCATGGAGGCAAGGATCCAGAACTTCGTGTGGAAAAACATAGTCTGTAGATTTGGGATACTGAGGACAATCATATTGGATAACGGACGGCAGTTTGATAGCCAAGGCTTTAGAGACTTTTGCTCAGGATTGGGGATTAAGAACCAATTTTCATCTCCAGGTCACCCCTAATCCAACAGACAGACGGATGTGAATCACTGACGAAGCCAATGACAAAATTCCTTGATCAGATGTAAGTGAAACAAAAAATGGCTAAGTGATAAGATTCCGCTTAGATGGATGTGAATCAATGCCGAAGCTAATGACAAAATTCCTTGATTGGATGTAAGTCAAACAAAAATGGCTAAGTGATAAGATTCCGCCTAGACGGATGTAAGTCACTGACGAAGCCAATGACAAAATTCCTTGACTGGATGTAAGTCAAACAAAAAAATGGCTAAGTGATAAGATTCCGCTTGGACGGATGTGAATCATTGACGAAGCCAATGACAATTCCTTGATTGGATGTAAGTCTAACAAAATGGCTAAGTGATAAGATTCTGCCTAGACGAATGTGAATCACTGACAAAGCCAATGACAATTCCTTGATTGGATGTAAGTCAAAAAAAAAAAATGGCTAAGTGATAAGATTCTGCCTAGACGGATGTGAATTACTAACGAAGCCAATGACAATTCCTTGATTGGATGTAAGTCAATTAAAAAAAAAAAGACTAAGTGATAAGATTCTGCCTAGACGGATGTAAATCACTGACGAAAGTCATTAAGTACCCACATACGGGGGTAAACAAAGATCCTGGCAAAAGCACAAGTCACAAGCAGGCCAAGAATATTAAACATGACAAAAATGAACCAACAAAAGGTATGAAGATAAAACAATAGCGTAAATATATCTTGTTTGTGAACAGGAATTAAAAAGCCCAAAAAGCCCAAAAACATACTAGGCACCCAAAAAGAAAAAGAAGAAGAAGAAAAAACATGTATATCTACACTGGATAAAATTCAAGCATCAGCCTCGTCACTACCAGCTTGAGTAGGCTCTGGAACGTTTTCCTCAGGAGCAGTAGCAACAAACTAAGCAACCTCGTCTGCTGCCATCTCCTTATCCACCACCTCTTGCTGGAAGGCCTTGACGGACTTGGCTGCAATGGTCTTCACTCTCTCCTTTGCAGCCTAGAGTTGTTTGTCCTTCTCTAAGGTCAGCTGCCTCTCAACCCTCAAATCTTCAGACAGAACCTTCACCTTTTCCTTGGAAGTGTTGGCCTCATCCATGGCCGAGATGAGGTCTTTCCTTAGTTTCGAGTTCTCCGCCTCCAGAACTTGCACTTTGGACCCCGCGGATGTGGCCTTCGCCTCCTGGCTTAGGTACTCCGATGTGATATGGATGGTTTCCCCTAGCACTTGAAAAGGAAAGAAGACCCAACTTTAAAACCCATAAAAAAGGGGAAAGGTGAAGGGAGAAGGTAAGTTGCACAAGTACATTACCTAGACGAGGTTGTGGATGTGACAACCGACGATCTTGTTAGAAGGCACGCCAGAGAGGACCTTGAGCTCTTCTTCAATGAAGGCATCCTGTGCCCTTGTCAGGGCAAGGCCAGCATCGTCCCAAACACTAGACAAGCGCGAGTCGGCCTTTTCCTTCCCTTTATCCGCCATGCTCTGCTTCTTTAGGCATGGGGTGATCTCTTCCACTAAGGTAGTCAGGGAAGTGGTCCTCGTTACTTCAGGGACGGAGGTAGCTGGAGTGACAGGAGTCCCCTTCTCCACGACACACACCACCCTCTTCTCGAGGTTAAAGAGAGGCTCATTCTTCTTTGCCTTCATCTTGGTGTACATTTCCTAGTTGAACTTTGTCGTCATCTCTGCAGAAGAAAAACACTTGTTTAAAAAAAAAAAAAAAGGAAACAAGGAAGAAAATTCGAGTTAGCAACAAACCAAATGAACACTTACTCTTCTTTTTTATCTTGATGGCCCGTAGAACGTAGAAGGAAGGCTCTGGACCTAGGCAATGACTAGCCAAGGTTCTCGGATCGACCAAGTCGTCGAAGTCGTCGATCATCTTGGTGTACTCAGTAGCTGCCTCTATGCACTTCTTATACCTACTCTTAAGCTTTGGACACTTCTTTGCTACGCAAACACAACAAACAAAAAGGTTAGCAACGGTTAAAATGGGAAAAAGAGGAAGAGTAAAGAGGGAAGGACTTTTAGAAGACGACGCACCTAGACTCGAGGCTCTCCAACGACGAAGCAACCTAGGAATGTCACCCCAGAGCTCATCAGAAGGAGTCTCTTAGTCATCCGCAGACACGAAAAAGAACCTCGACTTCCAATATCTGAAGAATGAGGGCAAATCGATGACGATCCTAGCCGCCCTAACCCAGGCACAAGCCCGTAGTACCTATACTCCTTCGACGACTCCTTTAGACGATACAAAACGTGAATTTGTCCACCCTAATCGTGTTTCCCTCTGTGGTTGCTAGCCATATCTCCATACAACTGATTACAATCCTCCATGAGTTTGGCATAAGTTGCCCAAGAGTGATATTGAAATGGTTCAGGAGCTCCATAATTAAGGGGTGGACAGGAAACCTAAGCTCACATTGGAAAGCGGCCTTGTAGAAACACACCTCCTCGAGGGCAGAGAAAGCATAGACCTCCCTTAGGCCAAAGACTGCAATATCCTTTTCCATCTCAATGGGGTCATTGCTAGATGACAATCCTGTCTCGAGCTCATTGGACCTCACCTCCTCGATCACTCTCTGCTCACCCACCAAATCCTCAAACCAACCAACTAATTAACGGATTAAGGGAAACAGATCGGCCAACGCTACACTTAAGCTATTGCCCCCGAACACAGAATCTTCAACTAAAGGGAAAAAAGAAGGAGAAACTCCTAGAGAAGCCCCTAAACGTGCAAAAAGAAATGAAATAGAAGGGCAAAGTATCCTAACCTTAGAGCTAGCAACCATGGAACCTAAGAAACGAAAAAGAGGGGCAGAATTCCAAAAACTCAAAGTAGGAAAGAAAAGACCTAGTAACCTTTACAAATTATCTCTGATACAAATAATAAAGAATGGGGAAGAAACCGTACCTCAAAGGAACAATCCCAGAAAGGAAAGGTGCAGGATAATGCAGGAAAAATAGCTTGGAGAAGGAGAGACACAGAGCAACAATGGTGCAAAAGAGAGAAAGTGGAGAAGAAGGAGAAAAGAAAGGGAGTTTAAAAGAGTTGGGCATGAAAAACTGAAAATCAACGGGAAACCCAAAAGGCACACGAGTAAAGCATTAAAACCACCAATCAGAACATGCCACGTGGCCATGACGTGTACGACGCCACCACTACGCATTAAATGCGGAACGAAACCCTAAGAGTCACGTCTGAGCAAGAAACCTTTCATCTTCTGATGGTCGTCATGAGACATAATGACAACCACAGAACCTGGGGAGGCAGCTGATAGGCTCAACAAACCTCCTTGCCCAGACGAACCTATTAAGCACCTTTATCCATCCCTCCACCTTGTGGACGAAGGAAGGTAAGCCGTTAATAGAGGATTCAATATCTCAAACAGTTACAAACTAGTTGCCAGACAGTTGGAAGCTCATCAAAGCCTACAAAAATTAACCCAGAGAGGATTCCTTTCACGACATTGCAAGTATAGAGACAAAGTGTGTGCTGACCTATCTGGACAATTCTACTCGACTGACGATTATAGCATCATCAATAAATATACATATAAAGACAATTAATACAAAATTTAAAATGTAATGATATTTGGCATAAAAATTAAGCCTATTTAAAAATTAAAGATCCTTAGCATCAAAGCAGTGGGTAATTAGAAAAACATTTGGCACAAAATTATAATGCAATTTTTTTTTTTTTTTTTTTTTTTTGTTGAGCAAACGCAATTAAAGTTTTTTGGATTTTTGATAAAAATTTTACTTTAATATATTAATATTATATAATATGTAATGTAAATCCCTACCAGTTGTTTTATAGCCTTCTATGGCTTATAGTCTTCAGGTATTAATAACATGGGAAATTTCCAAATTGGACTGAACATGAGTCATGAGTGCGTGACATAATTTAGAGGTTCAACATTTTTTAAACATTTGAATAGACTTAGAGCATTCTCATTAAGAATGCTAAATTTTAGCATGCTAAATACTATAAATGCTAAAAAGCATACTCCATCAATGCTCTTAAATCCAATAAATTTGCAATCCAGCTACAGTGGACTGCTATCTCTAGCAGCCCACTGTAGCAAGATTGTAATATATATATATATATATATTTGTTTAATAAAACACGTTTCACTTTCCCTCTCACATGCTTCCCTTTTAACACCTATCTCCTCTTGTTTTCCCTTATTTATTTATTTATTTTTATGGTTCTCTCCTTCTCCCATGCCTACGCCTCTACCTCCTCTCCTTTTTATTTTATTTTATTTTATTTTCTTCATTCTCCCTCAACCCAAGCTGCTCTTCCCTTCCCTCAACCCATGCCGCCAAACCCATATTTGCTTCACTACTCCCTCTGACCGAACCACCATCACAAACACAGCCTCTTCTTCCTCTAAGTGAACCCATACTGAACCCATTCTTCTCTCCCTGACCGAACCCACTGAACCCACTCTTCTCTCCCTAACCAAACCCAAAAACCCAGTCTTGAAACCCATATTCTCATCTCAAAACCGAAGATTCAAGGGAGGGGATTAGGCTTCCATTTGGGTCAGACTGAAGCTCCATGGGCCAGGCTTCCATTTAGGTTTTGTTTTGGGTTAGGGATTTTGTGGGTCTTGTATTATTGTCACAAGCTCATCATCGATTGGTTCTTGTATTACTATCAAAAGTTTGTCTCAAGTTCATCACCAATTGAGGCAAAACTTCTAGCCGATTCAACTCCAAACATGTTAGTTATATCTGTCAATCTTTCTATGATTTTAGTCTGAATCTTTAATTGTTTCTTTTTGAAATGTTTTTGTGGAATTTATCATGATGATATATTGGAAAGCATTCTTCTTCTTGTATTTTCAGAGTTGAAAGTGTCTTTGACTTCATTGATAGTTAGGAACACAAACACACTCAAATTCTGCTTAGTTTTCAATTCTTATTCTTGTTCTTGTTATAGTTCATTGATTGTTATCACATACTTAGGCTTTGGTGAAAATGTAGCCTATTTGGTTGGATTTCCCACAAAAGATTAATGGGGAAAAAGGAGTTAAATAATTAACTATCTCTTAGTCATTGGTACATTAGAGGTTGCATTTAGTTATGCATATTTTTTTCTTTTATGGAAATATATAATAAGGAAAAGTTTTCACCGGTGCAAAAAATGCATCTCTATCCATTAATTTCATAAAGTATCATACAAGGTAAATCCCTTTGAAAAATAGTATGAAGAGAGTTATTTAGTTGGAAATAGTGGAGACAGATTTTTGACATGCTGCATATACAACATGAAATTGTGGTTTCATGAGCATAGTTAAAAGAAGATTAAGCTATTAGGGCATTCGATTTTTTATGAAAAAAATTGTTTCCACGATACTATCAATGCTCCTCCAATTAATTACTCAATCAATGGTAATAACTACAACATGGGATATTACCTTGCTGATGGAATATATCCAAAGTGGGCAACATTTGTGAAGACAATTCTATCTCCGTAAGGAGGAAAAAAAATATATTATTTGCAAAAGCCCAAGAGGCGTATAGGAAGGATGTTGAGCATGCATTTGGAGTACTACAGGCACAATTCGCAATTATTCGTGGACCTGCATGATTTTCTATCCTGAAATGTCCCACAAAATCATGAAAGCATGCATAATTCTCCATAACATGATTGTCGAAGATGAGCGAGATGAAAATGAAGCGGTAGACTTCAATTATGAACAAATTGATGAAGTGAATAATCCTCCTATACAACTGTCACGTGAGCATGCAAATGGATTTATGGCATTCATCCAAAGTCATCAACGCATTAGAGACCAAGAAATCCATTATCAACTCCAATCAGACCTTATCAATCATTTATGGCAATCACATGGCGAGTCGTAGGAACTTCAAGTGTGAGTTTTTATTGTACTTTCATATGAGACTAGTGCTTGTTTCTTTATATCTATGAACAACTCTAGTTTTAGCTTTATCTGTAAATAATTTTTTAAGATAACTTGGTGAAGCATTTACTGCTAAAGATACCTTAAAAGTACCCTTCAAATCTGAAGGCAAGGGCAGGTTCATGACAGCCAGCTTTAAGTTCAAAGCACTGTCTGAATTAGACCGTTAATGAGACCCAACTTCTACTTAAACTAGTTATCTATACTGTTTGAATTCTGTTTTATGGTACTAGTAATATTCTATTGTCACTTGGTATCAGAATAGAAAGCTATGTAATTTCTATTCAGAGAAAAATGTAATGGGAAGATCTTGTGTATGTGATCCATGTAGTAATGCAGACTTGGCAAATGAAAAATTTTGAGTGACATGCATATGTAGAGGCTTTATTTTGAGGGTTGTTGCTGGGTACAAAACATGGTAGTTAATGGTAGTTATTTGAAAACATAAAGAAAGAATAAAGAAAACATAAAGAAAGAATATTTAAATGAAGTTGTAAAAAAAATAGAATGTTTGATGTTTGGTATATTGTAAAATGAGGTGTTAAAATTGTAAAAGTAGTGTTTTGAGATTGTAAATACTAAAATTTTTACAATTGTTGATGAGAATGCTGTTAGAGAATCTCTTGATGGAAATATGAGTATACACAGTGGAAAAATTAACGGATCTACTTCATTCACAATTGATAATATATGCCATGTAAGTTTCAGAATTAGAGAACAAGAGAGTGTACCTTGAAGCAGTAAAATTCAAAAATGAAGATCAAAAGTTCTTGAGAAGACTTTCAATCTTCACTCCAATTCCACTTGATGCCCAAGAAGTGTAGTCTCTCAATCAGTTATATGTGTATGTTCTAGAGAGAATGAAAGAGTGTCCAACACACACATACATACCATTTCATGTTCATATAAAATTCTATATGTTTCTTTCCTAATAACTGATTATCTAATTGGGCTAGCCTTTTGGGCCTTCCCAATTGGGCTTTAGTATGTGGCTTGGAGTGGGACAAAAACGAGACTAGCTCCAATGGGTCTTGGGCTTTTTAGTCAACTCTTGACAAGTCCAAAGTTACCATTAATTATATTTAATACCACTATATAAATATAATTGTACTTTAGGCCTTATTAATAAATTATATCCCAAGACTTTATTATACATGCAACCCCTTCATAAAATATTCATAGTAATACAAAGTCATTAATGAAGACTGCCACTTTGTAGATTACTACATTTTAATCCTTGAGTACCCAATTAAATCCTTTAATTTATTCATCATATATTTACGAAATACAATTTCATTAATATATACTTATGTAACTATTTACTAAAGTAGTTAGGCCTAACATTCTGAATAACAAACCCATTAAACTTATCTCAAGGGAATATTTTATATCTCCGTTAAGAGACTATGAATTCCATCTTGAGAATATATGTTCGATTAACA
This sequence comes from Quercus aquifolioides, assembly GCA_019022515.1. Classification (NCBI taxonomy): domain Eukaryota; kingdom Viridiplantae; phylum Streptophyta; class Magnoliopsida; order Fagales; family Fagaceae; genus Quercus; species Quercus aquifolioides. The sequence continues at coordinate 32,538,413 of CM032336.1, forward strand.
CTAAATGTGGCTACCCAACATACTGAGGTTTTGACCGTTACTTTAGATCTCACTCCTAATATATCAAAGCAACCTACACTTCATGATCAGGTCCACTATTCTCTCAGGATTAAGATTTCATGTGAATAAAAGTCATGAGATTTATTATTCATTTGACAGTCATTAGGAGAATAATAAATCTCATAGTGTTCCAGTTCAATATGTTTTAACTCTTAAAACATATCAACATATCAACTAGAAGTCTCCACTTCTATGATCAAGATAAATTATCTTAGTTGATATGTTATAGTCTTCGCAGATGAAATGTCCAATTTCATTACCGACTACGAACTAAAATTTCGAGTTTACAAAGAACTTGTAATTTATATCTTCTGTGACTTTTCACATAAATCACATACTATGCATCTCGTGGACTATATGATAATGTCCGAATATTCATGTTACCATTATTTCAAATAATAATAAAACAAATTTACTAATCACAACATTAAGTCATACATAATGTCATACATAGCATCTTACAATAAGATTTTAGGGCACTAATCCTAACAATCTCCCACTTGCCCTAAAGACTATTGTGCACTAATCTAACTCCCATTCTCTCCAAATGTGACTCGAAAGTCCTTTTAGGCAAGGCTTTGGTAAAGGAATCTGCTAGATTATTTACACTTTCAATCTTTGCCACCACCACATCTCCATGAGCAATGATGTCTCGAATGATGTGGTACTTTCTCTCAATGTGCTTTCCTTTCTTATGATTCCTTGGATCTTTGGATTGTGCAACCGCTCCACTATTGTCGCCAAACAATGTAATGGGAAGTTGCTCCATTCTCACTACACCAAGATCATAAAGGAATTTCTTGAGCCATACAGCTTCTTTTACTGCTTCACAAGCAGTAACGTACTCAGCTTCCATGGTGGAGTCTACAATACAAGATTGCTTGACACTCCTCCAAGTTATGGCTCCACCTCCCAAGGTAAAAACACATCCTGAAGTAGATTTTCTAAAATCTAAATCTGATTGAAAGTCTGAATCTGTATAGCCAATGGGAATCAAATCCCCACATAGGTAAACAAGCATATAATCTCTCATTCTTCGAAGATACTTAAGAATGTGCTTTACAACTTGCCAATGTTTTGATCCTGGATTTGATTGATATCGGCTGACCATACCAACTGAATAACAGATATCTGGTTTAGTACAAAGCATGGCATACATGAGACTTCCTACAACAGAAGCATAAGGAACTTGTCTCATCATATTTTCTTCCTCTTGTGTCTTAGGCCTTTGGTCATCAGATAGAGGAACTCCATGTCTGAAAGGAAGCAATCATTTCTTGGAGTTTTGCATGCTAAACCGTTCTAGAACCTTATCTATATATCCAGCTTGTGATAAGCCTAACATCTTATTCTTGCGATCTCGCCAAAGCTTGATCCCTAGAATAAAGTTAGCCTCACCCAAGTCCTTCATATCAAATTGACTTGACAACCATACCTTTACTGATGACATTACCCCTACATCATTCCCAATGAGTAGAATATCATCAACATAAAGCACTAGAAACATTACTACTTTATCTTGATGTCTTTTGTACACACATAGTTCATCAAGATTTTGTTCAAAACCAAATGACTTGATTGCTTGATCAAATCTGATGTTCCATGACCTAGATGCTTGCTTAAATCCATAAATGGACATTTTCAACTTGCATATCATATGCTCTTGGTTCTTTGCTATGAAACCTTCTGGTTGCACCATATAGATTTCTTCTTCAAGATTGCCATTTAGAAATGCAGTCTTGACATCCATTTGCCAAATCTCATAATCATAATAAACAGCAATGGATAAAAGAATTCTGATAGATTTAAGCATTGCTACTAGTGAAAAGGTTTCTTTGTAATCAATACCTTCTTTTTGTGTATACTCTTTAGCCACCCTTCTCTTCCTATTGTAAACCCATTTGCAACCAGCAGGTTTAATGCCGTTAGGCACCTTTACAAGATCATAAACTTGATTGGAATACATTGAATCTAATTCTGATTTCATAGCTTGGACCTAATGATGTGCATCTATATCATTCCTTGCCTCTTCGTATGTGTAGGGATCCGATTCAGCCTCTTTTAAGATAGCTTATAAGTTTCTCCCAAACTTATAAATCTTATAGGAGGCCGAACAATTCTCCTACTACGACGAGGCAACTGTGTACTAGCCATCTCATGAGTAGTATCTTGTGGTGTATCCGATACAACCACATCATCTCTAGTTTTATCTATTGGTTACAAGTTCATTCATTTCAGCCAACACAACACTACTTCTAGGAGTATAATCATTCATATAGTCATTTTTCAAGAATTTGGCATTTGTGCTAACAAACACTTTATTCTTTTTATGACTATAGAATAAACCTCCAACAGTTCCTTTTGGATACCCTACAAAGAATACTACTTCTGTTTTAGACTGTAACTTGTCAGACTTTCCTTTCAACACATGTGCTGGACAACCCCAAATATGGAGATGTCTCATACTAGGCTTACGCCCATTCCACAACTCTATAGGTGTTTTAGGAACAGACTTCGAAGGTACTAAATTCAAAAGATACATTGCAGTATTTAAGGCATATCCCCAAAAGGAAATTGGTAGAGTCGAATAACTCAACATGGACCTAATCATATCTACAAAAGTCCTATTCCTTCTTTCCGCTACACCATTTTGTTGTGGAGTTCCAGGTGCAATCAATTGGGATACAATCCCATTTTTAGTTAAGTAATCCTTAAAAGCCCCAAGAAGGTATTCGCCACCACGATCAGATCAAATGGCCTTTATGCGTTTACCTAATTGATTCTCAACTTCAGTCCTAAACTCTTTGAACTTTTCAAAACTTTTGGACTTCCATTTCATTAGGTACACATAACCAAATCTAGAGTAATCATCAGTAAAAGTAATGAAATACTCATAGCCACCTCTTGCTTAGATTGATATAGGACCACATACATCTGAATGTACTAGTTCTAGCACATCTTAGGCTTTTCTACCTTTTGCATTAAAAGGTCGTTTGGTCATTTTGCCTTTCAAATAAGATTCATAAACTGGAAAATCATAAAAATCTAATGGCTCTAAGAGACCATCTTTGATCAGTCTTTGAATTCTGTTTGAATTAATATGACCCAAACGCAAGTGCCAAAGATATGCATCACTAGTAGAAGGAAATTTTCTCTTTAATGATTTCACATGAGAGCTATTATCTAATTCAGAATTATATAATTCATGCTTATCAGGAGTTAAAGTATAAAGACTATCCACAATATTGCCAGAACAAATAAACACTTTACCCTTCTTTATTACAACATTGTCTTTAAGGATAACATAATATCCATGTTTACTTAAATAAGTTGTAGAAATTAAATTCCTACGAACATTAGGTACATATAGACAGTCTTCCAATATTAAAACCCTAGACTCAAAGCATAAATTAAACACTCCAACAGCTACAACCGGAATCCTGCTCCCATCAGCCAATGTAAGAAACAATTCCCCTTTATTAAGCTTTCTAGTCTCCTAGAACCCCTGCATAGAATTGCAGATATGATTAGTACAACCTGAATCCACACACCAAGAATCTATTGGATTCTGCACTAAAACATATTTCAAGGAGGAATGAAATTTTCATACCTTTATTCTTGGCAGCCTTGAATTTTGGACAATTTCTCTTCCAATGTACTTTCTCACCACAATGGAAACATTTTCCTTTGATCTTCTTTCCTTTGTCGGAACCCCTAAGGCAATTTGTTTACAACCTTGCTTGGTGAAGCCCTTCTTCTTCTTCTTCTTACCCTTGCCTTTCGACCTAGGTTGAGAAGTAGAAGCTTCAGCCATATTAGCATCAACAATAGAAGTACCAAGAATGCCTTCCACCACTACCAATTCATTTATTAATTTAGACAAAGAATAAATCTTTTTGTTCATGTTATAATTGAGTCTGAATTCCTCGAATGATTCCGGTAGTGACTAGAGTATCATATCTACTTGGGATTCTCTATCAATATCGGCACCTAAAACCTCTAATGTATTCAGATTAGAGATCATTGTAAGACAATGCTCCCTCACTGAACCGCCTTCAGCAATTTTGGTATTATAAATTTGCCTCATGGTTTCTTGCCTTGTAGATCGACCTTGCTCACTAAACATCTCCTTCAGACTGAACATTATGTCCGAAGCTAGTTCTACATCCTGCATTTGATGCTGTAGAACATTTGAGATAGATGCTAGGATGTAGCACTTGGCCATTTAATTAGATTTCTGCCAACAATCATATCATTATTTTTCCTCAGGAGGAGCATCTAATGAAGGAAAGCTAGGACATGATTGACTAAGCATATATTTGTGCTCTTCAGCTATAAGAACAATGTCCAAATTTCTTTTCCAGTCAACATAGTTGGATCTAGTCAGTTTGTTTTGATGAAGAATAGTAACAAGTGGGCTAAAAGATGCCATGTTCAAATTTAAAAATAATAAACATGAATATAATAAGTAAATTGGACATCATCAATTTAGCATATAAACATATAGCATGGAACCTTAATAAAACCATAATATAATATATGCAACGACAACCCAATCCCATATTCAATATCCCTCAGCATAGAGTGAATATAAAATACTATGATTGATTGAGAACTATTCTCATTATTAATGCTATCATAATAACTCTTATCAAACACTAATAATATACCATTAAACATTTGGCCTCTAAATAATTATAGTAAGAACTTAGAATAGAGAATACTATAATATTTAGTCTAGTGTATACCATTGTCTAGAATCATGTGTAGCCACATTTCATCCCCTGAACAGGTTTATTTTGTAGTACCATGATACAAAACACCCTCCACATGGATTGCAAAGCTCAAGGCTAAGACAAGGATCAAACTACTATAAACCAAGAAATTCAATCTTGTAGTACCATGAAATAAATACTCTCCGCATGGAATGCTAAGCTCGAAGCAAAGACAAAGTATATATTTCATACTACTATGAATCGACAATAGAGGCCGTAAGATCCAACCCTTGTATCTCTCTCCCACTAGATGTTTTAAATTAAAAGTTTTTATTTTGTAAACATGTGTAAACCAATCACACACAGCCTTGCACTTTATACATATGAAAACACTTAGAAAAAGTTCAAAATTCCCTTCGGTGGCATTTTCGCAAGAATCTCGCGACTAAGCTCTTCTTGTGAAAATGAAATAGTGAAAACACAAAATTTAGACAGAAACTTTCGCTACTGTCTCGCTTTCGTATCGTAACTAAGCTCTTCCCGCGAAATTGAGTTAAGGCAAAATAGTGAAAACTCAAAAATTCAAACAAAAACTTTCGATACTGTCTCACGACTGTTTCGCGAGTAAAGCTTACTCGCGAAAAGTTTTGTGCTTCAAAAGCATTTTTCGTGAGTAATTTCGCGAGAAGCTAACCCAAGAAAAACCCGTGTTTTCAGTTTCTGAAGGAAAAATCTAAACAATTTTCTACAGTTTTTCCATGAACAATCAATCACCATATGAACATGATATATAGAATTTGTTTGTTTTTAGACCCCTTAAAACACAACTGGATTAACTTAGTTAATTAGCCAAGTTATTACTTAGTCCAAATTTCAGATCTAGGTTAACACAATCATATAATCATATCATGTAAAGTGCGGAAAATAAAGAACACACGATATGATAATCCAAGAAAACCAAACCGGTAAAAACCTAGGGAGGATTTAACCTAGCTATCCTCAAGGTAAACCTGAATTCACTATAAAAGAATCGAAGTTTGTACAATAGCGACTTAGACCACTAACATCCTATTGCTACCTACCAGTAGAAAACTTACTAACACGACCATGTGCAAGCTCTGAAACCACAGACTCCTTTTTTGGATTCTCCAGCAAGTACAAGCACTCATGCTTGCGTATCTTTAAGCTCTTTAGTGCAACAACTAAATGATCATTAAACTCTCAATGAAATCTCCTTCTTGATAATCGTAAGCATGTGTGAAGGCAACCACCTCTCAGATCTCACAAGAGATTCACACACACAACAAAAGAGTAACAACCTTAGAGAGCCTTTGGGTACAAAACCCTAAAAATAATAAGAGGCACACACGACATTTTTATCTCTCTAAAAGCTCTCAAAAACGTTTTAGGGTTTCCCTTATATATATGAGTGTTTTACTTGAATCCTAAGACATTTAAGTAGAGTTTGGGCTGAACTGGAACTCTGCAAAAAAATAAATTTGCACATGGTTCAATCGATTGAGTCTATTTTTTGATCGATCGAGCCTTGCAGATTTAGTCCAATAAATTCTGCAATCACTCGATTCCAATTTTACAAATAAACATACTTTGAGCAAGCCTAAACCTAGACTCTATGTTTTGATCATGGTTTGCCAACATAATACAAATTGAAGTTCTAATACATTAGTTCCTAATTTCTTAGAACCCAACAGAATTTGATATCAAAAATGAATTTCATTGATGCTATAACCTTAAAGCTAAATTTAACAAACTTAAATTCAAATTTAAACAACATCATAACATCAATATCAGTTTTCATCAAATCATAGTTTCAACAACCATGCAGAAAATTAAATACATATATAATCTTCTAACATCATGAAACTATTATCTCTAATTCCAAAACTCACAAAACATGTCATACAAATTGGAAATTGAAGACCGCTCTGATACCATTTGATGGAAATATGAGTGTACGCAGCCTAAAAATTAACGGATCTACTTCATTCACAATTGATAACATATGTCATGTAAGTTTCAGAATTAGAGAACAAGAGAGTGTACCTTGAAGCGGTGAAATCCAAAAATGAAGATCAGAAGTTCTTGAGAAGACTTTCAATCTTCACTCCAATTCCACTTGATGCCCAAGAAGTGTGGTCTCTCAATCAGTTATATGTGTATGTTTTAGAGAGAATGAAAGAGTGTCCAACACACACATACATACCATTTCATGTTCATATAAAATTCCATACGTTTCTCTCCTAATAACTGATTATCTAATTGGGCTAGCCTTTTGGGCCTTCCCAATTGGGCTTTAGTATCTAGCTTAGAGTGGGACCAAAAGAGAACAAATAAGACACTAGCTCCAATGGGCCTTGGGCTTTTCTGTCAACTCTTGACAAGTCCAAAGTTACTGTTAATTATATTTAATACCACTATATAAATATAATTGCACTCTAGGTCTTATTAATAAATTATATCCCAAGACTTTATTATACATGCAACCCCTTCATAAAATATTCACAGTAATACAAAGTCATTAATGAAGACTGCCACTTTGTAGATTACTACATCTTAATTCTTGAGTACCCGGTTTAATCCTTTAAGTTATTCATCATATATTTATGAAATCCAATTTCATAAATATATACTTTAGTAACTATTTACTAAAGTAGTTAGGCCTAGCATTCTAAATAACAAGCCCATTAAACTTATCTCAAGGGAATATTTTATATCTCCGTTAAGAGACTATGAATTCCATCTTGAGAATATATGTTCCATCAACATTAAATGTGGCTACCCAACATATTTGAGGTTTTGACTGTTACTTTAGATGTCACCCCTGATATATCAAAGCAACCTACACTTCATGATCAGGTCCATTATTTTCTCAGGATTAAGAATTCATGTGAATAAAAATCGTGAGATTTATTATTCATTTGACAGTCGTTAGAAGAATAATAAATCTCACAGCGGTCCAGTTCAATATGTTTTAACTCTTAAAACATATCAACATATCAACTAGAAGTATCAACTTCCATAATCAAGACAAATCATCTTAGTTGATATGTTATAGTCTTTACAGAAGAAATGTTCAATTTCATCGCCGACTACGAACTAAAATTCTGAGTTTATAAAGAACTTGTGATTTAGATGTTACCATTATTTCAGATAATAATAAAACAAATTTATTAATCACAACATTAAGTCATACATAATGTCATACATAGCATCTTACAATAGGATTTTAGGGCACTAATCCTAACATCTCTTTTGCTGAAAAATAGAGTTTAAAGAATCTTCTTTTGCTTTCTGGTTTGTCATTGATGAAATTTCTAAGCAATATATCAGATTATCAGAATAGGTTTTGAATGAATTTACAGCCACCCATACATGTTACAACTTTGGAATATCACTCACACAAAGAATATATAAAAAAATTATGAGCATAGCTTTGAACTACAGACCTTTATTGATAAAGGTATTTTTAGATCTACAAAACTGACAACACGAAGCATAAGCGAACGGACCAAATGTCTGATTGTTTAGCCTGACAAGCCCACCTTGCAACATAGTAGATGGTCTTATTAGGCTAACGACATAACAGAACTGATGAACACATTTCCGTAAGCAGATGGATCCAAAGGAAGCAAACCTCAGTTAGACGAACCTCAATATGGACGAACCCAATAAAGTGGACGGGCCTTAGGTGAACGGACCCAAGAAAGGGGGAAGCACAGTACTCACGTGGTTCCCACGTGGCTAGAAGTGCTCATCAAGAATCCTGATATGGAAAAGCCTTGCACCCTACGCCCAACCATAATTTGATGGAGAGTCCTCCCCATAAGGAAAGGCCTTCCTCCTTAAGAAATTAAGGTCAAATCTACACCACTATATAACCCCTAAAACCCTCTTTCACAAAGGTACGCATAATTTACCCCAGTTTCCGCACTCTAGAGTTGTGAAAAGTTCTCTAACTTGACCTTCGGAGGGTATTTGGCCTATACCACACCGGTACTCTTTGTAAGATCTTTTTTTTTTTTTTTTTTTTTTTGGAGCAGGTCTTGTATCGAGTTCGTGAGGACTGTGTGACTTACTAATGATTTTTTGGCATCATTAGTTGGCACCGTCTGTGGGGAATACAAGTAATCAATCATTACTTTATCCCTGAGACAAAAGGTCGTACGGTCCATTCTCAATCAATGGCATCAGCCAGCCAAGAAATTGGAAATCCCCCCACTGCTGTAGAATGGCAACTACAAACACTCTCGGCTGTGATTGAGCGACTTACTCAACAAAATAAAGCCCTTATGCTACAAAACCTAGCGTTGGAAGTGCAAATTGAGCAGTCGCAAGAACATCAAGTCTTATCGCATGATCAACATAGAAGTGGTCATAATCACTATCCACCCCTTTGAAATATTACATAAGGGAAAAGCAAATAGAAGAGAAGTAAGACTGACGACAACAATACTGTAGGACGACGAACGATTGGCCAAAGAGAAGTCAAGAGGCCTAGACACTCTAACAGCTGACCCATTCGCTTCACCCCACTAAACGCTCCTATCGACCATATACTTACACTTATCAAAGACGACCCCATGTTGGAATGGCCGAGGAGGATGAAAGGGGATCCAAGCAAGTAATCAAAGCACAAATATTGACATTACCACCATGATCATGGACATGACACGAAGGAGTGTTATGATTTGAAACGACAAATAGAGATCCTTGTAGGTCAAGGGAAGTTGCAGCGATTTGTTAGAAATGGACCTAGGATACAACATTTGCAAGAACTAGAGCAACCCAACAAGACAGAAGATCAACCCTCCACGCATTAAGAGCTACAACCTCAACATACCACCTCCTCCTAGTTAAGGTCCCTATGGAGTACAGTATAGGATAATCCAGAGGAGCTCAAGCTGATACACGAAAGTACTACGTGGCTATGCCCAACATGGATAAACAATTGCCCATCATGAACATTGAAGACCAAAGATTGACGGTAGGACCAACTAAGGAACTGAAAGATGACCCTTTGGACGACAACCACCCTATAAGAGACACTTGAATGGCAGAGGCTACCTCACCCTTAGAATGCCAAACGCTTGAAGAAGTACACTTCTTGCAACTATGTTTACATTTACTCTGCATACATTTCCTTTTCATATATTGTTTGTAAGTTTCATGTTTTGACGCAACACATAGTTTAAAGTTATTTGTTTATTTGAGACTTAACTTTTTTTTTGGTACAAGCTTTGCCATTTAAATAGAAGTATTTTCTCTACTTGCGATTTTCAAAAAAAAAAAAAAGCGAACGACCAATACTGCCTACCCTTCTACAATGTCTTCGAGGTGGTGAATGATTAACTCAAGTACCGATCATCCAAGTTACCAAGGTGACAAACAATCTGAGAGATCGTCTATGGATGATCAACTCAAGTAGTGAAGGCAAACATGGAAGGGGGGGGGGGGCAACAGACGAGGAATATTTGTACAATGCATCGGCTTAAAATATCACCTCCCAAGGTGAACACTTGAATATCATCTCTCAAGGTGGACGTATGACCAAAGTCGCCTATGGGTGGATGGTCACTATACTAAGTTATCTACGGGTAGACGCACGGCTAAAGTCGCCTATGGGTGGACGGTTGCTACACTAACTCACCTATTGGTAGACGCATAACCAAAGTTGCCAATGGGTGGACGGTCACTACACTAAGTCACCTACGGGTAGACGCATGGCCCAAGTCGCCTATGGGTGGACGGTCACTATACTGAGTTACCTACGGGTGGACGCACAACCAAAAGTCCCCTATGGGTAGACGGTCACTACACTAAGTTGCTTACTGGTGGACGTATGACCACAATCACCTACAGGTGGACGGTCACCATACTAAGTCGCCTACAAGTGGACGACCAAATTGATGACGAGGCACCAAAATTTAGTCACCCCAATTTGTCCATTACCCCAAGTGGACGACCAAAAAGGTGACGAAGCACCAAAGTTTAGTCACCTCAATTAGTCCACAAGCCCAAGTGGACGACTGACAAGGTGACGAGGTACCAACACTTAGTCACCTCAACAAGTCCACGACCCAAAGTGGTCAACCAAAAAAAAAATGATGATATACGTGAATGACATACGTGCCATAATGTCAACTCTGGCGGGATCATACTTGAAATCTATAGGGATATTTTAAGACATAATTTGCTTAAAACTTTGAGTCAGCGACATATGTGTAATGTCAAAATGATGTTTTATGGCACACGAATTTTAGGCTCACAAGCTGAAAAAATAACGCACACCTATAATTAGGAGTGTAATTGTTTTATTAGACATTAATGTGGTTTTCAGTTTGGAAACATCGACTAAGCCAGTCGAAAGAGTTATTGGAAACCTTAGCTACTTGAATGGCCTTAAGCAAACCAATTATTTTCTAATAATAAAGCTTGTTTACTTTTTGGATGTGATCTGATAAAATATATATATATATATACACAAAACATTTAGAAAAGGTGACGAAGACTGAAAAGGTGATGAAGTGGAAGACTAAACTTAGTCACCACATACTCATTCACTACAGTTCTATACAGACCTAGTTTCTCACGCCGCTAGGGTTTTTCTCTTGCTAGGGTTCCCTTGTGCCGTGTAGAATTCCTGTCCCTAACTTGGTTTAGGTCTCTGTTCCCTTCAGTTTTCCTAACGCTGATAGGACGGTGGTGTGGATTCTTTGTAATCCTTGTTTCTTCCAGACGCTGGGCTTGTTCTCTTGTTGGTTTTCAATGGCAGGATTAGAAGATATGTGGTCTCGTTTCTCCTTGACCGAAGAAGAGGAGGGGGGCGCTGATGTACCAAGACAGGGCAGTAAGGACGTTCATCGTCTCGCAAGAAAATTCTTCACTAAGCGGGTTGTGATGCAGAGGCAGTGGCACTTACGTTCAAACCTCTTTGGAAACTTATTGGTGAACTCAAAATCAGGGACGTGGGAGGGACTATCTTACTCTTTGAATTTGAGGATGTGTTGGACTTAAAAAGGGTTTTAGAGTTCGAACCTTGGTCTTATGATAAACATTTGGTGGCTTTTGAACGGGCAGTGGATGCGGAATCAGCACCCTCCTTGCCTTTCTCAAAAACGGTGTTTTAGGTGCAACTCCATAATATACCCGAACGATGTTTAACCCAAGAAACAGGAGAGGGAGTGGGTAATATGCTGGGGACTACAATCCAAGTGGCTGACCCTGAGGACGATGGTTTAGGTAGTGAGTTTCTTTGGGTGTGTGTGGCTCTTGATATCTCTAAACCTCTCCCACGGTGCTGCAAACTACGGTCTGAAGGTGAACATATTGGCTGGGTGCTTCTGAAATTTGAGCGCTTACCGAACTTCTGCTACTGGTGTGGTAGAGTTATTCATAATGAGAGGGAATGTGAGCTTTGGCTTCGGGGTAAGGGAAATTTGAAGAAAGAAGATCAATAGTACAGTGAATGGCTTCGAGCCGATACAGTGAGATCTTTCCGAAAATCAGTAGTGACCGTGGCTGGTTGTGCTAGAGGGAAAACACCATGGAAAAAGGGTCCTGCAATGCCCAAGAAACCTTGTTCCCAATCTGCAACAGTGGTCTACAATTAGGATAATCCATGTTCACTTTCAGTTCCTATAGCGGAGCATATCATGGTGGATGTTGAGAGTATGGATCACGGTAACAAGAGTGTGGGATTCTCTCCATTGCTCAGTAATGTTTCTGCCTCTAATACCAACTTGTGTTTGAATATTGATATGGTTCATAGCTCCTTGGATTGTCTTAGAAGTAGTACGTAGGTTCTTCCTGAGTTGAAAGCATAAGAGGGTACTGCTACTCCTAATCATAACAGCCCTTTCTCTGGCATGAATGATGTATTTGCTTTTAATGCTACCAAGGGGCAATTATGTGATATTTCAAACAAGTTGAGTACAGATAGTGCCACAGTTTCTGCAAGGAAGTGGAAGAAGATAGAGAGGAGTGGGAATAGTGACAGTGAGGGGATTAGAATGACTGAAGTAGAAGACCGTCGGCCAAGTTTGGATGTGGCAAATATGAAACAGTCAAAAAGAAAATGTGGAGGAAAACAGAGTGAAGAGGATAAAGAAAATGAGCAGGTGGTTGCTGGGTACCAGCACCACCGATATCAATGAGTTGCTTAAGCTAGAACTGTCGTGGGCTTGGGAACCCACAGACAGAAGACGAACTCGTTAACTTAATTGGTAACAAAGCTCCCAAAATGGTTTTCTTAATGGAAACCAAAGTTGACAGAGATGTTATTGAAAAGATAAAGAGGAAGATTCAGTTTACAGATTGCCACGTTGTGCCATGCCAAAATAGGGGAGGGGGTTTGGCTCTCCTATGGACAGATACGCTTACAGTTGATGTGCTCTCTTCATCTAAGCACCATATTGATGTAGTAATTGACCAAGGGGTGGATGACGCTTGGCGGTTCATGGGTTTTTATGGAAACCCTGATACCGCCAACCGGGAAGATTCCTGGTCATTATTAAAAGCTTTGAGTCGACGATTAACACTTCCATGGATTGTTTTGGGTGATTTTAATGAAATTCTAAGGATGGAAAAGAAGCAAGGCTGGCTGGACAGACCGGAGAGACAAATGCAAGGGTTTAGGGATGCGTTGGATGTGTGTGGTCTTAAAGATTTAGGTTTTAATGGCTTCCCTTTCACTTGGTGCAATAGAAGACCGGGCATTCAAAACACTTGGATTCGGCTTGACAGAGGAGTAGCCACCATTGATTGGATTCTAAGGTTTCCTACCTCTAGAATTCACCACTTGGATGCTTTTCACTCGGATCACAAGCCCATTATCTTGATCTCAGATTCTGAAGCAAAGAGATTTTACCGGAAGGGACGACCCTTTTGCTTCGAAGCCATGTGGTTGAAGGAAAAAAATTGTGAAGGGGTGATTAAGGAGTCATGGAGTGGCTGCCTGGGGTTGTCTCCATTGAGTATAGTATCTATTAAACTAATCACCTGTCAAGACAATTTGCAAAGGTGGAACCGGGAGGTTTTTGGCCATGTTAGACTCACTTTGGCAAAGAAACTCCAGGAGTTAACCAAGGCGGATGAGGCAAATTTGTATAGGTTCGATCCAACCTATATCTATCAACTTCATGATGAAATACAAGTGTTGAAAAATAGAGAAGAAGCCATGTGGCAGCAACGGTCCCACACGGATTGGCTGAAAGGGGGTGATCAGAACAGTAGGTACTTCCATTGTAGGTCTAATCAGAGAAATAAATGCAATTTTATATTGGGTTTTGAAGATGACAATGGGGTGTGGTCTAAGGATGAAGGCCGAATGGGTGAGCTTGTTGAGGAATACTTTTCCAACCTTTTTTCCACATCTAATCCTTCCGGCTTTAACGATATTTTAGAAGGTATTTCTCCCACTGTCACGGAAGACATGAACACTAGCCTTAACCATGAATACACTACAGCTGAGGTAGTTCAAGCTCTTCACCAAATGGCACCACTCACTGTACCGGGCCCTAACGGTATGTCCCCTTTTTTTTACAAATCTTTTTGGCATATTGTGGGTGATGATGTCACAAATGCTGTTTTGGCGGTCTTGAATTCGGGTATTATTCCTGACTCTATTAACACCACTTTCATATCCCTCATCCCTAAGATTCAGAACCCAAAAAAAGTCTCTAACTTTAGGCCTATTAGCCTGTGCAATGTGTTTTATAAACTTATATCAAAAGTTTTGGTTAACCGCTTGAAATTGGTTTTGCCTTATGTAGTCTCTGATTCTCAAAGTGCTTTCCTTTCGGGTTGCCCTATCACTGATAATGTCCTGGTGGCTTTTCAGACTCTCCACTATCTTAAGCAAAAACACAAGGGAAGTTGGGTTTCATGGCTCTCAAGCTTGATATGAGCAAGGCTTATGACAAGGTAGAATGGGTTTTTCTTGAGAAAGTCATGCGGCATTTGGGGTTTGGTGGTAAATTGGTTCCAACCATCATGTCATGTATCAAGTCTGTTTCTTATTCTATGCTTCTTAATGGGGCACCTGTTGGCAATATCAAACCCTTCAGTGGCCTCCACCAAGATCCTTTGTCCCCATATTTGTTCTTACTTTATGCTATTGGGTTACAGGGCCTATTACACACAGCTGAATCTGAAGGTCGCATTCGAGGTGTTTCTATATGTCGAAATGGACCTCAGGTTTCACACCTATTTTTCGCTGATGACAGTGTTCTCTTCTGTCGTGAAAAAGAATCTAAATGCCAGGTTATCCTTGATATTTTGGCCACTTATGAAAAGGGCTCTGGTCAGAAGATAAACAAAGATAAAACCAATTTGTTCTTTAGCTCAAACACTGATCCTGACCTCCAAACCAGTATACAACAAATCTTGGGTGTCCCCTCCATCAGGAATTATGAGAAATATTTGGGTCTTCCTGCCCTTGTTGGCTGAAAAAAAAAAAAACAAAGTTTCATTTATATTAAGAAGAGAATTTGGAAGAAGCTTCAGGGTTGGAAGGAAAAGCTCCTTTCACAGGCCAGTAGAGAGGTACTCATCAAGTCCGTGATCCAAGCCATTCCCACCTATTCCATGAGTTGTTTTAAGCTACCAAGAGGGTTGATCCAAGAAATTGAGACCTTGATTCATAAGTTTTGGTGGGGCTACAATGGGGACAATAGGAAATCCATTGGGTTAAGTGGGAGCATCTTTGTGAAGCTAAGGAGGTTGGAGGTATGGGTTTCAAGGAGATAGAGAAGTTTAATGATGCTCTATTGGCCAAGCAGGTTTGGTGTATGATGAACAACCATGATTCTTTATGTTATAGGGTCTTTAAAGCCAGATTTTTCCCTAACAGTTCCATCCTTGATGCTAAGGAGCCGTCATATACGTGGAAAAGCATTTTAAGTGAGAGATATAATCAAAAAAGGGGTGGTATGGTGCATTGGTGATGGTCAGTTAGTCTACATCAGAAAGGATAAGTGGTTGCCTGATGAGGTATACAAGAAGGTTTGCTCGCCCATTCCTGCCATACCCCTCGATGCTAAAGTAAGCAGCCTCATCGATGCCAACACAGGAACATGGAGAACAGATCTAATTAACCAAAGCTTCTTGCCCCATGAAGCCAGATTGATCCTAAGCATTCCTTTAAGCATCAGACTCCCACATGACTGCCTAAGCTGGTCCCCCCTCTTCTTCGAGTCGTTTCAGCACTCGTAGCACATATAAGTTGCTGGTTTCTATTGCTTCAGCCAGCAATGCAGGTAGCTCAGATCCTAACCCCCAGAAAAGCTTTTGGAGAGGCATATGGAAGCTACGTGTACCTAGTAAAGTGAAGCACTTTGTATGGAGAGCAAGCAATAACGCTCTCCCAACCATGGCTAACCTCCTTCACCGTAAGGTGGTTCTCTCTGCCACTTGCACGAACTGCAGAATCCACGATAAAGACACCACACATGCTGTTTGGGGCTGTGAAGGAGTGAAAGAGGCATGGCAGTCTCTTAGCTGGGCCAATCTCACAAACACCTCCCCCTCCTTGGATTTTACTGACCTTATCTCTAAGTTTTTGCAGGTCCACGACGACTACAGAGCTGAAATTTTTGCTCTTATAGCATGGCTTCTATGGAACATATGCAACTTGCTACGCCTGAGCAAACCAGTCCATCTGTCGCAATCGCTACCTTCCTTAGCTGGTGGCATGCTTCAAGACTTCATCCAAGCACAAGAACCGGTCCCAAGGCCTGTAGTTACAACTCCCACAAATCGCTGGTGTCCACCTTATCAGCATTGCTACAAAACTAATTACGACGGTGCCGTTTTCAAGTCAAGCAACACTGCTGGTCTTGGAGTGGTTATCAGAGACAGCCGTGGTGATATCTTGGGAGCAATGTCAGTTTGTGTCCCACTTCCTCATTCTATACCAGAGGTGGAGGCCCTTGCTTGTCGCTATGCCGTATCTTTTGCTGTAGACCTTGGTCTTTATAAGGTTATCTTCGAAGGAGACTCGGCAATCATCACTCAGGCCATCAACAGCGGTCAATCAAGTCCAACTCTTTATGGTCACATTGTGGACGACATCCTTCACTTAACATCACAGCTGCGGTTTCACAGTTTCTGTCAGGTGTCAAGAAGCTGTAATAAGGTTGCAGATGCTTTTGCCAAGAAAGCTCGGGTTGGGTTAGAATTTAAGATTTGGGTAGATGACATTCCTGGGGACATTAAGCCCCTTGCTTTGTTTGACGTTCACTAGCTACTTGTTTTCTTTTGGTTTAATAAAAGCCCCAGTCCCACAGACTGGTTTCTCAAAAAAAAAAAAAAAAAAAAACTTAGTCACCACATACTCCACAATCTAAAGTGGAAGACTGAAAAGGTGACGAAGTACCAATACTCAGTCACCGCATATTCCACGACTTGAAGGGGAGGACTAAAAGGTGACGAGGCATTAACATGTCACCTCAACCTTGTACGAGTAATAATACTAAACATTTAGAAAAGAGTAGTCACTTCAACAATTATCAAAGTCAATCCAGAAGGAAAAGAGACGAATTAAGAGTTCATACATTCAACAAAAGTTTATATTGTCCAAAAAACAAAAGACCCATTGTCTTGAAATAGTGAATGAGAAAATAAAAGATACATAAGAAAGAAGAGAACTCAAGTCTTGGAGTCCATCTCTTCATCTTGTTTCTCCATAGCAGCACTATCCACTCCTTGCTCTACCCCGTCACTGGCCACAGTCGCCATAGAATCCTCCTAAGTAGTAATCTCAAACTTAGAAAAATCAAGATCAGGGGAGCAGAAGAAAGATATCCCCCTATGGAGAAGTTAGCCTCAACCCAAGCATTAGCTGACTTCGTCACAAAATTAATGACAAACAAGGCAAAAGGCAAGGGGGCAGCAGCCCCATGGAAGGTTTGAACGGATGGATCATCCAACAGACATGCTGGGGGGATCGGGGTAGTCCTACAATCTTTTGAAGAGGACATCAAAGAGTGCACCATCCGACTCCAATTCCCAACGGCCAATAATGAAGTAAGAATGAAGCTATACTAACGGGACTATCAACGAAGACTACGAAACCAAAGGAGAGCGAATGAAGTACCTTAGCCTTGTCAAGAGACGAACAAATCAAAAATTTTCCGTAGAATTTGTACAGGTCCCAAGGGAAGAAAAAGAACATGTTGATTGATTGGCCAAGGCTGCATCTACCGAACACATGACAATTGGTCATCACTAAGGAATTGGAAATACAAGTGATACCAGCAGGTATTGGTTGGACAATTCCAATCTCCTTCTACATTAAGAATGGGACATTTCTAGAGGACTACAACGCGTCCCAAAGGTTGAAAGTTCGGGCAACACGCGTCCCAGGGGCAGTGTACCAATGGCCTACCATGCGAAAGGATGCCAAATCCTACGTAAAAGCACACGACAAATGCCAACACTTTAGCAACAAAGTGGACGGGCCTCAAGCGAACGAACCCAAGAAAGGGGGACGCACGGTACTCACATGGTTCCCACGTGGCTGGAAGTGCTCATCAAGAATCCTGATATGGAAAATCCTTGCACCCTACACCCAACCATAATTGCGGGTCATCTACAAGGAAGACCATCTCGAAAAATCCGAAAATTTGATGGAGAGTTCTCCCCATAAGGAAAGTTCTTCCTCCTCAAGAAATTAAGGTCAAATCTACACCACTATATAACCCCCAAAACCCTCTCTCGCAAAGGTACGCATAATTTACCCCAGCTCCTGCACTCTAGAGTTGTGAAGAGTTCTCTAAACATTTGGAGGGTATTTGGCCGGTACCACACCGGTACTCTCTGTAAGGTTTTTTTTTTTTTTTTTTGCAGGTCTGGTATCGAGTACGTGAGGACCGTGTGACTTACTGACGATTTTTTGGCATCATCATTTATTATATAGGGGGGGAAAAAGTGGCACAACTGCACAAGTAGAAATCATCATGATTGCTCATCGCCAGTAATAGACTAATTGATTGTTCACATGCATGTATGTATTCTATCTTCTTCATTTTTCTTTCATATCTAAAATTATATTATTTTTTCATCTCCTTTATTAGCGTATCATTTTTTTGCTACTTCTAATGGTACTAATTTCTACTTCCTTGACTTGAATTAAGTTACTCTTCTTCTTCACAAGTGCTTTAATTATACTACCCCGCTTCATCCATCTTGCTCTTATCTAATGATTTACAACCTCTTTATTCTTATTATATATACTTGTTAATTATTAATCTAAAATATTGAAAATATTGTATTTGTTATTTCTTGACCATTAAGTTGTACAACTCTTTAATCTTTATTGTGTCCTATTTTAAACTTACATTCCATGTAGTCAATTTTAAACCTAATTTATATATAGCCTTTAAATTATAAATTATCACTTCAGATTTCTAACTTTGCATTGACTCAATGTCTAGATCCATTCATTACAACTATATTGTTTGGAAAAAAAAAAAAAAAAAAAAAACTGTCAAACACCACAAACTAGAAACCACTTCCCACCACCATTATATTCGTATTCTATATTCATATGTCACGGAAGTTATCACTTTCTGCGTGGCCAAACAGCTTACGTATGCTATTTTAGTGGACAAAATTGCAAAATGCCCATTTTAGGCAAACTAAGCAGCGTTTTTCCCTCTTTCTCAAACTAATTAAGGAAATGCCCCTCTTTTGAAAATCGAGTTTCTCAAAATCGAGTTAGGCCCTATAGCGGCGTTTTTAAGGAGCCTATAGTGACGTTTACAGGACCTATAGTGGCGTTTTGTAACTCGATTTATATAAAATCGAGTTATAGGTAAAAAAAATTAAAAAAAATTGCCTATAACTCGATTTATTGCAAGTCGAGTTACAAAACATCACTATAAGTCCTGAAAACGTCACTATAGGTCTTTAAAAACGTTGCTATAAGGCTCCAGAATTTTTTTTTTTTATAACTCGATTTTGAGAAAATCGAGTTTCAAAAGAGGGGCATTTCCCTAATTAGTTTGAAAAATATGGCAAAATGCTGCTTAGTTTGCCCAAAAAGGGCATTTTGCAATTTTGTCCCTATTTTAGTTCTTCATATTCTTCCTAAATTTATAGCACAGATGTATAGAATTTGAAAGAAAATTATCCGGATTTTGAATTTTTATTTAATGACATGAGAAAAAGTATATATAGACAACAAAAATTTATTGATGAAATATTATGCTGATTTTTTTTTTAATCAAAATGAAATTTACATTTCATTCACTAACTTGTACTATTACATTATTGGAAATAATGATATATAAACTTTATTCAGTTGAATTTAACATTTATTAATATGTTGATTTGAAATGATTATGTGCAAGATTTTATTTTATATGCATAAATTACTAGTGCTTTTGTTAAATCAATATATCCAAAACTCTTATCTATCATGTATTTCATTTATGCCTGGCTAAAATTTATATCATGAAGCATTAGAAAATTTTTGTGTGGTCGAAGTAAATTGTTAAAAATGGAATAGAATATGATTCATTTTTGTGTGGTCGTTATTAAAATTGATTTAAACAAAATATTGGGTTTTAGATTACTGCACGGAGAATTACAACTTCTTCAATTGAGCCATTGAGGTGCATAATGTGTTAAAGTAACAATCTTTCGAAAGAGTTAGCAAAAATAATAGAAAAGGACAAGTTCATACTTCATATACAAAAATGAAAAATACACTACTCGAAAATATTTGGAAAAGTGATATGTTGTATATCTTCCCAAACTCACACAATACCTATTTTATACAATGAAAATTATTCAATAATATATTTAGTTGCAATATACCTTTCATTTACAAAAAAATATGCATGTGGATCCAGCGCATGAGATCTACATGTATGTGAAAGAAATGCATAATTAATGACATATATGAATTAATTTTTCACAGACACCTATATTTGGTATGTCAACTGCCCTAGTGATGAAAATGCATCTCATAAGTAACATTATATAAAGGCATTGACATGAAAATAAAGATCATGTTTATCTTTTGAGAACCTGATCTAATCCAACCTAATCCCAATTTTATTTTTCTGTAATTAATTATTAATCTTAAGTTTTGTAACTTAATTGATATCTTTATATTTTTTACGGAAACATCTAAAACTCAAACCCTTCACTCTCGGCCTAGCTATCAATGAATCAAAAATAAAAAAAAATTTATTAACCTTAATGATTGCAATGTAAAAAAATTGTGCAATTGAAAAAAGGAAAGCAAAAAAGTGGTATTGATTTGGTCTAACTTCTTACTAAAATATTTGTATCTTTTAGTTCATTTTTTAGCGACAGTTTATTAGATTTCAAGTTTCAACCCAGGTTTTTATCCATAGAGAAATGGAGAATAACACTGATACACAAAACTTTTTTTTTTTTTTAATAAAGAGCTTCTTACAGTAGTTTTACACTTTTACTTTTATTATTATTATTTAGTTTAAAAGTGATATAGTGAAAGTTTTTATTTTTTTGAGTAACTACTTGGTGATAAATTGGTTCAAAACTTGTAGAGAAATTTACGAGAAAGTTGACTTTTTCTCATGGTGACCGTCATGTTGATGCATGGTGTGGCGTTCTCTGATGATCGGCGACAATGAGAGTGAGGTGAGAGTGAGAGCAACGAGAGAAGGAGAGAGAAAAAATGATTAAACTATTAATTGCAAATGCTATGCACTGTTACTATAGCAATTGTACAATCACTAATATGAGTGTTTTTTTGGGACCAAAATGTGTAAAAAGAGTAACTTTTGTTATTTTACAAAACTTTACACAAGCTGATGTGGCTACTCAAACTACTTGGTGAAAAGTTGGTTCAAGACTTTTGAACTTACGGAGAAATTTACCAGAAAGTTGACTTTTTTTCATGGTGACCGTAATGTCACCCTCTCTTATCCCTTTAAATACGTACTCTCAAACAAGTTTAAATATTTCACATATCAAATAGAAGACTATGCGTGAGGAATGAGAAAGCCACTCAAAAAAAGCTTTTTATATAGCGTCAGACAAAAGCTAAGGATTCACATTCATTACTTTTGTCAATTGTCGGCTATATATATATATATATATATATATTTGTCTCGTCAAGAATCAATCTTGATTCATGACCATTTTTATCACAGTGGAATTACATGAAGCATTTTTGAGGGAAGGGAAGGAGATTTATTTTTATAAGTGAAAAGATGAAGTTTTGTAAGAAATACCAGGAGTACATGCAAGGCCAAGAGAAAAAGCTACCTGGGCTTGGCATAAAGAACCTCAAGAAGATCTTAAAGAAGTGCCGGAGTGATTTGCAGTGTCACAATGGCATTGATCGGGTCCTTGGCAACCAAACATGTCCTGACCATTGCCCAGGTAATTTGAAAAAAAGAAAAACTTTTTTACTCATTTTTGTTTTAATTTTTTATACTACAGTTTATATACTTGGATTAATTTTCTGGGTTCTTGTTCTTTTCCCTCATCTAGATCGGTCTTTTGGCTAATCTGTTGGATTTTACAAAGGTGCTGAATTTTTGCATGTGTTATTCGTTGCAAAATTTTAATCTGAAATATTGTCCATAAATTGCAGTTGTTATTTTTAAGGAATAATCACACATGCAATAGAGAACTCTCACAAATGGGCTTTTTATGTTTGATTCCTTGTTTCATTTTTATGCACCTTCAAGATCTTCTTGACTTTCTTTTCTCAGGCTTAACGTTCTTTTTCTTCTTTACTATAATCATATATAAATTTATAATGACAGCCAGCTTTGTGTGTGTGTTTGTTTGTTTTTTTAACTAATTTTTTTAAGGTAATTGATGAGTGCAGTAGAGCTTATCAGAACTAGAATTATTATTTAATATTATTTATGTTTGCAAGTCAATTGTATTTTTATATTTTAGGTTGTAGTTTATTGGGGGGCTTTTTATGTTTGATTCCTTGTTTCATTTTTATGCACCTTCAAGATCTTCTTGACTTTCTCTTTTCTCAGGCTTAACGTTCTTTTTCTTCTTTACTATAATCATATATAAATTTATAATGACAGCTAGCTTTGTGTGTGTTTGTTTGTTTTTTTAACTAATTTTTTTAAGGTAATTGATGAGTGCAGAAGAGCTTATCAGAACTAGAATAATGCTGGAGATGCAAGAAAATTATTATTTAATATTATTTATGTTTGCAAGTCAATTGTATTTTTATGTTTTAGGTCGTAGTTTATTGGGCTATTAGTATTTTAATTTGGGAAGCAAGGTTATTTTCGTAATAAGACAATTAAGGTTTCCTATCCAATTAGAACTAAAGTTTAGCAATCCTTTAAAAGTAATCTATTGTACTCCTTGAGGAGATAGTTGATATTTTGATGAATGAAAAAATAATGGCCGTTTGGTCCTTTTTTGGTTTGGTGCTGACTCCAGGTCTACCCTAGGTGTTGACTCCTAGTGATTTCCCCGCCTGGTGCTGATTCCAAGTATGGCCTAGGTGCTGACTCCTAGGTCATATCCCTTTATTTTATTGTTGTTTCAATTTTGTTCTGGTTGTCTTGCATCATTTTTGGTATCAGAGCAAACACCGATCTGTTTGAACTTTAAAGTGCAGTCAACCCAAAATTAGAAAAATCACCACAAAAAAAAATCCAGTGCAATCATTATTTCCTAACCATTGGAATACCAGCCACTACAGTAAACTAGATTTCCCAGCCAAGCAGAAAATAACTATAGTCGCCAGCCTTCAAAACCACTATCGGATACGCTGCTAGCAGCGGATCCCTTTTGCACCAGCGACCCACTACGAGCACCTTCCATCCCTACCTTATGCCGCCATGACCTTCTCTTGCTCACTGCTGTTGATCTCAAAGGTAACCCAGTACAACCCCCTCTACGTTATTCACTTCCTTTAGCCCAAAAAAAAAAACTTACCAACCCATTTTAGAGTTTTAGAGACAAACCCTTGACTGACCCATTTGTTAACAAGCACCAGTTTTTTTAAAAAAATAAAAAAATACAAGACCCAGCCCACAAAATCCAACCCTGTCAACCAGCCCAGTTCCAGCAACTATTTGAGAGAATAGTCTTAGAAGCCCATTCTAACGACTTGTCCAAAGAACATCACAGCAGCCCAGGTTCTTGTTCCAACTTTCAACTATTTGTTGACGCACTATTTTAGAGAATCATGGAAATATTAGAAGCACCTTATTTTGATGGTTATGAAACTTATCCACAAGATTTTGTCAACTTGATGAATGGGATATAGCAATTCTTTGAGCAAGTAAATTTTGCAGATAACAAAAAGGTTAAGTATGCCAAGTTGAAGTTAAGAGGTAAAGCACAAAGGTTTTGGGAGAATCTTGTGATAGGCCAAAAATGTATTGACCCCTTGTGATAAATAAATTAATTAATTAGCCAAGTTTAATTAATTAATCAAATTAACATGTAAATGCGTGGTAGCACAAACAAATCACCAATTAAACTAATTATGCAGCGAAAAATAAATTGACATAGTGATTTGTTTACGAATAGGGAAAACCTACACAGCAAAAACTCCATCGGGTGATTTTAAGGTCACCACTCTCGAAATTCCACTATTATCACTACAAACGGTTACAAGTAAAGGAATCTCATTACCTTATACCAACCTACAGTTGAACCCTTACCCCAATACCCAATTGGACTTGTTCTGCAGTAACAATTTCTCCTTTTGATGCACGGCTTACAGTACATGACTTCAATCATAAACTAGAGAAGGTTGTTGGCTGCAAAGTTCTTCAATTCATCCATGATGAAGATCAAGAAGATGCTTGGTTACAAAACCCTAAGGTGCACATACACAACAACTTCTTCAAGAATGATGAATTAGGGCAAAACTCTGTCTCCGGTCACAATTCGCTTGAACAAACTTTTGCTCAACACTTGTGCAACTTGTGTCCTCTTTGACGGCTCTTAAAATAATCGTTTTATATGTCTAGGGTTGTGAGAAAAGAAAGCCCAAACACATAAACACGGATTGGAGTCAAAACAGAACTGAAAATCTGTTTTTCGTAAATCTCGACAGATACCCTATCTGTCAAGCTGCTGTCGAGCACGAGGCTGAACAGCTCTTTATACCTCAACAGATGGCTAGCTGTCGAGCTTTAATGATACACATTTTTCAGCTTGAATCTTGGACAGACTTGAAAGACTTTAACACTTGATCTTGAAACAAGGTTTCTTGAAGTATTAAACACATTCTAGATCTACCCAAATACAAGTAAAGTGCGTTTTGTCAAAAGATTAGCCAATTACATAAAATAGTGACATATGTTCCTAACAAGTGAATCACATATGTCCTAACATCTTGAATATTTCCGCTATATGAAGTATGAACCTGCCATTAGTGTATGGGAAGATATGAAAGAAAAGCTTTGTGATGAATATTTGTCACCATACTATCGAGCTAAATATCTACCCCAATCTCAGTGTAATACTTTTCAAGTTGAAGCAAATACGATGAATCCTCATCCTCATCCCATTTCATGTCCTCAGCGCACTTTTAAACAATCTATCAAGGAATTATCTACCAAGGAATTAAAGGAATTATCTGTAAAGCTCATGGAAAATGTTCAAGACAGGATTGCTCAGATGAAGCAAAAGAAGACTCAAACTGATTCAATTAGGAAACCAAAGATACTAGATCACAATGAACTTATTGCTACCCCAATAGAAGACAACATTGATGATGATATCTTGGTCGTGGAGAATCCTCCAACAACAGCAAAGCCTAATGTTGACATAGATGTACATGCCTCGACAAGTGTTGCTTTAACATGCGTGCAAGGAAATGAATCTATTGAAGAGCAGCAAGGTGAAGAGATGGTGCCTAAAGAGAGTATTACGTTAGAGGGCGCACAGATGTGAAAGTTGAAGTTGTTGAACGTGCTTCTGATCAACCCTTCACAGTCCTTGAAGATCTACATCTTGATGAAGTCAAAGAGGTTAAAACCACAGTGCTTCCTATGGTTTATAAGGTTCAAGAAGAGATTATACTGATTCCACACATTGATTTTATTATTCCAAATGAGTTTGATGTGGTGGAATTCAAGGTTTTTCTTTTCCCTGTGCTCCCTAAGGTGATTTCAGACTTGAAGCAAGTGTTATTTGTCAACATCCTAATCCTTCAATGCTTTAAAACTTGAGGTCGAGTTTTCTCCAACCAAAGGAGAATGATGCTGGAGATGCAAGAAAATTATTATTTAATATTATTTATGTTTGCAAGTCAATTGTATTTTTATGTTTTAGGTCGCAATTTATTGGGCTATTAGTATTTTAATTTGGGAAGCAAGTTTATTTTTGTAATAAGGCAATTAAGGTTTCCTAGCCAATTAGAACTAGGGTTTAGCAATCCTTTATAAGCAACATATTGTACTCCTTGAGAAGATAGTTGATATTTTGATGAATGAAAAAACAATGGCCGTTTGGTCATTCTTTGGTTTGGTGCTGACTCCAAGTCTACCCTAGGTGCCGACTCCTAGTGGTTTCCCCGCTTGGTGCTGACTCCAAGCAAGGCTTAGGTGCTGACTCCTAGGTCATATCCCTTTATTTTATTGTTGTTTCAATTTTGTTCTGGTTGTCCTGCGTCATAGAATCAATTGTGCTAGAAGAGACAATGAAACTGCAGGCTCTAAAACATCTTTGTTATGAAAATTTTGTTCTTAGCTTGATCACCTTTTGTTTGCTTTTGTGTGTTGTGGTCCAAAAATGACTACTGTGTTTTCATTCTGGAACCTTTAAAGAATTTCCATAAAGATTAGATGACATTCTGGATTAGAAAAGTTCTATTATAAGAGGGGAAAATTGTGTTTTGGGAAGCCATGGTACTTTGTCTATTGTCATCCTGTAATCACCATTCATTTTCATTATTAATCACTTAAAATAAAACTTGCCTCAACGATTTTACTAAAAGGACTGAACTACAACTTTGTATAATTTTGGTAGATAATTACTGATCTAGATTTCAACATCTTAAGTACAACAAATGAGACTAAACAACTTAAGGATTCCTAATTCCTATTTTTCTATGGATATTTGCAGTATGTGATAGAACCTTCTTTCCTTCTCTTCTCAAGGAAATGTCTGAAGTAGTAGGTTCCTTTAACAAGCATGCACAGAGATTGCTTGAGCAACATCTTGCTTCTGGCTTTAATAAGTGCTTTATGTGGATCAGAGGCAAGCGACAAAAGAACCAATATGTTACCTTAATCCAAGAAGGAAAGGAACTGGTTACTTATGCACTGATAAATGCCGTTGCAATTCGGAAAATACTAAAGAAATATGATAAGGTATATACATATCCTACTCTGTGAATTGCATATTAATTTCAGGATTTGATTATATACTCTGGCTTTTGTTGTTGTGTATAAATTTACCTCAATATCATTTTTTAGCATAGGTTCATTACTCTAAGCAAGGTCAGGCCTTCAAGACACAAGCCCAAAGCATGCGCATTGAAATCCTTCAAAGTCCCTGGCTCTCTGAGCTCATGGCTTTCCACGTCAACTTAAGAGAAAGCAAGATCAAATCTAGAAACGCACCTGGATTTTTTGAGGCATGCAACCTCACATTTAATGATGATGGCAAACCATCACTTACTTGTGAGCTATTTGATTCAGTCAAAGTTGACATCGATTTGACTTGTTCTATATGCCTGGTAAGTTTCCATTTTTCATCTTTAAGGAGGAAAATGACCAGCATATTGTGTACACAGGACTTGCATCAATCATGCGAAATTATGATCCAGACTTAAATTGAACACATCAACAGAATTTCTGGGTTTGTAGATGTGCAGTGCACAGCGTGATCTTTTTTGCTATGACGATGAGCTATAGCTCAACTGACACTTTCTTCTCCCATAATAATGGGATAGAGGGTGGGGTTCTGGGTTCAAGACCCAGTGGCTGCATGTGTAGCTTACCAATAAAAAAATAATATTTTTTTCAACTAGGATAAATTCTAATACAAAACATTCACTACCAATACTGAAAGCTTTATTAAGATCCCTTTTTAAAATACAAATTTGATCATGAAATAGCTTAGGCCCTATCTGCTTCCTAATATTAACTCTTGTACTTTATTATAAATTTCCCTTCTGGCCTCAATGCATATGGTTGGGTTTTAGATATTCAGGCTCCCACACACTGTGTCTGGATTCATTTCTCTCCTATCCTATAGTTTTAAAGAATCATATTTGGGCAGTGTAAAACATCCATGATTATAAGTTTTATGGAGGGACAGTGCTCTGTCATTATTCAGTGAGGCCATTCATTAATTGGTTTTATTTGATTTTTTCCCCTAACAGGACACAGTCTTTGATCCATATTCTCTCACTTGTGGCCATATATTCTGCTTCCTGTGTGCCTGCTCATCTGCATCAGTGTCAATTGTTGATAAGCTAAAGTCAGCAGAGCCTAAAGGAAAATGCCCTCTGTGCCGAGAGGTAAGTTAATATCTTTATAGCCTTCGTTTCTTGGTTCATTCCAGTGACAAAACGGTGGGGTTGGATTGGGGTAGGTCCAGGGATGGAACCATGTATAAGAAGAGGGGGGCTGTGGCCCCCCCAAATTTTTTTAAAATATTAAATAATGGGTATATATTTAAGATTTTAGAAAATAAGTCTATAAAAAATTATATTTGCCCCTCTTAAGAAAATTATATTTGCCTCCCTCGACTTCGAATCCTAGTTCCGTCCTTGGGTAGGTCTTAAATTCAAGCTTTGCAAACCAAAGTATCTTTCTATTGTTGGACTCAGATAGGTCTTTCTGTTGTTAACATATGTAACTTACAATAGCAAATGAAATATTTTCTTTCCTTTAGCATCTCTGGTGGTGCTGCAGTGCTGAATCGCAATGCACCTTTGCAATAAATTATTAAATCTTCACTATTTGATTCCTTCTGTTGATTTCAGGCTGGAGTTTATGAAGGTGCTGTACCCTTGGAGGAGCTTGGAATTCTACTAAGGCGGAGGTATGCATTTTTTGGTTCCTTCCTTTAAGTTATTATATCTCTTGTTTTAATAGAAGTTAGCAGGATTCCATACCAAGAGCCATGTAGTTCAATGGTGTTGCCTAGTTCTCTCATGGAGAGAACCTGCGTTCATATACCCCCAACGTCACTTGTTGCAACTTGTAAGCAGAAAATGTTACTTCGATTCCATTCTCAAATAAGTTACTTTCCTAGCTTTCCTTTTTCTAAACTGGTGGGATATGGTGGTGGACGGTGATGACTGATGAGGGTGTAAATTGAAAACATAGAAAAGCAAAATGATAAAAGATTGAATGGACACATGTTGCCATGTTGTTACCTCTTGCAAGTTCCTTACTCTAACATGCATATTTGAACAGGTGCAGTGAGTACTGGGAGGAGCGGCGTCAGGCAGAAAGATTAGAGAGGATGCGGCTGATAAAACAGCACTGGGATAACCAAACAAAGGTAATGATGGGTATCTAATCGGGCAATCCTGTTACTTGGCAGTGTTTTCTATGTAAAAATGGGACATTTTGGCATTTTTATGGGTATCTAATTGGGCAATCCTGTTCATTGGCAGTGTTTGCTATGTAAAAATTCAGATATCATAGACATATCCGTAAATAAAGAAAATTGTTGCCAGCCTTGTAGCTGGGTATGATACTTGTATATTGCTTGTTTTGGAATAAATCAGATGTACAGCTTTCATGTATACTTGTTACAATGACTTTTTATTTATCGGAATTGTTTGTGATGGTCCAGCTTAACCAAATGGAATACAGTCTGAAATCTATATTGGTTTACAGTCATAAATGGAAGAAGAAAACAGTTTTTGACATAGCTTCTCAGCATAATTCAGCAGCCAAAACGGCAGCAGCGAGCACAAATTCAGGACAAGCCCCCCAGCATTTAGGCTAGTCCAGCACGAGCCAATTAAGGCCATGTTAATAAGCTACAAATTTACACACATTGCCATGATTGTTAGAGATTTAAGACTCCTTGTTCTATTAAAACAGTTTATAGATAGAAGACTCAATCTGCCATGTTAAGTCAGATTGACATTTGCACCCTGACCTGAATGGATTAGTTGCTCTTGCTGCATATATACATACAAGAGCACAAATATAAGAAGACTAATCACTGAACAGAAGTCATTGAGTAAAACTTAGGTACAATACTTTTAAGTACTGTAAATTTGATTCCTTAATCAAATTCAAATAATTTTGGTCAGTGCAACAAGGTCAATTATTTGCCCCACTCTTACGGCTTGTTTGGAAGTTTAGAGAGAGAGGAGAGTAGAGGCGAGTAGAGGGGAGGAGAGTAGTGGGGAGGAGAGTAGAGGGAAGGAGAGTAGAGGGAAATGGTTCCCCTCCACCTTGTTTGGATGTTTTTAAAATTAGTAAGGGAGAAATGAGTAATTAGCCCTTCTCCTTGTTGGATGGAGAAGAGAGAAAATGATTAAAATAGACAAATTTACCCCTATTTGAAAATAGACTTGCAACATTGGTCTATGATTAATTTAGAAATGATAAATTAGGGAATTTACTTGGACAATAATTTATCTACTCTACTCTCCTCCCAAATCTCTCTAATTTTGGGAAATTAAAAATAAGGGGTTACAGGAAGTTGAAATCCCTCCAAACCCCCCCCCCCTTCCCCCCAAACCTCTCCCCCTCCTTCCTTAAAAAACTTCCAAATAAGGTAATTAGATTACTCTCCCTCCCTCTACTCTACTCTCCCTCCTTTTTTAAACATCCAAACAGGCCATTAATGGTTCAGTTCACAATTTATACTCTACTATACGCCTATACCATTGTCTCATAACCTTTGAGACCAGTTAAGCACGGTTAGTGAAGTTACCGTATGTGGAGGTGGGCTTCCATGCAGTTGAAAGGCAAACCAGCTTGAGATGGATTGGAAAGGCCCATCACCCACATACATGCCAATACAATAATGGATGAGAATTTTTGGCCGCCCAATACCCGCCCCATATGTAAGGATTTAGTATCTTGTGTTACTTATCACTCTCACTTGGGAGTGGAGGTCAACGATTACACATAATACCACCTCGAACGCGTAAAGAATGTTCTAAAAGCTATTGCAGATTGATCGAAGCCAGTGAACTACGAGGGCATGCAACCGGTGGAAGGTTATCGTCTTCAGTTGGCTCAATGTCAAATTTAATTTTGTTTGGGACCAAAGGGGCAAAATAACAGAGCTGCGGGGAGCTGTGTCTTGATGGATCTTCTAGGGCCTCGGAAGTTAGAATCTTCCTGATAGTGTTACTCATGTGAGCAGGAAGGATTCCAGGTTGTAATAGTTTTCTATTAGCCAAAAAAGTGAAAAACAACACACCCCCACTTTTCAGCCATAATCTGCCTCCTCTTCCACTGCCAGGCCAAGGTCGATGCCACCATTCATTTATATCCATATGTGCAGGATCAACACCAAAAACCATGGATGTTCCAAGACAAATACATAATCTTAGAGGGCTTTATTAGCGGAACAACCAAACCATATCCAAGTCCAGATGAACTAGTGAAAGAACATCATCAATTAACCAAAGTTAGAATCATTTTTGTTTTCTTTTCTCTTCTCTTTTGAACAAAGTTAACATCATACAGCAAATTGAGACAGCCAAAAAAAAAAAAAAAAATAGCACAGTTCCAATGCATCCTAAAGACATTGCTGCTCAAAAAGGAGCCATTCTCAGCTAGAAAGTATTAAGGGATTCCTTTCAGCTTTTTGAAAGTATTAAGGGATTCCTTGTATTTCCATACATATTATACCTTTTGCAAAGTTTCTCCAGAGTTGCAACTGAATGCTGCATGGCATTTAGCTTTGAATCCATGAACATCCTCTGCCAACCAAAAAAAATGCTTGAGCAAGGGAAAGTGCTGATTTCACAAAATTTTAAGATCCAAAATTGTGTCCTACCTCATAATTGTCTCCATATTTCTCAATCAGCCTACTGATATGAACACGCTGGATTGTGGTCAATGGCAGAGGAGGCCCAGATTTCCCATCTTTTCGCTTCTTTCCCAGTGCTGATTTCAAATCTATGCAGCCGAAAAAGAAGTTATTGAATCAAACATTATCAAGGAATGCACTTATCCAAAAAAAAAAAAAAAAAAACATTATCAAGGACAGGACATATAAAAAAAACAGTAAAAGTTTTATAAAGAGAAATTTATACATTTTACATCTATAATATGAAAAATAGCAAACCGCCCACATTAATCACTTCCCACCACATGCTCAAATTATTTGATACCAACCAACAGGCCTCTAAAAGCAACTCATCCACATTCAGAGAGTCCAATTTGAGGTGTAGAACATCATCTATATTAGAAGAAGATTGGCGAGGATTTCATTCACTTTGGGCAGAAGATGGGAATATTTGCTTCTCCTAAACCATTTCAACTTCTAAAAAGAGCTATTCTACAGATTCTTACACATCAACTAGACAGAGTAGTCAGAAATTTTACTAGTGACACAATAAGGTAGCTGAATTCAAACAATTTCAATAGAGAAGGTATACTTCAATGTTACTATTATTATTTCCTTTTGATTGGTCAGTAAAACATGCACTCAATGAGTTTTGCACCCACGACAGCACCCTCCCTCTTGTTCTTATCATTGAACTGAGCTCATTGGCTCCAATAAAAGCTAAACTTACCGGGTTCAGAAAAGTTGTTTATTCTTGGGGAAAAAAAGTGCTAAATCAGAGGGCAAAAGCAAAAGGTCACTTCACCCATTCCAACCGATAATTATTATCATCACAAAGTTAGTGCTCGATATTTAGCTGGATTTCCCAGCAAATAGAAATGAAACACAATATGTTCAAAACAGGGCATTCCCAGCACAATTAGAAAACTAAAAATTAGAAAAATAAAATAAACTTAAAAGCTCAAGTAACCAACACCCAATCATGCATAATTTAAAAATTAACCCATTTCACCTTGAATATGAACAAGCCCCCCCAATTTTACTACAAAGGTTTACAAACTGGCATGGCAATAAATACGATTGGTGCCACATCAACAACACAATAAACAAATACACTTTTTTGCTTTGTCTATTAGCTGTAACATCACTCAATACCTGAGAAGCACGGACACCAACAAGGGTACGACATGGTACGACACTAGTCAGGCACCCCAAATGAAATGTCCGTGCTTCCTAGCTCAATACACTTATATAACATTTATAATTCTGCCTTACAATACTACAATGATCACATTTTCTTTTCAAATTTTCCTAGACTATATAAAACATTTCAAAAATCAAAAAATAAAAAATCTTCAATTTCCTATATTACTTTTTTTTTTAAATTGACATTTTTTTAATTGCAAAGTTGTATTGTAGCATCTCTAATATGAAACATTACTTTAAAAATAAAATAGTGACAATTTATTTAAAATTAAATAACTGAAAATTGGTAAAGAGGGAAAAAGATTAAAGAACAGACCGTCTTCTTCGAGATCGCTACCGGAGTCGAAGAGCTCGAGCTCGTCGGCTTCGGCTTGATCGGACGGCTGAGTCGGCGGGACATTAAGAGAGTCGCTCTCGATGATGTGAGAGGTGCGAGATCGAACGCCGAGAAAGTTAGGGTTAGAAACGACGCCGAAGGACTTGTAGTTTTGGATGACGCTGGCCTTGTCGTCCCAATTCGAAGGGTCTTGATCGACAATGGAGCGGAGCTTTGGAGGAACGTTGAAGGCTGGCTTGAATACGTGTGGGTTTTTCTTCAGTTGACCCACTCGGACCTTTGACTTCGACCTCTTGTATTTTCTTCGTGACCCTCCCATCTCTGATCTTTCTCTGGTTCTGGTTTTGGTTTTGTATGGCTTTCTAGGTCAAGATGAAGAGGAAAGGGAGGGTTTTTTGTTAGGGTTTAACAGCTCAACCTTTTAGGGTATGAACTACGAAACGAGTGCGAAACTGTGCGTTTTGGTTTAGCACGTATGAAGGAAATTAAATGAATAAATTGATTTATTTTATTGACTAAATTACAATTATGAAACTTAAAATTGGGAATTATTTTTATTTTGGTCCCTTAAATTTTAGATTTTATATTTTCATTTATTGATTTAGTCAGTTTTTAAAATGGTTTTCCCGTACATTTCCACAACTAATTTGACCATTAAATACCTACAAAACGGGTTGTTATATATATATATATATATTTTATTCGTATTTCTCTCTCCCTCTTAAGGTCAAATTAGTCACGAACATGAGCATAATAGCAACAAAAAATATGTTCCGTGATGTTAATAATTTATCTATCAATGCATTAATCTTCTTGATTTAAGGCTATAGTATCTCATTACTTTTTTTGGTTCATTTGGATTAAGGAGGAGGAATAGGGAGTTGAGTAGATTTTGCTTATAATTAGTATATTTTCAGTCAATTCTATTATACTCTCCTCCACTCCCCATCCCCTGTCTCCTCTCTCTCCCCTCAATTCAAACAGACCCTAATTGAATTGCACAAATGATGAACCCACCAATGAAGGATTTTGAGTGACCAAGGTATCCCATTAATCAGTTGTCATACTCTTTTTTTTTCCTTAAAAAAAAGATACCCCATTGCTTAAACCATGAAGATTAATGCATTGATGGATAAATGATTGAATACTAAAACATGAACAGCAAGATAACGTTTCAAAAGTTGCCCCTGTGATGGATATCGAATTAATTGAGTGTAGGTGTGTGTTGAGTTCCATATAGGACATATATTGGGTTGATCTAGTCTTTATAAACAACTACATATAGTCTTGATTGTGACTAGATTAGTCTTTTAGGGGTATAATGTAGATATGGCTAGAACTTTTTTTGGGAACATTGCAAATGGTATCAAAGTCAAGCTAGTAATATTGTGTTGTCTTAGTGACACTGCTTGATATGGACTATGATGAGATTAATCTAGGCTTTATAACAACTAAAAGGAGCATTAAATTGTGACTAACCTAATTCTTATAGGGTATAACATAAATGTGACTAATGCTCTTTCCAGGTCATTACAAACCCTTCTGTTTTCCAACAGATAGCGTCTATAGCAAAAAGGGTAAAAAAATCAACATTTATTAAACTCTTATTCATATACATTTTGATATCCATCATTCACTAAAATCTATAAATAGTTATTTCCAAAGCCTCAATACCATTCAAAGAAAGTAACAAAGCATTACATTCAATAAATTAAAGGGAAGCAAAACAATGGATTTATACATCTTTAGCTTCAATCATTTGATCCCTCCCTTATAGATTTTTCGGGCTTATCACGTCTTTAGAAGCATGAGTTTCAAGTGTTTGATATCTCCTTCCATGAACTTTCCGAGCTTATCACGTCATTAGAACCTTGAGTTTCAAGTGTTTGATATCTCCTTTCATGAACTTTGCAGGTTTATCATGCCTTTTGAAGCATTAGCTTCAAACTTTTTATCCCTCATCCATGCAATTTTCGGGCTTATCACACCTTTAGAAGCATTAGCTTGAAACATTTGATCCCTCCTTTCATGGATTTCCGGGCTTATCACGCCTAGAAACTTCTAAATGATGTGCATCAAGCTGTTGCTCTTGAGGAACCCTCCTTCTATGGATTTCCGGGCTTATCACGCCTAGAAACTTCGAAATGATGTGCATCACGCAGTTGCTCTCGAGGAAAGTACTAGGTCAACTTTCAACAAATGCTAAAAGCAAAAGAAAGGAAAATAAGATTTTCTTTTTGCCATGTAAAGTAGAATTAAGATCCATGTGTAGTATCGATGAAAATGAACAACATACTTTCTCCAATACATTGCTTACAAATTATTGGTCCTCTTGAAAATATAGACAAAAGATTTAGGTAAAAATACAAATTACATGCTTAAATTTATAACTATCGAATGATAAATAAATAAATAATGGATGAAGTTAAAAACTAAAGAAATTTCAAACATGTAACATCCTTCTTAAGTTTATCTTTGAAAATTTTCTCATAAGTGACTGTGAGAAGATTATAAATATGTTTGAAGTTCCTTGAAGATGAAACATCATTTAACAACTTAAACACCAATTTATTTTCCAACAATGCCTCAAAAGCTGGTTACAGAAGAATTAAAACCCGAAAATCATGACATCCACAAGATTGAAACACCCTCAACTACTGCACCAGTTTCTCCCCATGATAAGATTTCAATGGCAGCCAACGTGATTGAATTCTAATTTAATTCCATAATCTATCAAACAATGAAAGAAGTGATATAGTTTCCACAACCCATCCTACATCCGCAAACAAAATCTAAAAAAAATAAAAATAAAACCTTCAAATATTAACATTAGCTAAACACACATTTTTTAACTTTAAATACCAAATCACACCTAGACCTAAGTCTCACAAAATTTCTTAGTTTTGTACAAGACCATTCCAATAATCCCAATCCAACTATCCCTAAAATTTTGAAAGAGAAATCTCTCTCTCAAAATTTTTTTTTTTTTTTGGGGAATTATTAAAGAGAATTATTTAACTGGATGGACAAAAGGAGTAAACGGACCACAAATGTCAACTTTAAGGATAAAAATAACAAAAAATAAAACTTTAAAGACAAAAATAACAATAAACTCAAACTTAAAAGATGTAATTTGTATTTTTGTCTAAAAAGTATCACATACAATAACAATCCTCTCCCATTTATTCTATTATTATTTATTTCATGGGATATAATTTTTATTTAAAAAATAGCAGTAGAGAAGAAGAATGCGCTAGTGTAGTAATGCTGCCCAAGAAGCAATTATCTTATATGTATCTTGATTTTGTTTGAGAATTACACTATTTGTTAGATGAAAAAGTTAAGCTACAAAATTAGTTGTAGTTTTAGGATACAATTTTACTCAATATTTTTTTATTAAGGTCAATTTTGATAAATCCACTATTGAATTACATCCTCTTCTTATATCTTCCATGCTTGTAAAATTTCTAAAAAATTAGAGCTCAATAACTATGCCATCAATAAATTGTTTAAATTGCAAGTTTTTGAAGTTTAAAATTATGCATAAAATATAAACTTATAAATCATATAGTAAATAATATCCAATTGACACAAAATTTGATATATATGTATTAAGAGCGTAAAGACTGTGTAATTTAACAGTTAAATTTTTAAAATATTTATTATGTTTATTTTATTAAGTAAGGTTATAGTTATAGACTACAACCAATTTTGTAACTAAACTTTGTCATTCTTTAAACGAACAGAAATAAATCAAACTAGCCAAAAGATATATATATATATATATATATATATATTGGCAAATTACAATTTACCCACATGTGATTTGACTGAAATTTAAGTTGCCTACTTGTGGTTTGAAATTTGACACTTTATCCACCTGAGGTTAACTCAGTTAGATTTCTACAACCAACCTCTGCTAAAAACAGAGCTAAATATGTAATTTTTCTTAACTTTTATATCTTTTTCCCCTCTACCTTTTCAGTCAATATATATATATATATATATATATATATATATCTTTTCTCCAAAAACACAAAAAACATAAAAATACAAGATCAAATTAGGTCAAAAACTATCCATTGGAACACTTGCATTATGGAATTTCAAACCACATGTAAGAAACTTAAATTCTAATCAAATCTCATGCGGGTAAAGTGTCAAATTTTAAACTACAGGTAAGCAATTTAAATCTCGGCCAAACCACATGTGGATAAATAATTTGATATTGTACAATTACTCAATTAGAGTGCCTATATTATTCAGAAAGATAGCAACCTAAAGAAATTCAGCTATAAATGCCCTCTTTTCCTAAAAGAGACAATTACTTTATCTAAAAAGTAAATCATAAAGAAACTCTTCCATACCATATTAAAAGGTTGAGGAAAACAAGCTGATTAAGCCAAATTCAAATCGTGGGTTTTTTTCTTCTTCTTTTTTTTGGGGGGGGGGGGGGGGGGGGGGGGGGGGGGGTGGGTACAAACACCGAAAGCACAAGTTGAATTAGTACAAAATAGGTTCAGACTTCAGAGAGCATATATTTTTGAAATTAAGAAATTTTATTTCTTTTTCACTTCCAAAATGGATCGTAAGATTTCTATCACTTCTGTCACAAAAAAAAAAAAAAGGATCGTAAGATTAATACTTTGTGACCGGTATTGGACCAGTCCTTACCTTGAAGCTTCTGTATTGGCAGAAATACCATATTTTTGAACTATTTGAATATAAATAATCCCTCTCACACACACACACACACACACATATACATATACCACAATGAGTAACACGAGACAAAAAATCCTACGTGGCACCTCCCAAATAATAATTAAAGAAACCACGAATAAAAGGAGTAGGGAGCAGGAAATACCACTCCAAGCAATCTCGTCCATTGAACAACTTTCTGCTTCTAGACGGATGCCTGTCTTTCTTCCCTCGATTACTGCAAAATGATCGTACACCAATTTTTAGGTTCAAATAATTTGTAATTGATTATCTCATAATCAAGGTGTTGTTAGCGAAAACAAATTATCCATCATGATTTTGCTAAAAAAAAATAACAAAAAAACTACTCTTTTAAGTCTAAACTCAAAAACCATATGATCTTGCGGGCAAAGAAAGCCCAAGGCCATTTAGAGAAACCATGGAGGAAAACAAATTCAAAAAGTTACCAACTTATTCTTTTTTTGGGTAAGATTCACTCAATACCATTACCAAAAACTAATTGATTCAGAAATGAACTACACTTACAATTCAATTGTAGGTTTATTTTTACACGGAATGCAAATTTCTTCTGGTAAATCACTGATCCGATTTGATAATCTAGCAATCTCTTTTGAGATTATACACATATTTTGTTTTTGAAGGGGAAGATAAAGAGAGAGGATGGATGGGGTCGGCAAGAGAAGTTTGGACAGAGGGAATATGAGCAACTGGGGATATAGACATGGCATCAACAATGAGATACTGAGATGAGAAAAGCCTAAACATTAAGGGTATTTTTATGCCTCAAAGGACATGGACAGAAATAAAAGTGTGACATGCCTACAAATATTAATTTTGGAAACACATCCAAGAGCATTCATTGCAATTTGGAAACAAAAGTAAGGGCAGATTATTTCACATTGCTGCTGCCATATCAAAAGGGTGCTCTCTGATTCCCATTCTGTACATCCCTTACATGCCATTTCATGATCAATGCAATTTAATTCACGCACAAAAAATATATGTACCAAATATGGCACACTTAAATGCAATTTACTTTCATACCAAAGCAAAAATCTTAGCTTGTACTTTGTAGAGTCCGCGTATTATTATATTACACGTATGTATGTGTTTTTATAAAAAAAAAAAATTAAAACTCTCATTTATCGTACAAAATAAAAAAAAAAAAAAAAACTCTGAAAAATACATGTTTTTTTTTAAGCTGAACTTCAATACTTTTCTTGATAGTATAATTTGTTATTTTGTTAAGATATTTCATTATATATAATAATTAAATTATCAAAATTAATATTTTTAGTTCTATGTTTTATTAATTAAATTAAACATCAACATTTTCACGCTTTTGTTATAATCTTGAATTTTTTCCATATATTAATTTTTTTTTTATAATTTGAATTTCTAGATCCTATTGCCATATATAATCTATATAATGGATTTAAAACAAACAAACAAAAAATCATTTAAAAGTGTAATAACATAAGAAATATTCCTTTTTTTGACTAAGTAAGTGCGGATTCACATCAGGTACTTGGTGCAATACCTAATCAATGGCAAAAGCAACTTTCAATCTCAGCCATTAAATAAAATATATTAAAAAAGAGTTAAAAAGTTAAAGTTAAAAAGTAAAAAAAAAATTGTGAGAGAAGTGGAGGTATTGTACTTGATGTGAATCCAATAAGTGCATGAAAGAATACATAAAACATCACATCCTTCATTTACTTGTTATAAATTTTCCTTATAAATGCAACTAAAAATTGAAGAAAAATATTTTTTTTAATTTATTAAATTCTTAATTAGTTTTTTTTAATAATATTTTATAATTTTTTTTGTTTTTTATAAAAAAATATATAAAATTATATTAAGATAATATAAGTACGATACTAAATTGAAATATAATTTTAAAAAAATAACTATATTTTAGTCCTGGATTTTTTGTTCAAATTCATAATATACCCTACAAACATTTAATATTTATGGTATTTTTTCTGTTTTTCGTACCATACTTTGACAAAGTTTTTATTTTATTTTATTTTAAATTTTGAGCTAAATGAAACTCGTACATATTTCATACCATACATATTCCATCCCATAATTTACTAAATGTGGCAAAAATGCATGCATCTTTGTGCTCCCTATATATGGTATATTTGTAATCTCTTGTCTGTCAAATTTCGTAATCTGACTTTTAAGTGGAAAATATTTTAAAATTTTGGATATACATTGCATCACCCATGTCATGCGTTAGTTTGGAAAAAAATATTGATGGCAATTTTAAATTTACTCAAACTTAAAGGGTATTGTAGGGGTGGTAGGCCCAGTAGCACGTATCTATGTATATATTGGGTCGGGGGCCCAATCTGAGGACATTAAGTAGTTCGAGGATGGGTAGATTACTGTTATGGGAATCCATGTTAGCAAATGAACAAGTTGAGTTTGGTCATAAGAGTCCAAAAGGGTGGTCTGAGGATGAATGCCTCCTCAGCTAAGCAAAACCGAGAATCAACGATGTGATCTGCCATCTGGGGCAACGTTCCAAGAGGTTCTGTTGATAAGGACAAACATCCTAGAAGCACAGGACAGAGGGAAGCCATATAATATCTAAGAAAAAGCTGCTACTACCGCATTGAATATTCTGTAGCTAACTCTCTGACCGCATTAATGAGGAAGTAATACCTGAACAGTAATTTTCAGCCTTACAACTGTTCTCCAAAAACTTCAAGAAAGTGCTGATGGGACAAGTATCAACACCAACAATCTAATCTACATGTCAATGGTAGAGATGAAAGAAGAAAGATAGTATAAAATAGGAAAAAGGCACTAAGGAAAAGGGATCGGAGAATTGATATCACGAAGAATTGTACTTGTATTTAAATTCAAGAGATATATACAAGAACTAATCTTCTCGGATTGAGCCGATGACGACTTTCTTTAGATAAAACTAGTCTATCTTTACTTTATTGTCATTTGAATCCACTATAATTGTTACTCAACTCACTAGAGCCTAGTTTTCCAACCCACTCTCTATAAATTCATTGTATTGGACTTTTTGGGCCTAGATCATTTTACCTTTTGACCTTAGGACTCGAATTGCGTCCTTACAGGTGTAATTTAGATTTTAAACAAAAATTGTAGCCATTGCTTCTACATACCCAATTCTTTGGATTGTGTGACACTTCTAGACCTTGCTTGGAGAAACAAAAGAAAGTGTCCTAAGAAAATAACATCTTGTACTTTGGAAGCACTTTTGAGGGAGTTATATATAAGCAGTAAACTTCAATTTCATATATCAGCAGATTTCTATAACAAAAGGGATCTTGTATAACACTTATATTGGCTACTCATGAATCATAACACTAATATGTTTCTAAATTTCAATTTTCAAATTCAAGATTAGAGAATTTGAAGGTATTTCAAATAGTGGGCTTGTCAATACAAATACCCAATGAATCAATGACAAGAATCTTATTTTGCCATTTTGCTAATGAGAAGTACTACTATTAAGCCGCCCAGTAAGGAATTCTATCATGGTATTTGATGGATGGTCGTATTCAGATAATTAGTCAACAGCAGCCAGCAGCAGTTGGTATGGAAAATGTGATGATAGGAAAGCAGACTGGTTGTCTTATAGTCCAGATGAGCGGTTGGCATACTCTTGAACCAATGCCCCAAAGAGTGATGGCCACTCAAGCAAGCGAGATGGTTTATCGAATTCCTTTGCCCGTCCTGCAAGAAAGTGGAAAGAAAGGGACATCAGCTACAGGCATTACGTGCTAACTGCTAAGAAATGTCAAAGTATCATCAAGCAAATCCTAGAAAGTATCAAACTTGATTTACAGTATAAAATTCTCATCTTTACTTTCACCCTTCCAAAAGTTTAAAAAAATTTAGTTCTGGCCTTACTAATTTGATGTGGTTATGTTCTTGTACCCAGAAAGTTTTTTCTTTTGCAGTGTTAAGATTAAAATGAGGTCACAATCACCCATCAGCAATGCAAATGAAGAATTTTATAGAAAAACAAGAGAAAAGCACAAACCTGCATCTATAACTAAAACTCTATCACAATCCATGACAGTGGGTATTCTGTGAGCAATGCTAATAATTGTACAGGTTGCAAAGTCCTCCCGGATGATCTTTTGAATAACAGCATCAGTCTGTGAATCAACAGAAGCAGTGGCCTCATCCATGAACAAAATTTTGCTGCGCTTTAGCATAACCCTGCCCAAACAGAGAAGTTGCCTTTGCCCCACACTCCAGTTATCTCCGCTATCAACCACTATAAATTTAAAAAATTATGGAAACATTCAGTTGACAAGAAGATAAGTTTAAGATTAGTTTTGCCAGTGCAGACTGTAGAAAATGGTCTACATACCTAAAGAATCAAGTTTATCGGGTTTTGCAGCCACCACATCCTTAAGTTGGCAGCGTTCAAGGCTCTACAAAAATAATAATTTCTCAGCAAATTCAAACAAATATATTTTTAAACAAAATTTTCTACATATATAAATGACGTCCAAAAAGCATACACACCAATAGTTTTATTGTATTTCTTCCAAGGATACTATTCTATCAATCATAAATTTATAATGAGTTACCTTTAATATCTAAATGACTATGTTTTGGTGGTATAGGCATGTCTAAAGCTAGCACAAGTTACTCTTGTTTATAATCAGGAAACAAGATTGGCAACTTTACCTTCCATATCTCTTCATCTGAATACTGTCCGGTTGGATCAACATTGGCTCTCACTGTTCCTTCAAAAAGAACAGGTTCTTGAGGAATTATACCAAATCGAGACCTAAGATCATGAAGCCCTAACATGCAAATGTCAAGGCCATCAATAATTATTCTCCCTCCTGAAGGTTCCACCAGCCTAAATAAAACCTGGATCAAAGTTGACTTCCCACTTCCTGTTCGACCAACTACCCCAATCTTCTCTCCCCCATGAATGCTTAGAGTAATGCCTTTGAGAACTAGAGGAGTGTTTGGACGATATCTGACCTGCACGCCAAAAATTTAAGGTGTTGTAATTCACTAGTATCAACTTGCTCTATTGCTGCAGGCATAGTGTTCTGTTTGGTTTTATTAGAGGAAATAAATTTAGTGAACTTTTTTTATTTTGATTTCCATGTCAGCATCAAACCATCTAATTGGCCTTTCCCCCAAACTCTAGCCAATAGTCTAGGAAGTTGAAGACATGAAGTTCAATTTTTTTTTTTTTCTTTTCAAGTGAGGGAGGGGAGAGATATGAACTCAGGTTCACCCAATGGGGAGA
The DNA here is from genome assembly GCA_019022515.1 of Quercus aquifolioides. Lineage (NCBI taxonomy): Eukaryota > Viridiplantae > Streptophyta > Magnoliopsida > Fagales > Fagaceae > Quercus > Quercus aquifolioides. Next base: position 32,581,689 of record CM032336.1, read on the forward strand.
CAGGACTGTGCCACCAAGCCACAAAGCTCTTGGCTAAGTTTGATTTAATTTGTCAGAAGATTTAAACAGAATTAGTTGAAGGCCAGTTACCTGCAAGTCTCTAAGGTCAATATTGCCATGGGCAGGCCAATTTGAAGGAGCAATGCGGTCTTTAATTTCCCAAGCTGCTTCTGATGGAATTTTTGTAAACTGTTTTATCCTCTCAACAGAAACCATTCGATTTTCCACAAAGCAGCTCATATATACGGCCCAGAACAGCACAGAGTTCAAGGACAATCCATAGGAGAGAGATAAACCAACATGTTCTGCATGAAGTAAGAATAAATTAAATAATTTTTCTGCAATAAGGATTTTTTTTTAATAGGTACTTTAAACATGTAAAATTGGTTGTCTTAGCCAATAGGAAGAAGAGAATGGTAAAATTTTTATGGTATTATACAAGAAATCATTCGTCATTGAGAAGAGGTCATAAATTAATTTTTTTGTTATGTAGAGCTCGTAAAATATTGAGAAAATTCACAGGCCCTGAATCTTGAGTTCATATGAGAATGTTTTTTAGAAAAACTAGAAGAATGTTACATAAGGCATCGATTATCCCACAGGTGTCAAGATATTGAATTTGAGAAATCTATTGCCAATGTTCCTTTGCATATATTGTCAGACATCTCATATAATCAAATGATCATTGATTAAGTGTTTGACAACAAAAACATATCTTATAAAATTGTTGTCTTTAATTTTCATACCTGGCCTTATAATACTGCTTGGCAGTACGATCATGAACATAGTAGAAATGCAGAAGATGATGCTCCCAAGCAGTTCTAAACGGAAACCCAACCATTCATTGGATCCATAGTTGTGGAAATCCATACGTATATTAGCATTAACACGCTTAACATTTTCCTGAGAAAAGCTACCCTGCTTTCCAAAAGCGCGGATGGTCATAACTCCAGCGATGCTTTCTGAGAAATGATGGATAACAGGAGCTTTTGTGATCGAGTCAAGGCGGGTTAATTCACGAGATGTAGCAAGATAGTACCCCTGAACCACAAGACATTTGAATTATTAATGTAAGTTTATGTGATCTCATTTCAGTCAGCTATATTGGGTTTTGATTACCATTCAAATTATCTGTCAGAAAAATGAATTGATGGTTATTGTTTTAAGAATTCCCATTAAAATTTTCCGTGCAAAGGTTCAAAGTCGTAAATTTTGGTAAATATTGAAAATTTGACCTATTGTTCTGATTTGGATCAGTTGAAAAAAGCAGAAGTTACAACTTTCACAATGAGTCCAAATATAGAATGTTGTGGGCGTTATATAGACCCTTTAGAATAGAAAATAGCATGCATTGCCTGGGTCATCCACTCAGTTTGATGATTCTGGCTAAAGGAATTATATCAAGTGACTACCTATGGAAACATATGGGAAGTATGCTTTATCTCTTTAATATAAGATTACAATAGCAACAGCAATAAATGTTAAGAACAAGAGACAACAAGAGCTCATACCCGATACCAGAGATTCAGCCACACAAGTGGAATCAACAAGAATACCGTGGGCCAAGAATACTGACAAGTGATAGTGAAGATGCTGATCACTGTGATGTACATGGCAACGGTCATGCCCATAAAAAAGGGGAGAAAGAGGTCAACATTCGTTTGATCAGTTGATGCCTGTAGGAGGGAAAATTAAATAAAACAAATTTCCATCAGTCTAAGCATCTTCATATGAAAAGCATGATCACAAATCTTTTTTGCCTGAATGAACTGGTGATCTACACCCAAAAGGAGTAGGATCTGCCATCATACAAAAATTCAAACTTAAATGCATAAAGGAAGCACCCTACATGGGTCCTTAAGTTCTTACCCGACTTAGAATTCTTCCCGAAGGTGTTGTATCAAAAAATGACATAGGGGCATGCAAGATACAGTGAAGAATTTGTGAGAAGAAAATTTGGGCTGTCTTAAGCCCCACAATGGTAACCGAGAAGGACCTTAACAGTATCAACACAAATGAGACAACAGCAATAATTGCATAGACTGAAATAAACAAAGAAGGGTTGAATGACATAGCGCGCTCTTCTGAAGTTTCATAAGCCAGCCAATAATCACCTGCCATTATACACCCTTGCCACGAAACAGACAGCAGCAGCACTACCGCGACACCCCACCACCCAAAAGCCTCAGTGATATAAAGTTTATAAACATGCAAGCTCACTCTGCCAGTTTCTCTCTCCTCTTCTTTGATGAGCTTGGAAGTTCCCTTATTACTGTTTGATTGGTCTAAAGAGTTGTTTTCACCATTGGCTTCCCCATGGTTTGAAGAGGATTGAGGTGATTTTGGTAGTATTTGGGAATTTTCTCTAGGTATGGTGGTGCCCATTTCTACAAGTTCCATGGATGTGTCATGGGCAGCTACTAATGCTGTGAAATCCAAGCCAGTATCCAGTAGATAATTGTACCTTCCCGATTGAGCTATCATCCCATCTTTCATAACCTGGAATTACAAAGGAAATAAAGTGCTTAAAATATAAATATGAAAAACACATGTATGTGTTTGTTCATGAGAGTGAGAAAAGTAATTGAAGAAATGGCAAGGGGGGAAAAATACGCTTACCATGATAAGATCTACATTATGCAAGAAATCAACTTGGTGAGTTACTAGTATAATGGTCTTGCCTCTAAGAGCTCCTCTCACACATTCCTGTAAAAAGGCATAAATAAGTTGGTAAAAAACAATAACTTTCTGATACAATGGTCTTGGGGAGATCAAAAGAGCCATGTCTACATGTAAGTCAAATTAGTTAACTTGTGAAGTGTAAGTAAAATGCAGAAGCAAAATCATTTTCTATAGAATAGCACCAGTTAAACAAGCAGTACAGTGTCTTTATATACAGTAACATGCAGCAGCATTATATAACCTAAACATGAAAGGGCTGTTCTGACAAAATTAAACAGATTGTTTGGCATTCTATGTAAAATAAAATTAAACTACCATCAAAAGTTATGTTTCACAATGTGCTAACTCTGAATCAAATGACAATTGACAAACTATTTTGTCCAATCATGATGGAGTAAAAGATGAATTATTTTGTTTCCATGGCATGTCCAAAATACAGAGGAAGTAAAAAATAATGTGACCTTAAATATTTCTGAGCCAGTATGTGCATCAACCGCACTAAAGACATCATCAAGAAGATAAATATCACAATCCTGATATACAGCCCTTGCAAGTTGTATCCGCTGCTTCTGCCCACCACTTAAATTGATTCCACGCTCTCCAATCTCAGTTTGATCTCCATACTCCATCATTTCCAAGTCTTTTTCCAAGCAACAAACTCTAATGACTTCCCTGTATCTCTCCCTGTCCATTGGCAAACCAAATAGGATGTTCTCTTGAATGGTGCCATTTTGAATCCATGATGTTTGAGCAACATAGGCAGTTGTTCCACAAACTCTGACCTGTTAGGAAAAACAGAAAGGTTTGTAACTCATTAAATCCTATCAATTCACCAATTTGAAGGTCTCAATTAGTTGTGTTTGATAATGCTCCTGCCATGTAAATATCTCAAAAAGGTGCAAAATTGTTTTAAATCCTTAATGCAATATGCAGATCATGTTTACAGAATACAATGCAAACACATAACATAGATTAGCAATTATGATAACCAAAAGATTTTCTTCAAAGAAACTCAAGCACAAAGCCTTCATTCATGGTAAAATTTAAAAGATAACTCCCACAATTTCTTCATTAGAATCCATACCTTTCCTGTTATTTTGTGCATCTCGCCAAGAATTGCAGCTAGTAGGGAAGACTTTCCAGATCCCACAGTCCCAACAATAGCGGTAATTTCGCCTTTGTTGATCTCCAAATTTATATTTTTCAATGCCTCCTCTCCATTTTCATCATCCCAACTAAACACCCCATCCTTAACCTCTACAGCAATTCTACCATCACATTCCACCTCTCTTTCCACTGAATCGCCCAACAATTCCCTACTTGACATGTACTTATCCAACCTGCCAAGTGAAATCATTGCTTGTGAAAGTGAGATCAGTGACTGTGGAAAGGTCCTGATTGGTTCCTGTAAGACTTTAAAGATTGTTGTGGCTGTGAACACTGTTCCGGCATCAAGTGGAACTCCCAAGAATGCTGCAGTAGCAAATGTGAGAGTTGATATCAATAAAGGGGTGGACCACATCACAACAATATTGGCAGAAAATGAGTACATGAACTTGGTAAGCCATCCAAACTCTGATTCACGACAAGCTTGAATTCTCTTGTTGAATTGTTCCTCCCATGCCTGGAACTTTATCACTCGCATGTAATTAAGCATCTCATTTGTCGCCTTCATTCTTGCATCACGATTTTTCATCACATTGAACTGGAACCTGTTGTTCCTCCGAGTACCCATTATAATGAATACTAAAATTCCAAAAAGTCCTGCAATTGCTGTGAGCACTGAGGGGCCAAGATAGTTATATAGGAGGACTAAGGCCACAGAAACTTGCAATGGTGTCAACCATAAATTATGTAGCTGTAGCATCATTTCAGAGAGTTGCTGAGCATCAACAGCCATGTAATTCACTATCTGCCCAACCCCATGAGCCTGCCGAGCAGAACATGTCAACTTCAGTCCCTTCTTATACAAAGAAGTGATTAGAGTACATCGAATAAGCATTCCAAGCTTTTGCGAGTTGAAGTTAAATTGATGAGTGGTTAAAACTTCCACAAATTTTGCACAGAGGAGAGTCAATACAAGGTAGTATCCTTCAAAGGGTGAGCTTCTCTTCCCGGCAGTGAAATCGACGAAACTTTGTATAAGAATAGGCCCTACATACATGACACAAAGCCGCACAATTGCAAGGGAGGCAGTGAAGGCAAATTCCTTCCAAAAGCACCGGAACAATGTTGTTCGAACTGGGTGATTTGATTTTTCATGTGGTTTTGGCCAATTTATTTCAAACAACGCTGACATTCTTTCAGCTCTGTGTCCCGGTGAAAGGGATGGGATTTCATCAATCTTGAGAGGGGATTTGTAACCTTTACTCAGCAGGGGATTCATCCAAAGCCAAAAGGCCTTCGATATTATAGAAGCTGAAGCAAAGCCAGTCACATTTGATTTGCTCAAAAGTGGTTCATATAAATTGGTTTCTACATCCATAACTGGTTCACTTTCTCTACTCACTGTAATCCCAGTAGATCCTTTAAGTGCAACAAAAAGGAGAACCATGGAGAATGGAAAAGAAACTATAGAAACTATATCATCCAATGTCAAGTTGGGGTCTTGGGGCTGGGATTCTTCTAAAGAGACCAAACGAATAATCCCAGACGCCATAAACAAGGAAATGATGAAGAAGTTTAAAACCCAATAAATTCTAAGTGACAAAGGATGAGTAACAGATTGAAATCTTTTTTCATGGATGATTAAGATTGTGATCACTGCATGAGTTATGGCTTGGACTAACCAAAATAATCCATCAACTATCTTCCATGGCAATTGGGTACTTGCACTAAATGCTAGAATGCATATAACAGTGTATCCAATGGCTAACACAACACTAACAATCAGAGAGACCTTAAACCACAGGTTAGTTCTAAGAGAGGCCCTGTTGCTTCCAAGGAATGCCTTGTTAAGATCGGAGTTGGGGTGGCCATTGGAGGTGAACTTTGAATAGAGCTTTTTTACTGCAAATAACAGGAGGGTGACCAAGAACAGAAGGTCAACTGAAGATAACAGAGTTCTTTGAGGACATGGAGAGAGGAAAATGAATCTTATCCATTGGACAATGATTGAAGTAGTGGTGTCCTCTGAGGATTGAATCACAGGGCTTAAGCATGAGACAGATGTGATCCAAGTTGCAGAGGACATGTTAACAAACTTCAAGTGAAAAAAGACTACAAGATGACTCTTTTATGGTGGATTTTAATCAATCTTCTTGCTCTCACTCCCTGAAACAGAACAGGAAAAACTGTAAGTATACTTCAAAATAATGAAATATTGACCAAGACTTGTACTATGATTTCCTAAACTAAAATAAATAAAATCACCACTAGATGCTAGCCAAAATGATGTTCAAAATCTGAGACAGAAGACACAAATATATGATTACAGGTACGAAATGGAACAGAGAAAAAACAAGGTAGTGATAATGATGACATAAAAGGAAGAAAATTTGTGGAGGCAGAATCCCGCCAAAACACCTACAGCCTCACTGGAATACAATAGTACTTTGACTTTCTGAAAGCTGATTGAGAGAGAACAAGAAGGCAAAAAGAGTTGGCTGAGTAGCAATAATAAAAGTAAGCAATTCTGTAGCTACTCAAAGTTGCAGACATTTTTTCTTCTTTTTGGTGAGTTGCAGACAATTTTGAATATTCAACATCTTTGCCATTTTCAAACATACCAATAAATTAAACTCTATAGCCCATTTTTTTAATTATAAAGTCTTTTTTTAATAAAATTATTTATGAATCTCATTTTCACGTTTATAAATATGGATATAAGATAAATTTTAACCGTACAAGAAAAAAAACAACAATATTTAGATAGTATCATAGTATAGTAATAAAAGTCCGTCAGCAATGATGACAGTAAAATTGGCAAGGATTCATTTCACATAAAAAAAAAATGTTGCACTAAAACAAAAAACAAAAAATCCCACAGTAAATGAAAAAAAAAAAAAGTCTGTGCAAACAGCAACTGAAGAGAGAAATTGGTTTGTCTTTATTCTGCAGTCATTGGCAGTAAAGTTGTGAAAGAAACTCAGAGATAATCAGATAACATGTGAGTATCAAGAATATTGTTTTTTTTTTATAATTCCATTGTTGGAGAGGGGAGGTGTGAACTTGAATGTCTTTTTTAGATAACACCAAAAGGTACAAGTTAAGTTTTTATTTTTTATTTTCAGTAAAAGGGCACACGTATATTATAAAATAGAACAAAGAATAATTAATTCTGATGAAAAACAAAGAATAGCGAAACAATAATTAGATAATGGTCAAAAAAGTTAAAACGTCCTGGTCTGATCAAGACCATTACAATAATTATGGCTGTATAATTCATTCATTTTACATTAAACAAATTTTATATATATAACAATAGAAACAGCAACAACTAATTAAAATTCTGGTAGACCCTTTGCTTCATGATTGCAGATTGCTCCTCAGCAGATTTCCTCAAGTCAGCGTGGCTCATGTGTTCAGGGAAGCAAATAAATGCACCGATGCCCTTGCCAAGAGGGGATGTTCCTTACAGGAAGATTTTGTTGTGTTTGATACTTTCCCCTCTGTTGAAATTTCTGATTTACTTAGCTGTGATGCTAATGGACTGTATTATTGTAGGCTTTCAGCCGCAACTGTGGTCCTGAGGACCAGCTAGTTTGTTTTATTCAATATCCGTTTAACCCAAAAAAAAAAAAATCTGGACCTTGTTTACAAATCATTAAAAATGGAATTAAGATGAGAAATTAAATCAAGCTCATAAAAATGAAGTGACAGCATCTAAAAGTTGGGAACTTTTAATTTGAAGAAGACAATAAAGGGTTACTAGAGAACAACACATTCATGTGATTATAAAAAAGAACAACACATTTATGTTCACAAAACCAAGCCATGCAAAACCCAATGGCTACCCTTCTTTATCAAGACCAAACAAGCAGAGTCATTCATTTTTGTTAGCTTACCTACCTCGAGTGACTCAACTTAATGCTGAGAGCCATCCACCACTTCCCTAGAAATGTGTTCATTGGGACGCGAGAGAGAGAGAGAATTGTTTGTGGTTATTTTGCAGCCATTCGGTCTCTGATATAGGCTATCTCTACCGGCATTATTAATATACAAAAAAAAAAAAAACAAAAAAACAAAAACACTTGGACCAAAATCAAGTGGCTTTGGAGACTAGTCCTAGTCGTGATGAACTGGTGTTCTGATATTCTCCACGGGATTGAGAGAGCGAGAGAGATGGTTTTATCAACTACTACCGTCTTTGTGTGCTCTATATCTTTGGCTCCGTTAAACTTGGCCGATTCCTATTAATGACAGTTCATAACTCACTTGTCATGATAGTGCGTGGCATCACTCGCTTGACAGTAAAAGATCTGCTTTACGAATGCACAAATGTGGTAAGGAGGGTTTGGCTTTCCTCTACTTATTTTGAACACTAGAGAGAACACGATAATAATGCATTATTTTTCAATTCTATGCATTGTCTATGAAGGCGTGTTTGGTTGGGGGTGAAAACCGGGTAGATAGAAAATGTGGAAAAATAAACCAAAAAGGTATGTTTGGTTGGGAGAAAAGAAGAAGGAAAAAATGATAAGGCTTAACCATGTTCTCTAAAAATCTATCAAAATTTAACACCCCAAAATGGAGAGAAAATGAAAAGAAAAGAGAAGTGATAATGGAATTATCCATCTAGTCCCTGTCCTCCACCACATTACTATTATTATATTACCTTGATTTCTCTTATTCTTTTTCCATTTTAAGTTAAATGTTTGCCTTTATTCTTTTTACCTCAATTTTGTTTTTTTTTTTTTTCTAATAAGATGTTTTTTTTATAAAAAAATATTATTTGTTAAGAACATGAGGATAAATTTATATAATTTACATTTTTTATCTTCTTCTTTTTTTTTCAACCAAACATAATAGTTTTTTATCATTCCATTTTTTCACTCCTCTAATCAAACAACACAAGAAAAAACTAATATTTTTTCTATCCTCCAATTTGTTCATCCCCTTCCCATTTTATTTCCTCATAATTTTCTATCCCCCTAACCAAACAAATACTAAAGCCTTGTCTGGAAAAAAAAAAAAAAATTTCCTTAAGAGATACACTCAGATTTATAAATTAAATCCACCTTTTTACCAAGTCAGGATAAGAAAACTTTTATTACACATTAGCTATTTACATACTCTTTTGAAATCATCATCATGGGTATACTTAAAATTGTGACAATTATTATCCATGAATTTAGGGGTCTGTTTAGTAGAGAAATTTGAATAATGTTATTTGTAATTTTTTAAAATATATATAAATAAAAAAATATATAAAAATATGTATAATATTATTTAAAAACAGTAGATGACTTGTTTAACAACTCTACCGGGGCCTAGGTGTGTGGAGTGGAGGCGGAATATAGGCAAAAGCAAAAGACGAGGAAATTGTTGGCAAAATCCGAGGCGCGTAATAAGCTGCAGAGCTACCTAACAAGACATGAGAGAGCAATTATATTAATTTATAAGGGAGAAACACAGAGAGCGCGTGGGGGTTACGTTCTTATTAAGGAAAAGCAAAAAAGAAGGTGATTTTGTACTGTTTTTGGTGTGTTGTTTGTTTTTTTTTTTGGAAGAAAATCAAAAACAGTTGTCGTTTAACAAATGACTGTTTTCGTATATATTGAATGCCATGCATTGATTGATAAAAGAAACAAAAACCGTCGCTATTCTGATTTTTTTAGTATTATTCGGTATTTGATTCTGCGAATAATGTTTTTTGAGCGCCCATGACCCAACCCAATTGTGAGATTACCTATTAATATTATATTCTTCCCTTTTTTTTTTTTGGAAAAAAGGATACTTCAAATGCTCCTTTTCTTCTTTCTTTTAATTAAAAATAAGGAAATGTCTACCTTCTTTCGTCACAAAAAAAAAAAAAAAAAAAAAAAAAGGAAATTTTTTTTTTGACTGAAAAAATAAGGAAATGTTAAGTGCTCCCATGAGACAATAATGCTTTATATGAGATTGGGACCTACATCACATAAAATAGGAATCAAAAGTTGGTTTCCTTTCCTTTCACATTTTATTTTCCACTAAAACTCAATTTATCAATATTTTTACATTCCATTTTTTTCGCTTTATTTATATCAAATTCTTTTTTTTTTCTTTTTCATTTTACCCAATATCAAATTAAAAAAAAATGAAGAAAAGTTTACTGAAGGATTAAGAAATTATATTAAACAAGATACAAGTATTTTATTTAATTCATATTTATTTTTTAAGTATATTAAAATATGATGTTAATTTTTATTTTTAATATATGTTGCAATATTACAAAAATCCAAACTGGTTTTAATATCCCAAAAAAAAAAGTATTCATAATTTAAATGAAAACATCTTCTTCTTTCTTTTAATAATTCAATAGTTACAATGAAATTTTGTCAATTAAGCTATCAAATTTATCAATTTTTTTTTTAATCTGAAACTTCTACTCATCTATATTATTCAATTCTATTATATTATTTTAGACAATAACGAAGCACGTAACAAATAAAAATCAATTATTAAACTTTGTGTTTCATTTAGAGTTTGTTTGTAAATCAATTTGATAGGTGGGTTCCAATTAGCTCAACTGGTAAAGTTTCTAATGGTTCAATAAGATATCTAAAATTTAATTCCCGCTTACATTAAAAACCAATTGGTGTCTTGGCCTCCTAATAAATAATCATCAGGAACGGATACTATAGGTTAAAACTAGTGACGAAGCTATAGTTGGACATGGGAGGGGCCACTGCCCCCAAAAAAAATTTCAAAATTTTTTTAGTGTATATATATATATATAATATATATTAATTTTAGCAATTTGTTTCAATAAATTTGCACTTTGCCCCTTCAACAATATTTTTGATCATTTTAAAGGCTATAAAAAATTTTATTGATCTAAATTCTAAAATAAATTTAACAAGACCAACAACAAAATTTACCAATAGCAACTTAAGCCCAAACAACAATCCAAAACAAACCCACGCAAGACACAAACAAAAAATAAAATAAAAAATTCCTAAGCCAATTCTAACTAGTCAAAGTGAACGAAAAAATATTTTGTATCAAATGATACCATGTCATCCGTATCAAAACTCAATAAATGAATGACATGTGTGTAAAAATAATTACCCATTAACATATGTCTTTCATTTGTTAGTGGGGTAGTTATTTTTTGCCGACGTATTTCACACTTATTGGATTTTGATGCCGCTAACATGGTATCATTTGATACCAAATACTTTCTCTTAAGTAAACACCCATACACATCTGACAACACACAAGACATCCAAGAGAGAGAGAGAGAGAGAGGGTCTAAGCGGCTAAAGAGCAAGACACTCAAAAAAAAAAAAAAAAAAAAAACTAATTTTCTAAATGAATGCTTATTTGGAGTTTCAAAAAAAAAAAAATGTTTATACTTTTGCCCCCCTAACTCCAAGTCCTAACTCCGTACTTGGTTGAAACTCTCTAAATAAAATTTAAAAAAAAATCAATTTAATAGGTATTGACTAAAGAAGGTAGAGTGATAAAATATGGTACAAAGAGAGAAAGCTTCGATCATGCTTAAAACGTGATTATTGAAAATTTGAAGTTGGTTACTGAGGTGACGTACAAAATTTCATCAATAGTTTTCTTTTTATCTGTGCTCTAGTACCTGGAAAGCACGGGTGCTGCGCCAGAGGCGCCGCACCCGCGTCGGACGCGGCCCGACGCGGCGACGCGCGTCGGACGCGGTAGACCGCGTGTCCGTGCCGCGTCGGGCCACGTGGCGAAGCCGACTAGCGCCAACGCGGCTCAAATCGGGCCGACTTGGCCCGATTTGGGCCGTTTCGGCGCGAGTCGGCCATTTCGGTGGTTTCGGCCGTATCGGCCGAAACCGCCGATATGGCCAATTCAGGCCGAAATTCAAAAAAAAAAAAAAAAAAAAAAAGGTGCAAAACGCACCGTTTGACTTAACCTAAACCTAAAACTCTCTCACGCACCCTCACTTCGTCCAAACACCCTCCGTCCCTCACTCCAATCTCCATCGTTCACCTCTCTCTTCTCTCTGTGCTCTGCTCTCTGGTTGCTCGGCTGCTCACTCCCTCCCTCACTCCAATCTCTATTGCTCGTCTCTCTCTTCTCTCTGTGCTCTCTGGTTGCTCGACTGCTTCACTGACTCACTCCCTCCCTCACTCCAATCTCCATCGCTCGTCCATGGAATGTTTTTTGAGAGGTTGTGGTTGCTATAGAAAAAAAAGGTGCAAAACTGGGTTTCTAACATCATGGAATGTTTTAGACTTTTAGTTTTAATATTGTGGATTGTATTTAATTTATGAACATCATATTTTAGTTATTAAATTTGGTATATGTTTATATAATGTGAAAAATTATGCTTAGCAATATATTAAAAATATAAATAAAAATATTTTTAATAATTTTTTAATCGCCGAGTCCTGCCGCACCCGCACCCACCTTTTTCAAAAATTGCCGAGTCCCGCACCCGTACCCGCACCCGCACCCGAATCCCGAAACGCACCCGTGCTTCTTAGTCTAGTACTACTCATAAATAACAAAAACAGACGAATGGTTCAACTTGAAATTGTTTCATAAAGTTAGGAGTTTCATTAAAAAAATAATAATAATCTAGGACCTAATCTGAAAGATGGTTAAACTCGAAGACTTTTTAAGTAATTTATCCTTAAAAATATAACATTTTTAAGTTTTAATCACAAGTTGAAGTAGTGGTTATAGTTTATACTAGCCTCTAAGAAGTAATTGTAATTTCTTTTTTGAACGTGTGTTTGAAAATTGTGTAGTAATATAGAGAAAATTTTGGGTAAGAAAAATAAAATGAACATGAGGTGAAAGAATGTTAAATTTTAGGAGTTTTCTTAGTTTTTAATTTTTTAAATTGGGGGTGTTTTACTTTTATTAGAATGAAAAATGAATTAAAAAATGCTAAATTTAAGGGAATAAAAAGATAAATGTGAAGAAGAAAAAAATCCTAAATTTTAGGAGTTTTTTTTTTTTTTAATTCAAAATGAAATTTGTTATTTGACATTTATGAACCTATTTCTAAAAAAAATTACCCTTCATTAATAACAGTATTTTTAAGTCTCATTAAAGTCAAGTTTAAAGACTCTTATAAATAGTATAGATATAAACGTGTTTCCTGATTTAATAGGATTTAAACTTTTTCTTTTAGTCTTTTTACCTTGTTTTATTTAATCTTTAATTTTGAATATGTGCCTTTTTAATGTGAGTGTGTGTGGAGTTTATAGTGGGAGTAGAACTTCAGGAATTTAAAAGTTTCAATTTACTTTTATATTTTCTCAAAAAAAAAAAACTTTTATATTCTTAATTTGTCATATTATTGCGTCACTTTCAATTAGACAATAAGGATGATTTTAGAAGTATAGAAAAGTAGACACTGATATTGATAGAAACAAGTAACTAAAGTTTGTAAATATATAAGATAGATTTAATCTTCTCAAAAAAATAAAAAGATAGATTTAAGTACTTGTAAGTATCAAGTCACCTCATATATTCACATGTTAACATGATACTCATACATACATGATACAACTGTAATCTAATTGCCACTAAAGAGGTGAACTATTCTTTTTGTTCTTTTAGAAACAAACACACACTGTTAATTATTAAAATAGAATGGGGAATAGGGTTCTAAAGAACTTGATTATTAAAATAGAAGGTGATATTGAGTATTGACTATGCATTAAGTGTAATATTGCCAAATGTAAGCACAAATATAATTGCATTGAGGAATAATGAAATCACTAGTATTTCTTTCCTCTTCTTCTTCTTTTAAATTTTTTTTAAAATATGTATTTATTGTTATTAAGTTTAGAAGATGATATCTTCTCAAGAAAATGAACATAGAAGATGATAGGGATACAATTGATTGCTAAGTGTGAATTACCAAAAAAAAAAAAAAGAAAGAAAGAAGAGAGTAGGTGACCAATTGACCATCACCTCTTATTTCATTTACCACGCTAAGTAAAAAAAATATTAAAGAGTGTATATTAGAATCTTTTAGACACCTAGCTTTACAAAATAGTATATAAATTAGAAACTTTTGGTAAGAAAGAGTGAAATACAACTATACCGGCACGTTTCGTATTTTTTAAATCATGATTACTTTGCACTTTTACAAGCCTTGAAGACTCGAACAAGCATGTGGGGTGAGAGGGTGAATGATTGCAGGGTTGGGTTTAGCACCAAATCAAACAGTATCCCCCTTCACAAAAAAATAAAAAATAAAAAATAAAAATAATCGTTTATCTTGAGTCTTTTGGCTGAATATTGTTGAATTTGGGGTTTATTTTCGTTATGGGCACTGTTCCAACTTATTTAGAGAATTGAGGAGAGAGAGTGAATTTCGGCAACGGTGTTGCCGAAATTCCAACAAAAGTATGAGAAAGAAAGAGAAAAAATGTTGAATTTCGGCAATGGCATTACCGAAATTCCTGCTGGCCATACACGCCGACCAAGTGGAGTGCTCAAAGTGTGCGGGTGCCCAAGGAAACCAATTGTGGCAATACCATTGCCGAAATAGGGAAAAAAAAATTTGTGCCAATTGTGGCAATGTCATTGTTGAAAATGAGAGGGGGGAAAAAAAAGTGGTTGCCAAAATCTGGAGAGGAATTAAAAAAAAATATAATGTGCTACGTTCACAATATTTTCACAACATTTTCACAACAAATCACAGGTAATTAATTATTATTAGTTCAAATTTGAATTTAACACTGAGATTACTTTTTTAATCCTGATAGAAATTTAGACCCCTTAAAACAACAATTGTATTAACCTAGTTGATTAGCCAAGTGATTAACTTAGTCAAATTATGCAAATCTAGGTTATCACAATCAAACAATCATATCAAGAATATATAGCAGCGGAAAAGTAAATAATACAATGATATGATGACCCAGGAAACCACACGGTAAAAACCTGGGGAGGATTTGACCTAGCTATCATTAAGGTAAACTTGAATCCACTATCTTGAAAGAATCGAAGTTCATACAAAAGGACTTACAAGCTCCCCGCTTGACTTCCTAATGCTACCCACCAGTAGAACTTACTGACACGACCACGTGCAAGCTCCGAATCCACGGACTCCTTCTTTCTTGGATTCTCCAATCAAGTACAAGCACCCACGCTTGTTTTTCTTTAAGCTTCAATGGCAGCAACAGAGTTGATCATCAAGGTATTGATAATATCTCTACCTTGAAAACCCTTAGTTTTGTGTAAAGAAAAGCTCCTCTAAATCTCACAAGAGATTTACACAAAAACAGCAATATGAGCAACCAGAGCTGTACACAAAAACGTGGCTAGGGTTTTCTTTATATACTAGGAAAATTAGATCTGAAACCCTAATTCTTAATGGGCTTGGACTGAGTTGGAAATTCTGCAGAAAAAAACATTATGCCCGAGATTCGATCGATCGAGTCTAATTTTCGATCGATCGATCGAGCCAGGCCGAAATGCACCAATGCATCTGCAGCCTCTCGATTCCAACTTTACATGAATTACACAACTTTGAGCAAGCCTAAACAAGACTAAACACATTGTTTTGATCATGGTTTGCCAACATTACACATTAGAGTTCTAAATACACAAATTCCTAAATCTTTAGAACCTAACAAATCCAACAATAACAATCAGTAACAACCTGCCACTTAGAAATTGTTGTAAAAATGTTGTAAAAATGGTATGCAAATATAATTTCTCAAAAAAAAAAAAAAGTGTAATGGATTTATGGCAATGGCATTGCCGAAATAGGGGAAAAAAATTTGTGGCAATTGTGGCAATGCCATTACCGAAAATGGGAGGAAAAAAAAAATTTGTTGTAATTGGTTTGTGGCAATGCCATTGCCGAAATAGGGGGAAAAAATTTGTGGCAATTATGGCAATGTCATTGCCGAAAATGGGAGGGGGGAAAAAAAGTGGATGCCGAAATCTAGGGAGGTATTAAAAAAATATATAATGTACTACGTACCCAATATTTTTACAACATTTTCACAATAAATTACAGGTAATTAGTTATTATTAGTTCAAATTTGAATTTAACACTGAGATTACTTTTTTAATCCAACAATAACAATCAGTAACAACCTGCCACTTAGAATTTGTTGTAAAAATTGTGTGCACTTATCATTTCTCAAAAAAAAAAATTGTGGGATGTATTTGTGGCAATGTCATTGCCGAAATAGGAGGGGAAAAAAAATTGTTGCAACTGGTTTGTGGCAATGATATTGCCGAAATAAGGAAAAAAAAATTGTGGCAATTGTGGTAATGCCATTGCCGAAAATGGGAGGAAAAAAAAATTTATTGCAATTGGTTTGTAGCAATGGCATTGCCGAAATAGGTGGGGAAAAAATTTGTGGCAATTGTGGCAATGCCATTGCCGAAAATGGGAGGAAAAAAAAATGGTTGCAATTGGTTTGTGGCAATGGCATTGTCGAAATAGATGAGAGAGATCAAAGAAAGTACGCATATTTTTACTCTTCAGTATTTTTTTAACCGAAGTAGTGGGGTTTGTGTGTATGTCATGTTCTTTCCTTTCGTATTGTAAAAGTACCCTATGAAACAAATAAGGATAGATTCAAGTACAAAGCAACTTAATTCTTATTCTAAAAAAAGTACATAGATTCTTACAATACGAAATGGAAGAAAAAAAATAATTGATGCACACGCTGTAAATAAAAACAAAAAAAATACATAGATTGTTATAAAAGAAAAAAATGATTGATGTGCACGCTGTAAACAAAAAAAAAAAATAAAGAAAGTATATAGATTCTTACAATAGGAAAGAAAAAAATGATTAATATGCACACTGTAAACCAAAAAAAGCAAAGACAGTACATAGATTCTTACAATACGGAAGAAAAAAAATGATTGATGTGCATGCTGTAAACAAAAAAAAGCAAAGAAAGTACGTAAATTTTTATGTGCACGCTGTAAACAAAAAAATCAAAGAAAGTAAACAAAAAAACAAAGCTTCAATCAACCAATCACCTCAACTCCTCATCTCATCTGATTCTTATTATCTGCATGCATCGAATATATTCATCTCAACTCCTCAGAATACCTTTTTTGTCATATTCACCTCAACTCTTTAGAGTACCTTTTTTGCCTTTTTATTCTTCAGTATTTTTTTGACCGAATCAATTTGGTTTGTGTGTATGTCATGTTATTTCATTTCGTATTATAAAAGTACCCTACGAAACAAATAATGATAGATTTAAGTACAATGAGTACATTGATTCTTATTTTTTTTAAAAGTACATAGATTCTTACAATACAAAATGGAAGAAAAAAATGATTGATGTGCATGCTGTAAACAAAAAAAAAGTAAAGAAAGTACATAGATTCTTACAATATGGAAGAAAAAAATGATTGATGTGCACACTGTAAATCAAAAAAAAGTAAAGAAAGTACATAGATTCTTACAATATGAAAGAAAAAAAATGATTGATGTGCATGTTGTAAACAAAAAAAAAAAAGTAAAGAAAGTACGTAAATTCTTATGTGCACGCTGTAAACAAAAACAAAAAACAAAAAAAACAAAAAAAGTAAACAAAAAAACAAAGTTTCAATCAACTAATCACCTCAATTCCTCATCTCATCTGATTCTTATTCTCTACATCGAATATTTTCAAATCATGCCTAAATCTATCTCAACATTCTTTTCTGTCTTTTTATTCTTCAATATTGTAATAAAAGGCAAGGCAAGTGCCCTTGTCTTTTTATTTCTCCTCCTTTGCTGAAGAATTGTATCTCCTCACAAAGGATTGTAAGTCCTCCGATTGTTCAGTTAGTCTTTTGCTTTGCTTCAGTGTGAACAACTAAAGATTGTAAGTTTTTTGTTTTTTGTTAATGTAAGTTTTTTTGCTTTGTTTATTAACTTACAACTCTAGAAATTAACAGATTTATTATTGTGGGAGCAAGAGTCCAAATTTATATACTGGGCCTTGGGCCCTATTCGAGGATGTGGATACGTCCGAGGAAGAGTAAATGATTAGGAGAGGCCCCAGAATGGAAGATCACGCAAGGAAAGGATGGGGGATATAATCCGAGGAGGTTGTCCTTCTCGGATAGGATGAGTATCGGTCAAGCAAGTATTTGGGCGATTTAGGTGACCTTCCAGGAAGTGCCAACGATAAGGATGAACTTCAGGCACGTACAAAGATGATAAGAATACAAAAATATATAAAAGAAAAACTGCTACCACCGCATTAAATGTATTGCAGCAATTATTTTGGCCGCATTTATGTGGAGAAGACCCCTGAACAGTGCAGTCTCAACCACCACCATTCACAGACAGCCAAAAAAGATGACTGATGGGACATATACTCAAGTGAAGGCTTAGATGATTAACAAGTGTACGATCAAGATGATCTAAGAAGAAACTATATAATGTAAAAGACCTCCCATAAGAGGGGGATCGAAGGATATAGAAAAAGAGGAGAGAAGAAGATTTATTGTAGCATTAAGGACTATCTTAGCTTTCAGGAACAGTTCAATTCATAATTCATCTCCTCGGACACCAACTTAATCAAGTTTTAAGTGTTTTTTGTGCTTATTCATCTTTTAAATCTTAACTAGCCGTTGTCCAATTCACATATAGACCAGCTCTTTCACCCACACTCTACAAATTTATTGTATTGGGCTCATTGGGCTTACATCCCATCTCTTTTGGGCTTGGGCTACAAATCGTGACCCTACAATTGGCGCCGTCTGTGGGAAGAGTTTGAGCGATAGGGAAAGCAACGGTTAATGATGGCAGAACCGGGTCCACAACCAGAAGAATCGAGGGCATCCCAACACCATGATCCTTTCCTCAACCTTGAACGGAGAGGTGACCGCGAAGGAAGTGTGCACACAATACATGCTGAGAGGAGCCAATCTCGAGGTGGTAGTCATGTCTCCCATACAAGGAGCAACAGGGGCATGCAGCTGGAGATTGACCGGTTGAAGAGGGAGCTACGCCATGCAAAAAGGAAGCGCGCTTCCCCTGACAGTGACGTTTCTTCTGACGATGGAAGAGACACTAGTTATAAACAGAGGTCTCGAACTCCGCCCAGTGAGTCTTTCTCTTACGAAGAAGAGCTCTATAACGAGCGGTTGTTTAAAAGCTCGCCATACAGGGGCGTAGGAAACGACGCTATGAGTAGAGCCCTGGACCAAATCACTAAGTCGCCTTTCACACGTAGGATTGAGGCGCGAGACTTCCCCGACGTTTTCATCAGCCAACATTCACCATTTACAACGGGCGAACAGATCCTGTCGAACATGTGAGCCATTTCAACCAGAGAATAATTGTCTATTCCAAGGACGAGGCCTTGATGTGTAAGGTCTTTCCATTTAGTCTCGGACCCATCGTGATGAGGTGGTTCGATGGCCTAAGAGCAGAGTCCATAAACTCCTTCCATGAGCTCACCCAAGCATTTGGTTCTCGGTTCGTGACTTGCAGAAGAGTTCTTCGGTCGTTGGCTTCTTTCCTGTCCTTGAGTATGCAAGAGGGCGAGAATCTTAAAACGTACTCCGATAGATACTGGGAGTTGTTCAATGAGATTGAAGGTGATTTCGACGACGTGGCCATCAGTACTTTTAAGATCAGCCTTCCATCCGAGCATGATCTAAGAAAATCCTTGACTGGTAAGCCCGTGACTAACGTGCGCCAACTCATGGATCGGATTGATAAGTATAAGAGAGTTGAAGAGGACCAGCAGCAAGGAAAAGGGAAGGATAAGGTTATCCCTCAAGAGAAGAGGGATTTCAGGTCGGATTGGCACAGCCATAACAAATCACGTAGAGATTTTGCTGGGCAGTCAGGATCAGCGAGCATTCAAGTAGTCAACGCTGTGTTCCGAGAGCCAGTGCATCAAGTTTTGGAGAAGATTAAGAATGAGTCGTTCTTCAAATGATCGAATAAGATGGTGGGAAACCCTGAAAGACGTAATCATAACCTCTATTGCCAATACCATCAGGATTAGAGGATTGTAGGAGTCTGTGGGATCATTTGGACCAACTTGTCCGCGAGGGCAAATTGAAACAACTCCTACATCATTCTAGTGGCCAAGGGAGCCAGGGAAGTTTGGAACCTCGAAGAGATGATTCTTCAAGACCCCCCTTGAGAACTATTAATGTCATCTTCGTTGCACCAGGGAGAACAAGATCCTGGCCATCCAGGATAATGTCCGTGGCCCGTCTATCCACAGGAGACGTTAATCAGGATCCGAAGAGGGCTAAAAGGGAAATTCCACCAGTCTTGGGATTCTCGGATAAGGATAAGGTTGGAACCATCCAACCCCATGACGACGCTTTGGTAGTTACTCTCAGGATTTGAAGGTATGATGTGAAGAGGGTGATGGTGGACCAAGGTAGTGAAGCTGAGATAATGTACCCCAACCTTTACAAAGGGCCGAACTTAAAGCCCGAGGACTTAACGCCCTATAATTCCCCTCTGGTGAGTTTTGACGGAAAGGTCGTTGTCCCGAGGGGTCAAATACGACTACCTGTGCAAACTGATACGGAGATAGTAGAGGTAGATTTCATTGTTGTGGACGCGTATTCACCCTATACAGCAATCGTGGCCAGACCTTGGCTCCATACACTAGGGGCTGTTTCTTCTACTTTGCACTAGAAGGTCAAGTATCCGTCTGAAGGCTAGGTTAAAGAAATTTTGGGAAATCAATCTGTGGCCAGACAATGCTTGGTGGCTGCCATTCAACGTAAACCCGAAGCTGAGTCCTCGGCCCGTCCAGGTGAAGATTTATAGCAGTTAAAACCCTCAGCGTTGCACATCGATAAATGAGCCGAGGAGGCGAAATGTGAAGATTTGGTAAAGGTTGCTATCGGGGATGATCCTGAGAAGTTTTTTCAAGTTGGCTCTCAACTGCCACCTCAAGAGAAGGAAGAACTAGTAGAATTTCTCAGAAGAAACATAGATGTATTTGCTTGGAATGCCTATGAAGCCGCAGGAGTGGATCCAGAATTCATCTGTCATCACCTGAATGTCAACCCACTGGTCATCCCTAAGAAACAGCTTCCTCGGCGCCCATCCAAGGAGCACGCTGACGCAGTACGAGAAGAAGTGACGAAGCTTAAGCAAGCTGAAGCTATTAAGGAAGTGTTTTATCCTGAATGGCTAGCTAATACCGTGGTGGTGAAAAAGAAGAGTGGGAAGTGGCGAGTATGCGTAGATTTCACAGACTTGAATAAGGCATGCCCCAAAGATCCATTCCCCATGCCTAAAATAGATCAGCTAGTGGATGCGACTGTAGGCCATCCTCGGATGAGCTTCTTGGATGCCTTTCAAGGTTATCATCAAATACCTCTAGCCTTGGATGATCAGGAAAAGACTGCTTTTGTCACCCCCATTGGGAACTACCACTATAAGGTGATGCCATTTGGCTTGAAAAATGCGGGGTCTACCTACCAAAGGATGATGACGAGGATGTTTGAACCACAGTTGGGCAGAAACATTGAGGTCTACATAGATGACATGGTGGTGAAAAGCAAGGTAGTCTCTGAACATGTGGGCGACCTTTTGAATATTTTTGAAGTTCTTAGAAAGCACAAGCTGTGTTTAAACGCCTCCAAATGTTCATTTGGCGTGGGATCAAGCAAGTTCTTAGGTTATATGGTAACTCACAGGGGGATTGAGGTCAACCCCGACCAGAAAAAGGCTATAAACAATTTGCGACCACCTCGGAATCCTAAAAAGGTCTAGAAATTGACTAGAATGGCCGTTGCTCTGAACCGATTTATCTCTCGGTCAGCAGATAGGTGTAGGCCTTTTTTCTTGTTGATCAATAAGTGGAAGGGATTTGAGTGGAATGAAGAGTGTGTTTTAGCTTTTCAACAACTTAAAGACTATCTAGCTCGACCACCAATTATGTCCAGTCCTGAGCCAGATGAAGTAAGTTTGGTGTTGATAAGAGTTGATGGCGGTATACAAAGGCCAGTTTATTACGTGAGCAAGTCATTGCACGAAGTCGAGATTCGTTATCTGCCACTGGAGAAAGCCATCCTGGCAGTAGTACTTGGTACACGGAAGTTGCCTCATTATGTCCAAGCACATACGGTCGTTGTCCTTACCCAACTTCCACTTAAAATAATACTCTGAAGTGCTGATTACACCGGGAGGATAGCTAAATGGGGTACAGTTCTACGGGCTTTTGACATCAAGACCATGCCTCGTACCTCCATGAAGGGACAAGTGCTCGCGGATCTGGTGGCCGAGTTCACTGAACCCCCGTTAGAAGAATTGAAACCAACATAGAACATGGATGAAAAATCGGTTGGCATGATTTCTCAACAAGGTCTCTTATCTTAGGAAGTATATGTGGATGGCGTAGCGAATCAAAAATGTTTCGGAGTGGGGCTGGTGCTTATATCCCCTGAGAAAATCATCATTGAAAAATCATTGAGGCTAGACTTCTCGGCTACAAATAATGAGGCCGAATATGAAGCTCTGCTGAGGGGAATGACCATGGTTCAAAAAATGGGCGGAAAGGTAGTGGAGATGTTCTTAGACTCAATGTTAGTTGTTGGCCAGGTGAAGGGAGAATTTGAAGCGAAAGATGAAAGAATGCAGGAGTACTTGAGTCAAGTCAGACACCTGCAATCAGAGTTTAAGTCTTTCAACTTGCAGCATATCCCAAGAAGCGGAAATACACATGCTAATTCCTTAGCCATGCTTGCAACATCCTCAGCGCAGAATCTGCCACGGGTTATCCTTGTTGGAGACTTGTACAAACCCACAGATATAAGAGTTGAGACAGTCTTAGTTCATCAGATCAGAGCAGGGCCTAGCTGGATGGACCCTATAATTCAATTCTTGAAGAGGATACTTTGCCTAAAGAAAAGTCAGAAGCTAACAAGGTACGGAGGAAGGCCACTAGGTTCTGGCTGTCCGAGAACCAGAAGTTATACAAACGTTCATTTTAAGGACCATATTTGTTGTGTATATATCCTG
Source organism: Quercus aquifolioides (assembly GCA_019022515.1). Lineage (NCBI taxonomy): Eukaryota > Viridiplantae > Streptophyta > Magnoliopsida > Fagales > Fagaceae > Quercus > Quercus aquifolioides. The sequence continues at coordinate 32,604,439 of CM032336.1, forward strand.
AGATGACTGAATCACTCCTCGAAGAATTACACGAAGGAATTTGTGGAAGCCATATTGGAGGTAGATCCTTGGCCCATCGAGCCATCACCCAAGGCTACTGGTGGCCAAATATGCAAAGGGAGGCCCACGAGTATGTGAAAAAGTGCGATCAGTGCCAACGGTTTGCACCAAACATACATCAACCAGGGGGAATCCTTAATCCACTATCCAGCCCATGGCCATTCGCACAGTAGGGCTTAGACATTGTGGGTCCATTCCCCAAAGCAGTAGGAAACAAGAGGTATTTTCTGGTCGGCATAGACTATTTTACCAAGTGGGTAGAAGCCGAGCCTCTAGCTAACATCAGAGACGTGGACGCAAAGAAATTTGTCTGGAAAAATATTGTCACTCGGTTTGGGATTCCTCATACCATAATCTCAGACAATGGCCTTCAGTTTGACAGCAAAGCGTTCAAAAGTTATTGTTGTGAATTAGAGATCACGAACAGGTACTCTACCCTTGCTTATCCCCAAGGAAATGGACAAGCGAAAGCTGTTAACAAGGTCATAGTAAATGGATTAAAGAAAAGGCTAGATGACGCGAAGGACAAATGGGTGGAAGAACTGCCACACATCCTCTGGACATATAGAACTACGCCTCGTAGGTCCACTGGGGAGACCCCATTTTCAATGACTTATGGGGTTGAAACTGTTATCCCTCTAGAGACTGGTTTCCCAACGTTAAGAACTAGTTTATTCAGTCAGAGTAGCAATAATGAGCAGCTAGAGAAGAATTTGGACCTGGTGATCTAGTGTTAAAGAAAGTTGTGGGCACTGCGAAGAACCCTGCTTGGGGAAAGTTAGGATCTAATTGGGAAGGGCCATACTGTATTACCTCAAGGGCTGGAATCGGGGCGTATTTCTTAGAAGACTTAGATGGTCATGTAATACCACGCCCATGGAATGTAAACAATCTTAAGAGGTATTATTATTAAACGAATTTTCCTTCATCAATATGCTTATCTGTTATATAAAGGTTTTTGTACTTTCTGTTTCCATTACAATTCTTAAGTCTTTAAACTTAAATTTAATCATGGTTGAAGTCCTCGGACCAGATGATATGGGTTAGTTAACACTCTATTACAATTCTCAAGTGTTTAAACTTAAACTCAATCATGCCTGAAGTCCTCGGACCAGATGATATGAGTTAGTTAACACTCCATGACATCCTTCCTAAGTGTTTAAACTTAAACTCAATCATGCCTGAAGTCCTCGGACCAGATGATATGGGTTAGTTAACACTCCATTACAATTCTCAAGTGTTTAAACTTAAACTCAATCATGCCTGAAGTCCTCGGACCAGATGATATGGGTTAGTTAACACTCCATTACAATTCTTGTGTTTAAACTCAATCTCAGTCATGCCTGAAGTCCTCGGACCAGATGATATGAGTTAGTTAACACTCCGTTACAATTCTTGAAAAGCATAAAAAACATCTCTCTCACCCATGGCTTACTGAGTTTATTATTAATCCTTGTTAAATTATTGGCATCACTCACAGGGGGTTGTTATTGATTCTGCTCAAATTAAAGTAACAACAAGTCAATACTATCTGCAATGACAATAAATCAAACAGTGTGCGCAGTAAAGACATAGACAGTAAAAATAAAATGCCTTCATTAATCAGGGAAAGAATGTTTTACATCTTCTTGTGCTAAAAAAAAAAACCAACAACAACAACAACAATAATAAAATTCCTAGTATCTAAGTCTTTGTCTTGGGGCCAAGTGGGTCAACAGTCAGATCGGGTAGGGAGGCAGCAGTATCTTGGGCTTGGTCCTAGCGTTTAGAATGAGTTTTCTTCTTGTCTTAACCCTTGCCTTTGTCCTGGATATCCTCGGCTCTCTGCTCCTGGCCACCAGCTTGGACTGATTCCTTAGATGCCTCGATGGGAGCAGGAGGGGCTTGGTCCACCAGTGGCTGTTCGGACACCTCTAAGGCTTGCTCGGAGTGGGAGGAGTCAGGACCTGGGAGCTCACGAATCTCAGGATCATAGTAGATGCTCTCAGGTCGTCTCAAGACAGAATCTGCAGGGACTCCTGCAGCATCAAGGGCTTTACCCCAAGAAATGTTGTAATAGTCCCTGCATACCACAAAGAACTCCTCTGTGAGCCTGGTTTGAGTCTCCTCCACCCCAAGCTTATATGCTGCTTGTTTTTCAGCCTCGGCTGCCTCCTTGACCAATTGAGCTGTTTCTCTGGCCTTCTGAAGCTCAATGCGAAGATCCTTCACCATTTGCCTTTCCGTTTCCAGATTAATTTCAGTCATATGCAGTTGTCGGCGTTGGTCTTCAGCCTGCTTTTCAGCATTCTTGAGGCCAGCATCAGCACTGTCCCTAGCCCTAATTGCCTCTTTTAACTGTTTGGACTGCTTAACGTAATCCTCTTTAAGATTACCTAAAGTCTTCTCAATCTCGGACTGAAAATGGGCCTCCGCTTTGGCTTCATTGCGGGCATCTTTATTCCACTCTTCAGCCACATAAACTTGTTGGGTAATCTACATAGCAGAATGAAAATTTTTTGTGTAAAGTAAAGAAGAGGGATGAATAAAAATGATCAACGGTTTACTTAGAGAAGCGGAACAAATTACTTACCATGGCCAGGTCCCTTTTAAGGGATAGGAAGAGTTCTTGTTAATTGAAGCGCCTGTAAGCATCCATATCTCTTGGTAGGAGAAGTGGTTACTCCAAGGCCTCAGCAATAAGACCTGCCTTCCCCCCTTGATAGTTCCTAATTGAGGTGTCCCAAGGGAGGGGGGCACCATCCAGTTCCAGCTTAGGAGACCACATGCGTGGTCTTCGGCGTACATCAGCCACGAGAGGATCCTCTTGGCTTTCAACAGAAGAAGACCTTATGCTCCGTTGATCTTTAACTATTTTTTGTTGCTTATTACCCTTTAGAGGGCCTACTTCGCCTTCCTCAAGGGCTTCGTACTGCCTTTTCTTCCTCAGTTCAGGGATTGGTTTCAGCCCAAGATCGGCGGGGTGCTGAGGAGGAGGAGGAGGAGGAAGGTTCGCTGGAGGTTTAGACTTGTTGGTTTCTTGTGGGGTGGACACTTTATTCCTCCCCTTCATGAGTTCCTTTAAACTCTTGCCGTCTGTTTTTGGAGCCATCTCTTCTGCCTCTTCGTCCGAGGAGTCCTCCAAGCAAGTAATTACGAGAGCAGGGGCCTGAACACTCGAATATCTATCCGGTTCTTCCTCTGCCTCCGATATTACAATTGCTCCTACCCCCTGTGCTTCCTCTTCTTCGAATTGAAATTTGCCAATTTCTTCTTCAAGTGAGGAAGTAGAAGAGGCAACTCCTTCAGCTGCTGCTACTTCGAGGGGTACTTGATGAATTGGTGGGGCGACCAAAGGAACACCTTGTGGGACTGGGTGATCTACTGGTGGAAGGTCATATGGCGCCAAGAAGTTAGGCTGAGACACGTCTATCCGAGCAAGACGATAGTCGTTCGCCCTTATAGCGTTGCCGATCTCTTGAAATTTATTGGAAAGGGGTTTGAAATCCAAAATCAAATGAACAACACGGAGTTGACCATCTTCGCTGACAAAAATCTGGGATCTGAGCAGGAAGTTGAGGGCTGCTACGTTGGTCAAACTTAGCTGAGGAGCTACGTGCCTTGAATCTGTTAATACCATAACAAAGCCAAGTATTGTCAGAAATTTGAAGTAAAACGCTAATACACAAAGAGACAACTAATGATGAAGAACCTAAATCTATTGTTAGAGAACCTAAACCTAGGGCATCCCACCTGGCTCTCTTGGTTGGGTTGGGCAGTGAAGACCATCATGCCACGCTTCTGAGACGATCAGGTAATCGTCTTTCATCCCCTTGTTAGACTTGGGAAGACAGGAAATGAGCCTAACGATGTCGGATCGGGATTTAAGGTAAAACCCCGCCCCCTTTTGTCTATGACACTCGTACATATGGACTACGTCAAGCTAGGTGAGCCCCAAGCCTAAATGCCGATTCAAAGCATCAACCGCTCCTAGGATCCTAAAGACGTAAGGTGCACACTGGTGGGGACAAATCCTATGATTACGAAGGTAATCTCTCGTAATGGGACCCATGGGGAGAGTCATTCCCCCTTCTATGAAAGCTATCATAGGGATTATGACTTCTCCCATCTCTCGGTCAGTCTCTATTCCTTCCAGAGGACAGTACTGCAGGTTTACGTCCTGTGGTATATGATACGTTTCTTTAAATATCTCTAGCAAGGCAGGACTATCCACTAAATACTTAAATCTACCCATTTCGAACAAACAGAAAAGGGGAAATGCTAAAAATGACAACTTGGAAAGGAGAATTTGAAGGCCGAGGAGAGAAAGAAGGGTTCGAAGAAGGTAGAACTTACACGAACTAAGTTGGAAGGTGATCCTTGAAACCCTCAAAAGGATTCTCAAGGATTTTTGAAGAAATAAGACTAACGATTTGACAATCTTTGTGGGTTTGAATGCTTGAGTTCGCTGGAGAGTTTGAGAAATTGTGAAGTAAAGAAAAAATGATCTCCTTTGAGACTTTATATAGGGGGCAGAAAATGAGGGGAAGTTCTCCCGCCCAAACCTTGAGAGGAAATGTCGTCCGTTGGATCAATGTTTCACCGTTGGATGCCAAAAACATAGCGCCGCCTGGAGCAATTAATGGCGCTTTGCGAATTCCGAAACGCTAGTGGTAATGATGAAGTGCCTAAAACTATACGCCTGCACGTGTGAACTCAGGTATTTTTACATTTCTAGCCCTAATTTCTGTGGCAGATCAAAATCTTATTTTTTTCTCCTTGGAGGCGAGAGAAAAATTAAAATTTTGAGCGGCTATTATGGGAGCAAGAGTCCAAATTTATATACTGGGCCTTGGGCCCTATTCGAGGATGTGGATATGTCCGAGGAAGAGTAAATGATTAGGAGAGGCCCCAGAATGGAAGATCACGCAAGGAAAGGATGGGGGATATAATCCGAGGAGGTTGTCCTTCTCGGATAGGATGAGTATCGGTCAAGCAAGTATTTGGGCGATTTAGGTGACCTTCCAGGAAGTGCCAACGATAAGGATGAACTTCAGGCACGTACAAAGATGATAAGAATACAGAAATATCTAAAAGAAAAGCTGCTACCACCGCATTAAATGTACTGCAGCAACTTTTCTGGCCGCATTTATGTGGAGAAGACCCCTGAACAGTGCAGTCTCAACCACCACCATTCACAGACAGCCAAAGAAGATGACTGATGGGACATATACTCAAGTGAAGGCTCAGATGATTAACAAGTGTACGATCAAGATGATCTAAGAAGAAACTATATAATGTAAAAGACCTCCCATAAGAGGGGGATCGGAGAATATAGAAAAATAGGAGAGAAGAAGATTTACTGTAGCACTAAGGACTATCTTAGCTTTCAAGAATAGTTCAATTTGTAATTCATCTCCTCGGACACCAACCTAATCAAGTTTTAAGTGTTTTTTGTGCATATTCATCTTTTAAATCTTAACTAGCCGTTGTTCAATTCACATATAGACCAGCTCTTTCACCCACGCTCTACAAATTTATTGTATTGAGCTTATTGGGCTCACATCCCATCTCTTTTGGGCTTGGGCTACAAATTGTGACCCTACAATTATTATTGTATAAACATGTGCTTTGTAAATATTAGAAGCTAATACATTGTAAAATATTATGTACTGTTGTAGTTGTAGTTAATATAATTTGTATGCCTATGATTATGATTATTGTTGTTGTTGTTGTTATTCAAATTTTAGATTAATGAATTATTTTTTATGGTTATTTGATTGTTTTTTTTTTTTTTTTTTTTTTTTTTGCAAGTATCACTCTATAATTCTCACTCTTTCAGTTGGTATCACTATTGTGGTAAGCATCTCAACTCTCTAATTAAATTTATGTATGTGTTTGAATTATTTTTTATGGTTATCTGATTGTGTTTTTTTTTTTTTTTTTTTTTTTTTTGCAATTATTTTCTCACTCTTTCAGTTGGTATCACAATTGTGGTAAGCATCTCAACTCTCTAATTAAATTTATGTATGTGTTTTGTTAATTTTGAAATTATTTAATATTATTTATTGTTATTATTAGTACATGACCCCAAAAATTGAAATAAATTGTATTATTGTGATCTTTTTATAATCAATATGTGTTTTGTTATTATCAATTATTACATCTATTATTTGGAAAAAATATATTGCATAATATGTTTGTTGGTTTATAATAAAGATATGTATGTGTATTATTATTATTATTATTTATTTACTACAATAAATCGTACATTTGTGTTTCTATTTCTTTAAAGTTTAGTTGGTATAAAAATTTATTAAGTTTCTTGATTCTTTACTTTTTAGGGTGGTTATAGGCTGGAAAACGAAAATTAATTATATGCTTTATAAATATTATATATGGTTATATTATAGTTAATACTAATTATTGTGTGTATGATTATTTTTGCTAAAACTATTATTATTATTATTAGTATTAGTATTAGTATTGTAGGGTCCGGGTTTGAGCATTTCTACAATTGAGAGAGTGGACTCAAGCCTAGTTAGCCCGGTACAATGAATTTGTAGAGAATGGGTTAAAGAACTAGGCCCTAACAAGCGGGCAACGTTCAGTCGTTTCGTTTGGAGGCACCAGAGGCCGACTCACCAAGATTATACTCCGAAGTCTATCCTCAGCACCTGTCCAAGGAGCTTTGCGATGGCCTTTCTCCCGGGGATCCATCCCCCCATTTCTGATCTTTTTCCTTCTTATATATAGTCCTCTCCTTTAACCTCTATCTTCCACCTGTTGATCATCCATGCTTCCTCCTTCTGACTGCCCGTCCCATCAGCCACTTTCCCAGCACCCCTGTGAGTTGCGGCAACCAAGGCAACCCTGTCCAGAAGTCACATCTCCATTAATGCGGCTGGGGGGTTAGGTGAGCGCATTTAGTGTGGAGGTGACAACTTATCCTGGGCGTGTTCCCCCGCCGTGCTGCTACGGCTGACGTGTTGGTCTCGGCAGGATCGTCCTCGGCAAGGTTCCTGGCCATTAAGGCCTTCACACTCCTTCCTCGGACTGTTCTTCCTCCTCGGCATGGGCCTTGGGCCGGATATAAGATGGGCCGGGGTCGCCAGATTGTCAGGCCCCACAATAGCCCCTCGAAATCTTGCTGTCCGGCCCCTCGGGCGGGGAGGAGGATTTTGATGTCCTCGGGCCTTCGTCATAACTCGCCCCATAGTGGCCTACGTCAGCGCTAAAGTCTTTCCGCCTGCCCAATGCGCGTTTCTGGCGCCTCGATATACGGTACGCATCAGCATTAAACGCCCGCATTAAATTCTGACGGCTCCATACTCCCCACGTTCAATGGTGTGATGCTAATCGGTCGGTGGGGATTTCCTGCCTTGATGAGCGGGAAGCTCCGTCTGATTATCTTCAATTGAGTGTATAAATACTTGTTTGAATCGATTTGCCTCCTTATCTGTGTACTCGAGAACCCTGGCGCATGTACTCTGAATCCGGTCGAACTTCCATATCAACCGGCGCTCCTTTTCAATATAAAAAGCCTGTCCGAGGAGCTTTTCCTCATTCCTGTAAGTTTTCTTTTCTCTGTAGCACAAATTTTTCTATGAATCCTTTCTTTCATTCGCCTTTTCTCGAGTCTTTTAGTTGTGGTATGGGATGGGTAAATTTAAGAAGTTAGTCGAGTCCGAAGAGATGATGGAGAAGTTCATCGCTGATTACGGGATACCCCCCAATGTGGGCTTGAGGTACTGCGAGGAAGGGGAATGGTACATTAGAAGGAACGAGGGTGAAGTTGTGATCCCTATAATAGCCTTCTTAGAGGGAGGCATGAGAATCCCTATGGGGCCGGTGACGAGTGGCTACCTTAGGCACTTTCGGCTAACTCCCACCCAGTGCGCTATCAATATGTTTAGGATACTAGGGTGCGTAGACGCCTTGAATGAGAAGATGGGGTTGAGGTTAACCCACCATGACGTAAACTGGTGCTATAACCTCCAGCACCTGAAGGGTAAGACATATTATATGAAGACGACGGACGATAGGGTTCGGCTTATCCAGTGTCTCCCCAATTCTAGCAAGGGGCTGAATCTTGACTTTCTCATTGTGTCGGGGGAGTGGCACGATGGTCTCCGTTGCCCAACAACAGAAGGAGAGCCAGGTAGGGTACTTGGAGTAGGAGAGGGTCTAGCCCCTTTTTTCTTCTTCTTTTTTTTTTTTGTTGTGAATCTGCTTTGTTCGGCTGATGACAGGAGTTTGTTTTTCTTTCCGCAGATCCGCATGCCTTCGTGCGCCATTTTAGCCTGTTCAACAAGGAGGATCTGCAATTTGTGCTTAGGTCGGAGGTTTTCGTGAACGAGGGCGAAAATCAAGTCAAGGCTACTCACAAGATCATCGGGTGCGATCTGGCCCAGAAGGTGTTTCCGGTCCCGAAGCACGTGATCAGGGCTCGTGACCCTCGACTTAGGCAAATCACTGTGGTCGAGCACAGGTTTTCATTTTCTGAGGGATCATCCATTCCGGAGGGCATCCCATTGGCTAGTTCTTCCTCGTCCCATCAAGCTGCGAAGGCCGAGGGAGAGGGTTCAGAAAAAGAGGGAGAAGTAGTGGATCTGGGCTCGTCCGAGGACGAATTTGCTGCATTCGAACAAGGCTATCTGTTCGAGGATCCATCCTGTGACTTGGGGGATCCCCAACTGTCTGAAGCCGATCTTTTGCCTCCGAGGGCTGATATTCAGGCCGAAATGGGTTCCAAGAGACAACCCTAAACCAACCTACTTGATTTGCTTGAGGGCAGGACGGGGAAAAGCACGCCGAGGGAGTCACAACCCAAGCCTCCTTCATCCACACCCAAGCTTCCTCCTGCCCTGCCTAAGCCTTTACCTGCATAGACCAGATCGTCTACCATTCCGCCCACCTCGGATCCTCGGCTCGAGTCCTCCGATCCAAAGAGGAAGACGTCCTCCAAAGACAAAGACCCAGTAGATGGGGAGAAATCTCATCCCTTCCAGGAGGAAGGTGAAGCCCGACGACCCTCTAAACAGCTGAGGATTGGTGGTTAGGACAAAGGGAAAGAGGCTATGCAGGTGATCGAGCCCCAGGCTTGGCTGCCGGTTGCTATGCTTCACGGGAAGCCTCTGATGGACGACGCTACTCTTAGGGACTTCTGAGGGGGCGAGGGGGCTCACGTAGTCGACGCCCTGGAGAGGTCCCTTCTCCTCCTCGTCGACATGGCTGAGCTGGGGGGCGTGAGGAGGCAAGAAGTGGCCCGCAACCTCAAGAGGTACTTGGGCATGGTAAGACTTCTGACATTTGTTCCACCGTTTGAATTTTACTGCTTAGTACTTATCTTACGGTGCTTTTGTTTTGGTTTGCAGGCTATCCAGGCAGCCTTTAGGCTGGACGAGGAGGCTGACAACCAGGGTAAGGCTCTGGATAAGGAACGCAATAAGTACTTGACCGCTGCGAGTACTCTTAAGAGATCTGAGGCGGATCTCAAGAAGGCATTGGAGAGTTTGGAGGAGATGACGAGGGCTAGAGACAAGGCGGCGTCTGACTTGGCCGGCGTCATGAAGCATGCCGAGGACCGGACAGGGCGCCTGCGGGATGTCGAGGGTCAGCTGCAGGTTGTCCAAGGGGGTATTGCCGACCTGAAGAAGGAGCTGGTCGAGGCTGTGGTGGCAAGAGGCATTATCGAGTACGCCAGGGACGAGGCTGTGAGGGTTAAAGACGAGGCCGTGTTTGCGAGAGAAGATGCCGAGCGCTCCGTAGAGGAAGCGGAAGAAGAGGCCTTTGCTGAGGGGATGGCTAAGGCTGAGGCTGCCCTTAAGCCTCAAATCCTTGAAGTGTGCAGGCGTTTCTGCTTCGAGACTTGGGAAGAGGCCCTCAACCAGGCGGGGGTTGAGGCCTCGTCTGACCTTAGGAGGGTCGAGAGGGTGTATTACCCTTCTGCTATCCGAGAGGTTGCCTCCGTTACTCCCGAGGTTGGCTTCGCCTTACAAGCAACAGATGAGGGCTAGACCAATGCCGCCGAGGATTCTACTCCAGCTGATAAGCTTGTTGAGGGGGCTGAGCCCCATGGAGCATTAGAGGGGGTAGGAGCTGGTAGTCAAGAGGTGCCCCAGGATGCGGTGAAGCCTCCTGCTAACTCCCAAGCCACACTCGTCGCCCCCCAGATTCCTCCTGCTGAGGAAAGGTCCTCAGAAGTAGCCCCTCCGAGCCAAAGTCCCGAGGTACCCGTAGAAGCCCTCCAGCAGACTTTTCAGGACAAGCTGTCTACCGAGTTGGGGGAGTAGGACACCTTGTCAGGCTATCCTATTCTGATGGCCTGGGCTATTCTGATTTTGTTGTCGTTTCTCTTTGTTTTATTGTTGTTCTTTTCTTTTTCTTTTTTATTTCGCCTTCTGTCTTGGCGACATTGTAACGAAACCATATGTTTTCTTTTTATAATACACTCAGTTGTTTGTTTTTAGCTCCTTGGACGGTGTTTCCTTTCATTCGTTGCACTTTAATGTTTTGCTCGATACCGTAGTTGCGTCTGGGACTTGGTTTTGTGAAGCAGTCGGCTTTCCTACAAGTTTGAGTCCGAGGGCCATGCCCACCTCAGTTCTATCTGACGCTTTTGTTCTTCTGTAAGTAGCTAGTTTCCCCGAAGGCTTGAGTTCGAGGACCATGCAAGGCCTTGGTTCAGTCTAGTACCCAGGTACTCCATGTAGTGGTTAGTTTTCCCATAGGCTTGAGTCCAAGGACCATGCAAGGCCTTGGTTCAGTCTAACGCTTGTTTTCTTCTGTAAGTAGCTAGTTTTCCCATAGGTTTGAGTCCTTGGACCATGCAAGACCTTGGTTCTGTCTAGTACCCAGGTACTCCTTGCTGTGGTTAGTTTTCCTAGAGGCTTGAGTCCGAGGACCATGCAAGGCCTTGGTTCAGTCTAACGCTTGTTTTCTTCTGTAAGTAGCTAGTTTCCCCATAGGTTTGAGTCCTTGGACCATGCAAGACCTTGGTTCTGTCTAGTACCCAGGTACTCCTTGCTGTGGTTAGTTTTCCCAGAGGCTTGAGTTCGAGGACCATGCAAGGCCTTGGTTCAGTCTAACGCTTGTTTTCTTCTGTAAGTAACTAGTTTCCCTATAGGTTTGAGTCCTTGGACCATGCAAGACCTTGGTTCCGTCTAGTACCCAGGTACTCCTTGCTGTGGTTAGTTTTCCCAGAGGCTTGAGTCCGAGGACCATGCAAGGCCTTGGTTCAGTCTAACGCTTGTTTTCTTCTGTAAGTAACTAGTTTCCCCATAGGTTTGAGTCCTTGGACCATGCAAGACCTTGGTTCCGTCTAGTACCCAGGTACTCCTTACTGTGGTTAGTTTTCCCAGAGGCTTGAGTCCGAGGACCATGCAAGGCCTTGGTTCAGTCTAACGCTTGTTTTCTTCTGTAAGTAACTAGTTTCCCCATAGGTTTGAGTTCTTGGACCATGCAAGACCTTGGTTCTATCTAGTACCCAGGTACTCCTTGCTGTGGTTAGTTTTCCCAGAGGCTTGAGTCCGAGGACCATGCAAGGCCTTGGTTCAGTCTAACGCTTGTTTTCTTCTGTAAGTAACTAGTTTCCCCATAGGTTTGAGTCCTTGGACCATGCAAGACCTTGGTTCTGTCTAGTACCCAAGTGTTCTTCTATAAGTAACTAGTTTCGCCGCAGGTTTGGGTCCGAGGACCGCGGGAAACCCTGGCTCAGCCTAGAACCCAGGTGTTCTTCTGTAAGTAACTAGTTTCGCTGCAGGTTTGGGTCCAAGGACCGCGGGAGACCTTGGCTCAGTCTAGTACCCAAGTACTCCTTGCTTGGAGTGAAGGGATTTGCCCTCATCGTCGGGGGGTTTGTTTTTCACATGGTGCCAGCCTCGGCCTTGCTTCACCGAGGATGGGCTATTCATCGGACTAGACTCTTGACCCCGCACTGCCTCGGGCAGGGGTGGCTCGGGTTTTTATCTTCATGCGTGGCAGCAGCCCCCTCTTCGCTCCAACCTTCCGCCTTCTTCGATTACGAGGCGTCCCCTGACTGTTCGTGTTCTGCGCTTGACGCTTCGGTGTGCGAGGCGTGCCCTCATTAATATCCTCGTGGATTAATGCAGACCTAGCAGCTGGGCTTCCTTGGAATTCGATCAGAATTAATGTCGTTGATGACTCTTCCTTCAAGTTCTGGTTAGACCAATTTCCACCAGCCTTCGCCCTCTATAAAAGGTTTTCTGGGTGAATCATCCTTCCTCACTTCACAAATCCTCCAGTCAAACAGGGAACATGACTCTCCCACCCCCTAAGCCCCTTCGATGACCTTGTCGGGATTGCGATTAGAGCTTGGCGGAATGGGGCGGCCCTGTACGAGGGCGGAGGCAAGCAAGATCAGGGTCCTCCTCCCTCAGTTGAGAACCGCTGCAGTTGTGGTTCGCGTCAAGCTTCCGGCGCGGAAAGGTTTGGGCGTCATCCTGGTGGTATCGTGCCTGGCGGTTAGGAGGGAGGTCCATGAAGTACATAACGTCCTTCTCCGGCGCGCGTTCATGCCTGCCCTTCAAGCTGGTGGTTCCTCGCTCCCAGCTTATCTGTCGGTGGAGGCTTGCAAGATTACGTCACGTTTGGTGCCCGAGTGTTGCCGCCTCCAACGTTTAGGCATTGTGCGGCTGGGGGAGCATCGAGAGAACACCATGGGGTGGGGTCATTCGGCGCCTTTGCATCTGCTTCTCTCTTCTCGCCGGTGCCATCCATACCGGCCCGGTGGTTGTTGGTAGCTTTGAAGCAAGCCTGCCTCAGCCCCTTCTCTTCTAGGGTTAGCTTTAGGACAAGTCCGTCTGGGCCTCTGTTTGTATAGTTAGCTTTAAAACAAGCCTGTTTGAGCCTCTGTTTGTATCTCGTATTTACTTTTCGTTTAATAAAATGCCGTGATGTTTGTTCTCTTTTCATTCTCTTTGAATCTTTTGCTTTTTTGCAATCGTTTTTTTTTTTGTTTTTTGTGCAAACGCGCCATCGTTATCCTTCTGTAAACTAGCCATCTAGGAACGACCGTTCGTTGCGCCTGCTAGTGCACAAGTTCTTCCCACAGACGGCGCCAATTGTAGGGTTCGGATTTGAGCACTTTTGCTATTGAGAGAGTGGACTCAAGCCCAGTTAGCCCGGTACAATGAATTTGTAGATAATGGGTTAAAGAACTAGGCCTTAGCGAGCGGGCAACGTTCAGTCGTTCCGTTTGGAGGCGCCGGAGGCCGGCCCACCAAGATTATGCTCCGAAGTCTGTCCTTGGCACCTGTCCGAGGAGCTTTGCGATGGCCTTTCTCCCTGGGATCCATCCCCCCTTTTCTGATCTTTTTCCTTCCTATATATAGTCCTCTCCTCTAACCTCTATCTTCCACCTGTTGATCATCCACGCTTCCTCTTTCTGACTGCCTGTCCCATCAGCCACTTTCCTAGCACCCCTATGAGTTGCGGCAACCAAGGCAACCCTGTCCAGAAGTCACATCTCCATTAATGCGGCTGGGGGGTTAGGTGAGCGCATTTAGTGTGGAGGTGACAACTTATCCTGGGCGTGTTCCCCCGACGTGCTGCTACGGCTGACGTGTTGGTCTCGGCAGGATCGTCCTCGGCAAGGTTCCTGGCCATTAAGGCCTTCACACTCCTTCCTCGGACTGTTCTTCCTCCTCGGCATGGGACTTGGGCCAGATATAAGATGGGCCGGGGTCGCCAGATTGTCAGGCCCCACAAGTATTATTATTTAAAATTATGCTTCATAAATCCTTTATTTGAGTTTCTTTCAATTTTATTATGAACTACAAGCATTGTAAGTTATATTTAATATTTAGCATGAAAAACTGTAGTAGTCAGTATATATTAATTTTATTATTTTTTATTATTGTTCTTTTGTTTTTATTTAGGATTATATTTTTTTTAGAAGATATTTATGAATATCTGATTGTGTTTTTTTTTCTTTTTTTTTTCTTTTTTTTGCAAGTAGCACTCTATAATTCCTACATTCCTTCACTTCATATAGCAATTGTAGTAAGCTTCTCGGCCCCCTAATTTAATTGGAAATTATTTTCTTAGTTTGTAATTTTTTATATATATGGTTTGTAAAAAATATACCTTCAAATGGAAGTTGCATGGTTTAACTCATTGTAGCATTTAATGTAGGATATATTTGAAATGGAGCAACAACAATATCACATCTCTAATGATGCAATGGAAGGCAATGTACGTTGTGAGATCCAAATTTATTAATGTCCTAATAATATCTACAATTATTCAATTTACATGAAAATAATTTCAACATTAGCAATATAACATTGTACATTTTAAAAAAATCAGGTTTCCACCTTACGAATGTGACCCCAACCGTTTGCACCCCCCCCCCCCCCAAAGTTAGGCGAGTGTATTATCCCATATTTGCATCAATGTAGACTATATCGTGTTACCCGCCTACCACATATAGATATTAACTGGGGTCTTATCACTTCTTTGGTGGAGCAGTGGCAATCTGATACCCATACATTTCACCTGCCTACTTGTGAAATGTTGATCACTCTACAGGATTTCCTATTGATGGCAATGCAGTGTGCGGGCCCACTAATTTGAATTGGTAACAAGTTTATGCTAATTTACTTGGGGTGGCACCACCTGCAACAGCATTGGCATATGGTGGCCTTAAAATAACATGGGTAAGGAATACATTCTCAAACCTACCAGAGGGTACCAATGCTATAACAACCTAACAGTATGCTATGACATACATGTTCCAGGTTTTGGCTTTACTATTTTGAAATAAAAGCCAAAGTAGATTGTATTGCTGCTTTCTCAAGCTGTTAGATGACTTTGGTATAGCTGGGGAATATAGCTGGAGCACTGCCACACTTGCTTTCCTTTATACAGAGCTGTGTACTGCTACTATTCAAAAAAGTATAAAGATTGCAGGTCCTGTTTTCATATTACAATTATGGGCGTGGGAGCATCTTCATCACTAAGCTATGGGAGCATCTTCCATAGCTTAGTGATGAAGGTTGATGGAATACCATAGTTGGACTACTTTCATGATTACCTTCATTTAGAGGCTCCTGTTCATCTCCAACATCATCAAGGACCTGGTTGTCATCAAGTTAGTCATCATTATCCATGGCTCGCATCCTTTCTGATAATGTATGGACCACATTTTTAGTAGTAGCAGCTATGCGGTGTGTACCATTGGGATCATTAGTAGTCTCTTGTGTGACATGCTCAGCTGGATTATCATAGTCAACTTCACTGGTGTTCATTGGCCGATAAGAAACATGTTGGTCCTCAGTTGCAACATGGGTATATGGAGCATGATAGTCAGCACCACCAATGTTGATTGGGGAATAAGCCACATCTTCAGAATAATGACCAATATGAGTGGCATATGAATCATGGAAGTGTCTGTCATGTGAATAACTAAACGATGCACTCGGTCCTTTGTTAGCATATCGAATGGGAAAAACATCTCGGTGGCTTCTTATGGGCTTTACACCCACATATAACTCCGCAATTACAAATCCATATTGGCGGTTTAACATATTGAATATTGCATTAACACCATGATCATCTTCTACCAAAACTTGCTTGGTAAGTCACAGGATGTGGATGACATTGAAAAGGAAATCTATACAAAATAGTCAGTTTTGAATCTTCTCTGTTTATATGAAGCGTGGATGCTACTCCATCACATAGATCTTCAAATGTAACACCCTGGCTTAATGGAAGCATAGAAGGAGGTGACTCTTCGTAATAAACCCCATTTTCTCCATGTTTAATTATTCCGCCGGAATGGATGAGAAAAATGAACAACTTTTCTGCCATCTACACTAAAACATAATAATAGTATTAATATATTAACACTACACAACCATTACAATGCAATACAAGAAGGTAATCCATTAAAAATATTCAATGTTTAAATAGCTAGAGCTGAGAGAATTCTGTTAAAGATGATTATTTCACTGATAATAATAATATTAAATTCTTTTTTATTAAGGTTTATGAGCGTATACTAACCTTTTTTTTTTTTGGTTTTCTTATAGCATACGTGTATATTATAGGCTAACAAACTAAGTATTTCTTTAAGGAAAAACTGGCCTGTCATGTTGAAATATATTTTTGCTATAGGAAATTTTAGGCAAGAATTCATAGACAAATAATTTAAAACATATCATACAAATCAGTTCATGTTGCAAAACACATAATACAAAAACAAGATTGAATATTCAAATAATTTAACAAAAACAAGATTTTCATGCTTAGCTATGCCCAAAAACATATCAACATGAATATTATAAGAAGAAAAATAACTACTTAAGAGATGTAACTCACCTTCTAAGAGATAAAGAACGGATAGATATTTGCAAGTGTTGTTACTTATAGTTGTTTGTAGAATGTATGGCACGCATGAATTGAAAATGGTTGGTAGAATTATGAGGGGAATAAGAGTGGAGAAGAAGGTTGATGGAATTTATTGGGGAAAAAGAGTAGAAAATAAGAACCGTGGAAATTTTAGTAACATTAGTGCTATTTAAATAGGATGCAAGTTTCATATCAGTTAAATTCTTAGATTTTAAACTGTATAATTAGATACGCAATTGACCAAATACAACACAACACAGATGGTTTACAGTGTGCACATCAATAATTTTTTTCTTTCCTATTATAAGAATCTATATACTTTCTTTGTTTTTTTTTGTTTACAGCGTGCACATCAATCATTTTTTTTCTCCTATAAGAATCTATGTACTTTTTTTTTTTTACAGCTTGCACATCAATCATTTTTTTTCTTTCATTTTGTATTGCAAGAAACACAAACCAAACTGGTTCAGTCAAAAAAAATACTGAAGAATAAAAAGACAAAAAAGGTACTCTGAGGAGTTGAGGTGAATATATTCGATGCATGCAGAGAATAAGAATCAAATAAGATGAGGAGTTGAGGTGATTGGTTGATTGAAGTTTTGTTTTTTTGTTTACTTTCTTTGCTTTTTTTGTTTACAGCGTACATATAAGAATTTACGTACTTTCTTTACTTTTTTTTTGTTTACAGCGTGCACATCAATCTTTTTTTTCTTCCGTATTGTAAGAATCTATGTACTTTTTTTACTTTTTTTGGTTTACAGTATGCACATCAATCATTTTTTTCTTCCATATTGTAAGAATCTATGTACTTTCTTTGCTTTTTTTGGTTTACAGTGTGCACATCAATCATTTTTTTCTTTCCTATTGTAAGAATCTATATACTTTCTTTGTTTTTTTTGTATTTACAGCATGCATATCAATCAATTTTTTCTTCCATAACAATCTATGTACTTTTTTTGTTTTTATTTACAGCGTGCACATCAATTATTTTTTTCTTCGGTATTGTAAGAATCTACGTACTTTTTTTAGAATAAGAATCAAGTTGCTTTGTACTTGAATCTATTCTTATTTGTTTCATAGGGTACTTTTACAATACGAAAGGAAAGAACATGACATACACACAAACCCCACTGTTTCGGTCAAAAAAATACTGAAGAATAAGAATATGCGTAATTTCTTTGATCTCTCTCCCCTATTTTGGCAATGCCATTGCCACAAACCAATTGCAACTATTTTTTTTTCCTCCCATTTTCGGCAATGGCATTGCCACAATTGCCACAAATTTTTTCCCCACCTATTTCGGCAATGCCATTACCACAAACCAATTGCAACAATTTTTTTTTCCTCCCATTTTCGGCAATGGCATTGCCACAATTGCCACAAATTTTTTTTCCCCTATTTCGGCAATGCCATTGCCACAAACCAATTGCAACAAATTTTTTTTCCTTCCTATTTCAGTAATGACATTACCACAAATTCATTCCACAATTTTTTTTTTTTTTTTAGAAATGATAAGTGCACACAATTTTTACAACATTTTTACAACAAATTCTAAGTGGCAGGTTGTTATTGATTGTTATTGTTGGATTAAAAAAGTAATCTCAGTGTTAAATTCAAATTTGAACTAATAATAACTAATTACCTGTAATTTATTGTGAAAATGTTGTAAAAATATTGTGGACGTAATACATTATATTTTTTTTGAATTCCTCCCCAGATTTCGGCAACCACTTTTTTTTCCCCCTCCCCCCCCTCCCATTTTCGGCAATGGCATTGCCACAATCACCACAAATTTCTCCCCCCTATTTCGGCAATGTCATTGCCACAAACCAATTGCAACAATTTTTTTTTCCTCCCATTTTCGACAATGGCATTGCCACAATTGCCACAATTTTTTTTTCCCTATTTCGGCAATGCCATTGCCACAAATCCATTACACTTTTTTTTTTTGAGAAATGATAATTGCACACCATTTTTACAACAAATTCTAAGTGGCAGGTTGTTACTGATTGTTATTGTTGGATTAAAAAAGTAATCTCAGTGTTAAATTCAAATTTGAACTAATAATAATTAATTATCTATGATTTGTTGGAAAATGTTGTAAAAATATTGTGGACATAGCACATTATATTTTTTTTTTTAATTCCTCCCCAGATTTTGGCAACCACTTTTTTTTCCCCTCCCATTTTCGACAATGGTATTGCCACAATTGGTTTCCTTGGGCACCCGCACACTTTGAGCACTCCACTCGGTCAGCGTGTTTGGGCAGCAAGAATTTCGATAATACCATTGCCAAAATTCAACATTTTCTCTCTCCCACTTTTTCTCTTTCTCTCTCTTACTTTTGTTGGAATTTCGACAACACCGTTGCCGAAATTCACTCTTTCTCCTCAATTCCCTAAATAAGTTGGAACAGTGCCCATATTGCAAATAAACCCCAGATTTAGCAATATTCAGCCAAAAGACTCCGTTTATCTTTGCCTTTTTAAGTTTCCTTTTTTATTTTCTTTCTTAAAAAAAAAAGTTTCCTTTTTTATTTTATACATTTCTTACTTTCTTTATTTATTTTTTATTGATATATTTCTTTGATATTATATATATGAGTTGGGTTTAAGTTACACCTAGTGTAACTCTAAGAAATATTATACTACTTAATATTTTTTAATTGAATGTAAATTTTGACAAATCTACCGTTGAATTACATTATATTCATATACTCTCTATGCTTGCAAAAATTCACGGTGATCAAAGATCAATAATCATGTTATCAATCACTTGTTTAAATTCAAGTTTTTGTAGTTTAAAATAATACATAAAAGATGAATTTATGGATCATATGGTAAATAACATCCGATTGGCATGAAAATTAGCATGCATGTTAAGCACTTATAGAACATGTAATTCAACGATGGGATTCTTAAAATATGAATTTAATAACAAGTTATTGGGTGGTGTAAGTGTAACACTACTTAGAGTTACACCAGGTATAACTTGAACCTCTCTCTCTCTCTCTCTCTCTCTCTCTCTCTCTCTCTCTCTCTCTCTCTCTATATATATATATATATATATATATATGTATGTATTTTTATTTTTTTTTGAGAAACACTCTCGTATTATAAATTTTTAATTAATACGTATTATCATTTCTATATGTCAAAATGCATTAAGGTTAAGAAAAAAAAAGGGAATTAAAGTAAAGAAGTGAGAAATTTAATCGGTGAGGAAAATATTACAAAATACAAGAAAAATACGGTTACCTTTTACAAGTGATAAAACAATGATAATAAGAGATCTTAATTTTTTTTTATAAAATAATCTATTATTCTTCATTAAAAAAGTAGTGTATAAGGAAAAAGGGAAAAATAATTATATAATAAACTCCAAAATTTGATATTGTTTTTAAGTTAAACTCTATAATTTTATTTAAATAAATTTTTACAATTTGGTTTTAAGCTTGTTATAATTTGATTCTTTTATGTGGGTTTAACAATAAGGTAATGTAATCTAGTTACCAAGATCATTTTATAATAGTATTATAAGTGAAATTTTGATTATGAGAAATTGTGATTTGAGTCATATGACTTATAAGAAATAAGCACAATACGATGGAATGCTATATAGTTTATATATAGAAAGATTTTTTTTTTAACACGCACTAAAATATTCCTTACTATTTAAATGGTGTTTTATTCTTTGTTATGTTATTATGGCCTCAGATTCCATTTTTACTATAAAATTATTATCAAGAAAAACTTAACAAAAAGATGTTTATTTGTTCTTAGTTTTAATATTGATCTCATCTAGTTTATTTACATTATTATCGTTTGTTTGTATAAAGAATGTTTAGGTAGGTTTTGATCACATAATAGAGTTTTAAATTTTGTTAGACAAAATTCACACAGTGAGGCATTATTTTCAAATTTCTTCCAATGAAATGTCTACGTACTAGTAAAACACCTCACCAAATCGATGATCCATGCCCAACATTGACAGGGATGAAACAAATAAAAATATATAAATATATAAAAACCATTCAATCTATAAATTCAACCCAATAATGGAACACCCATAAAAATAAATAAAAATAAAAATATAGCTATGACACCCCTTCAAGACATTGGTATAGAGCCACCTGTAGAAACATCAACAATTACAACAAAATAAAAATATTTAAAACTGGAACTTTCCTTCCATTTGGTGGGGAAAAAAAAGAAATTGGAAGATGAAAACTGACCTTGCATGTTATACTCAATACAAAATCAGTAGAACTATTTTTTTAAAAGAAGCAAAAATTGAATAAAGGGCGATGAAAACAAAGAAACCCAGAAACCGAAATTACATTTTTCAAACAAAGATTAAAACTTTAGATCAATCAATCACTACTAAGCATGCGACATACAATACATACATATAAATATATAAAAGTTACAGAGAGAAAGAGAGGCTCACCAGTTAAAGAGAGAGAGAAGGGATCGGAGCTCGGTGATGGTGATGGACACAAAGAAAGATGAGGAAGGAGCTTGGTGAAGTGGATTCGAGCTTCGTAGAGGGGAAAGGAGCTCGACGGCTATAGGAAAAATTCACTAAAATTTTCCAAAAATAGACAGGAAAAAAAAGTCTCCATATGCTAAAATTCTCCTTAAAACAGATGGAGGCTGGGGAAAAGTTTTTCCCATAAAAACTTAAAATATTTTCAGCAATTAAATGAAGCCTCAAAGCAGCACTTGTCTCCATATTTTTTAAAACAATATTTCCTGAAATAAAGACTAATATCATTGCCCAAAAAGTAATATATTTTTACAAGTTAAAGATATAAAATTCTTTCTACCAAGAAATATTTTCAGAAAACTGTAAATATTACGTGTTACGACCTCATTTGCAAGCAAGACTAAGAAATTTGAAAAATAAAAAATTAAGCCTGGATGTACTTGGATACCATGTACTAAAGTTTTTTTTTTTAAAATAAATAAATAAAAAACTGAAATTTCTTCATTTCTCTTACACAAAATATTTTCCCAGATCATAAATTTGCCTACTAAAACAAATAGAGCTTAAAGACTAACTTCCAGTACTCAAAACCTAAAAAAAATTAGCATCTAATTGCCATAAAAAAAAAAAAACTAAACTTCTTCACAAAAATTCCAACTAAAACAAAAATACTAAAATCTGTAAACCCTAGGTGTAGTTGAGACAAATAGAGACTAAACTTCAATCTAATCCGAGTACCAAAAGGAGGAGAATCATTGTTTGGATTAAAATTAAAAACAAAGTTATAAAATAGCAATATTACCTTATTTCCTTTCCAAAGTCAATCAACCTTGCTACACCATCTCCCCCACTTCAACAATCAAAAGCAATGCCCTAGAATCAAAGTCGTACCAACTTCAAAACCAAACAGAACCTTAGAATAAAAAATGTGAAGTTCAACAATCAGAAGCAATGCCCACACTTCCATACCTGATTTCGATCGAAGAAGATGAGTAGCTTGAATCGCCGATTGAGATCCTCGAACAAAATGTTTGAGAGAGTCCGAACACGGCTTCGAAATCGAACCAGTGAAGTCATGCGTGTAGGGATGCGTTGAAGAAGAGAAAGCTTGTGAGAAACGAAAAATTGGAGGAAGTTAGGAAGTGATTTGAAAAACAGAGTTTAAATTTTACCTGTGGGGTGTAAGGGCTTGAGATCGGAGAGATGGAAGGTGAGGGCTTGAGATTGGAGAGATGGAGAGTGAGGGCTTGAGAGTGATAGATGGAGGGTGAGGGATTGAGATCGGAGAGATGGAGGGTGAGGGTTGAGATAGGACAAATGGAGGGTGAGGGCTTAAGATCAAAGAGATGGAGGGTGAGGGTTGAGATCAGAGATGGAGGATGAGGGCTTGAGAGATGGAGGTTGATGTGCGATGGGAGATAGGGCTAAAAAATTTTTAAGTATGCTATTTATACAAGGCCTAAAGCCACATTTTTAAACCGTGGCTATAGGCAAAGCTGAAGCCACGTGTAAGAAACGCGACCACTTCCTAAACTAAAGCCGCGTTTTATAAACATGGCTACAAACTAAGTTTATAGCTGCGTCTATAAAACGCGGCTATAAGGAAGGTAGAGCCGCATTTTTCAAATGTGGCCATAGTTCAGATTAAAAAAATAAATAAATAGAAAGGTACTATAGCCGCATGTTTAAAACGCAGCAATAGCTCCAAACCAAAAAATGCGGCTATAACACTAAAAAATGCGACTATAGACATATTCTATAACCGCATGTTTAAAACGCGGCTATTGTTCAATACTTTAAGCCGCGTTTTCTAAAAACGCAGCTATAGCTCGCGTGTTTTGTAGTGCAAACTCGTAGAACATCATCAATGTAGAACCTTAGTCATAATAATCTTCAAGCCTAGAAAGCAAAGGTTTACTGCTTGACATTCAAACCCCACCAGAGCTGGTTGTCCAATAAATTAAATTGTTTATTGAAAATTTTAAAGTATCAATTTCCTCATCCAAAAAAAAAAAGGTTAATTTTTACTGTAAACACCATTTATGAGTATCAATGCATTTCATTGTTATCTATAATTGTTTTTAAATTATGTTTGGATATGCTTTCATACCTTTCGATGGTTTATATAATTATATACATATTTTTTGAGAGCTTAATTATACTTCATTTTTCTTTTTCTTTTTTTAATACCAAAGATTAACATTTCATTAAAACAAGGGGAGGAGAAATTACATAACCACTGGACCTGCCCAGTAATGGTAGATTAGAGCTTTAGTAGCTAGAGAAGCTATCTAACACATTACATAAGATGAGTTTAGGAACAAAAATAATGTAAATGGTTAGGCCATGCTGTGTTTGCAGGTCATTCATCATGAATTGCTCCTTCCACTTTGATTGATTCTTCATGTTTGTAGGGACTACTGTTCTATTGTGTTCTAGAGCACTCATTAACTTTCGGTTCCTTTCAAAAATAATAATAATGATAATAACTTTCTGTTCTATCGGCACGTGGTATTACCAGGACGTATCATGATCATAATGAAAGATGAGCAACAATTCCACAACATTTTCGAGAGACAGCCAAAAGACCAATGAGAACTGATGATGCCGAAAGTTTCACCAATGAGTTGCACAATGCTTGTACGCTCGAAACGACACCTGCACAACAAAAAGGAGAAGACCTAACAGAGAGCACCGGTGTGGTGCCGGCTAAATACCCTCCGAAGGTCAAGTTAGAACTTCTTTCAACTCTAGGGTGCTAGAGAGGGGTGAATTATGCGTACCTCGATTTGTGAGGGTATTGGGGCTTTTATAGTAGTAGAGGGTATACCTCTCTTTCTTGGAGTAGAAGTCTTTTCCTTATAGGAATCCTTATAAGCGTTGAATGCGGAATCCTTTCCTTATAGGACTCTAATATTGAACGTGGAATACAAGTCAACTCTTTATTGTTTATGCGTGGTGGCCAAGTCATGGTTTTCCTAAGCCCGTCGGCTACAAGACCGTCAGTTTGTCCTATTCCCTTTAATCAGAACGGGTCGTCAGCCTTATAAGGGAGTCAGCCCTTCAGGGTTCTTCGCGGATCTCTTACCACGTCAGCCTATAGTTATCCGTCAGCTTTAAGGTCTTCAGCCTCCTTTATAATCTAGCCCGTCAGCATGAGCTGTAGCCTCCATGCTGAGTGGAGCCTGACGGGTTAAGCCTGGAGTGCTTTGTGAGTCATAATTTTGTCTTATCAGTTGCCCCCTACTCCATATCTCCGTCAGTTATAACTGACGGGTTATGGAGTTGCATTATCTTCGTAGTTAATTTCCATTTAGGCCAGGAGAGAGAAAATAATCCAAAGGTGACTCCTCGAGCCGCCAATCATTAAATGCTCGGACGCGTGGCATACTCTGGTTGGCTCCGTGTCTGGACGAGGGCGTCGCTTCGTCTTCCGCGCCTTTTCTCCCTTATATATAACCTCCTCCCTCCCCCACTTTTCCACTTTATCTTTACTGATTCTCGGTGAGAAGATCCGCCGCTTTTGTTCCGTCGCTTTCCTCAACATCGTCGCCCGAGCTTTTGCCGTTGCTTTCAAAAACCGTCAACCGAATCGAGAAACTTGTAAGTCCTTTCTCTCTCTCTGTACATGCTCTATTTTAATTAATTTTTTATAGTGAGGTCGTCATCTTAGGTTCTTAGAATAAATTCGTAACTTGTAGGTAGTCAGATGTCAAGTGACGCGTCGAGTGATCAGTCGTCGATCCGCGATGGAGCGGGCTACGACGAGGTATTTGGTTCGGGTGATGAGTCCGGGGGCTCTTCCCGGTCGTCAGAGAGAGAGTCGTCTGCCCAATCTCCCGTCGAGGAGGTAAGGAGTCTCAGTGATGAAGGTCAGGAAAAGGTAGTAAATGGGGAGGGTGATGTTGAGGAGGAAAGTGAGAGGGACAGTGACGGGGGTGAAGGTGACGAGGAGTCCTGTGAGGGAACTTCAGGAAGTCCCAGAGGTAGCCGTCCCTTCATCCTTCCTGAGGAATGGGTTATTAACAAATTTCTACCAACAATGAGTGAAAAGGTATTCAAGGAGTTACGCATCCGTTTCCAAATCCCAGACCACATCCTAATCCGTCTCCCTAGAGAGAATGAAAAGTGCTATACGGGGAGAACCACAGACGTTGGTATGTATGACGCCATGTTTGCTGCTGGGCTTAGGTTGCCCCTGACGGCCCTACACCGTCAGTTGGCTGATTTTTTAGGGTTGTCCATCAGTCAAATCGCCCCAAACTCATGGAGGATCTTCATAAGTGCTGAGATCCTGTGGGGTCGTCTAAGTGGAGGAAACCATCAGCTTACTTTAGACGAGTTTTTCTATTGCTACAGACCCCAGCATCTTTCTTCTTCCAAGGGGATGTACCATTTTGCCGTCAGGGAGAGGGAGTTAAGGCTGGTGTCTGAGATGCCAGATTCCAACAGAGTGTGGAAGAGTAGATACTTTTTTGTTAAGGGGACGGACTGGGTATGCCGTCAAGAGGAATGGGAGACAATTCCCCATGGTTATTTCGATAATACATGGGCCTTCGTCAGGGACTCAGGTTTTAGCTAACTACTTTTAACCCCGTCATTCTTTGCATATACTTTATTCTATAGCGTCCTGACACCGTCAGTTTATTTTTCTTTCCAGCCTATATTCGTCCTCTTATAACTGACGAGCAAAGAGACTTTATCCGTCGGGTTCTTGAGATCCCTCTGGAAAAGCGAAATTGCTGTAACCTAATTACTCTTGACGCTCTTTACACGTACTGTGGAGGTTCGGAACCGTTGCCGGAAGCTCTTAAGTTAGAGGAATTTTCACGCCGTCGTAAGTAGTCACTTCTGCTGTCCCATTAATTTCAGTTATTGTCATCAGTTTTCTTTATGTGTCCCTTTTTTGCAGAAATGGAGGCAGCAAAGCAACGCATAAGGGCTGCCGCTGCCCGTCAGAAGGAAGAAAAGAAGGCCAAAGGGGAGTTAGTATCCTCGTCAGCCCCTACGGCCGTCACAAAGGGTTCGTCAAAGAGGAAGACAGACGGGAAGGACAGCCGTCCGCTTAAAAAGGTGGCCGTCACCTCTGGGAATGAGCCCCCAGAGAAGTTAACCCCCAAATCAGGCCATGGAGTTTGAAAGGGGGCGATGACTTCTGCCGGCCCTATCTTGGAGGGGCCCCGTTGCCTACTGACGCACAAGGACTATGCCGTCAGGGAGGTAGAATCGTTCATAAAGCCGACGGACATTGATCCCTGTGCTTTGCTGGGGACGGAGGATTTGGGGGCGTCGGCTTTGTTTGACCTAACACAGGTAAGCCGTCTCTCCTATCTAACTTCTCTTATCTTTTTCCTTGTTTATTAACTGACGATTATGCCCTTCTTAGGCTTTGGTACGTGTAAAAGCGCTCCAGGACCGGTGTGTGGCCAAGGAAGGAGTCGTCACTCGTGTTAGCAAACATAATACTAACATGTTGAATCAACAGGCGCAGTATAAAGAGGTCATCCGTATTCTGAATGTTGAGCTGCAAGAAGTGAAGTAGAAGCTGGAAGAGGCGGACTGTCAGAGGGAGAAATTAGAACAAGAACTGACTGCCCTACGTGATCAGGTGGAGACAGCGGGTACTAACGCGGTCCAAAAGTTTAAGACGTCAAATTCCTTTATCGACTCCTGCGGGGGATATTACAGTACTAGATTTGATGACTGCCTTAAGCAGGTTACGTCGGCCTTCCCAGACTTGGATCTATCTGGGATCACGTTGGACAACGCGACACCAATGACGCCTGCTAATAATGCCGTCTACATCGAGGGTGGCGACTCTGAAGACGCTCATCCAGCTAATGATAGCGGCGTCATTCTGGCCCAACCAGCCGCGAACCCTCCAGCAACTACTCCCAATCCTCTTGTGGAGGTCCTAGACGGGGAAGACCCCCTTATTCAGAAAAAGTAGAAAGATTTCTCATGACGCCCCTACTGCCTCCTCATCCTTTTTTTGTAATTGATGTTTTTTGTCCTTTTTTGCAAACAGCTTTGTTAAATGCCGTTTGAGCTTTTACTTGTAATTCTTAAACAATTTTTAAAGCGCCCCTTTGGGCTTTAATTAATGAATGACTGACTCTCTTGCCACACTTCTAGCAGCCGTTGCTTTTTAGTTATATGTATGGCTATTCAATCCGTGTGCTTCTTGCCTTGCAGGCTGGGGGCGTCATCCTGACTGTGGGTTATGATTTTAGTAGTGTTCATAGATTCAGCCATTAACGCCGTCAGCTTAATAAAGCTGTTGCCCTTACTATGGGATTTTTAGTTGCTTCTTCACTTTTGAAGCTGCCCATGTTAATGTAGGGCTTGTTTCTTTTTAAGGGTTTATTTCATCCGTCGGCTTCTTGCACTGGACTTCCCCCTTGCTAGAATTCCTTTGTTCTAGGACCGTCACTTTGTTGAGTCCGTTAATTCTGGGGAGTCCGTCACAAGGACCGTTTGTCTTACGGCTCTGTCCACATTATGGACTTAATGGAGCCACTTTGTTTGAGATCATGACTTTTATAAACCCGTCTTTTTGTTGAGTTCGTCATATTTATTTGGCCAATACGTCAGTCTTTTGTTAAACCGCCAGCCTTATAGGTTCGTCCACTTTGCGGACTTGGGTAACTCGTCAGTCTTTTCAGGCCGTCAGCCTTATAGATTCGTCCACTTGCGGACTTAGACAGCTTGTCAGTCTTTTTAGACCGTCAGCCTTATAGATTCGTCCACTTTGTGGACTTGGACAACTTGTCAGTCTTTTTAGACCATCAGCCTTATAGATTTGTCCACTTTGTGGACTTAGACAACTTCAGTCTTTTTAATACCGTCAGCTTAATAGCTGAGTTTATTGTGGACTTTAGCCACTTCGTCAGTCTTTTATTTAGACCGTCAGCTTAATAGCTGGGTTTATCGTGGACTTGGCCACTTTGTCAGTCTTTTATTTAGACCGTCAGCTTAATAGCTGAGTTTATTGTGGACTTGGCCACTTCGCCAGTCTTTTATTAGACCGTCAGCTTTATTGCTTTGTCCAACTTGTGGACTTGGCCATTTCGTCGGTCTTTTATTAGACCGTCAGCTTTATTGCTTTGTCCATCTTATGGACTTGGCCATTTCGTCGGTCTTTTATTAGACCGTCAGCTTTATTGCTTTGTCCATCTTATGGACTTGGCCATTTCGTCGGTCTTTTGTGAATTTAAATTTGTAAGTAGAAACTTCAGTAGTTCTGAATAAATTCCTCTTATTGCCATGCATCTATATGAAAAGTAGTTCAAAAACAAAAACTTGCCCTTTTGGGCTTATTGTAGCAAAACCAAAGTAAAAAACATGCCCGTTGGGCTTATTGTAGCGAATACTTAAAGTAAACAGTAAATCTGAGTGAACTAAGAATAAAAAAGAGGGGTGTTGTTCTTCACGTCATCGCCTCTACTGATAGTACTTTCGCAAGTGTTCAACATTCCAAGGATGCGGTAGCTTCCATCCGTCCAGTGTCTCCAGATGGTAGGTGCCCTTCCTCTGCCATGCTGTGACTCGGTAAGGTCCTTCCCAATTCGGGCTGAGTTTTCCTTGGGTTGGGTCTCTTGCTGCGCCCATGACTTTTCTTAGAACGAGGTCTCCAACCTAGAAGTCTCTGTGCCTGACCCGGGAGTTGTAGTGTTTGGCCATGCGGTCCTGGTACTGTGCGAGCCTTTGTTCTGCCGCTGTCCTGACTTCGTCCACCAGATTGAGTTATAGATGTATGGCCTCGTCATTTTTCCTTTCGTCATGGTTGTGCACCCTGTAGCTTGTGAGGCCGACTTCGGCTGGGATGACTGCCTCGTTCCCGTATGTTAGTCGGAATGGTGTCTCCCCTATTGGTGTCCTTGCCGTAGTCCTGTAGGCCCAAAGTATGCTCGACAACTCTTCAGCCCATATACCTTTTGCCCCCTCGAGCCGAGTCTTGATAATCTTCAACAAGGATCGGTTCGTGACTTCGACCTGTCCGTTGGCTTGAGGGTGGGCGGGGGAGGAGTAGTGGTTCCGTATCCCTAATTGCGAGCAGAAGTCCCGGAAGGAATCGTTGTCGAATTGTTTCCCGTTGTCCGAGACTAAGACTCTAGGGATGCCAAATCTGCATATGATACATCGCCAAACGAAACTGCGTATGTTAATCTCCGTAATGGTGGCCAAGGCTTCAGCTTCTACCCACTTCGTAAAATAGTCGATGCCCACTACTAGAAACTTCAGTTGTCATATTGTCGTAGGAAACGGTCCCATGATGTCCAGTCCCCATTGAGCGAACGGCCATGGCGTCGTCATTAGGGTAAGTTCTTCAGGTGGTTGTCTGACGACATTGCTGAACCTTTGGCACTTGTCGCATTTCTTTACATAGGCCTCGGCATCCTTCTGCATGGTTGGCCAAAAGTACCCCGTTCGTACTAGCTTGTGTACTAATGACCTCGACCCTGAGTGATTTCCACAGATTCCCTCATGCATCTCTCTCATGACGTAGTCTGCTTCTTCAGGGCCTAAGCATCTTAGGTAAGGGCGGGAGAAGCCTCTTTTGTACAAGACGTCTCTTATCAGGACGAACCTCGCTGCTTGGACCTTCAGTTTTCTTACAGCTTCCTTTCCGTCTGGTAATACGCCGTTCTTCAAGTAGGAGACTAATGGCGCAGTCCAATTGCTTTCGGAACCAAGCTCCTGTACATCGACAGAATTTATAAGTGGAGAAAGCTTAACGAAAGAGAGTACGTTACCAAGGGTGGCCATATGTTCGGCTGAAGCAGCTTTGGCTAGGCGATCAGCTTGCTCGTTTTCTCCTCGGGGGATCTGTGTAATTTCAGCCTTCAGCTCGTTGACCCTCCACCTCGCTTGGTCCAGATATTTTTTTCATCCTTTCGCCTTTACACTTATAATCCCCATTTATCTGATTGACCACGACTTGAGAGTCGCAGTGAATGATCACTCTTTCGGCTCCTGCAACTTTGGCGAGGTCAAGCCTTGCTATCAGAGCTTCGTACTCCGCCTCGTTGTTGGTGGTAGGGAACTCAAGGCGGATCATACACTCGACCATGTCTCCTTCGGGTGAGTGTAGTACGACGCCGACCCCCCCAGCTTGCCTGTTGGAGGATCCGTCTACATGTATGCTCCATTGGGGAGATTCTTCTGCCCCCCTGTCCTCGCCATTTGTAAACTCAGCTATGAAATTTGCAATGACCTGTCCTTTAATGGCGGTTCGCGGGCAGTACTGGATGTCAAACTCGCTTAATTCTATAGCCCATAATGCCAATCGCCCAGCAGCTTCAGGGTTGCTCATTGCCCGTCGCAAAGGCTTGTCAGTTAGGACGATCATCGTGTGGGCTTGAAAGTACGGCTTTAGTTTGCGTGCTACTGTAACCAGCACAAATGCGAGTTTTTCCATGGGCGGATATCTTTCCTCGGCTCCGCGTAGCGCCCGGCTGGTGTAGTACACAGGTTTCTGCACTCTATCTTCTTCTCAAATCAAGGCGACGCTGACGGCGGCTGGGGAGACGGCAAGATAGAGAAAAAGTTCTTCACCCGGTTGCAAGGGACTCAACAGTGGGGGGGAAGAGAGATAAGTTTTCAATTCCTCGAACGCTTGTTGGCACTCGGCAGTCCACTCGAAAGATCTCTTCAGTGTGCGAAAGAAGGGTAAGCATTTGTCCGTTGCCCTTGAGACAAACCTATTTAGTGCTGCTATCTTGCCATTAAGGCTTTGTACTTCCTTCACATTTTTTGGTGGTGCCATCTCTATTATAGCTCGGATCTTGTCCGGATTGGCTTCGATGCCCCTTTGGGAAACCATGAATCCTAGGAATTTTCCTGCCGTCACCCCGAAGGCGCACTTTCCTGGATTCAGCTTCATGTTGTAAGAGCGAAGAGTGTCGAATGTTTCCCTGAGGTCTTCCAAGTGATCTTCCTCCCTTCGGCTTTTCACCAGCATATCATCTACATAGACTTGGACATTTCTCCCGATTTGTGGTGCGAACATTTTGTTCATAAGCCTCTGGTATGTCGCGCCCGAATTTTTTAGACCAAACGGCATTACTTTGTAACAGAAGAGGCCCTGGTTGGTCACGAACGAAGTTTTCTCTTGATTGGCTTCGTGCATCTTGATTTGGTTGTAACCGGAGAAAGTGTCCATAAAACTTAATAGCTGGTGTTGAGCTGTAGAGTTTACTAGAGTGTCGACCCTCGGGAGGGGATAGCTGTCTTTGGGACACGCTCTGTTTAGATCGGTGAAGTCTACGCACATTCTCCACTTCCCGCTAGCTTTCTTGACCATCACTACGTTGGCTAGCCAGTCGGGGTAGTAAACTTCTCTAATAAAGTTTGCC
This sequence comes from Quercus aquifolioides, assembly GCA_019022515.1. Classification (NCBI taxonomy): domain Eukaryota; kingdom Viridiplantae; phylum Streptophyta; class Magnoliopsida; order Fagales; family Fagaceae; genus Quercus; species Quercus aquifolioides. The sequence goes on from CM032336.1 coordinate 32,635,698, forward strand.
TCTTGTAGCTTGCGGACTTCTTCAGCTATGGCTCGATCTCGTTCGGGGGCAAACACCCGCTTCTTTTGCCGGACGGGTGGAAAGGAGGGTGATACATTCATCTTATGCACCATGATTGACGGGTCTATTCCTAGCATGTCCACGTGACTCCAGGCGAATACGTCCCGATTTTCTCTGAGGAAGGCTATAAGTGTTTGTCGGACCATGGGACTTGCAAGGGTCCCAATCTTTGTTGTTTGGTCAGGTCTGGAGTCATCAAGGGATATTTCTTCAAGCTTCTTGACGGGCTCCGTCGTACTTCGATGCTTTTCCATGCTCATGGCTTGGAGGTGATCATCCATTTCCATCATAGCCACGTAGCATTCGCATGCGGCCACCTGATTTCCGCGTAGTTCCCCTACCCCGTATTCGGTAGGGAATTTAATCATTAAATGATAAGTCGAGGTTGCCGCCTTCCATGCATTGAGGGTGGGTTGCCCTAAAATAGCATTGTAGGCGGACGAACAGTCGACCACGAGGAACGTCACGTCCTTTGTGATCTGCTGAGGATAGTTGCCTGCCGTCACAGACAATGTGACTGCGCCTAGGGGAAACACCCTCGTTCCTCCAAAACCGACGAGTGGGGCATTCGTCGGAATCAATCGTTCTCTGCTGATTCCCATCTGCTGGATTGCCGGGTAGTATAGGATGTCCGCCGAGCTCCCATTATCGATCAACACCCGGTGTAAGTTGTAGTCCCCTACTTGTAGGCTGATAACAAGCGCATCGTCGTGCAGATGGTGAAGACGTCGCGCATCTTCTTCGGAGAACCCGATGACGAGGCTTTCTCTTCGTGCTATTTTTGGTACTGAGCCCGTCAGCTGGACGTTCTGGACCATCCTAAGGTACGTCTTCCGAGCCTTTTTGGATGACCCGGTAGCCGTCCCTCTTACAATCATCCTTATGTCACCAATGGGAGGTCTAGGGGCGGTCATTATCCCGTCGGGGGGGCTGTTCCTGAGGTGGTGGATCCGTTCTTTCCTTGCTTACAAACTTCTGTAATTTTCCTTGTCTTATGAGGGCCTCAATCTGCTGCTTCAAGTTGTAACAATCGACTGTGTCATGGCCGTGATCTCGGTGGAAGCGGCAGTATTTGTCTCTAGAACGCCTGCTAGGATCTCCCTTCAGCTTTCCAGGGAAGGTCAGAGCCCCTTCATCCTTGATTTGCATTAGGACTTGATCTATCAGGGTGGTTAGCGGGGTGAAGCTTGTGAACCTTCCTCCCGGAGGTTTAGAACACCTTTCGTCCCTTCAATCTCCTGTTCTCGGCCTCTTCCGCCCTTGATCTTGTCGTGCATCTTCCTGCCTCTCCCTTTTTCTTGGCTTCTCTTCCCGGGCCTGCAGTGCGTCCTCAGCATTCATATACTTAGTGGCCCTGTAGAGTACTTCCGACGTGATCTTCAGGTCGTTTTTGTATAGGGAGAACAAAAACTTACCCTTTCGCAACCCATTTGTGAAGGCTGCTACAAGTATTTTGTCGTCGGCTTCATCAATCGATAGCGCTTCCTTATTGAAGCACGTTATGTAGGATCTCAGCGTCTCGTCCTCTCGTTGCTTGATACTCATCAAGCATGCCGTGGACTTCTTATACCTGTGTCCCCCAATGAAGTGTGTGGTAAACTGAGCGCTTAGTTCCTTGAAGGTGCTGATGGAGTTGGGCGTCAGTCGGCTGAACCATACCCTTGCGGGGCCTTTGAGTGTTATGGGGAAGGCCTTGCACATGATCTCGTCTGCTACCCCCTGAAGATGCATTAGGGTCTTGAAAGTTTCTAGATGGTCCAAAGGATCCTTCACTCCGTCATAGCTGTCTATATGCGGCATGCGAAATTTGTGGGGTAGGGGGAAGGAGTTCACGGCCGCAGTGAAGGGCGAGTCGGTGCGGTTGACTAAATCGTCAAGGTCACTAGAAACTCGCTCCTTGAGCGCGTTCATCATAACCTCCATTTGTTCCCTCATTGCCTACATCTCTGCGATAATATGTGGTGGAGTCGCATCCGTGAGGGATGGCATGCTCAAGTTCTGCCTCTCCGGTTTGCTTGGGGCGTGGCTGCCTTCAGGTTTCTCCTGATTTTTCTTTGGAGTGCTGGTCCTTTCCTGATCTTCTTGTTGGTCATTCAGTGCTGCATTCTTCTGGCGCAGTTGTTCTTCCAAGTCGTGGTTTTGTTTGGTGAGATGTTCCACGGCGGCACCGAGAGTCCGAACTTGTCTCTCGACGGCAGTCGTGGGTGGTTCCTCTCCTTGAACGTCGTTAGTGGTTGCCATCGAGCGAGTGAGTACCATGCAACCCTTTAGTCCAGGAAACGATAGTATGGCTTATGCTCGTTTCCCACAGACGACGCCAACTGATGATGCCGAAAATTTCACCAGTGAGTTGCACAATACTTGTACGCTCGAAACGACACCTGCACAACAAAAAGGAGAAGACCTAATAGAGAGCACCGGTGTGGTGCCAGCCAAATACCCTCCGAAGGTTAAGTTAGAACTTCTTTCAACTCTAGAGTGCTAGAGAGGGGTGATTTATGCGTACCTTGATTTCTAAGGGTATTGGGGCTTTTATAGTAGTAGAGGGTGGACCTCTTTTTCTTGGAGTAAAAGTCTTTTCCTTATAGGAATCCTAATGAGCGTTGAATGCGGAATCCTTTCCTTACAGGACTCTAATATTGAATGTGGAATACAAGTCATCTCTTTATTATTTATGCGTGGTGGCCAAGTCATGGTTTTCCTAAGCCCGTCGGCTACAAGACCGCCAGTTTGTCCTATTCCCTTTAATCAGGACGGGTCTTCAGCCTTATAAGGGAGTCAGCCCTTCAGGGTTCTTCGCGGATCTCTTACCACGTCAGCCTGTCGTGATCCATCAGCTTTAAGGTCTTCAGCCTCCTTTATAATCTAGTCCGTCGGCATGAGCTGTAGGCTCCATGCTGAGTGGAGCCTGACGGGTTAAGCCTGGAGTGCTTTGTGAGTCATAATTTTGTCTTATCAAGAACTGATTGATTTAAAAGTGAAAGGTTGTGGAGCATGAACCTTAAGCTCGGGATCTAAGATAAGCTCACAGAAATGAATCAGTATTTGGCCCAAATGGTCATATACCATTGGGAAAATATGTATGGATATATTATTATTTGTGAAATATTTAGCAATTTATCACATTTTTGAAACTCGAGTTTGCCGTGTAACTCGAGTTCTAGAAACTCGAGTTCTTTGAAAAAATAGCCTTCAAATTTTCCGTGCTATTTTTTATGTAACTCGAGTTCCTAAAACTCAAGTTACATAAAAAAATTTCAAAATTTTTCTATGAAACTCGAGTACCATGGAAAACTCGATTTCCTTACCCTTCCATAGCCCATTCGTGAACGCGGTCATGAGTATCTTGTCGTCAATTTCATCGATTGAGAGGGCCTCTTTGTTAAAGCAGGTTATGTAGGACCTCGGTGTCTCATCCTCCCGCTGCTTAATGCTCATCAAGCATGCAGTGGACTTCTTATACCTGTGTCCCTTGATAAAGTGTGAGGTAAACTGGGCGCTTAACTCCTTTAAGGTACTAATGAAGTTGGGCGTCAACCTGCTGAACCAAACCCTTGCAGGGCCCTTCAGCGTAGTAGGGAAGACCCTATACATGATCTCGTCTACCACTCCTTGCAGGTGCATCAGGGTTTTGAAAGACTCCAGGTGATCTAAGGGATCCTCAGATCCGTCGTAGGTCTCCACCTGTGGCATACGGAATTTCGATGGAAGGGGGAACGAAGTGACGGATGTAGTGAATGGTGAATTAGTTCGATGGACCAAGTCATCAAGGTCGCTAAACACCTGTCCTCTAAGGGTGTTCATCATGAAGTCCATCCATTCCTTCATCATCTGCATCTCCGCGAACATTTGCGGTGGAGCCGTATCTGCGGCGGAAGGACAGCTCGTGTCATGTCACTCTGGTCTGCTTAGGGCGTTACTACCTTCCGGCCCCTCTTAGTCCCTTCTCTCACCGCTGGTGCCTTCTTGGTCCTCCTCCTGAGTGTTAAACCCCGTGTTCTTTTGGCGCAACTGCTCCTCTAGATCATGGTTTTTCTTAGTGAGGCATTCTACGGTAGCGGCAAGAGTTTGAACCTGTCTCTCGAGAGTGGTGGTGCGTGGTTCATCTCCTCGAACATTGTTGGTGGTCGCCATCAAGCAAGTAAGCACCATGCAACTCTTTGTCTGGGAAGCGATAGTATGGCTTACAAGTCAGCTTTTCCACAGACGGCGCCAACTGATGATGCCGAAAATCGTCAGTAAGTCGCACAGTCCTCGCGTGCTCAAGACAACACCTACACAACACAGATTAAGAAGACCTTGGGAGAGTACCAGTGTGGTACCGGCCAAAGACTCTCCGAAGGTTAAGTTAGAGAACTTTCACAACTCTAGAGTGCCAGAGTTGGGGAAAATTATGCGTACCTTGGTTTGTGAGGGTTTTGGGGTTTTTATAGTAGGTAGGATTGACATTCGTTCCTTGGCATAGAGGGTTTTTCCTTGTAGGGAAGATCTTCATTACTACGCGTATCTTGCGGGATCCTTTCCTTGTAGGAATTCCCTCGATTAGGGTTAGTCGTGGAGCACAAGATGTTTCCTTATATATTCATGCATGGAGGCCAAGCAAGGCTATGTCAGACTCGTCAAAGGTTTACTTATCCCCTTCAACTTCCTTCCGTCAGCTTCTTATCCTATCTATGCATTCTGGTCATCTTATTAAAGTGTTGTTGATCTTGAGGCGCACCCGTCAGCCTTGTGGTGGAACCGTCGGCTTTATAGTGTCGTCATTTATGAAGGCACAAGCAAGGTCATTGGGTTCGTCAGGACCATCAATTTTGCCTTATATGAACAAGTTTATCAAACTTTCAGAGTTACCCTTATCACTAACCATATAGGACACGACACCCTAGGCGCGTAGGATTTAAGAGATAATGAATTAAAGAGTGCCCCTTTATTCTGGTTGCACATTCATTATTTTGGCCCATCCAGCAGCTGATGGGTCCTTCGTGAATATGAAACAGACATGAAAAAGGTGTACAGGAGGAGCCAAAATTGTGTCCGAGTGAATCCAAATTCGTACCAAAAAAAATTATATATGAAAGTGAAACGAAGGGTTTTAAATGAATAATAGTTACGAGGGCCATGGTCGGCCAATTGCTTTTAAAACTAGTATTGTCTTTATGTTGTTTCTCAAAAAAGTATTGTCTTTATGCTTGTTTCTTGTTGAAGGAGGGTGTTACTATTTAGTATATTTTGGAGTGCCTTTCGTTGTTAGTTTATTACTTGACGGAACAAACTAGTACTGTGATGGCAATGGTGGTTAGCTTGTATCCTATAATCACATTTGTGTTATACTCAAAATGACTGGTTTAGTCAAAATTGAGATTATACATCATCTCCCACTTAAACGGGGTTATTAGACTAGCTCTGATAGATTGATACTATTTAGAACCATCCATGAAAAAGGACAATCATATATGCACTAAACCCAAAATGACTAGTTTATTCACAATCAAGACTTCTTATACTTATTTATAAAGTCCATGTCAATAGGGCACTCGCACACACTCACATAAATATCCATTAAATGTTGAGCATCAATGTCGTCTCTTTAGGATGGCATGGCAAATATACCATTTATAAAAATTCATGAAAAAGGACAATCATATATGCACTGTACCTGAAATGACTAGTTTAGTCACAATCAATATTTCTGTGCTTATTTATAAAGTCCATGTCATTATGCCACTGGCACACAAATATCTAATAAATATGGGGCATCCATGTCCTCTCTTAGGAATGGCATGGCAAATATATATGTATATTATATATATTTTGCATCGGTTGAGACTATCTCTCATAGATGTCTTGTATAATCTCAAGAGTGCAACATAGTTTATATCTCAATTTAGTCACTCTCAATCATATGGAATAATGAGAAATAAAAAGTAAGGTTTTAATGTCATATTTTGAAACACAATGAGATAATATGACCCAATTTTTTTATATTTTGAGGTGAAATTGTATTCTTGCAAAACATTCCTATTTGATGTATATTTCTATGAATTATGTTATGTTCGTAGGAACAACCCCTAGCATTAAAAAAAAAAAAATTGCTTATTTTCGATTAACTCTAAAGTATCATAGGTTTTCCTGCTCTTTATTTGCATACTAATGTATTGACCTTCAATACAAAAAACACTATCATTTTTATTTGTTCAGTCCTATATTTAGTGTTTACTCTAAAAGATAAGAATTGTTAGAGATATATTAGACATATTAACCCAATATAATAAGCCCAAGCTCACTCCTACTTATACTAGTAGTTTAGGGTTTAGTCGCCTATATATACATATGTTATGGTTCATTGTAACATAGGTTATTGTACTACACTCTTACATAATAAAAATGTAGCTCTTAAGGGATTCCTTCGTGGATGTAAGCCGACAAGGCTAAACCACGTAACCCTCGTGTTCTCAGTGTTGTATTTTATGCTTCCCCTTCCGCATTGAGAGAGAGTATGAAGACTCAAGATAACATTAAAGATCAAAGGAGTTTTCGCGGGTAGATCGCAAGAAGACTTCTCGCAAAGTGAAGCCATGTGCTCATCACATGACTGGAATGCGAAGAGTCATGACAGATGGTGACAGCTGGTTTTTGCGAATATTTCACGGGTAAAACCTTCTCACGAGCTACCCGTGAAACATTCTATTTTGCTATTTTGTCATTTCTGCTCCACTATGTCTTCACCCACACTAAATATACTATCATTACCCACATATTGTGAGGAGTGCTTTTCAGAGAGAAAACCCTAGTCATAACCCTTGAAAGTTAGAGATTGTCATACCCACAATCATCTACACAATCCATTGTGGTTTTCCTCAACTTTTACCTCTCCATATCCAAATCCATGAGAGGTTGATAGCCCAAATTCTTACCACACCCATCCTGAGTGTAAAGTGAGATTTTGGTACTGCTAGGAAACATTGGAAGAAACCATTTGTTTGGTGGATGCAATCGGGCTGAATTGTGTGATCCGGAGAGTTAGAGAAGACAAGGCTTTGTCAAGTTAGTTAGTAGTAGGAGCTTGGAGGGCTCAAGTACATGGAGTAGACTAGGTTTAAAGGGTCTTTAGTTATTCGTGTACTCCAACTCATTCTCTAGTGGATTGATTTACCACTTGGAGGGCGGTAGAGAGGTTTTTCACCAAGTTCTTCAGTTTCCTCTTCGATAACACATCGGGGTGTTATCTTGTGTTTGCATTCTTCTTCCCTACTCTTTTAGCTTTCATTTTATTGTTGATATTTGATGAATATGGCTTAGAGTAGTTATATTGTTTGTGCGCTTGCATTTACTCTATTCCGCACTTAGTTTAAGTTAGAATAAAATCAACCGAGCACGACATCTAGCCACCATGGCTCTGTGCTATGTCAAAATCCACAACCAAGCAAACTGTGACTTAACTTTTTAGATCTGTGCACATTAAGCCTTCGCCTAATGAAACCAACCATACAGACGTGCTCCACAACCTCTCGCGACCAAAACCCTGGAAGCTGGTCTCCACAAAACCCCCTCACGCACTCCCACACGCTGTCGCTGTTTCGGTGTAGTTCTCCACTCACTGCCACTGATTCCTCAAAAGCAGATCCTTCTCCGGCAACAGGCATCGCCATGACAGCCACATAGCTCGCCGATCTGCCAAACCAGCAAAGTCCAGCCTCCATAGGCAATCGCACGCACTGACAAAGCCTCTGGTACCTCCTCCCACGTGCCATTGAAATTCTCGGATCCTAGACTGGATTCTTGTACATGCACCGCTTTGCTGGCCTCGTAGCCCTCTGATCTACAAAACCCGAAAAGTCCAACCACCAAACTCAAGACATGCGCCCACACGCGCCGCCTAGGTTTCTAATATCTCCTACACGCGCCAGTGGAGATCTCACGTGCCATCCACCCGCAGAAGAACTATGTCATATTAGGTCAGCTTAATATGACGTCATTTGATGACGTCAGCAAAAGCCACATCAGCCCTAAACATGGCATTCGCCACGTCAGCAGTGTCACCTCGTCAGCACCACGTCACCTAACTGACTGTTGACCCGACCTGAACCATCCGGATCTGACCTGGGACCATGACCGTTGACTTTGACCAGGATTTGTTGACTTTTACTTTCGTTGACTTTGACTTTTACGTTGACCTTGGACCAAAAGTTAAATTTTTTGAAAAGACCTATCTTGCTCAGTTTTTCGCGTAGATTCCAATTTCAAACTCTATTTCTTCATTTGAAGCTTCGAAATGGGTCAATTGGCACATTCTTCATTGTGGTTTTTTCAAAGGCATTCTTCAAGACATCTCCAAGTGATCTTCTCATGCTTATCCAACCTCAAACCTTCATCGAGCTTCCGCCTTGAGTTTGAGGGAGGATGTTAGAGATATATTAGACATATTAGCCCAATGTAATAGGCCCAAACCCACTCCTGCTTGTACTAGTAGTCTAGGGTTTAGTCGCCTATATATACACATGTTAGGGTTCATTGTAACGTAGGTTATTGTACTGCACTCTTACATAATAAAGATGTAACCCTTAAGGGATTCCTTCGTGAATGTAAGCCGACAAGGCTGAACCACGTCACCCTCGTGTTCTTGGTGTTCTATTCTATGCTTCCCCTTCCGCATCCACTCTGTGTTGCTAATAATATATTTAACAAGAATCACGAAAATTTTAGTCAAACATTTATTCATTATGTTGTTAAGATTTATTAATCACATTTATTGTTATATCAATTTATAAATGTTTATAATAAAATTTTTATTATAGCTGTGGGGCCAGAATAAGTCAGCAGCCCCGGCCCACTCCAGGCCCAGCCCAACGGCCCATGCCGAGGACGCCTCAACGATCCGAGGTCCGAGGACCAAAGTTTGGAGCCCAGGACCCAAGGAGCGTTGCCGAGGATGGTTACATCCTCGGCATGCCGAGGACAGAAAGCGGGCACACGTCACACCTTTAAGGGGGGTCTCCCCAAGCATCCAAGGAGCAAATAACGAGAACCAATGGCCGGACATTGGAGCATGGCGGAGGAGCAGGTCCCAGGCGAACTGTCACCTCCACATTAAATGCCCTCAACTAACGCTCTGGCCGCATTAATGAGGACAGGACCTCTGAACAGTGCCGTCTTGAGCGCTGCAACCCACTGGAGGTATGGGAATGCGGCTGATGGGACAGGCACTCGAGTAGAAGCCGGATTGATCAACAAATGTAGGGCTAGGATCAACTGAGTGAGGAGTATATAATGTAAAAATCCCTCTTGTGAAGGGGACGGACGAAAAACCAGAGAAAAAGGAATACTGTAGCAGAGTATTCTCTCCCAACTCCTGTAACCCTTCAGAAAAGAGATAATAGTAGTTTCCAGCTCCATAAGGCACGTCCGAGGAGCCCCATTGCGTGTTTAAGCCCACGTTCTAGTTATTGGCAACCACGTACCACCATGCATGGCCGTTGCCTTCTTACTGAGGCCTAGCTCTTGAGTCCACACTCTACAAATTTATTGAAGGGTTAGTTGGGCTTGGGCCCACTCTCTCGATCCTCAGAGAGCGCTCGAATCCACCCCCTACAATTGGCGCCGTCTGTGGGAAGAGCTTGTGTGTTGGTAAGGACAACAGTCGAGCATGGTAGGATCAGGCCCTCACCAAGGAACTCCCAATCGACCTGAACCGGCAAAGTCACGGCATCAGGGCAAGTATGGCGACCCCGGGGGCGGTCAGAACGACAACAGGAGGTTTCGAGAAGGAAGCGTGCACACTTCAACGGCGAGCGAAAGCCGGGGGGACGGGCACATTCCCCAGAAGCGCGACGATGGCCACGCCACACGTTCACAAGAGGCCCACAGCCACGCTTCCCGGAGAGGGGACGATAAGGTGGCCATGCAACGTGAGATAGACGAGCTAAAGAGGAAGCTGCGCCGCGCGCAACGAAGACGATCTGAGCCTAGCCCTGACCCGCCCTCCGACGACGAAAGCGACGATGAATACCGGCAAAGGTCAAGGACGCCCCCCAGCGAGACTTTCTCCCACGAGGAGGAGCGCTACCAGAGGCGTAGGCGTGCCAACCCGACCCCAAGGGACTTGGGAGGCGATGCCATGAGCAGGGCGCTGGACCGGCTCTCCAGGTCACCCTTCACGCGTCGTATAGAAGACGCGGAGCTTCCTCGGCGGTTCCAGCAGCCAACTTTCATCGCCTACAACGGCAAGACGGACCCCGTGGAGCACGTGAGCCAGTTCAACCAAAGGATGGCGGTCCACTCCAAGAATGAGGCGCTGATGTGCAAGGTCTTCCCATCCAGCTTGGGACCTGTGGCAATGAGGTGGTTCAACGGTCTAAGGACGAATTCCATAGACTCGTACAGGCAGCTGACCCAGGCATTCGGCTCCCGCTTCGTCACAAATAGCAGGCCTCCTCGGCCCATGAGCGCGCTGCTGTCCTTGTCCATGCGCGACGGCGAGACCCTCAAGGCTTACTCGGACAAGTATTGGGAGATCTACAACGAGCTGGACGGCAAGTACGATGCTGTTGCCATCAACACGTTCCAGAATGGATTACCTATGGGGCACGGCCTGAGGACGTCCCTAACCGGTAGGCCGGCCACCAGCGTGCGGCAGCTGATGGATCGGATCGACAAGTACAAGCGTGTGGAGGAAGACATGCTGCAAGGCAAAGGCAAAGAGAAGGCTACCCCTCAAGAGAGAAGGGATTTCAGGTCGGACCGTTATGACAATGCCCGTCCGAGGAGGGATTTCGGTGGGCATTCTGGAGCGACCCATGCGCAGACGGTAGGCGCTGTGTTCCGAGAACCCGTGCACAGGGTGCTGGAGAAGATAAAGGACGAACCGTACTTCAGGTGGCCGAACAAGATGGCTGGAGAACCTGGAAGGCGCAATCAAAGTCGCTACTGCCAGTACCACCAGGATCACGGGCATAACACGGAGGACTGCAGGGATCTTTGGAACCACCTGGACCAGCTAGTCCAGGAGGGAAGGCTGAAGCACCTCCTCCACCATTCCAGCGGTCAGCAAAGCCGGAACTACCAAGAACCTCGGAGGGATGCCGCCATGGGGCAACCCACCGGGACGATCAATATAATACTGGCTGCACCAGGAAGGACGGGCACACCCCCTCTACGAGTGTTGTCTGTGGCCCAACTGCCTGCCGAGGACCCCCAGACGTGGCCAAAGAGGTCCAAGAGGAATCCTCCCCCCGCCCTGAGTTTCTCGGAGGAGGACAAGATTGGGACCATCCAACCACACGAGGACGCCCTGATCGTCACCCTCAGAATAGGGGGCTACGATGTGAAGAGGGTGATGGTGGACGGTGGAAGCGCAGCCGAGGTCATGTGTCCAGACCTCTACAGGGGGCTGGGGCTGAAGCAGGAGGACCTCACACCTTATAGCTCCCCCCTAATGAGCTTCGACGGGAAGCTCGTCATCCCAAAGGGCATGATCAGACTGCCCGTACAAACCGGCCCAGTGGTGGTGGAGGCGAACTTCATAGTGGTGGACACATACTCTCCCTACACAGCCATCGTAGGGAGGCCTTGGCTACACGCCCTGGATGGCGTAGCCTCCACCTTGCACCAGAAGGTGAAGTTCCTGTCAGGGGACCAGGTCCTGGAGATCCAAGGTTGCCAATCCACGGCTAGGCACTGCACAGTGGCTGCCATATCCCGCCGGATCGATGCACAGTCCTCGGCACCATCCGAGGAAAATTCATAGCAATCAAAGACCCAGGTGGCGCCTCCAGATACACCTGCCGAGGATGCTAAATGCGAAAACCTGGAGAAGGTGATAATTGGCGACGATCCGGAGAAGTTTTTCCAGGTCGGGATACAACTGCCTCCACGGGAGAAGGAGGAGTTACTTGAATTCCTCAAGAGAAACCTTGACGTGTTCGCATGGGATCCCTGCGACGCCCCTGGGATTGATCCATCCTTCATCTGTCACCACCTCAACGTCAACCCATTTGCGATCCCCAAGCAGCAGCCACCTCGGCGCCCGTCGAAAGAGCACGCTGATGCGATCAGGGAAGAGGTCGATAAGCTTAAGCAGGCGGGGGCTATCAAGGAGATCTTCTACCCCACTTGGTTGGCCAACACTGTGGTCGTCAAGAAGAAAAGTGGGAAGTGGAGGGTCTGCGTGGACTTCACAGATCTGAACAAAGCTTGCCCAAAAGACCCTTTCCCGATGCCACGAATAGACCAGCTAGTGGACGCGACTGCAGGCCATCCTCGGATGAGCTTCCTGGATGCTTTTCAGGGTTATCATCAAATTCCTCTAGCCTTGGAAGACCGAGAGAAGACGGCATTTGTGACGCCCATCGGGAACTACCACTACAAGGTCATGCCGTTTGGCCTGAAAAACGCCGGATCCACCTACCAGAGGATGATGACGAGAATGTTCGAGCCGATGTTGGGCAAGAGCGTCGAAGTCTATGTTGACGATATGGTGGTGAAAAGCAAGTTGGTGTCCGAGCACTTGGAAGACCTCGGCCGCACATTTGGCGTCCTGAGGGAGCACAAGCTCCGCCTTAATGCCTCGAAATGCTCATTTGGCGTAAGCTCTGGCAAGTTCCTGGGGTATATGATCACTCACCGTGGGATCGAGGTCAACCCTGACCAGATCAAGGCCATCCACAATATGAAGCCTCCGCAGAATCCCAAGGAGATCCAAAAGCTTACTGGGATGATCGCGGCGCTGAACCGGTTCATTTCCAGGTCGGCCGACAGGTGTAGACCCTTTTACCTCCTGATCAACAAATGGAAGGGATTTGAGTGGTCTGAGGATTGTGTCGCAGCTTTCCAGCAACTCAAGGATTACCTCTCCCGACCGCCTATCATGTCCCATCCCGAGGTCGACGAGGTCCTATACGCGTACCTTGCTGTGGCGCCCCATGCGGTGAGCCTAGTACTGATACGGGAAGATAATGGCGTTCAAAGGCCAGTCTACTACGTCAGCAAGTCGCTGCACGAAGCGGAGGTGAGATACCTACCCTTAGAGAAGGCCATCCTGGCTGTAGTCCACGCTACGAGAAAGCTCCCCCATTACTTCCAAGCTCACACCGTGGTTGTCCTAACCCAATTGCCTCTGAAGTCTGTGCTCCGGGCCGCTGATTACACAGGCAGAATAGCGAAGTGGAACACAATTCTGGGAGCTTTTGACGTCAAGTACATGCCTCGGACCTCCATCAAAGGCCAGGTCCTGGCAGACTTGACGGCCGAGTTTGCCGAACCAACTGAAGAGGTGACGGCCGAGGATAAGAACCGTAATGAGAAATCAGTTGGGGCAATCTCCATCCCAGAGGCACCGTGTTGGAAGGTGTATGTGGATGGCGCGGCAAACCAAAGGGGGTCTGGAGTGGGGCTGGTCCTAGTATCCCCTGAAGATCATGTCATCGAGAAATCCCTAAGGCTCGGATTCGCGGCCACGAACAACGAGGCCGAGTATGAGGCATTAATACAAGGGATGATCATGGTACAAAGGATGGGAGGAAAGTCGATAGAGATGTTCTCGGATTCGAGGTTGGTGGTAGGCCAGGTGAATGGGGAGATGAAGGCCAGGGATTCCAGAATGCAAGAATACCTGGACCAAGTCAGACGCTTGCGGGTGGGGTTTAGCCTCTACAGCCTGTCTCATATCCCCAGGAGCGGGAACAGCCATGCCGATTCATTGGCCACGCTCGCGACCTCCTCGGCAGGGGTTCTGCCTCGGATAATACTCGTGGAACATCTGGGGAGGGCAAGCGAAGTGCCAAGGGAAGGAATCCTCGTCCACCAGATTGAGGTGGATTCCAGCTGGATGGACCCCATAGTGAGATTCCTAAAAGATGACATCCTACCCGAGGATAAGTCAGAAGCCGAGAAGGTTAGAAGGAAAGCCCCTCGATTCTGGCTGTCCGAGGATCACAAGCTGTATAAGCGCTCCTACTCAGGACCATACCTACTGTGCGTCCACCCCGAAGCGGCGGAATTGCTACTCGAAGAGCTGCACGAGGGGATATGTGGGAGCCACACGGGGGGGAGATCTCTAGCTCACCGAGCCATCACTCAAGGATATTGGTGGCCGGGAATGCAGCAAGAGGCCCAGGAGTATGTCAAGAAGTGCGACCAATGCCAAAGGTTCGCCCCCAACATCCATCAACCAGGAGGGGTCCTCAATCCGTTATCCAGTCCATGGCTGTTCGCCCAGTGGGGCTTGGACATCGTGGGACCCTTCCCCAAGGCACCAGGGAACAAGAAGTATCTGTTGGTGGCCACGGACTACTTCACCAAGTGGGTCGAGGCCGAACCACTAGCCAACATCAGGGATGTAGACGTGAAGAAATTCCTTTGGAGGAACATAGTTACGCGGTTCGGGGTCCCTCATACCCTCATCTCGGATAACGGACTCCAGTTCGATAGCAAAGCCTTCAGGGAGTACTGTTGCGAACTTGGGATCACGAACAGGTACTCGACGCCAGCCTACCCCCAGGGGAATGGACAGGCCGAGGCAGTCAACAAGGTCATTGTCAACGGACTTAAGAAGAGGCTGGATGACGCCAAAGGGAGGTGGGCAGAGGAGCTGCCCCATGTTCTCTGGACATACCGGACTACGCCCCGGCGCTCAACAGGGGAAACACCTTTTGCCATGACCTATGGTGCGGAGGCAGTGATCCCCCTGGAAACCAATTTCCCGACGCTAAGGACGAGCTCCTTCACCCCAGGCAGCAATGATGAGCTGCTGGGACGGAGCCTGGACATGGTAGACGAACGAAGAGAGCAAGCAATGATCCGGCTGGCCTACTACCAGCAAAAGCTCAAGCAGGGATATGACACCAACGTGAAGCTCAGACCGCTAGCACCGGGAGACTTGGTGCTGAGAAAGGTTGTGGGAACTGCCAAGAACCCTTCCTGGGGAAAGCTCGGGCCTAACTGGGAGGGCCCCTATCGAATCACCTCAGTGGCAGGGATAGGAGCGTACTATTTAGAAGATTTAGATGACAAATCTGTACCTCGTCCGTGGAATGTAAACAACCTGAAAAGGTACTACTATTAATAAAGAAGTCACTTTGATTCATATTGTTTGCTTATCTTAGTTATTTGCCTCGCGTCCTAAATACTTTAAGAAACCTAAGTGTTAGACAGAACCACGGAACTGCATAGTCCTCGGACTCAGTCCCCCGGGGAAACTAGCTACTTAAGAATGCTAAGCTTTAGACAGAACCAAGGAACTGCATGGTCCACGAACCCAGTCCTATGGGGAAACTAACTGCTTCAGAAAACTTAAGAGTTAGACAGAACCAGGGAACTGCATGGTCCTCGGACTCAGTCCTATGGGGAAACTAACCACTTAAATAAAACCAAGTGTTGGACATAAACATAGGATTGCTAGGTCCTCGGACCTACGCCTAAGGAGAAACTAACTACTTTAAAAAGATCCTAAGTGTCTACTTCAAAATTCCACTTTACGTTGCAATTATCAAATGCCGCGATTGTCCGAGGTACAATTGAAGTCAAAGTTATACGAAAAACTGAATAGCGTGCAAGTAAGAAAATGGCCACAACAAGCAGTAAAGGAAATAAAGTCTTCATTTCATTAAGCACAAGGGAATTGCACCCAAGAAGTCTCATTACAGACAAAGCAAAAAAGGGAAAAAGAAAGAGATGCAGAAATAAAGTGCAGCAGGCTGAAGGGCCATGGGGCCTAATTGGCTGCATCAGTGGGTGGCTGGCCCGTAGCTGCCTCAGGGTCCCCTGAGCCCTGACCGATGGGAACAGCCTGCAGAGGCACAGCAGGAATAGCCGCCCCCTCGGCAGAAGAGACCTGGGCAACGGGGGAGGGCTCTACAACCTGCTGAGGCGCGTCCTCGTTGGAGCCATCGCTCAACACAACCACCATGGGAGGATTGCTCCCTTGGGTTGGCTCATCAGCAACCCCAGCATCCGAGGCCTCTTCGCCCGGAGTAGCAGCAGCTTCCACAGAAGCCTCCTCGGCTTCAGAGCCATCGTGGGCGGTCTCGCGGATAAAAGGAGAATAGTACACGTTCTCCTCCTTCCACAAGTCAGAAGACGCATCCACTCCAGCCTGCCTGAGGGCTTCATTCCAGGTTTCGGAGCAATAGCGCCTACATAACCCAGGGACTTGGGCTTTGTAGGTAGCTGCTGTCTCAGCTGCCCCGGCAGTGAAGGCTGCCTCCTCAGCCTCCTGCTTAGTGGCCCAGGCTTCCTCCCTGCCATGCTCGGCCTCAAGCTTGGCCCTCTCAGCCTCCCCTTTGGCCCATTCGGCCACCCTCTTGGCCTCCTCGGCAGCTGCCACTTTCTTCGCCAAGTCAACTATCTGACCCTCGGCGAGCTTCAACTGCTTCTCTGCCTCACCCAGACGCTTTGTCTGGGTCTCGGCCTGCCTTTGGGCACCCTCAAGGCCCGATGTTGCGCTCTCCTTAGCCTGGGTCATTGCCTTCAGTGCCTCCCTAGCCTTGGCAAGGTCCTCCTCCGACTTCTTGAGGGTCCTGGTGGCCACCATGCGCCTATCGCGCTCCTGATCCAGGGCTTTCCCATGTTCAGTGGCCGCCTCTTCCAGCCTGAAGGTGGCCTGTACAGCCTGCCAAGCGAAACAGACAAGTTGCAATTAGCCGAGCTCAAAAGAAATGAAAACAGGAAAAAGGCAAGAAAAGTACAAGTGTTAAAGTCTTACCATCCCCAAATACCGCTTAAGGCAGAGGAAGACGTCCCTACTCCTCATGGTCCCGAGCTCCGTCATGTCCGCAGGCAGGAGCAGGCACCTCTCCACAGCGTCGGCAACGTACGCGCCTTCACCTTCTTTAAAGTCCCTGAGGGAGGAGTCATCCCTCAAGGGAGCCCCGCGGAGCATCGGGGCGGGAAGCCAGGCCTGGACCTCGGGCGGGGGAGCGACCTGTTTCTCCTGCGTTGAGGGGCCTATCCTCAACTGCTTCGGTGGCCGCTGATGGCCCTCGCCCTCCCGCGTGGGCCCAGATTTGTCCTCTAGGGTCCTCTTGCCCTTGTCCTTCTTCTGCTTAGGGTCAGCGGGCTCGGGCCTGGACGACGGGCTCGCCTGAGGCGGAGGAGGAGGAAGCTTGGACTGTGTTGAAGCTGACCTGGTCTGAACAGGTCGATTCTTCGGAGATGGGGGAGGAAGCTTCGGCTTGGACTTCCCCGGCGGCCCTTCCAGTAGCTCGGATAGGCTTGGCTGGTACTTCTTCTTGTAGCCCATCCTGCGCCTGGAGGACTTCTGTGCCGCGAAGAGGTCTGCCTCGGTTAGACGAGGATCACCCAAGTCTCCAGATGGGTCCTCGGACTGATTGAGTTGCTCAAAAACGCTGAAATCCTCCTCGGCAGCACCAAAATCTACAGGCTCCCCTTCCCTCTCTAAGTCCTCTTCTGTGGCCTCTGGGAACGAATGGGAAGACGAGGGGACTGCTACCGTGACGCCTTCCGAAGTAGAGGTGTCCTTGGGGAACTCAAACCCGCCCTCGGTCACTACTATTTTCTGCAGCCGAGGATCGTTTGCTCTGATGACGTACTTCGGGGCCGCAAATGACTTCTGAAGCGGAGTGTACCCCAGAATCTTGTGCGCAGCTCTGACTTGGTGATCTTCTTCTTCCTCGAAATCCGCCGACCTGAGCACCTTCTGCAAGTCCTCCTTATTGATCAAGTTGTAATGGCGCGCATAGGAGTGCGTATCTGCAAAAAAAGGGTACACGTCCGTGGTTAGAGGCCAAGCAATATAAGAAGAAATGACGCAAGAAAAGAAGCTAGAATCTACAAATCCCCTTTCATTCCCATTGCCCCACCTGGCTCTCCCTCCTCCGTCGGGCAGTGAAGGCCATCGTGCCACGCTCCGGACACGATGAGGAAGTCCTCATTCATCCCCTTGTTGGACTCGGGGAGGCACTGGATAAGCCGGACCCTGTCGTCCCTCGTCCTCATGTAATAGGATTTGTTCTTCAAATGCTGAAGATTGTAGCAGTAGTTGACATCGTGATGGGTCAGCCTCAGACCCATCTTTTCGTTAAGGGCGTCCACGCTGCCCAGAATCCTGAACATGTTGGAGGCGCACTGGGTGGGGGTCAACCGGAAGTAGGTGAGGTAACCCCTCATCACTGGCCCCATGGGGATCCTCATCCCCCCTTCAAGGAAAGCGATGATAGGGATCGCCACTTCGCCCTCTCGCCTCTTGAGGTACCACTCCCCCTCCATACAATACCTTAAGCCCACATTGGCCGGTATCTTGTAATCGGCGATGAACTCCTCCATCGCCTCCTCAGTGTCAACAAACCTCTTAAGTCTACCCATCCTAGATGACGCCTAAGTGGACTAAAAGATGAACAAATGAAAGAGAAGGACGAGTAAAGAGGGAGAAAGCTCAGAGAAAGACAGAGAGACTTACAGAAATGAGGAGGAGTCCTCGGACTGGCTTTTTGTGCTGGAGGTGGAGGTGGAAGTTTGGCTGGACTCAGAATAGAGACGCAGGAGCTCTCGATTGCAAATGAAGAGTGAAGAAGCGGTTCTAATGGGTACTTATACCCTAGAAAGGAGAGCTGCGCAAGTTTTCCCGCCCATAAGTGCCAAACGCATCCCCACCGTTAGATTGTCATCTGTCCGTTGAACGTGGGAAGCATACAGCTGCCCGAATTTAATGCAAGACACGTTACGCACATCGAAGCGCCAGTAACGCACCTTGGGCAGTTGAAAAGGCGCCAACGCTGACGAGGGATAAGACTTGATTAGACGCGAAGCAGGTCCGGGGATATCAAAATCCTCCTTCCGCCCGAGGATGCGGACAGCACGATTTTGAGGGGCTATTGTGGGGCCAGAATAAGTCAGCAGCCCCGGCCCACTCCAGGCCCAGCCCAACGGCCCATGCCGAGGACGCCTCAACGATCCGAGGTCCGAGGACCAAAGTTTGGAGCCCAGGACCCAAGGAGCGTTGCCGAGGATGGTTACATCCTCGGCATGCCGAGGACAGAAAGCGGGCACACGTCACACCTTTAAGGGGGGTCTCCCCAAGCATCCAAGGAGCAAATAACGAGAACCAATGGCCGGACATTGGAGCATGGCGGAGGAGCAGGTCCCAGGCGAACTGTCACCTCCACATTAAATGCCCTCAACTAACGCTCTGGCCGCATTAATGAGGACAGGACCTCTGAACAGTGCCGTCTTGAGCGCTGCAACCCACTGGAGGTATGGGAATGCGGCTGATGGGACAGGCACTCGAGTAGAAGCCGGATTGATCAACAAATGTAGGGCTAGGATCAACTGAGTGAGGAGTATATAATGTAAAAATCCCTCTTGTGAAGGGGACGGACGAAAAACCAGAGAAAAAGGAATACTGTAGCAGAGTATTCTCTCCCAACTCCTGTAACCCTTCAGAAAAGAGATAATAGTAGTTTCCAGCTCCATAAGGCACGTCCGAGGAGCCCCATTGCGTGTTTAAGCCCACGTTCTAGTTATTGGCAACCACGTACCACCATGCATGGCCGTTGCCTTCTTACTGAGGCCTAGCTCTTGAGTCCACACTCTACAAATTTATTGAAGGGTTAGTTGGGCTTGGGCCCACTCTCTCGATCCTCAGAGAGCGCTCGAATCCACCCCCTACAATAGCCTTTCTAAATAATACTAATATCTTCACTAAGAATTTTGTTGGCTTAAGTTAAATTGATCTGTTTAGCAACTAACTAAAAAAACAAAAACAAAACTATTTTTATTTCTTTCTTTAATTTTATATATATATATATATATATATATATATATATATAAGTGCTAGCTTTCAACGTTTTATAACACAATTAGCATTTTTATCGCACAATTAGCATATATAAAAATTGTCAAAAATTATATCTTATGATAAATATTATACAAATAAGTGACCAAAAACTAAAGAATACCCCCAAAAAAAGGGAACATCTCAAATTGGTTAGGCCGTCATGTGGAAATATTATTGGCTTGCTATTACATAAAGTCTTTCTCAATTGGCTAAGAAAAACTCCACCTTATCTTATCTCGCTAAAAGTCTTTTGGATAAATTAATTTTATTAATTTATTAAAGAAAATTTTATAATAGTTATTTAACTAGATAAATTAAATAAACTAAAAATTAGACTAATACAAACAAAACCTATTACTTTTATTCAAAGAATAACATTTAGTTGTACAGAAAATTAAAACATATGCATCAGACATTGGAGAAGTCTCAATCAAATTAAAATAAAATAAAACACAAGAGTCATAGTGAAAAGGACAGAACTTGTTGATTAAGGTGTGTGTATATATATATATATATATATATATATATAGGGAAGACCAGAAGACTGATGTGATTAACCGCAAAGGTTATATATTTAACCTTTGGAATTTTAATTCCCTCGGAGTCTTTGGATTTGTCATTACTTGCAGAGACTCCTAAGTGCATATGATGCTGCTGGGCCCAGTCGCGGAGCCACATGCATGCTTTGTAGCACCTCCAAAATTTTTAATTTTTTTTTTACAATATAGGTATAATTTATAAATATTCAAAGGTTATATATTTAACCTTTGGAGTTTTAATTCCCTCGGAGTCTTTGGATTTGTCATTACTTGCAGAGACTCCTAAGTGCATATGATGCTGCTGGGCCCAGTGGCGGAGCCACATGCATGCTTGTAGCACCTCCAAAATTTTTAAATTTTTTTTACCATATAGGTATATTTTATAAATATTTAAAGGTTATATGAAAAAATAAATAAATAAATAAGGAGTTAGCCCCCTTCAAAAGAAAGCATTGATCAACTAATCTAGTAATCCTTTCCAAGAATTAAAAAGGAGAGTTTAGAGTTGATATAAAATAGCAATAGAATGAAATAATTAGGTAGTAAGTTTTGTAAGTAAATAGTGGAACCCCTAATTTTTAGCTCAATTTCAAATCTTATTAATGCATTCAAATCATTTAACATTGATAATATATGCAATTTGGTTGAAATATTCTATTCTCAAGATTTTATCAAGAAAAAAAAAGCTCATATAAGACTTCAATTATAACATTATGATTTTGATTTGTCAAACATGGATGAAGTTTTGCAAAAAAATTATATATTAAAAAGGAAATTATGAATAATTTTGCTATAAAAATAATAATTGATAAAGTTTAAATTATATATTACATGAAATATTATTGTTGAGCATGACTTTGATGGAAGATACAATATTCTTTTGTTTTTTTTTTGGTTCTATATATTTGTATGTTGTATACCCAATTATACCATGTTTGTATACTTATTATAGTTTAAAAAGATTATAAGTTTTTCTTATAAAGAAGATCTTGTGTCTAGGTGTGTATATATACATATTAAAGTTGATAATTTTGTGTATATGTATATAACTTACTTTAGAATAAGAAAATTAAAATTTATTTTTTCATACACACACATATATTATGTGGATTTTTTTAGGGTAGTGTCTACTTATGATTTGAGTTTATCTTGACACAATAGTTCGGTCCCCTCAACTCAAAATTTCTGGCTCTGCCACTGGCTGGACCAATGAACCAAAAAGAAAACGAAAAACCTGACCAATCTCACCATGAAAATCATGAATCAACACACCTCATTGGTGGAATCATCATTAAAAAGAGAAGAATAAAAACAAAAACAAAAACAACAATATAATAATGAAAATTTTATTTGAGAGTAATGAATTTCTATTTGAATAACACCATTTTTATTTTGATATATTATTATGATAACACATTCTTCTCAACAAAAAGAATATGACAAGATATATCAATTTCATTTCTTTAGCTAACCCATTATCCTTCTCACAATCTTACTTACAACCCCTGCTACAAATCATAGACGCTTGTATCTGTTTGAGAACAATTTATCAAGTTTTTTTTTTTGTTGAAAATGTGTTAAAAAAGTATACTTGTACTTTAAAAATGTGAGATTTTAAAAAACTCTACCAAAAAAAAAAAAACTAAAAACTGAGTTTATAAGTTAATGTCAAACATGGTTATGATATCAATTAACAATAATACTTATCTATTTAATTCGTATTGTCTTATCATATAATTTCGTCACACCTGACATCATATGATAGGAAACACATGGTCCCGAAAGGAAACAAATTCAAGAGCTAATCTTGATTTTTGGCATCAATCACATGAAAGAAGCAGAAGAAGACGCAACAATAACATGTTCATCTTCAAAAACAACCAGTCAAACATAGCCCCTAAATTTTTGTTAGTCTTGCTTGGAAGCGTGGAGGCCACTCATGTTCATCTTCAACAACAGCCAGTCAAACAAGCTATAGAAACCAGACATGAACGCGATTGTTTTGTTAATTTGCTACATCGGAATCACACACTGAGCCATCGAATCTACATATCCAATTGTCCTATGCGGTACGTCCATTGCACCAATCGAATTTTCTTTAAAGTAAGTATGTACTATCATGTTCTTTCTCCTCGAAAGTCGAAACAGTAAAGTCTGTCTGCAGGAAAAGTCATGAATACTCATGGCATAGAATGATAGAAAGTGGTGTCACAACTTATAAAATTGAGGCCATGTAAGACACTATAATCTGATTGATTGAGTTCGGATGATTGCAGTGGAAAGAGGTTTTCATAATTCAAAAATAAGTATCATTAGTTTTTTTTTTGTTACCTGCAGCCGACGTTATTTTTTTTGGTGACTAACAGAATAATGGTGTAGCATCTTTTTCTTTGACGTTTCTTTTTATTAAAGTATTACAAAATTGAAAAGAAATCTCTACCCCTTACTCTCTTACCCGCCTCTCATTTCCTTCAACTTATTCTTCTCTACCACAACGGCAGCGTATCTAGTCCGACCTTTTAAGCTCAAAGCTACCACTCACTGAAACTGAACTTTTCCTCTAAACCTGAGAGATAGAAAAGCTACAAGACCTTGATATCCTGGTTTTGTCCTGTGACACCAAAATACATATAATAATAAATTAAAAAAATTTGACCCTCTTAAAAATAATGAAGAAGATTTGATAAACTTTTCAACCTGAATGAGTTAAATAGAGATGACTCAGATGAGGAAATTTATTTTTTTTGGAATTGAATTGTGTTATACAAAATGATTGACAATTCGAATGCTGGGGAAAGTTAGAGAATTTCGTGAGTTTCAATGTGAAAGAGCATAACATGGAGAACCCATAAGGAAAATAATAATAATAATATAATATTGTTTTGGTGAAATGGGTGTGCGTAAATAAATGTGTGATTTGTGAAATCAATTTGGTTTATATTATTATTACCAAAACAGAGCTTCTATATCGCTCATCAAAAAAAAAAAAAAAGAGCTTCTATTCAGCGAGATCATCGTGTCAAAGAAGTGAGATAAAAATGTGAAAATACTGAATCTCTATGGTTGCAAATCAGTGAGAAAGAATAGGTAGAAAGAGAGTATTAATTTTGTAATATTTTAACATAAAAAATGTCACATCGGTTAAAAATGCCACATCACTTTTTTGTTAACTATATACGCAATAACACGGACAACAGTTAACAAAATTATTAATCTTGCTCATTTTTGAAACATGAGTGACTAATAATGCTTACTTGAAACTTAAAAGAATAATTGCACTTACAGGGTAAATATTAGGGACCAGTGGTGTAATTTCGCTTTTATTTTTTATGGATAAGGTTTCTCTCCAAATTAGTTTAAAGAGAAATTTAAACATTTGAAACATTAAGGAATCCTTGAAATTTAAACATTTGATTGATGACATAACTTTTTTTTTTTTTTTGATGACATAACTATTGATTTTTAATATTCTTGAAATTTTGCAAGAATTGGGGATATAATAAAAATATGTTATCCAACGGCTAGATTTTCAAAATTCACATCCAATAAAAAAAAATATAGGAAGAATTTGAAAGATTTCTCTCCAAACTAGTTCAGACATAAAACTTTTTCCTTTTTTATTATGGTTTTGTCCGTGAGACACCTCAAATTTCAGAATTTTACCTAGGTCACTTAAACCCACAATTGTCAAAATTCCGATTTACATCCTACGATTTTACGATCCCACTTGCCCAAAACGATCCAGATCTTTCAAGAATCTTTGCGATCGTTTAAGATCGGTAGGATTGTACGTTTCTGACAATCCCAAACGATTCTAGTTTCTTATAGTCTTCTTTAACTTGACAAAAGGCTTAGTTGGACCCAAATGAAAAATAACATCCCAATAAACCAAGTTTTGCTATTCTAATGTAAATAGTGTCAGTTGGACCCAAATAAAAAATAACATCTCAATAGAGTGTCACGTTTTGAGATTTTTGGCCTCTTTAAATGATTGATGTAGTGATATAAGGTAATTACATCAAATGGATGCAAATTTTTGGTTTTTTATGAATGAACATATAATTTATGTGATTATTTAATATATCAATGTGTATTTTTTTTGTTTTTTTCTCAAATAATGTAGGATCTTACAATCCGTGTCCGATCATACAATTCACTATCCTACATAGGATCCCGATTTTGACAACCTTGTTTAAACCTCATATTTTAATTAATGTATATATAAAGAAATATAAAAAATTTATTAAAAAAAATAAAAAAAACCAAACAAATCCCCACACCTACTAGGGATAGAGCCAAAATAAAATGAAATTTAGTAACACAACCTTACCCCTTTTACTAAAGAAGTTGATTCTTAGGTTCAAACTTGTAATCTGTCTTCTTTTTTTTTTCTTTTTTGCTAATTGTTTTCAGGGTAGGTAATTGTTAAATATATTTTAATAATGCAAACTTACCCCTAATTTATTAAAGAAGTCAATTTTCAAGCTTAAACTTGTAATCTGTCATTTTTGTGTAGGTGATTGCTGTATATATTTTAATAACGCAACCTTACTCCTATTTTACTAAAGAAGTCAATTCTCAAACTCAAACATGTAATTAGTCTTTTTTGTTGTAGGTGATTATTATATATATATATTTTAAAAATGAAACCTTACCCCTACTAAAGACGTCAATTTTCATACTCAAACTTGTAATCTGTCATTTTTGGTATATATATATATATATATATATATATATAAATATATAATAAAGAAGTTAATTCTCATGCTCAAACTCATAATAAGTCGCTTTTGGTGTAGGTAATTGTTATAAATATTTTAAATTTTATTTTGATCTTAGAAGTCTGCCCCTCAGATGGTAGAGTTATGGCTTTATCCCTATACTATCGCCTCCAAAATGCTACTTTAATCGGTTAATTGACATGATCATCAACCACAAGTCCGATGACAAAACTATTTGATCACTCATCGAATGCACTTAGCACACCACCGTTGCCAGCACTCAAGTGCGGAATTATGTGTGACTAAGGGGGCCATCCCCCCCCCCCCCCCCCCCCCCCCCCCCCCCCCCCCTTTTTTTTTTCCCTCCCTCT
The DNA here is from genome assembly GCA_019022515.1 of Quercus aquifolioides. NCBI lineage: Eukaryota > Viridiplantae > Streptophyta > Magnoliopsida > Fagales > Fagaceae > Quercus > Quercus aquifolioides. The sequence continues at coordinate 32,661,175 of CM032336.1, forward strand.
CCCAAAGGAGCCAAAACCTATTCTTTTTAACTTTTGCCCCCTCCCAAGTCCCAACACATTAGCCAAAAGATCTATTGGCATTTAATTTTAGCTCAGTTTTCTTTAGAAGTATCATTCACATTTTTCCCAAAACATTTTTCACCGTTCACTTCCTTTCTAGCTAGCCACTCAAGTCTCTAATTAGAACCGGTGTTCTCATACTTACTTTTAAGTTTAACTCCCTTCAATTAGATCTATCTTTGGCTTAAAATACCCTCTAATGATGGCAATCTATAATTCACTTTTTTTAGTAAGTGCTCTCAAATTATCTTTGTTTAGTAGTATGAAGACTCTATATAATAATGGACCATATGTAGAGTATGTTTCTATCTTCCTTAACAAATTTTTTTTTTTTTTTTTTTTTTTTTTTACTTAGGATACGTTTGGTACACTAAATGTAGATTACATTAGGAATAGTAATCTTTATTACTGGGAATAGAAGACGTTGTAATGGAATAACTATTACTATTCATAAGTTTGGCTGTTACATATGGAAAACTTGTAAAGAGATAAAGTATAAGGAAACTTTTTTTTTTGGAAATATACTAATTTTAAAACCTATTATATACACTAAGGAATAACTATTATATCCATTTTAAAGAGGAATAGCTATTCTTCAATTTAAAGAATAGTTATTCCAATGTAATAACTAATCCATATAATAAAGATGCAACCAAATGACCGAATTAATATTACACGTGAATAACTATTCCATTACAGGAGCTATTACAGCGTACCAAACGTACCCTTAGTATTCTTAAAAAAAAAAAAGTGAAAATGACTTTATAATCTTGAAAGGTACAAAATTCTTTCAATTTTTCATTTTTATATATACACACATACACGCGCGCACACACAAAAGTTACATGTTTGCAAAAGTATCATATAACAATATTTGAAAAAGAAAAAAAAAAAAGATTTAGAGTATGTTTGGTAACTGTTTTTTTTTCCTCAGTTTTCTGTTTTCAAAAACAATTTTTTGTTTCCTAAGGCAAAAAACTTGTTTGGTAACTTATTTTAGGCAAAAATCAAAAACTATTTTCAATTTCCATATTTTGAAGGAAACTGAAAACTGGTCTTGAGCTGTTTTTATTTTTTAGTTTTCACTCACCTCAGAAAACACGCTGAAACACGCTTAAAACAAGGCCTATTAATGAACTAGCTCACTGGTTTGATCCACATGATTGACCATTCTTTTTCCCGCGCTTCCTTTTTTTTTTTTTTCACTCAATATTTAGCGCCTAACGTATCTGAGAACCCTTTATATCTTTCTGCGCCTCTACTGCCTCCACCTTCCTCACAGAGAAAACCTTGATTGAGAGAACCACTTGTAAGGTAAGTGATTGGTCTTCACCGGATTGTCCTTCATGACGCCTCTTGTTCATTATCTCACTCTCTTTTTCTTTTTCTTTTTTGGGCGTGTGATGTAGCAGGTCTGTGCGGGTCTATTAGATTTGGGGAAGTATTTCATAATTTTAGGGACCCAATCACTCAAAGATACGGGGCTTTTCCTTTTTTTCTTTGTTCATGGATTACTACGAAACTGCTTGAAGTTTGCTATGTATTTTATGTAATGCAATTTGTGTATGTGTGTTGAATCTGGGTTTATTTAGAATGGGTATTTTCAAAGTGTGTTGGCCCCCCACACATTAATTTCTGGTTCCACCCCTGTTAGTACTCATTATAGACTATCTCGAGAACTTGATCACGCCAAGCATGTTGAGAAGGACAATTGACACTGATCAAGGATGGCAAAGTGAGATATAATAGATAAAGTATGAAGCATAAAAAAGTAGAATGATAGAAAATGTTTTAGTTATCCCGTGTGTATTTGGTAGATAGGATGGAAAGTTTGAAAAATAGAAAAAATGTTATTTGAATAAATTTTGTGGTATATTCTTAGTACAATAATTAATGACAATAGAAATGTTGTAACTTTTTTTTTTTTTTTTTTTTTTTTTTTTGGAGAAGAGGAAATGTTGTAGCCAAAATAGTAAATTTTCGGTAATAAACATTTTCTCACATACTTTTCCTTCCAATTTGGGAGGATGGCTTTTGGTGATTCAGGTGGAAACTTCACTCGCTCCTTTTTCCATCCTTCCTCGTACCCACCAAACCAAATAAGTTGAAAACTCTAATTTTCTTTCCTCCATTTTTATTCTTCTCACTTTTCCACCAACCAAACGTACCACAAGAAAAGTATTCCACGTGAACATTTTGCCTTTCATTATATTACAGTCACATTTCTGAGTTGAAAATTCTTCCGTTATCTCTTAGAGAAAGTACATTAAAAAATAAAAAATAAAAAAAGTCTTGCAGATACTTCAGCCAATATCATCAACCACATTATTTGTTTTTTTGTTTGATCATTTGATGCACTCGATTATTAGAGACAAGGAAGTCATTTGTAGGTCCAACGCAAATGAATGAATGATCCATTTTCATCAAATAATAGAGGCTTTGTTTTAGGTAGTCAGAGTTTGAAGCACAGATATGAAACATTGCCAAGCATACTATTGATTGAATTGAACCTGCAAATCCTGATATTCCATGTGACGTGTAAGTGGGACAGCATGGCATGGACCTGGGTGAATGATTACTCTATCATCTTTGAGTCTCAGAATATTTTCATGGCTTGTGTACTCATCAAGATAGTCAATACTATACCGGTACCGGCCGTACCGACCGGTATCGAAATATCAACGTTTCGTACCAGTTTAAATACCAGCTGTACCGGCCATACCGGCCAATTTCGGGCAATACCGACCGGTACTAGGCGTACCAGCTGGTATAGAAATTTTTTTTTTTTTTTTTTTTTAAGTTTTGTAATTTTTGAATTTTTGTTAAGGCAGAATAGTAACTTATTTGCATTAACTTATTAGTATTATTTGTTTTCTTAGTATGCAATGGTAACTTTTAAGTTTTCTATTTTTTATATTGTGTGTGTGTTTGTGTGTGTGTGTGTGTGTGTTTTTTTTCTTTTAATTGATACTAAAGTCTAAAACCATGAATAATTAGTTCTAAATTGAGGAAATGTTTTATGGTAAACTTTTATATTTATTATAATGCACACACACATACATATATATATATATATATATATATATATATTTATTTATTTATTTATAAATATAAAAAATAGCGGTAAATCCGAAACGGTACACCAATATTGACCGGTATCCAAAATATATCGTACCACTGTTCAAACCAGTACAACCTCCAGTACGGTATTAACTCTCTTGGTAGTCACAAAAACTAGCACGGGTAGCAAGGACATTGTTATAGTTGTAGTTATATTCTCATGCTGAACAGCATAGGCCATTGTAATGGCCATTTTAGGCCCAAACCCAAGTTTAGAATATTAGTTTACTTGAAAGTTCTGGCATTAACATTTGAGTGTGTGTCCAAGCTTTTTCTTAGGCTGGGCTTGGGTTTTCGAAATTGCAGGCCTGAAAACCATTATAAAAACTATCACAGCCTAATAGTAAATCTAACCCAGTGGGCTTTTTTTCTGCTGAATTAGCCCAGTTGGGTTTGATTTTAGCTTCCTTTATTGGCTGAAAAGTCCTTAAAAAAAATAATGGAAGAGACAATGGTCCTTGAGTGAGGCTGAGATGGGCTTAAAGCCCATGTAGTCATCATCAGCAGTGGGGTGGGCTTTCTATAAGGCCTAGCCTACTTATGTACAATTGATTGAGCTATCCCATATTTTTAAAGAGTTTTTTTTTTTTTTTTTTGGTAAACATATTTTTAAAGAGTTAAAATCTTATGCAACACATTTATGTTTAGTTTCTCTTTCTACACTAATATGATAGGGATGGCAATTTTACCCCACCCCGCTTTGACCCGCCCCTCCCCGTGCGGGTTTTCCCTGCCCCGCAAAAGTGGTGGGGCGGGGATGGGACAATATTTTGTCCCCACACCCCGGGGCGGGGCAGAGATGGGTTTAGTGTTTTTATCCTCACCCCGCACTAATAAGGACTATAATTGTAAATTTAGTAAACCCTAAATCACTAATATTTAAAGTGAAATACAAGAGTACAAAACATGAGATAAAATATTTTTTATTCTAAAACCCCACTACTATTGCCGCCCTCTGACCCATCCCTCTTCTCTATAGTCTATATGTGTTTTTCAAGTTTCAAGCCAGACTCCACTCCAAGTCCAAGACGTTGCTTTTTAGGTTCATCTCATTCACTATCTTCCTTTTGTTTTAGTGTTTCTTAAATTAGTTTTTTTCAATTTAAATTTTGGTTCTTTTTTTTTAATCTAAAATTGGTATTTTTGTTTATAGCTATTAAAGAAGCACAATTGGAAAGGAAAAAAGGCCGGTCACGTAGTGCTTCCAGTAGGCAGTAGGTTTGTTTCTTATCATATTCCAATTGTTTCAATTTATTATTATTATTATTATTATTATTATTATTGCACATTGTTTCATGCTTCCAGTAGGCAGTAGGTTCGGGCACACTTGGATTTCATTATGTATTAGGCAGTTTGAAGCTAGATGTGATTCATTATATGTTCGGCCCCACATTTGCTATTAGGCAGTTTTGAATTATGTTGTTATGTATTAGACTATTTAAATACTTGGTTTATTTAAATGCTTGGATTTTAAAACATTTTGTTTTGTTGTGATTTATATTATTGTAGCAAAAAAATTATTTATATATATAAAATTGTATTAGGGGTGGGGCAGGGCGGGTCACCACGGGGCCCCAAAGGGCGGGGATGGGGCAAGGTAGTTTGCCCCTCACCCTGGGGCGGGGCGGGGATGGGGAAGGGTAATAACCATGCAGGGCAGGGACGAAGATCCCATCCTCCGGCCCCTCCCCGCCCCATTGCCATCCCTAAATATGAATCATATGATGTAACAATATTCTTTTTTTAGATTTAGATAAGTTAAAATTTCAACCTATGGCTTAAAATGTAGGCAGGGCTCAAACCTAGGAATCCAGGTTATTAATAGTTATACATATATATTTGTTTATTTATTTTTATTTTATCTCACACACCACACCCTACAATATAACCATTCATTTTTTTTTTCTTTCCCTTATCTAATTCTAAGATCTAATTATGTTATTTAGTCCTAACAAAACGGTCCCAACTTGATCCTTATAAGTTAACGAATAATTATTAAGTGCACTTAGAATGCAGTGATGTGATACTTAGGGGCTGTTTGGATTTGCAAGTTTTCATCACCCATTACTCTGTTTTCATCACTCATAACTCAAAACTGGTGGGTCCCACAAAGAGGAAGTTTGTTTGGCTGTGTTTTCAAGTTTTGTTTCCATCACTCAATTCTCTGATTTTTGAGTGATGAGTTATGGAAACTAAAAACAAGTTTTAGGTGTTTTCAAGTTATGGAAATAGAGTTATGGTGGCATTTTGGTAATTTCACTAAACTAATGGGCCCCACGGTCAGTGTATAGTCATTTTAATGCCAGCCTTTGCTCCCCCAACGGCTCTCTTTATACCAGACCAAACCCCTTTCCCTTCCATTAATTTCTTTCTCTTCTCTTCCCAAGCCGACCTCTCCATACCCATTGGTAGCTGCTCTCTCTCATCCCGGTCTGCCACTCCATCCTATACTGTCACACAACCCACATTCAAAGATTATAATTTGTCAAACACAACTCAAATCATCAATGCAAATCCACTCGTGTGGTAGAACTTAATACACAATACAAAATGGGTAATCTCAAATTAATGTCAAGGATTCGAAAAGGCCTCAAAACACCCAATACTTTGACCAAAATTTGAAACCCACCGGATTGGAAAATCAATGAATCAAAGAGGAAATTACAAGCACCAAACCCATACAAAGGAAACCCATATACCCACAGATTACAAGCACCAAACCCATTCAAAGGAAACCCATATACCCACAGATTACAAGCACCAAACCCATTCAAAGATTACAAGCACCAAACCGATATACCCATAGATCGGCGCCACTATTGCCCGTCGAAGGGGAGATCGGCACTGGGTGGATTTCCTTTGCTAGAGATCGGCGCTGTTTGTACTTGGTGAGGTGGAGATCGGCGCTATTTGGACTTGGTGAGAGGAAGAGAATGGAGGGGCGGAGAGGAAGAGAGAACTGTGCTTCTGGGTATTGGGGGAGAGTGATGGAAAAAAAGAAGAAAAAAAAGAAGGAGAAAAGGGGATGTATATGCGGGTATGGTGCTTAGGCAGTGGGTCAGGTATGGGTCCCACAAAAAGTAGAAAAATTTGAGTGATGAGAAGTTGAAAATATGTGCCAAACATGTGGAGTTTAGAAAATTGGGGTATTTTAAGTGATAAGTGATGAGTGACGAAAATTGAGTGATGAGTGATGGTTTTTTAAAAACCAAACAGCCCTTTAATCATTTCAGACTCTTGGTGGATCCTACTATGGATTTAATTAATAGAATCCACCATAAACACGAGAAGAATGAACACCACATAATTTTCCTAAGTTGAGTTAGGTCGGATTGGATTGAAGATTTACTTAATTTGAGGGAGGGGAGGGGGGGTTAAGTTGAGTTGAAATATACCCCAAAATGAACCAACCAACTCATACACGTGCTTAGTTGAGTATAAATGGAAATAGTGCATATTTGTTGCATTAGATACTTTATTCTATTTAGTTCCTAAAAAAAAGATAATTTATGCTATTTAGGCTGCGTTTGTTTCGGTGTAAAATATTTTCCGGGTGTAAAATATTTTCAGGTGAAAATATTTTTGAGAAATGAAAATATTTTCAAGTGTTTGGTTGCATTTCAAAAAATGCTTTGAAAAATATTTTCTGGTGTTTGGTTGTATTTTTTAAAATAATATAGAAAACACACATTTTCTACTTGTTCCTCACATTTTTTTACATTTTCTCAGCTTCCAAACAAATATATAATATCATTTCTCAATTGATAAACACAAAAGAAACAAAACCCAAACAAAAAAAATTCATCAAATCTGGTCAAATTAAGAGAAGAAGGAAGAGAGAGTGAGAGATAGATCAGTATCAACAGAGGACGGTGGCACCAGATCGGGAAAGAGAGAGATCGATCTCGGTGCGATCCTAGGGTATGATCTCAGTGCGATCTTTGCGATCGGTGCGATCGATGCGATCAGTGCAATCTCGATGCGATCCTGGGGTGCGATCTCAGTGCGAATCTCACCGGAGCTTGGCTGGCTTGGCTTGGTTGGGCTGGCCTTGGCTTGGCTGGGCGGCCGGAGCTTGGCGTCAGACTGTGTGTGGAGTTGAGGTTGGTGCGTGGGTGGAGCTGAAATGAGGTTGGTGCGTGTGTGAGAGGAGTGTGTAAGGAGTAAGTAATTCCGGAAATGATTTGAAGGTAAAATGGGAACGGAAATGATTTTACGGATTGGCAAGGAGTATTTTCGGTCAAACTAAAAATATTTTCAGTTTGACTTTATTTTCAGGTGGTGCCAAACATGGACCCGGGTGTAAAATATTTTCCGGAAATTATTTACACCCAAAACAAACACAACCTTAAAACTTCATTCCATTAAATAAGAAATAATGTGGTAAGGGAATTTTTTAGATGAAAAGATGAATTGACCTATTTCACAGGGAAATGAAAATGATACGATGAATACATCATTATTTTAAAAGAATGTAGACTTCATAATCATATTTACGTGAAATTCACACGTGTGTGATAGAGAAAATGTATATATACTTTATTTAATATATAAAATACTTTCACATAAGAGAAAAATACTTATACCAAGAGATGTGTAACCCAATTGACACTTAATTTCTTCTAGAAAGAGAAGACACTTTCTAGTATTTCAAATAAAAACATATAGGATTGAAAATTATCCTTCCCAATTATTGAATTAAAAAAAGAAAAAAAAAGAAAAGAAGATTATCATTCCTATTGAGTCTCACTTCTCGCACACAAGAGCCAATGATTCTCATCTCATCACAAATTAAAAACCGTTAGATCTCTTTTTTTTTTCTTTTTTTTTATGTAAGACCGTTTGATCTAATCACACTAATTTTTGATAAAGTGATTACCCAATGGCAAAGCTTGTGGCTTAAGGGCCCGAGCAATCAAACGGTAAGAATACAAATCTTTTTCTTTTATAAAGAAAGTGCTAGAAATGACGAGGCTTTTTCTCTCTCTATCACTTGAAATATCTTCTCCCTATAAAAGAAAAGAGAAAGTCCTAGAAACAAAGAATATAACAAAGTCACACACTTTGGTTTTGCTTCAATTCTAGGGTTTTATACTATCTCTCTCTTTCTCTCATCTCCTCTTCCTTAACAAACATGAGGTAATACCGCTCTGCTCTGTTTTCTTTGTTTTTTTCACACTTTGATTTGCTTATTTTATGCTGTTGCCGCTTTCGTTTACTTTACCTGTTCTTTGATCTGTTATTTATAGTGTTCGTTTCTTAAACTTTGTTTGGTTTCTGAGAAAAAAAAATATAGGGTTTTGAATGTTATTTGTTTTTGTTTTGAAAATATGTCTTTTTTGGGGGGGTAAAGGTGGAATCTTTTTTCGTTTTTGGGTTTTAGTTTTTTTGTTCATTTTTAACAAATTTGTAGAGGAAAAACGGCATCGTTGTGTGAAATGTGGTTGATTGGAATGGTATTTATATTTGTATTTGTATTAGTAAACAATTTGTTGAAGAAATATTTTTTGGCTGAGAAGTTGATGTTGCTAGTGATTGTATGCCATAAAACAAAATTAAGACAAAGGGTTTAGGATGAGTGGCTAAGCGTGTTAAGGTTTAAGAGCATGCAACCAACGGACCCTGATGTTGAGGATCCATAGCCGATCCAAAGGTTTTGGGACTAAGTCTTAGTTGTTGTTTTAGTCTGTCTGTGTGTGTTGGACATGGGATTACAAACCAATGGTTAGGCTGGTACCTCATAGACACGGAACCGTAGGTAGTAATGGTTTCATGATATAGATGTTGGCCTGTGATACTTCTTACTGTAAAATGTTAAATTACACGGTGGAACTAACACTGCTTTAGGTAGTGTGCTGTGTCTGTTATGACTATAATTGATTTTTGCATTGCTAAAATCATATTAGTCTTTCTATTAGTTAGGTTGATAGCCGAGGACGGGCAAAGTTGGTGTTTTCATTGTAACTAGTGTAATACTTTGAATGCTTGTAAATGACATTTGCTGTGTATGGTGAATGAGATTTCCATGTTTCTACATTTGTTATTGTTATGTCCTGTTTATAAATGAAAGCATTTCCTATTGTAGTCGTCATCCTGAGGTGAAGTGGGCCCAGAGGGCAGACAAGGTTTTTATTACTGTGCAATTGCCAGATGCCAAAAATGCTAAGGTTAATCTAGAGCCAGAAGGTGTTTTTACCTTCTCTGCCAGTGCGGGAGCGGAAGACCACCTTTATGAGCTGAAGTTGGATCTTTTTGATAAGGTTAATGTAGAGGTAAGAAGCTAGTCTTCCAAATTATTCATAGCTTTTATTTTATCTCCAGGAATTAACAGCTGTTTAGCCTATGCTACCATTTTGGCTGGGAATTATGATAAGTCGCTTGTTTCCTTAGTTGTCCAAATCAGCAATTGAATATGAGTTCCATTATGTTTATGGTCATTTAACAACATTTCCATGTAGAAATGTTAAGAGTGGTTATGCTAATGGTCTGTAGGACACTTACTAGGGTCAATTTGTACTTTGTTAGACCTATTGATGCTAAAGTATGGATTTTTAATATACTAGTTGGTTAGGAAAGTCATATTTTATCACTTTTCTTTTAATTAAATTTTGTTTTGACGTGTTTGTTATCTGTTTCCTCCTTGATTTAGGAAAGCAAAATTAATATAGGAGTAAGGACCATATTCTGCATCTTGGAGAAGGCAGAGAACGGATGGTGGAAGAAACTATTGCGGGGAGATGGCAAGACCCCACATAATATCAAAGTAGATTGGGACAAATGGGTGGATGAAGATGAAGAGACCGGTACTTTTTTTAATATTTTTATTTTTATTTTTGTGTGTGTGTGTGTGTGTGTGTAATTTTGTTTTGTTTATTTAAATTGATTTTGTTTAAATTGACAAATGCTGATATGCTCTTAGTTGGGAATTAATTTACTTTTCATTTTGATTAGGTCCTGGTGCTGACTTGGATTTGGGAGGAATGGACTTCTCGGTAGGGGAATATTAGCTTATGAGATTTGAACCTTAAGTTTTGGTTATGGGCTTGTTGACTAAATCATTGCTGTATTTTGCAGAAATTTGGTGACATGGGAGGCATGGGTGGCATGGGAGGCATGGGTGGCATGGGTGGCATGGGAGGCATGGGTGGCATGGGTGGCATGGGAGGCATGGACATGGGAGGTATGGGCATGGGAGGCATGGGCATGGGTGATGATGCTATGGGTGATGACTTTGCTGACAGTGATGATGAAGGTAACAAACAAAGCCAGAAGTGCTTCTAATTTATACATGGTGTAGTGCAAAAAATTGTATATGGATTGTACATTTGTACTTGTTATGCTATAAAATATGAGGGATCACTTTTGTCTTAAAGATTTTGAAATTGGTAAATATTGTTAATTTTGCTGTTGTATGCTTAGATCACTTAGAAAGAGAGAGAGAGCGCAGAAAATAATTAACGTAGGAAGAAGGAAAGAAATCTATTTGTTTGAAGAGTTCTAGTTGTTTCAAAAGGCATTGCCTTGTTTGTGTTAAAGAAAAATTTGTTATTACTCTATGGTGTAGTAGTATTTTGTCTCCTGTTTATTAACAACGAAATATGCTTTTCTGTTATGTTAGACCAAGAAGTTTCCAAGCCAGACTATGACAAATTAGAAGAAGGTGCAAAAGCAGGACATGATGCTGCTAAGAGTGAGGGTGATGCTCCAGAAGAGAAAAAAGAAGCTGCTCCAAGCACATAGTCTTATTATGGTTTAAAAATTCTTAACTATGGCTTTGATTTAAATTCGTGGGGTGAAATTTTCGGTCTTAATTACTGTATCAATGCGTTTCATTATTCTAACAGAGTTGGTGGTGATGATGTTCGAATTTGCACAATATTTGGTGTTGGCTAAGCATTGATTTCTATCTTATAGACGGGCAAAATACTATATTTTTACTTGAACTAGGATGTTTACTACCATGTTTCATAAATGATAATCCTTAGTGGCATCATGGCTAAATTCATAGTGTACTTAATGGTTAGAGAGTGCAGGCCTAACATTGGAGAAATTATAAGGTCCTCATAATGGACAAGTGACGTAGTCTACCATTCTACTAAAAGACTCTCATTTGTTTAAAAAATTGTTGAGTTAGAAATTTTTTTTTAAACAAAAATTGATTATTAACTCAACAATTTTAAACAAGTAGAAGTCTTTTAATGAAATAGTGGACAAGTGACGTGGTCCACCAGAGAACTGTATAATTTCTCCTAACATTGGAGTTCTCTAATTAAGTGTATATTCAGTACAATGAATGGATATTCATTAGGAATAATAATCATTATTATTAGGAATATAATATGTTGTACTTGTAATGAATAATTATTACAATCTATAAGTTTGATTGTTACTTATTGGAAAGCTTGTAAAAAATATCTAAGGAAAATTTATATTTTTGAAAATATACTAATTTTAAAATTTATTACATGCACTAAGGAATAATTATTATAATCATTTTAAAGATTTATTTCTATGTAATAACAAATTCATGCAATGACCAAATTTCTCACATGAATAATTTTAAGTTGGATGTTCTTTTGCCGTGAGACTCAAAAAATTTTACACCCAAAATTTGAATATGATTTTTCTAGCTGTGATTTTACCATGTCCCATCAGATTAGTAAGTGGTCAAGTGAGTGTGCAATAAAAGTGCTTGGATATAGAATTTACAGGTTGAGTTTAGGTCACCATAACATAAAAGTTTTTGTCAAATACATATTTTTGTTCCCCTCACCCAAACCTCACCTCTCTATGTGCTCAACCGACCAAATCTCAAGAACTTTTATGACTTATCAGTCATCTTAAATATTTTTGGTAATTATTGGGGATAAAACTCTGGTACAAGGGGTAGTGTCAATCGGCCTACAAGCCATTGGCATCAATCTTCTGAATTTAACTCAAGCAAACTTAAACACAGCAACGGGTTCAAATAAAGTCCTCATTTGTGTTAAATTACCCAACTCACTCTTCGTTGATTGCATTGATCTTCAGTGAAGATGAGCAAACATCATAGGATACTCAACTTGGAATCGGTGTTTTATGGTGTAACTCTGTGTAACCATGAAAGATGAAACTAGAAAAAGCAAAGCAACCGAGAGGTAGGTGTTCACCTTTTCAAGTGAACTCAGATGAACTTTGATTAGAATGGTCAACTACTCTACCAGTGTTAGAATATCAATACCAAGGTGAGTATTGATCAATCTAATGAATCAAAGGAAATGGTAAGGCCGAAAGTGTAAAGACAAGCAGGCTAATAAGCAATGGTCACCCAATTAATTGTTAGGTAATACTTACTAACCCCGGCCCTAAAGACAACCCAAATGAAGTCTTAGGAATTCAAATACAGTTTCCATGTCTTCTTTTGATTTTGCAAAATTGTTTTACCAATATTACGAGGCACGTTCCTATCACCGGGACTTCTATGAAGGTTACTTTCATCGTTGGAATACACATCTGAGCGATATCTATCATACCCAAGGAGGAATTCCCTCTCGGACTGATTTCTATTCATTTCTTAATTATGAGACACTGAACTGGAATCCCTCATAACTATTTATTCCTCCTCAGACCTGTCAATGTCCTCGAATAAAGCCCAAGGCCCAATATATGATTTTTGGGTCTTTATCCCTACAATAACCCCTCAAAACTCCGGTTTTTCCCTCTCATCCGAGGAGAAAAAGTGGGGTTTTGATTTTTAAGAGACAAGACCATTTATTTCTCTAGTTCACACGTGTGAAATTGTCGTTTTGCGCGTCCCACGATTGCTACTGACGCTTCGAAGTCTGCGAGGTGCCATTAATTACTCCAGGCGGTGCCTTGTTCCCTAGATCTAACGGTGAGGCACAGATCCAACGGTTGATCTTTCCCTTGGAATTTTAGGCGGGATAACTGATAACGCTTTAAAATGTATACTTGTTATATATTTATGTGGGCGTTATCTCCTTATTACTATACTTAATTTGTATAATTAAGCCATGATTTGCATTAGTCCCTATTATTTATCTTTGCATAATTTCTTGAATAAGATGTCATTCATTGTGTGTAATTTTCTACTTTCAGGAAATCATATAAAAAAGATGAGTTTACAGGAATTTGTGAGAGAATGGAGGCCAAACTAGAATTAAAGTGGAGCTAAAGGACTATACTTAAATGTCTATGGAGGTGCAGCTGGAGTGCTTGGATCGTCTAATATGATTGGAAACTTCAAATAAGGAAAGAAATCAAAGAGGCAGAATTTGAAAAAGAAAAATCTGATTTGAGCACTGATCAGTATTTTGGGCATATCTCTCTCCTTAAAAATCCAATTGACACAAGGCTGGATGGGTTGGAACCGTGACTTAAATATCTACAACTTTCCAGTTTTGAGTTTTTCAAAATTCTCAATTTTTGAAGGCCGAAATTAACTCACAAGTTACTGCTGTAAACTTGGACGGAAATTAAAATAGTAAAAGTTTTATTTTCTTTGGACACTTTGACATTAGGTTTTGGAGGGGAGGCTGTGTAGAACGAATTTTGGCAGAAAAAACCTTGTATTTTCCTTTCTCTAATGGCAGCCTAAACTCTTTGCTAGGGCTAGGGGTTATGTTTCTTCTATATGGTATGAATATTCAATGCGATTCTTTCTAGGATTTTATCAACGACATATTTGATTGTTCAATTAGATTTTTTTTTTTATGTATTAGTTCTTCCATGCTTTCAATAAGTTCAATCATGTTTTTCTTATTGTTTAGATGAATTTCTAATAGTTTCAAATAGAAATCAGGTTTTAAAGTGAATGAGTTTTTCTGAAAACTTTTCTAACCGCATTATTAATCGAGGTTATCATGCGTTCATGAATTGTCTCAGTTCAACCAAATCATAAGTTTTTTTATTGTATAAGAACAATCAATTATGAAATATATATTTTCTTAGATCACAAAAAATTTCATATTAATATAGAGAAACACCCCAATGCCCTGGTATTTACATTATTGATTTTAATCGGCTTTTATTATTATTCTTGTTAACAATCACCAAACAGAAGTACTTTTCTTCTTCACCCAAATTATTATTTAATTATATTGTCTTTGAATTTACCCTACTCCTTGTGGTTCGACCTCGGTACTCCGAGAATTATATTGCTACGATCTCCTGCACTTGGGAGTGAGCAAGCAACAACTCCCACTCATTTTCACCCTCTATATAAAGCCTTGAGGGAAATCATTCTCCCTTTACGAATTTTCAAGTTCTTCAGAGATTTCAAGCACTCCAACTCATGAAACTCCTAAGTTTCCCTAACTCTTCTCCTTAAGAAATTTCCAAAAGATTTTCCTGAAGGTTCAAGATTTAAAACACTCACTTGCTTTTGTAAGTATTTATCTCTTCAAAATTTCTTTTTCTCTTCGGCCATCCTCCTTGGCCTTCCTTCTTTCTTAGAAAACTTCCTTTGCGACATCTAAGTTTGCTTAGATGGGTAGATTTAAGCACTTAGTAGACTCTTTGGCCGGTATGGAGGGTTTTAGGGCCAAATACCATATCCCATAGGGAGTAGGCCTCCAATATTGTGCCCCGGACCAAGTATACATGGATAGAAGGGAGGGTGAAGTTGTCATTTCAATGATAGCCTTTATAGAGTGAGGAATGACTCTTCCCATGGGTAGGATAACCAGAGACTACCTGCTCAATCATAGGTTGTGTCCCCATCAGTGCGCTCCCAACCTGTTTAGAGTCCTGAGGAGCGTAGATGCTCTGAACGATCAAATGAACCTAGGGCTCACATGGCACGACGTTGTTCATATGTACGAGTGCCATTCCCTTGCCAGCGCAAGATATAATCTCAAGTCCCGGTCCGATGTCGTTAGATTGATATCTTGCCTTCCTAAGTCCAACAAAGGCTTGAAGGATGACTATCTAGTCGCCTCCGGGGAGTGGCATGACGGTTTTCCCTGTCCAACTCGGGTAGGAGAGCCAGGTGGGGTACCTTAGGATTAGTTTCTTTGGGCAAGGGGTTTAGCCCTTTTAGTTTTATTCCTTTTCATTTTTAACACTTCACCTCCTGTTGATAGTGATTTCCATTGGTCTGACCCCGATTTCCTTCTCAGATGTTTTCGCAAATAAAAGCCACGTTACTCCTAGGATCAGTCTGACCAACGTTCCGACTCTCAACTACCTACTGAGGTCGGAAATATTTGTAAGCGAAGACGGGCAACTGCGGGCCGCTCACTTAATTTTGGATTACGTGCCCCTGTCTCGCATATTTCAAGACGCAGGCCAAGCAATAAGGGTCGGAAGCTCTAGATTAGCTCGGATAGACGTCCCCAAGCCGGGGTTTTTGGCTCGGAGAGATCTTCCTCCTGTGGAGTTGCCTCTTCAACGCGTTCCTCAACAGGCAGCTGCTTTGAGAGAGGAGTCAGCCTCTTCTCATCATTCTCTAGACGCCGAGATCGATCAGTTCCTCTTTGAAGACGTAGAATGAGCGCCAGAAAAGCCTGTGGAGCTCTCAGATTCCGAACACGAGTCCGACAAATTTTCTGTAGCTCATCCTCCTAAGTTAATCGTTGCTCGGGTCTATTCCAGTTCAGAAGAAGAAGGAATGGATCTGAAGCAGAGACTCGGCTTAAAGGGTCTAATGGTGAACAGGAATAAGGGACAAACTTCAAACGATGTCCCCAAGACACAAGTTCCTCCCAGTCTCCCTCCTCCTCCCCCGCCCCCTACTAACCTCGGACTGTAGGCTAACCTGAATCTGAGGAAGAAAATGCCAATTGAGAACCTAGAGGAAAGCAAGGTTGGCCCTCAAAAGGGGGCGAAACAACAGAAGAAGGTTAAGGAACCCAAGGATAAGAGAGCAAAATCTGTGAAGAGCCGGGACGAGGCTGAAGTGCGCTAAGGGCTACATACCTGGTCTCTTCGGCTAGAGATGGATGGTGCTCCCATTCCTTAGGATGCCATGATTTAGGAGTCTTAAAAGGGACACGCCACCTACCTTGCTGAGGCTTTAGAGCAACCCTTTCTCCTCCCTCGAGACATGGAGGGTCTCAGGCGTACCAAGCAACCGGACATCTTCATGTCATTGAAGAGGGACCTTGCAATGGTAAGTCAATCAACGTCCTTTTTTTTAAAATGCTAAGCTGCAGGTTTATTCACATAGGCATATATTTTATAACCCCTCTGCTACCTTTATGTAGGTTACCCAGCAAATCTATGTCGCTGAGGAGTGGGTCAGGAATGCTCATGATGAGGTTAAGGCTGAGGCCCACTCCCGTTTTAAGGTGGAGAAGGCTTTGGGAGCCCTGAAAAAGGAGCACACAGAGCTGTCCGAGAAGCTGGAAGAAGCGGACAAGGCTCGCGCAAGCACCGAGGCAGGTCTAAAGACAGCGGAGAGGCAGGCCGAGGATTAGCGCCAAAAGCTGCATGTAACCGAGATAAACCTGGCCACCGAAAAACAAACTGTTTTGGATCTTAAGGCGAAGCTGCAGAAAGCCAAGGATGCAGCTTGGGTGGCTAGGGAAACTGCTGAGGCTGCAGTGAACGCATCCTACGAACATGGGGTGCAGGATACGAAGACCCCGCTGGCATAGGAGGTGGCCGTAGTGTGCAGGGACTACTGCACCGAGTCATGGGGGGTAGCCATGGATCGGGCGAGAGTCCCTGTGGACTCCGAGCAGAGGAAAGCCGAGAATATCTTCTTCCCGGAGGATATTCGAGAAATTTCGAATGAAGGCCAAGCTCCCCCTCCTGATGCTGAAGTTTCTAAAGGGGCTGGAGTGGGTGAGGCTCAGCCACCGATGAAGACCAAGCCCTCCGAGGATTCCTCACAATCAAGGATGTGGTCTCCCAGGCCAAGGATGCGGAGGCTAAGTCTAAAGCTAGTGATGTCCACTCCGAGGCTGCTGATCCCAAGAAAGACCCTCCCCAAGCCAAGGCCTAAGTGTATGATTTTGTTTTGTAGTTTTTTATGTGTACATATTTCGTTGCAATGGCATTTTGCCACTCTTTGTAATGCATCTTCCTTTAATCAATGAATAGACTTTTATTTCTATTTTTATTTTTTTGTCCTTGCTTTATATGTTTATCAAGTTTTCCATAGATTTGAACTGTTACCACTTTATCTTTAATAAAAACTAACAATACTACCCTATAGTCAGCTCAAATTATTTGACCAAATACCACCAATAAAGAGATTTGCCATATATTTGCATTGAAAAAATGGAACCCTTCGTGGGGAAAGTTGAACATAATGAACATACATAACTTACCCCAAAGTCACCAATCCGAGGAATTGGGCATATTCTTGAATTAGGTTTGACACTTAGTGAAAAATAAGTAGATGTCTTTGAGTGTTAATTTTACCAAAGTATGCGGTCTAGAGAGCCAAACATAACTAAGGCTCTATTTAACACTTGGGAAAAATGAATAGGTGTCATAGAGTGTTAATTTCCCCAAAGCATCTGGTCCGAAGACCCAGGCATAACTAAGGTTCTGTTTAAGCACTTACAAAGATGTCATAGAGTGTTAATTTTTCCAAAACATCTAGTCCAAGGACCTAGGCATGACTAAGGTTCTGTTTAATCACTTATATAAATATGTCATAGAGTGTTAATTTCTCCAAAACATCTGGTCTGAGGACTTAGGCATGACTAAGGTTCTGTTTAATCACTTATATAAAGATGTCACAGAGTGTTAATTTCCCCAAAGCATCTGGTCTGAGGACCTAGGCATGACTAAGGTTCTGTTTAATCACTTATATAAAGATGTCATAGAATGTTAATTTCCCCAAAGCATTTGGTCCGAGGACCGAAGCATGACTAAGGTTCTGTTTAATCACTTATATAAAGATGTCATAGAGTGTTAATTTCCCTAAAGCATCTGGTCCGAGGACCCAAGCATGACTAAGGTTCTGTTTAATCACTTATATAAAGATGTCATAGAATGTTAATTTCACCTAAGCATCTAGTCTGAGTACCCAAGCATGACTAAGGTTCTGTTTAATCACTTATATAAAGATGTCATAGAGTGTTAATTTTCCTAAAGCATCTGATCTAAGGATCCAGGCATGACTAAGGTTCTGTTTAATCACTTATATAAAGAAAGAATAATAGAAAGTACAATGCCTTTATATAACAAATGAACATATTGATAAAGGAAACTTTTATTAATAATAATACATTTTCAGGTTGTTTATAATAATTCCTCAGAAATCAGTAGGCTGAAAGTCTCGGGCGCTAACGATCTAAAGGCTGTTGGCGTATTTTGAAAAAACAAACAAGAAAATCAGAGGAGACCGGTGGAGGCCGGCCAAGAAACCTCCGATGGCAAAGTCAGTATTTTGAGTGATTCCAAGTATATTGGAAGAAAGAACCGAATACATTTATCTTCTCGTAGAATGCTTATATAGTGTATACAAGCGGTTATTTTTTATGTAACTTCCCTCGTTGTTGCGGAGTCCAGAAAACTCGGAGATAACTTCCGTAACTGCCATGGAAGTTATATTGCTTAGTTTTATTTTCTCTAACCGTGGCTGGCAATGGTTCGCAATGTAGAGTTATGATCTTACCCAGGACGAGCTTGTCCAATACGTGCTCTCCAGGACGAGATTGACCAGGACACTACCAGGACGATCTCTTCCTAGACGAGCATTTTAATAGGCATGCTTTGTTATGTGGACGAGCCTTAAAGACGAATCTGGAGTATTGTAGTCCCATCAGTTTACATTCCAAGGGTGTGGTATTACATGCTCATCTAAGTCTTCCAGAAAATATGCTCCTATACCAGCCATCGAGGTGATGCGATATGGTCATTCCCAATTGGGCCCTAACTTTTCCCAAGCTGGGTTCTTTGCAG
Organism: Quercus aquifolioides; assembly: GCA_019022515.1. Taxonomy (NCBI): domain Eukaryota; kingdom Viridiplantae; phylum Streptophyta; class Magnoliopsida; order Fagales; family Fagaceae; genus Quercus; species Quercus aquifolioides. The sequence goes on from CM032336.1 coordinate 32,680,216, forward strand.
TACCTAGAACTTTTCTCAATACCAAGTCACCTGGCATTAATGGCCTCAACTTTACATTAGCATCATAACCTTGCTTGAGTTTGTGTTGGTAGTATGCCAATTGAACCATTGCATTTTCTCTTCTTTCCTCAACAAAGTCTAAGCTCTTTTCTAACAACTCATTGTTACTGCTCAAATCGAATGAGCTGGTCCTTAACGTTGGGAAGCCAGTCTCTAAAGGAATAACAGCCTCAGCCCCATAAGTCATTGAAAATGGGGTCTCCCCGGTTGATCTGCGAAGCGTGGTTCGATATGTCCAGAGGACATGTGACAGCTCTTCTACCCACTTTCCCTTTGCATCATCTAACCTCTTCTTAAGTCCATTTATTATGACCTTGTTAACAGTCTCGGCTTGTCCATTCCCTTGGGAATAAGTTGGGATAGAGTACCTATTCGTAATTCCCAAGTCACAGTAGTATCTCCTGAAAGATTTGCTATCAAACTGAAGGCCGTTGTCCGAGATGAGGGTACGAGGGACTCCAAATCGTGTGACAATGTTTTTCCAAACAAACTTCTTGGCATCCATGTTCCTGATATTTGCCAAGGGCTCAGCTTCAACCCATTTAGTGAAGTAGTCTGTGCCAACTAGCAGGTATCTCTTATTTCTTGCTACTTTAGGGAAAAGGCCTACAATGTCTAAGCCCCATTGCGCGAACGGCCAAAGGCTGGACAGAAGGTTAAGGACTCCTCCCGGTTGGTGTATGTTTGGTGCGAACTTTTGACATTGGTCGCACTTCCTTACATATTCTTGTGCTCATTTTTGCATGTTTGGCCACCAGTAGCCTTGAGTGATGGCTCTGTGCGCCAAAGATCTTCCTCCAGTGTGGCTTCCACAAATCCCCTCATGTAACTCTTCCAGGAGTAACTCTGTTACTTCGAGGTGTATGCATAGTAGGTATGCCCCCAAAAATGAGCGTTTGTACAATTTCTAGTCCTCGAACAGCTAGAACCAATGAGTCTTTCTTCGTATCTTGTCAGCTTCTGACCTCTCCTCGGGTAGGATGTCCTCCTTCAAGAATAGTACTATGGGCTCCATCCAGCTAGGCCCCATTCTAACTTAGTGAACAAGAACCACCTCTCTGTTAACCTCTGTGGGTTTGCACAGGTCTTCCACAAGGATGACCCGGGGTAAGCTTTGCGCCGAAGAGGTTGCAAGTGTGGCTAGGGAATCAACATGCGTGTTTTCGCTTCTAGAGATATGCAACAGGAAAACTTGACTGCAAACATCTAACCTGACTTAAGTACTCTTGCATTCTCGCATCTTTGGCTTCAAACTCCCCTTTCACTTGGCCGACAACCAATCTTGAGTCCGAGAACACCTCTACAACCTTTCCGCCCATTTTGTGAACCATGGTCATTCTCATCAGCAGAGCCTCATATTCGGTTTCGTTATTTGTGGCCGAGAATCTCAATCTTAATGACTTCTCAATGGTGATTTTCTCAGGTGAGACCAGAACTAACCCTACTCCGGACCCCTTCTGATTCGTTGCCCCATCAACATACACTTTCTAAGATAAGGGACCTTGTTAGGAGATCATGCCAACCATTTTTCCATCTATGTTTTGCTTCTCCGCTTCTACTTCCAACGAGGATTCAGTGAACTTAGCTACTAAATCCGCGAGGACTTGACCTTTGACAGAGGTACGAGGCATGTATTTGATGTCGAAAGCCCCCAGCATCGTCCCCCATTTAGCAATCCTCCCCGTGTAATTAGCGCTTCGGAGTAGAGCTCTGAGTGGGAGCTGAGTTAAGAAAACTACCGTATATGCCTGGAAGTAATGGGGGAGTTTACGTGTAGCATGTACCACCGCCAAAATGGCTTTTTCCAGTGGGAGATAATGGACCTCGGCCTCATGTAGCGATTTGCTCACGTAATAAACTGGCATTTGTACACCGCTATCGACTCGTATCAAGACCAAGCTTATGGCATGGAGGGCTACAGCAATATAAGCAAACAATACCTCATCTACCTCAGGACTGGACATGATAGGTAGCCGAGAGAGATAATCCTTAAACTGTTGGAAGGCCAAGGCACAATCTTCGGTCCACTCAAACCTCTTCCATTTGTTTATCAATAAGAAGAAGGGTCTGCACCTATCTGTTGATCGAGAGATAAATCGATTTAAAGCAGCAGTCATTCCGGTCAGTTTCTGGACTTCCTTAGGATTCCGAGGTGGTTGCAAACCGTTGATTGCCTTAATCTAATCGAGATTAACTTCAATCCCACGATGAGTAACCATGTTACCCAATCTCACACCAAAAGAGCATTTGGAAGCGTTAAGGCGCAACTTGTGCTTCCTTAGAATTTCAAAAATGTTCCCGAGATCTCCCACATGCTCGGACACTAACTTACCCTTCACCACCATGTCGTCTATGTAGACCTCGATACTCTTGCCCAACTGTGGTTCAAACATTCTAGTCATCATCCTTTGATAGGTAGACCCAGTATTTTTCAAACCGAATGGCATCACTTTGTAGTGGTAGTTCCCAACGGGGGTGACGAAAACAGTCTTTTCCTGATCACCCAGGGCTAACGGTATTTGGCGGTACCCTTGAAAGGCATCTAGGAAGCTCATCCGAGGATGGCCTACAGTTGCATCCACCAACTGGTCTATTCTAGGCATAGGGAAGGGATCTTTTGGGCAAGCCTTGTTTAGATTTGTGAAGTCTACACACACTCGCCATTTCCCACTCTTCTTTTTCACCACCACAGTATTAGCTAGCCATTCAGGATAGAACACCTCCTTGATAGCCCTCGCCTGTTTTAGTTTCATCACCTCGTCTTTGACAGCATCGGAGTGATCCTTGAATGAGTGCCAAGGTGGTTGCTTTTTGGGGGTGACAGAGGGATTAACGTTTAAATGATGACAAATGAAGCTCGGATCCACCCCTGGGGCCTCGTAAGCACTCCATGCGAATACATCAACATTTTTTCTAAGAAACTTTATTAGCTCTTCCTTCTCTAGAGGAGGTAGCTGAGCCCCGATCTGAAAGAACTTCTCCAGATCATCACCAACAACGACCGTTTCCAAATCCTCACATTTCACCTCTGTGGCCGATCCGTTGACAGGCAACACCGGAGCTCTTAATTGCTATAAACCCCCTTCAGCAGGGGCCGAGGACTCAGCTTCGGGCTGATGTAAGATGGCAGCCACTAGGCTTACTGGATGTGGATTAACTTCCCAGGATCTCCTTAACCTGACCCTCAGACGGATACTTCACCTTCTGGTGCAGAGTAGAAGAAACAACTCCTAGGGTATGAAGCCAAGGTTTGGCCACAATGGCTGTGTAGGGTGAATAAACGTCCACCACGATAAAATCCATCTCCACCACTTCTAAACTAGTCTGTACGGGTAGTCTAATCTGACCCTTCGGAATGACGACCTTCTTATCAAAACTTACCAGGGGTGAATTATAGGCTGTTAGGTCCTTAGGTCTCAAATTTAACCCCTTGTACAAGTCGGGGTACATAATCTCAGCACCATTGCCCTAGTCCACCAACACTCTCTTCACATCGTATCCCCCGATCCTGAGTGTGACCACCAAAGCATCGTCATGGGGTTGGATGGTTCCGATCTTATCCTCGTCCAAAAAGCCCAAAACCAGTTGGATTTCTATTCTAGCCTTCTTTGGCTCCGGATTAGTGCCCTCGGCAGATAGCCGAGCCATAGACATTACTTTGGAAGGGCAGGAACCGGTCCTCCCTAGAGTAGCGAAGATGACATTTATCGTTCCTAAGGGAGGTTTTGAAGAATCATCTCTCCGAGATTCTAAGTTTGTTTGGCCCCCCTGGCCACTAGAATGATGCAAGAGTTGCTTTAACTTTCCTTCACGGACGAGCTGGTCCAGATGGTCCCACAGACTTCTACAATCTTTCGTGGTGTGTCCATGGTCTTGGTGGTATTAGCAATAGAGGTTTTGATTGCGCCTTGCGGGGTTTCCTACCATCTTATTTGGCCATTTAAAGAACAGCTCATTCCTAATCTTCTCCAAAACTTGATGCACCGGCTCTCGGAACACAGCATTGACTGCCTGAGGATTGGCAGATCCTGACTGCCCAGCAAAATCTCTCCACGGTCGGTTGTTATTGTACCAGTTCGACCTGAAATCCCTCCTGTCCTGAGGGATAACTTTATCCTTTCCTTTCCCCTAATGCTGATCTTCCTCAACCCTTTTATACTTATCAATCCGATCCATAAGTTGGCACACACTGGTGACAGGTTTGCCAGTTAGATATTTTCTCAAACCGTGCTCAGCTGGGAGGCCGTTCTTAAAAGTACTGATGGCCACATCGTCAAAGTCACCAGCTATCTCGTTGAACATCTCCCAGTATCTATCCGAGTACGTTTTTAGGGTTTCTCCCTCCCGCATGCTTAAGGACAGCAAGGAAGCCAAGGGCCGAGGAACCCTGCTACAGGTGACGAATCGGGAACCAAACGCCTGAGTGCACTCCTTAAAGGAACTTATGGAATCTGCCCTCAGGCTATCAAACCATCTCATCGCAACGGGTCCTAGACTGGATGGAAAAACCTTGCACATCAAGGCTTCGTCCTTGGAATGGACAGCCATTCTCTGATTGAAGTGGCTCACATGTTCCATGGGGTCTGTTCTACCATTGTACATGGTGAAAGCGGGCTGAGTGAATCGTCGAGGAAGTTTTGCCCCCTCGATTTTGTACGTGAAGGGCAACTTGGAGATTTGGTTCAAGGCCCTGCTCATAGCGTTGTTTCTCACGCCTTTACGAGGCAAGCTTCTGACCCTCTGTTCACGATGGTGTTCCTTCTCGTAGGAGAAAGATTTGCTAGGCGGGGTTCGAGACCTTCGCTTGTAACTGACGTCCCTTTCATTATCAGAAGAAACATCTGAGTTAAAGGGGGTTCACCTTCGTCGTGCATGGCGCAACTCCCTCTTTAACTAGTCAATCTCTAGTTGCATGCCCTTGTTACTCTTTGCATGGGAGATATGGCTTCCACCTTGAGGTTGACTCCTATCAGTATGTGTGGTATGCACACTTCCTTCACGGTCACCTCTTCACTCAAGGTTGACAAAAAGGTCGTCGTGCTGGGATCCTAAAGACTCTGCCTGGTGTGGACCTGATCCTACCATAGTTAGGCGTTGCACTCACTATTGCACAAGTTATTCCTACAGACGGCGCCAATTGTAAGGGCCTGATTTGAACTCCTAGCCCAACGTGTGTATAGACTTAAACCCAAAAAGCCCAAAACAATAAATTTGTAGAGAATGGGTTGGAAAACTGAGTTTTAGTGAATTCAGTAACAAGCCAATAGATTTTGATGACAAAGAAGGAAAGATAATAGACGTTCAGTAACAAGTCTGGTTCTAGATTGCTACAGTGTTTCTTTCTTGATTTTCCGATCCCCCCCCCCTCATGAAGGGTCTCTTACATTATATAGCTCCCCTTGGACCATCTTGATCCTACACTTGTTGATCATTTGAGCCCTTACTTGAGTGCCCGTCCCATCAGACACCCTCTCTGGCTTTTTGTGAGTTATGGTAGCCAAGGCAGCACTGTTCAGGGGTCTTCTCCACATAAATGCGGTGGTAGCAGCTTTTTCCTTAGATATTTTTGGATTCCCTTCCTCCTCGTATGTTCACGAGACACGTTCCTATCACCGAGGCTTCTATGAAGGTTACTTTCATCGTTGAAATACACATCTGAGCGATATCTATCATACCCAAGGAGGAATTCCCTCTCAGACCGCTTTCTATTCATTTCTTATTTATGAGACACTGAACTGGAATCTCTCATAACTATTTATCCCTCCTCGGACCTGTTAATGTCCTCAAACAAAACCCAAGGCCCAATATATGATTTTGGGCCTTTATCCCTACAGTATTATTTATGATTTTTTTTTATTTTTAATTTCACGGTGTGAGGTGAATGTATGATTGTGTTAATATGTCAAAATAGGGTTTGGTGGTAGATGATCACGTCATAAAGATTGATTTTCACCTATATATTTTGGATAATGTTGTTAGAACCTTAGGTCCTTAAGAGGGTTTCTTGTCAATGTAAATAATATCCAACTAGTAAAATTAATTTGACAAGATTCTATTTCTCTAAAATTTGACAAGATTCTAAATAACAGCCATCCCATCATTTTAGATTTTAATGCAAATATTAATTTCTCCTTCCAAACATAAATGTATTATTATATCAATAATTCTCGAATGCATGATGCTATTCAGCTTGAAGAAAAAAAATACACTTTACCACCCTAAATTATACATCATTTTACACTTTACTCTTTAAATTTTTTGAATACACATTTTGCACTCTAAACTATGACTTCTATTACATTTTGCACCATGCTGTTAAGTTTGTTGTTAACTTAAATGAAAATTCAAAATTTAGGATGCAAAATATAATAAGGAGTATAGATTAAGGTGATAAATTGTAATTTATCTTTTATTTTTAAAGTATTGAGAAGGGAGCCAATTAGGTCTTTTCAGTTTTCATGTGTTGTCATATTTTTCCATCTAAGTTGATAGCAAACTTAATATCGGGATGCAAAGTATAACAATGGTGCATTTGAAAAGTTTATGGTGCAAAGTGTAAAATGAGATATAGTTTAAGGTAGTAAAATGTAATTAAAAAAAAAAGTATAATAATAAGGTATGGAAAATTTAAAGTTGAGGTTTTTTTTTAAAAAAAAATTAGATTGAAAACTTTTTTTAGAAGAAAAATTATATTGAAATTGATGATTCTGATTGAACAATTTTAATACTGTATATATCATGTTGTGGTCCGTAAATGGGTGTCGTTTAGAGACAGCACATGACATGGCAAGAGCTGATTTGTTGACAAAAGTCACTACAGTGATCTTCACCTGAGAGGATCAGAACCCTAAAACCCTGATAACAAGGTTGTCTTTCTTGAATCGTCTACAGCAACAACGATAGAGATGGAGGCTACGGACATGGATGTTGAAGAACAACCTCAAAACAATCCCAATCCCAATCACAATTCCAGTTCCAACCCAAATTCTTACAAGCGGTTCGGTCTTAAAAACTCAATCCAAACCAACTTCGGCGATGACTACGTTTTCCAAATTGTCCCCAGGTACGCTACTTTTCCTTTTGAACCTATTATTTCTTTGTTTTCTGATCAAATTTAGGAAAAAGGAGCAAAATTTGATTCTGGGTCTTATACAACATCTCAATATGTGAGATATTTTGTCAAAGTTTTTAACTTGGTTAGTGGGTTTTTGCTATGCTTATCAGTTTGGGAATCAAACAAGTAGTTGTTAAATGGGTTTTGTGTATTTGTTTTTTTTTTTTTTTTAATTTTATTTTGAGGGGTTAATTTGTTATGTGGGTTTTGGATGGCAGGGAGGATTGGACGGCAATGGCGGTGTCATTATCAACAAATGCAGTGAAGCTTTACTCACCAGTGACTGGTCAGTACTATGGAGAGTGTAGGGGTCACTCTGATACCATAAATCATATCTCTTTCCCGGGTGCATCAACTCCACATGTGTTGCACTCTTGCTCTTCTGATGGAACCATTAGAGCTTGGGATACCAGGACATTCCAGCAGGTAGCTCCTTTAGTCTCTATCTGTTTGCATACACATTCATAAGTTTTTTTTTTACATCATGTTGTGGTGTAAAATATTTTTAGTGGTTTTTTTGTTTAATTCTTTAAAGTATGTTGGTTTCTGATTTTTGTTTATTTTATTTGATTATTAACACTGCAGGTTTCGTGTATAAGTGCTGGCGATTCACAAGAGGTCTTCAGCTTCTCATTTGGAGGATCAACTGATAATCTTCTTGCTGCCGGATGTAAATCTCAGGTTCAATGTCTATGTTAGGAAATAAATCATATCGAGTGTTGTGAAATGTTAGTTTTTCGGTTTAGATTGTTATTTGCTAGTTTGATGTTCATTATAGTATTTGAAGGGTGATTTATTTCTGCACTTTCACATATATAGGTTGTACATGTTCGGTGGTGTTCCAAGAATAAAATGTGTTCAATATTTCTTTTTCATTCCTGTATTAGACAGTCAAATAAGTAGGATAACTATTTGCTAGTTCATGCATTTATGATTATCTTTTCTTGTGTGATAATCAATTTACTCAGATACTCTTCTGGGATTGGAGGAACAAGAAGCAAGTTGCTTGTTTGGAGGACTCTCATGTGGAAGATGTTACGCAGGTTTGTTCTGATGCCTATGCCTGTGAAATGTCAATACATTCAGGTTGAATCATGTTCACTAATTTAGGTAAATAGTGACACAACTTAGTTTTTAAGTTGTCCTTATCAAGTACTTGAAATGTGGTTAGAATGCAAAAACGTTACATATGGTCAGGGTTATCGGTTGATTGGGGTGGGGTCATATATTGAAATCCTAAATGCTTTTGTTATGCATTTATATGGAAGGCTATGTTACTCTATATCAGTCAAGCTTGCATTATATTTATATTTTGATACTTCTTAGCTGAGCTGTAGTAGTACTAGTTTTTTTCACAGACTTTCTTGTAAAGATTCATCAACACTAGTGCATCTGGTTTGTTTATGTGATGGGATATTGTTACTTGATTTTAGCTAGCTTTTGGAACTTGTGTATTTTCTGAGTTTTTGATAACTTTGTGATTTTGATAGGTTCACTTTGTCCCTGGCCATCAAAGCAAACTTCTTTCTGCATCTGTAGATGGGTTGATATGTATATTTGATACTGATGGAGATATAAATGATGACGATAATCTTGAATCAGTAAGTGCATGCCAGTATCAGTATTGTTTTATAGATGAAATGGCCAGTTACGTCTATTATGGAAAGTAGGGTTGATCAGAGAATTTGTCAAAATAATTGCTTTTCAGTATCTAAGGTGTGTGTGTGTGTGTGTGTATAATTTTTCCCCCCGTGAAACAATGAATAAAAAGGATAATTCTTGTCAACTGCTAGGTGTCTCACGAAAACCTAGTATCAATGCACTTAATGTCATAATATGACCTCAAGTGCTTGAGCTTAAGCTTGACAAATGAATGGTTTGTTACAAGTTTCTATTTTCTTGGAGATATTGGATAGATGATCCTTTATAAATATGATCAGGTTTATGGTTACAATTATGTAGGTAATCAATGTGGGAACTTCAATTAGTAAAGTGGGGTTTCTTGGAGAGAGGTATCAAAAGCTCTGGTGTTTGACCCATATTGAGACCTTAAGGTATTGTCTTTTCCCATGAACTGCTGTTAAGGACATTATTGTTAAAATATTCTTAATCTGTACTCCATCTTCCTGTGGGAATCATGAGACGAAAATACAGTTTTAATATTTGTTATACCTGAAATTACAATCTATGCTAAAAACCAGATTTCTTGTTCCACCTTTCTAATATGTCCTGTGTTAGATATTTAGATTTCTACTTGACACTCATATTTTACTCTGATTGGCTGCCACAATGTATGTTAAATGCTAATAGCTTATTTGGATTTCTTTCAGTGTTTGGGACTGGAGAGATGCAAAAAGTGAAGCAAGCTTCCAAGATGCCCGTTCATTAGCTTCTGATAGTTGGACATTAGATCATGTAAGTTTTTCATTTTTATATAGAATCTACTCATTTTTGTCAATTAGTAGAAGCCCTATGTTTTATTTTTACATACATGGTTAAATTTTTTGATTGCTTATTATCATTTTATTATTATTATAAAAATATAAATGAGATGCATCCCCACCATAGGCAGATAATATAATAGCTAAAAAACCCTCTTAATATTAAGCCTGGAGTTTATCCCATGGTTGTCAAGAACTCCTTGAGGCAGGCCGGAATATTGTAGAACTTCTTGCCAATAGGCCCTAACTTAAATTGCACTTTCACCTCCCACAATAATGGGTGGAGAATGATGTTGTGGGTTCAAATCACTGGGTGTATGTGTTACTTTAACATTTATTAAAAAAAGAAAAAGAATAAAAATAGGCAAAATCAAGTATCAGTACAAGCATAGTTGAGTTGTAGCAACAACTTTACCTTGGGAAGCATAAGCAATGCCCGATTTAGCTATGTTCCTTGTAATAAATAAAGATACAAGTAAGAGGGCCAGCAACACCACTCTGATGAGTTGTCAAATATGTAATAAACCATGGTTTTGCAGCATTACTAACCCACTCACAACTTTTGTGTATCAACCATGCCTTTTCTTGTAGCCAAGCTAATGGTTCCTTAGACAGCATGATCACTGAAAATGTGTGCTTAACTTTGAGTCAATTGGAAAGTTATTTTAGTGCTTTTTTTGGCCTATCACTTGGGGTCATTTTTCCTAATTGGCAGGAATTATTGCCATAGGACTCTATTTAGATACAACTATGCAACAATTTTGTCACCCTGAACATTTGAGAATGACATAATATCCATCTAGGCAGAAAACTATGAATTTTTAACATTTCTTAATGGGAATTTATAGTTCTAGGCACTTTAGGTGCGGTACATTAGGTTCTCTAATTAAATTCAAACATCTAGTTGCATCAACGCCAATAAAGTACAAATATTGTTATCATTTCTAAGGACAATTGAATGTAACCAGGTATTTGAATTTAATTGGCGAACCTAATGTACTGCACTTAAGTTTAAAGAATGCAAACCAATTCCCTTCCAGATTGTGCTGGCACTGAGCCACATAATTAGTAACCCTTCTCTTTTGGCAGGTAGATTATTTTGTCGATTGTCACTACTCAAAAGAAGATGAACGACTATGGGTGATCGGCGGCAGTAACTCTGGCACTATAGGCTACTTTCCAGTAAATTATAATGGAGTGGGAGTCATAGGATCTCCAGAAGCAGTTCTTGCGGGTGGGCATACAGGTATTGTGAGGAGTGTGTTGCCTATGGCAAGTATGCAGCAGGGTGGGCTAGCCCAAAACCAAGGCATTTTTGGATGGACAGGTGCTGAAGATGGCCGCTTATGCTGCTGGTTGTCTGATGAATCTCCTCAGATAAATAGATCATGGATTTCAAGCGCATTGATAATGAAGTCACCCAGTACTCGCAAGAAAAATAGGCATAATCCCTACTAGCAAGCCATTTTTTTATTGGCCTTTTGTATCTTTTTCTTCATCATTTTTTTTATTTTGGGTTTTCAGTACTGCTTGCTGTGAACTTAACTGTACCATTAATATAATCTCTCTTTTTCTTTTTCTTTTTTTCTTTTTTTTTTTTTTTAATTTTATTTTGGTTTTCAGCATGTACCCTGTACAGAGCATTGGGAAACATATCGAGTTTGTAACTTTGTATTAAACTATTAATCGGCTATGTTTATATAAATCCTGTTAAAGTACCCAAGGGCCTCAACGTATATAACATAATTTCTAGACACATACAAATTACACCTTTGAAGTCCGATTTCATTTTCCATTTGGTACTTGGAGTTAAAAACATTTGTAATCTTGTTCTTTTGTCTATGCTCGTTAATTATTTATACGAATGGTTAAAGCTACATAAGCTTGCAATCTTTATAGTTGGGGCAATTGATATACACCATATCATATTTAACAATACTGGTCAATAAAAATAAAATTTTTAACTCATTTATAAACAGAAAAATCATCTCAAAAAAAAAAAAAAAAAAAAAAAGGAAAGAAAAGAATACGTTGTTGTTTTGACTGGAGAATGAAGCATAAGCTAAGGGTCAATCCTAAACGTCGTTGATTAGTTTTTACAATATACTTCTATCAGTAAAAACTAAAAACTGAAATTAATTCCCTCTTGTTTAGCAGGCAAAAGTATACTTTCATTCTCCATTCACATCACGCTGGATAATCCGTTCTGTCTCTGAGACATATAGAGAAGACAGAATACATATATAATATCCAGATTCCAGAACCTGCAAACCAATATCTTCAATTTCCATATTCCTGCCTTGATTAGGTAATCAAAATTAATCATGCTCTGATTGAATTTAACCCTAACAACAAGGAAAACTCATGAATTACAACCACCCAGATAGGTCCAAGGGAATATAACAATCTCACCTGTATTTAATATTATAACTTGAATCGCTGAGATTTTCAATAAAAGAAAAAGAAAAAACATACAGTACAAGCTTCTCATTATGTTCTGCGACACTATGCAATAGCTACTCAACATTAACTATACCAACTGAATAACCTAACAGGGAAACAGTGGCTAACCACTCAAACAACGCAAATATAAAGTTTGGACACCGATGCCTTTAAAAGTAGCAAAGCCGCCATTAGATGAATGTTTCACACCATAAAATGAATCAGCCACGACCGCGCCCTGCACCTGTCACCAAAAGGAAAAACATTAATGACTTCTTATGGTGTATAAATTCACCAGCATTAAGTTGAACATATACCATGAACAAACCCAAAAAAAAAAATGATAGCACATGCTGCTTCCAACAATACATAGCAATTTTAATTTAATAGTATTGAAAGTTCTAACCAGGGATGGAAATGATACAGAAAGAGCACGTACATTTAATATCTAAGTTCTTTTACTTTGATAGTTCTAACCAGAGATTGCAATGCTACAGAAAGAGCAAGTGCAATCAATATCTAAGTTCTTTTACTAGGTGACAACAAACACTTGTAATCTACCATTGTTCTGGCCATACTTAATAGGATAGAATCCATCATATGCAAATTTTCTTTCTATGTAACAGGTATAGAAATAACCAAGCAATATATATATTTTTCTTAGAAAAGTTTACCTCTGCTTCCGCCAGCCTTTCCTCCAGATCCACCTCTACCTCGGCCTCCACCCATACCCTTAGCACCTCCATCATCCAAGCCACGCCCAATTCCTTTTGGTTGGCGTCCTCCAGGACCATCCTCCCTACCTCGCCCTCGTCCACGACCAACACCAGGTGGCTTCCTATCTGCAAAACGCAATTGACCAAATAAGAACCTATATTAAAAGCAATTTTCACTTTTCTGAATTAACAAAGCTTTATTTTACCCACATTTTTAGAAATTCAGGTGCTTCTTTCAAAACTTTTTTTTTTTTTTTTTGCTGAATTCTTTGAAAAAAAAAATTGACCTAAAACTAATCTCCTCATTCTTAGAAGCGAGTTTCAAAATAAATAACCTAGTCTTCTTTGATGAAAGAGTTAAGAATACCTGAACGGCTCTTAGTTTCTTCCTGAACCTTATCGATCACCTGAAATACAAAGGAACCAATATAGATTAATGAAATATGCCACTAAAACAATGAAAATAAATAAAAAAAAGAACAAAGGCATATGATGATAGAAACTATGGCATTCGGATTTTTAAAAATGTCATCCAACTGACTGTTACATCAGTTCAATTTCAGAACAATGTGTTACATGCAGATCTTGATCTAATCAGAAAAGATTTTTTAAAGACAAAAGTACCAATGCATCAATAAAAGTGACTACGAAGCCAAATTAGAAAGGCATGCATCTTTATTTTCAGTAAGTAGAAGAACTTATCAAATGCAATTAGCTTTAAAGAAAAATATGGGGGGATGGGAGGCTTTAGAACACTACAAAGCAATGATAGCACCTTCCAAAAAGCATAGTGCAAAACTCTATTCCTTAATTAATGCTACCAGACAACATGACTAACTAACAATACAAATATCATAGACAACAGATCAAATTAAGTCTCTTGATGGACTAGAGATGCATAAATATATGAAAAGAGCACAACACAAAAAATACAAAGATGAGTACATCACTTTAATATGAGCAGATTATTAAGAATTCTTCTAACCATACCTCATCAGGAACTCTAAGATACTTGATTGTATTCCCACGGATGTAGCATTCAGGCATTCGCCAAAACCTATCTCCATCCTACATCACGATTCCCAATCACATCCAATCAAAAAATTAATAAGTAAGAAAAAACACACTTCAAAGAACAAAAGTGAAGTGAATTAAACAAAATAAAGGGTCAAAAGAAAGGAAAAAGTTATTACTTTAGAGGTGCAGATGACTTCCCGGAGATGAATGTTCATCCAAGTATCACAATTGACCAAATGCCCGTTGTAGGTCTCACCATTTTTCAGTTCGACCAACTGTTACAATGCACAATAACTTCAAGTTACGAATCACTAACCATAACCCAATATCTAAAAGCGTTATAAAGTATAAATCCATGTCCATTCACAACGAATAATATTTTCAATATAGAGATGAAACTCTTACCATTGGGTGCCCTTGGGCACTCTTAAGTAGAGAAAGAGGAAGCTGTAACCCAAAAAAAAAAAAAAAAAAAAAAGTGAGTAGCAAAAATTAAAATTAAAAAAATAGAGGAAAAATACAACTAGGTGCATTAATTCTAATATTTTGCATTACTTAGTCGAAATCAGTACAAGTATTTAGCTTATTTCAGTTCAGAATTTTCATTTTTTTTTTTTTGGTTAAGCTAAAAAAAAAAAAAAACCCACAAAAACAATGGAAAAAAAAAAAAATCAAATCTTTTCTAGTATTTGGGGTTTTCGTTCGTTTTCTCGGCAACCAAACAGGAAGTAAAATTTTTGAGGATCAGAAAGTAACGTACCATATTTTGGGGCACAGAAACTCAGACAACACAAAAAAACCTGCAACAAAGTCTTAGTCAAAATCTAATGAAAACCCTCCAAGGGGGGAAAAAAAACAACAAAAGTAATTGAACAAATTTATTAGATCGAGCAAGCTATGCTAAAGAAATAGGATTCAAATTTAAAATAATAAAATCTTTACCGTGCAGAGAGAGAGAGAGTTGGTAGAGAAGAAGGAAATCGTAAATAAAACAATATAGGTTTGAATTCAGGCTATAAGCTAAGAGAAACGGAGATTACCTGTTGTTTAAGATTAAGAAGAGGCTTCGATTTCGACTTGAAACAAGAAAATCGTATATCAATGAATTTTGATTGCGAATGTGAAGGTGAATGCGTGTGATAATAATATATATAGTGATCCACCGGCTTTCTGTTTTGCTACCTGTCTGTGTGTCAGACTATAAAACAAAACTACGACTAGGACTAGGAGTTTTTTTTTTTCTTTTGGGTAAATTACTGTTTATTCTATTCACCGTACTTTAATTTTATTCCTGATATTTTAATTGTGTCAATTTTGGCCCCTAATTTTTTAATATTGTGTCAATTTAGTCCATATTGTTATATTTTAAATGAAAATTGATAACATAACAAATGGCCAAAATAAAATTTTTGTATATTGTCACATCAATGAAGTCTAATTTTTTTATTTTGGCCATTAGATGAGTCATTAATTTTCATCCTAAAAATAATGGTAAGGACTAATTTGACACAACACTGAAAGGATAAGGACCAAATTGACACAATTGAAAGGTTAGGGACCAAATTGAAATATGGTGTATAAAATAGAGGCCAAATACGTAGTTTACCCTTTTTTTTTTTTTTTTTTTTTTTTATAATTACGAGGTTGTTTTTAAATACTGACGTGGTACCCTGTTTTTTTAGGTTGTCCGATTAAATTGAACTATAAATCTTTTTCCTTAATTTTTATTTAATACTGTGAAGTCATTTAAAATTAAATATCAATCTTTTTTTTTTAATGAAAAAATATCAATACAAGTTTTCTCTCTCACTGTTATTTTATTTTATTTCTGACGTGTTTATACTTTTTTTAATACAGAAAAAGAAATAACGTGAAAATTGAGGTCATATTATTATTATTTTTTTTTAGAGCCACATTATTGCAGTCGAGTTACAGAATGAGTAATGATATAGACACAAATTATTTTATAATATTTTTACAAACTGCTGATGTGATTTTAATAATTTTCAAATAATCATTAATGAACATAAATGTGATGTTAGTGGTAGATTCATATTAGAATTAATAAGAATTTGTCACATCAATAATTTGTAAAAATGTTGTAAAATAATTTGTGGCTGTAACATTACTCTTGCAAAATTAATGTATTGGGTAAAGAAAATTAGGTTTCTTGGTCATAAATTTATTTTCATTTTAGTTTTGGACATAACTTTTTTTAATGATACATAATTAATAAATTACATCGTGTATCACAATAAATACTTTTTTTTTTTTTTAAATGTAAAGGCGTCTTTAATAAAGTCTTAGACTAGTGAAAATAATGGCTCATGTAATAACTAACACTAATTGGGTAATTGATATTAAAATTATTTAAGTAGCTAATGGACATAGAAATTGGCAACCAGTAGATGTCCAATGCTCTCGTTTCCTTCTAGTGTCGTGATGTGAATTTATTTATTTATTACTCTTTTGTTTCCGTAACAAGAACTGAAGTGAACAATACTATTAAACTATAAGACTTTTGGCATGATACCATTATGGTATTGATTTTACTAGAAACAACATGATGTGCTTGACTGTGTAAAACTTGATAATTGTTTTTACTGAAAAAAATTGTAAATAAGACTTACATAGTAATTTTTTATTATTATTAAGATCCGGTTAATGAGTGATCTTAAGGTACACCTAAATCACCAATTTTAAGAAACTTTTTCATGAAAAATTGAAAAAAGCTGTCAAAAAAATCAATAATTTTTTCATAAAAAATTTCCTAAAATAGTTTTACTAATGTATGCTCTGAGAGTATATGTTTGTAAAACCCTTATTATTATTATTATTATTATTATTGTGAAAGCCTGAGGACCGAGGATGAAGTTGAAGGGTTGCAGCATTGATGTTGGAAAGCTGCAGGCCACAGGCCCGAGGAAGAAAGCCGCCCGAGGAAGGGAAGAAATGAATCAAGGTACTCTGTAGTATTCCAAGTGGCAGTTGAAATCTGAAGAGAGTGAAAGTCAGTGGACAGTAGAGAAACTTCTTGTTTGGTATAGCCTGTTGCATCCGCATTAAATGGTAGACAACAACTTTATTAGCCGCATTAATGAGAAAGTGACCTGAACAATGTAAATCACAACTAAGCAGATTCATTCCACCATCTTCTTCAGATGTTAAAAGCAACAAGTGTCATAAAAGGAGGGAGGTTAGGTGACAATGGATGGTGGAGATATGATAGAGCTAGAGGTATATAAGGAAAAAGAGAAGCGCTGAAAGTGGGGATCGAGATAGAGGCATCAAAAAGAGATAAGCACAAAAGAGAGTGAATAGTGTAAATATCTATAAAAACTTATCGTCTTCGGGCGAGCTGGTGGAAGGATAGATTCCCCCTTAGTTTTATAAGATTAAATTTTTTTTCTCAACTTCAATCCTCGAGCAGAGTCCCCTCCTGGTGTTCGTTTTCCTTTCTTACAAATTCTATTGATTTGGGCCAAGGCTAAATTGTGCCACTCATTGTTCTAAGTGGGCCTGAGCTGCTAGATTTTTTTGTCCTTACAATTATTATTATTATTATTTGATAATTACAATAGCGGAGGAAGAAAGAAACACCAAAAAGTGCTAATTGAGCTACAGCCTACAAAGCTCTCGACAATAATGTAACTATAGGAATTTAAAAACATCATATTCTTACATCCTTTATACAACAAAAGAGCAAATTTATTTAGTAAGAATTGAAACCATTAAGAGGATAATCATTTAACTTACCCAGTTTGAAATGGTTAAAATTTAAGCTGGAGCAATATATTCTTAATAAATTCTTACACACATGAGATCAAGAATGTAAACCCTTATGCAGAAACCAAGCCTGTCCGAACCTACTCTACCATTTGCAGTTCTCTTTCTATTCCATCCATTAAAATTAAATCAGTACATATACAAGCCCTTAAACCCACTAGAAAGTTTTTATCAAGTTTTACAGCTATTAAGCTGTTCGAGTAACTGCTGCACCATTTCGATGATGAAAGGGACTATCCCTTACACAGCATAAAATCAAATGCCAAGATCAAGGGCCAAAAGTCCATGTAGTTTGAGAGACAGAGAGAAGACCCAGAACCAGAAGCCTACCCCAATATATATATATATATACACACACTCATTAAGTACCTGTACATAGCCACATAGGTGAATGGGGACTTTTTACATGGATTTTTAAGGTCATACAAAATAAGTTAGATAAACCACAGGCCCGTTTATAGTCATGGAAAGATCTGTTAACAGTCCACATTTTTTCCTTCTGATCTTTTGTGAATGGATGTCAGGTCAGTCAAATGACGCATGGTTGGCCTACCATGCGGGCAATTCCAAGGAGATTTCAGGTCTGCCAAATGCTTGAGTATCTGAAGCCATCAAGTAAATCAGTAATGTAACACTTATTCTTCTCTCCAATATGTATAATGATATATTCTTTATCCAATATAATTGAAAGTGCAGAGAATGATGTCAGAACCATTACAAAAACTAACTGCAAAATAGGACTCATTAGCTCAGGAAATTATGAAGTTTCAAAGCAACGAAATGCATAGATTCTCGTTGTGTAAGAAATTCAGCAGTAAAAGGGTCATGCTTCACACATGGACATGGAAAGGGTCAAGGGCAATTCAAAGTAATCTTGGGTTATTACCTTCTGCATCTCATTTCTGTCAAGCGCATCTCCAATCATAATAGATGATCTGCATGCACGTGATGCCAGCATTGCACGAACTCTGCTTGGGCAAACAGAGTCAAAAGTATCCATTTTGTAACTCCCAATCATTGAGCATTCCCCTTCACTATCAGCTAGAGTAGAAATCAGGTCCTTGACATCTGCTCAAAGAAACTGTAAATGGTAAATGTCTTTTGCACTCCGTTTCATCAATATGCAAGAACTTTTAACAAAGACATATTTGTGAATCTGTGATAGTGTTGCACAAGGCATAGCAACATATTCCTATATGGTCATTACATTCAAAATACAGTCTATACAGTAGAATATCAGGGGGGAAAAAATCTGAAAGCAACAACTACCTTCGACTCCAAAAGTAATGTTTTTACTGAATGGGACAGCTTTCAATTTAAAATGCTGCCCAGGTGGAGCATGTGGATCCTCTTCCAGAGTGAAGCCATTTTTCCTGAAATTGGAAATCATATTACCATCAGAAAATAAAAGAGTATTAAGAAATTTTATATATATACACACACACACAAACACCCAAATATGTAAATGGATGAGGACAATGCAAGACTCCGGGAAAAAAGATTAAAAATGAACAAATTCTAGTGATTCCACCAGCTGAATCTCTATGTATCATTATTGTAAACTCGAACACTGATTTGTGATTCATTAACAATTATAATATCATGCACTAAATTAGGGTCATAACTTTTTTAGTTACAATGAATAGGGTGAAAGTGTTCAGCATGTGTGCTTATTGTAGGCTTCGCTCATCTGGGAACGTCTAAATTTGGGTATGACTACGTGTGCGTGTGTGTGTGAGAGAGGTATGCTTAAAGAAGGATATTTTTCTAAAAGAAAGTAAATGTGAGAATGCAAAGAGGTTGAGATCAACATTAAAAAAACTTTATAAAATTTTTTTTTTTTTTAAAACACAGAACAACAACAAACAAACAAAAAAAGGCCTACAAATTAAAAAACTAATGCGTCTAAATTAGGGTAAAATATCATTTTCGTCCCTAAATGTTCACAAAAGTTTGTTTTTCGTCCCTAAACTTTCAAGAGCACTTTTTTCGTCCATAAACTTTGCAAAACGTTCTACTATACATCCTTCCGTTTATGTGTTGCCTAATGGAATGCTAACGTGGTATTTGACTTAGATCAAACCATTTTGTTATAAAAATTATGGACAGGTGGCATGCATTTATTGGCACATGTGAAAAACAGCTACGTATTGATGCCAACTGGGTTTGCTAGGAAGATGAGTGTTTTTTAGTTCTCGTTTGGCAGATGAGAAAATGAAAGAAAATAATGTATAGTAAGTTATTTCAGGTTCAGTTGAGTTCTTCCACAGTTCAAAATCCAAAAAACTTCGCTGTGAAACATTTAAGTTTCATGAGTTTACTTTATTTCCTTTCATTTTCCTTTAACTTTTCTAGGCAACCAAACAGAATGTTAAGAATTTTCAAGTTCACAAAAACTTAAAATCTGAATAACAGTGAAGGCGGAGAATCTGGCCATATTTCAACAATTTTCATGCTGGAAATCTTTCAGATTTGCTAGATTTCAACAAAATAACCAACTGAGAGGAGAGAGAGAGTCAAGTTCGGATTGGAGATTTTCAATTCTGAAGTCTAATAATGAAAATCTTCAAAGTAAACAATGTAATTTAAAATGGCATGTGTGATTTGGTTGAGGAATTTATTCACTCACAACACAAACAAAACTCCATCACCAACCCAACCCCTACTCTCTCTCTCTCTACCGCTTTCAACGTTTTCTCCACCAGATTTCAAGATGTGTGCTTTTGTGCCTTCAATCTCTACAGATATACCCCAAATACCCATTCACTTGTTTTGATTTTTTTTCCTTATTTTTGACTTTTTCTTCAATTTCTATAAAAGGGATTTCCGGGGTTAGTGAACAGACTTTAGTCTTTACAAAGAGAGAGAGAGACAGAGAGAGTAAGAATCATAGAACAGCTAATGGGTAAAAAGAGAAAGTGAGCAATGGTGATGTTTAGCAACGAAGAACTAAAAGTGAGATGAGTGGGTATTATTGTTTTCCATGTGTGCCAATAAATGCATGCCACATGTCCATAATTTTTTCAAACAAAATGGTTTGGTCTAAGTCAAATGCCACGTCAACATTCCGTTAAGCCACTTAGGATATAAACTAATGGACATAGACGGAAGGATGTAAAGTAGAACATTTTGTAAAGTTTTAAGGAAGAAATATGAAAATTTGAAAATTTAGGGACGAAAAACAAACTTTTGTGAAAGTTTAGGGACGAAAATTTATAGCTTGAATTTGACTGAACCCAAGGTCCTGCAAAGTCAACGACATCGACCTCCCATTTAACCCTATTTTTGATGGTCACTTCCCCATGGGCAACCATTCTTCCTCAGCAATTCAATCGCACTCCAACAGCTAAGTTTGTTCTTATTCTAACATGCACTCATAGCATGTTTGGTAAACATAATTGTTATGTGGTGTGACGCCCAGAGGTTCAACCGAAGTCAAACAAAGTTATTTACTTTTGGTAATTCACCTGTAAATTAACAGTTTCAGAAATGACCAAAATATAAATAATGAATAGACAAATATAATAAACAAAACAGAAGCAGATGAGGTGGTACCTAATTACGTCAATGTGCATTGAAGCAACCACCTCTTCTTCAGTAGATAACTCCAACCTCAATGGCCTGTCCATATAATATTTGGAAGCAAAGGTTTATAATTCAATCTCTAGCAGATGCAGAAATAGCGTAAGCATATCAATAATAACAAAATGCCTGGACAACCACTAAACACAACCTATTTAAATTAAAAAGCTCACTCAAAAGTTCAAACCTCACTTGGATAATACTAAAATGACCATAACCCAACCCAGCCCCCATGACAGAGAAGCTAAATGCAGAGCTGAGTGGCAGATATATTTGAATGTCATTTGAATTCCTAAGGCTCTAGCAGCTCCCAAATGTATAAAATCTATTCATATCTAAATTCTGCAACTACTGAATCAGAAGAGATTCTTATCCTATGCCAACAACTTCAGACAATGGATGGAAAAGTCTCCAGTGGCTGACATATTTGTCGAACTACAGTTCAGACAATGGCATTCCATAAAAGGGTTTGACATACACGTCAAAGTACAGCTCAGCTATCTGGAGAAGCTACACCCAAAGGAAAAGAGTACAAGGTGGTTGGCATTACCAAATTGTGATAACTTTGACCCTGAACATCCAATCCTCTAGTTAGCAATACATCTGATTTAATTGGTAAATTTGTCCTATAGATGATCCTAATCTTGCACACCATGTTCATACCCTATGTTGATTACTTATGACAAACCCAGCAATCTAGACACATAAAAGCATAAGTTCTAGTGTGTGTGCATACCCGTTAGGGTGTACGCTAGTAGTTGGAGGCTTGGGAGGAGCTGTAGACTTAGATATCTTGGATTACCTAATACACAATTTTGGTACATGGGGTCGTATATCCATGGTTTAATCCCTAGGGGTGGGTCCAAAGGGCCTTGCCTTGGTGAGGTTCCATGTCATAAAAATTAAAAAAATCTTTTGTGTGCATGTGCGCACAAGCATGCATAGAAGGCTAAGATAATTGTCTTCAAAAATCAATTTGTAATATAAACATAACTTCTGCTTTAGCATCAAACAATGAAAATTTTTTTTTTTTTTTGATAGGTAATCAGAGAAATATTATAAAAGAGAAAAAATAAAAGTACAAGTAGTTCATGATGATGAACAACAAGATAGAAGAACCAAACAGCAAAACAAAAGATAAGGAAATCAGAAAGCTAATTTAAGGGAAAACATAAACTCTGAAAGAGACAAAGAATCAGTAAAGCCCCAACAACGAGCCCACTCAAAACGACTACGCTGACATAAAACCTTTAACTCATCCAACGTCTTCTCCATGTTCTCAAAGGAGCGACGATTTTGTTCCAACCAAACAGTCCACATTAAGCACCCTGGAATCAAATTCCAAATATTTGAATTGTGCTTCCCAAGCCATTGATGCCAACAAGATAACAAACTTGCCGTCGATCTTGGCATAACCCAATGTATACCAAAAGCCTGAAGCATGAAGGACCATAAGGTATGTGTAATAGGGCAATGAATCAGAAGATGGTCTACCGACTCCCCATCACCACAACACATACAACACCGATTTACCAAAGGACGATCCCTAAGCATGAGATTATCCAAAGTGAGAATCCGATTGTGCGCAGCTGTCCACAAGAAGAAGGCTACTCGCTTAGGAATCTTTGGTTTCCACACACCCTTCCAAGGAAACAAAAGATTTGGATTGCCCTAAATTTCTTGGTAATAAGATCGGGTATCAAACTTACCATCCCCTTTGAGCTGCCAACGAAGCGTATCCCTCCTATCCCCCCGAGGAATACGAGGATGGATAAGCCGAAGAAGAGAGTAAGAAGCAGCTAACTCCCAATCTTCAAAAGCTCTAAAAAACCTTACGTCCCACACTCTGAAAGTACCTCCTTCTGGAGTCCACAAAACCTCAGAGATACAAGCATCCTTTGCAACTGAACAGACATAGAGCTCAGGATAGAGGTCTTTTAGGGTATTATCCCCAATCCACCTATCATGCCAGAAGCGGATACGGGTGCCTTCACCCACTACAAAAGACAAATGCTTAGAAAAACTCTCCCACCCTTCATGAATGCTTCTCCAAAGACCACAACCATGAGTCCTCCTGCACACCTTCGTACACCACCCCCCATGACCCTCACCATATTTTGTGGAGATTACTCTCCGCCAAAGATGGGTAACTTCATGCCCAAAACGCCACAACCATTTCCCTAATAAAGCTTGATTAAAAGACACCACACTTCTAATCCCTAAACCACCCAATTTGACTGGTAAACACACCTTTTCCCAAGCCACCAAAGAATATTTGAAACTACCCTCAGAAGACGCCCAAAGGAAATTCCTCTGAATACGTTCCAATCTAGCAGCCATAGCTTTAGGAATAGTGAAGAGTGATAGAAAGTACGTTGGAAGACTTGAAAGAGTACTCTTTAGTAATGTGAGCCTACCACCTTTAGATAAATAGAGACGCTTCCACCCTGAAAGTTTCTTTTCCATCTTCTCCAAAATAGGATTCCAAATCGAAGCATTCTTAAAAGAAGATCCCAATGGCATTCCCAAATATTTCATAGGTAAACTCCCCGCTCTACATTGAAGAATACTAGCCAATTCAACTAGATTATTCACCTCCCCAACAGGGACAATCTCACTTTTCCCAACATTAACCTTCAAGCCTGTAAACACCTGAAAACAAGACATCGCCAACCTTATGGATAGCAACTGATCCCTAGAGGCATCACAAAATAAGATAGTGTCGTCCGCAAACAACAAATGAGAAATCCGCACACCAACAGAATTCACTGCTCCCGCATGAAACCCCTGAATAAGGTTATTCTCCTCTGTCTTCTTCAAAATTCTGCTTAAAACCTCCATTATCAATAGAAACAAAAGAGGGGATAGAGGGTCACCTTGTCTCAACCCACAAGAACTTCCAAAGAAACCTTCAGGGGATCCATTAACCAGGACCGAAAAACGGACAGAAGTAACACAAGCCTTAATCCACCCCCTCCATTTCAAACCAAAACCCATCCGGTCCAACAAATAAAACAAGGCCTCCCAATTAACATGGTCATATGCTTTTTCAATATCAAGCTTGCAAATCACCCCCGGTAATCAGCTCTTTAGCCTACTATCCAAACACTCGTTTGCAATAAGCACTGAATCCAAAATCTGTCTTCCACCAACAAAAGAATTCTGAGACTCAGAGATGAGATTATCCAAAACCGCCCTCAACCTGTTCGCCAACACCTTGGACAACAACTTGTACACACTACCCACCAAACTGATAGGGCGGGAGTCCTTAATGTTGACAGCATTACACTTCTTAGGGATTAAAGTGAGAAAAAAAGCATTCAAAGACCGTTCAAACACAGAGTGCTGATGAAAAAAATCAAAAAAATCCATGACATCCTTTTCCACAACACTCCAACAATGATGAAAGAAAGCCATGGTGAAACCATCAGGACCAAGGGCTTTATCACCCTCCATCTCCCTTAAGACCTGGAGAACTTCCTCCTTCGTGAACTCCTTCTCTAAGGACAACCTCTCCTCCTCCGCAATACAAGCAAAATCTAAACCATCCATAGAAGGGCGCCCCAAATCAGTTTCCTTATACAACCCAAGATAGAAGAGAACTAATTGAGAGCGCACCTCCGTCTCATCCTCATAAAGAACACCATCCACCTCGATCCTCTTAATGTGATTAGCATTTCTATGAGAATTTGCATGTAGCACAATAAAAGTAGACGTGCACTAAAAAATTCTAAACTCAGATAGATAAGAAAAGAAAAATAATAGAAAAGCAACCTCTAAAGAAAAAGACCCATCTATTGAACGAGATAAAGCACTCCAAATGTCTCAAAAAATACTATATCTTAGAAGAGAAGTTCTCAACACGCTTTTAGCAAACATGTACAGATTGCTTATCCTCAATTTGTTATCACTGTTT
Source organism: Quercus aquifolioides (assembly GCA_019022515.1). NCBI lineage: Eukaryota > Viridiplantae > Streptophyta > Magnoliopsida > Fagales > Fagaceae > Quercus > Quercus aquifolioides. The sequence goes on from CM032336.1 coordinate 32,705,290, forward strand.
ACATCGATCATTATACATTCTGAGTAGAAGCAAATCAAATAAGGGTATAAGGGTAACAAAATAATGAAATCCAACTTCTCACCGGAGCAAAGGCTGTTGGTTAAAAATGGTTGATTGAGAAAGACGCTCAAAATTGTATTTCTCATCAGCAGCATGCTGAAAATTCAGAAAATTTTATTTTTAAAAAAAATCAATTGAAAATGTCTGCAACTGGAACACAGAAATTGAAGAATCATTTAGAAGAATTTATTGTTCAATAAAAAAGGGAAAAAAACCTTATAGATATTAAGGTAAAAAGATTCACAAGAATATAATATTACCTGATCCACGATAAATAAATCTTGATCCAACTTCCCAATTATAAAACCAAGGTTGAATTGCCCAATCACCTATAAAATAGAAGCAAAGGTTGGTCAGTACTAATTAATCATAATCAGAATGTACATAAGGTTGGGTAGGGATGGGTTAAAAACTGCCCAGCCTGATATGGATCCACTAATAAGGGACAAAAATTGATTTTTGAAAAACTTAAAAATAATTCATCACTGATACTAGGTTGGATAAGCAAAGAAACCAAAACCAAACCTAATGAGTCTATATCAAGTGAATCAGAACATGTATCTATCCAGGTGATTATTTGTTTTTGTTTTTTTGGTCCACTTGTATTAGTAAAATTAATCTAATTTATGAATGTGTAAATAATTATAAGGCTATGCAAAACTGACCCTCTAACTTTCTTTAGATTTCATTTCAGTCCTCTAACTTTACTTTCGTTCATTTCAGTCCTCTAAGTTTCAGATTTATTCAATTAAGGTCTTTCCATTAACTTTTATTAAAAAATTTTGAAGAAAAAAAAAATCTGGAAAATATTTTTCAATCATTAATTGAATTTTTTTAATTTCAAAATTTTGAAGAAAAATTTATAAAATTGAAAAATTAACCACAACATATAACAAAAGTTGATGGAAAATTCTTAATTAAATAAACTTGAAAGTTAGAGGACTAAAATGAATGAAAGCAAAGTTAGAAAACTGAAATGAAATTTGAAAAAACTTAGAGGATCAGTTTTGCATTTTACCCTAATTATAAACAATGTGTTGGGGGACCACAATTTCACTCCTTACAACCACTCTAAAAACAGGCCCGCGTGGTGTAATGTCAAAACCCATAAAAGATTTGAGTCTTCCTCATCACCAATTAGTTTTAAGGTGGAGTGGCACAACTCACGGTCTGACAAAACCAAGGTCATGGGTTTGAGTCACGGGAGTGTCATTGTGAGGGAGGGATTGTTGGGGAGATCACAATTTGACTCCCTACAACCACTCTAAAAACAGCCCCGCATGGTGTGATGTCAAAGCCCATAAAAGATTTGAGTGTGTCTTCCTAATCACTAATTGGTTTTGAGGTGGAATGACACAGCTCACGGTCTGACACAATGAATAACGAATATGGCAACCTTCATTCTACCAAAGTCCTCCTTTCTGAATAGTTTTTCCAACTCTTTAGTAGCTGCAGCTAAAGCCTTTGCCTTTCGTTCCTCATTATCAGGTTGAGAAAGCTCCAGAGTTGCAGCGTCATAGCACCTATAGTGATCATAACAAAATAATCCAGTTAAAACACAGCAGAGTCATATCTTTTCCTTCTTCAAATGGAATTTACTATGATATAAACCTTTTCATCTTTGCTCTTCCATCTTTATGACCACTAGATTGTAAAATAGACAGCCTCTGCTGCCGCTTTGTCTTCAACTCTTGAAAACTAAATTGCAAGGTGGAACACAACTCTAGATCAGCAGGTGATTTTGGAGCATCTAATATGGATGTAGAAGAACGTGAAGGAGACACAACAGAAGGATCTTGTAATTTATTTTCGAGATCCTTGCTAGATGACGCAATTGGTGCCATAGTAGAAGAAGGCACTGCTTTCTCTTGACCCTCTGGTTCCTGAAATGAACTAGTTCCTCAGAAGCAGAAAATATTGGACTACAATGGAGAGCAATTACTTCTAGGATTACACCTCAGAGAAGTTTAGAATGGTAAAAGCTTGTCAATGGTTGGTCAGGTCATCTGATGCTTACAATACTGCCAACTTTAAATTTGTGAAATGGATCTATATAAAAGTTGAGAAGTAAATAATCAAGCACTTAGGAAGAATGTCTAAAAAACAGCATGCATTCTTATTCATTGAGCAGTGAGAGAGAAAATGAAAGCTGTGGGCTTAGCTTAATTTTGGGGGAAACGTTTAACATGCATTAGTAGCAAAGTGTAAACAGTTATCACGACATCCATGTTTTAGTGGTTACAATTAATGCTAATATATAACCTCTTCAATTCTGTTGCATTTAATTGTTTGACAAAAGAATACCCAACAAAATTTCAAGATTCTTGGTCAAGAGGTTATGATCAAATGTCTTATGCTGATTATCTATCTATCAAAAACATTACAAGCCAAGCTTATTAAAAAACTGACTGAGTTTCACCATTCAAGGTTTTCAATGGTGAGAGCAAGTGAGAGCAACTTTAGCCTTTAAAGACATTTCAACTTCTTTTTTTTATATTCCTTCTTTTTGTTCTTTAACATCTTTGTTCATCATTTCTACAGACAAGCTTCTCAAACTTATGGATAATGTTTTCAAATATCTCATACACAGTTGTAAAATCACTCAAAAGTTCTCAACATATTATAAATAAAGCCCATTATGTCACAACTTATAGCAAAAAAATTGTACACTTACATTACTGTAGATTTTTAATTTTGAAATAAAGAATATTTCTATCCTCATACTGGCTACTGAAAGGATACAAGATTGATATATATATATATATATATATAAATCGGTAAATTACAAGCGCACCCAGTGGGTCTTGAACCCACAACTTCATCCTCTACCTTGCTCTTACAAGGGAAGGAGCTGCCATTTGAGCTAGATCTCATTGGCAAGATTGAAATAAAAAATATAAGAGCATGTATAGAGCATAGACATACACACCTTTCCAGGTTCTCCATCTTTACGATTGACTCCAGAAGAAAGTGGAATTCTAAATTTATTTAAAATCGTATCTGCTCTAAGATACTTGGAAGGCTCATTCTTGTTCACCACAGCAGAATTATCAACCAGGTCATGACTCGCTGGGGTTCTTGAAACACCAGCATGCCTTTCAGAATCATCATTCTTCAAATGACAAGAAAGGGTTTCATTTCTAAGGATAGGCAGTTCAGATAATGTTGTACTAATGCTTTCATGCTTTCTTTTATTGACGGTTACAAATTTTTTAAGTGATGATTGGACATAGCTTGAACGACCACATGAATCTGTATTAGCAGCAATTCCATTCTCATCCGCTCGTGAAGGGGAGGAAGCAATTTGATCAGTTGTAACACTGTTGAGGTGACCAGTCAATTTCCTACTGCTATCGGCCTTTTTAGTGCCATGTACTCTAAGAGTGAAATCTTTCTCCATGAATTTGCCATTATTGGTGTGGATTGATCCTTCTTGATCATGCACTAGCTGCTGAGCATTTTCAATTGTTTTGAGAGGAATTCCATCCTCTGTAACATGCTCCTCAATAACTTCTAGATCACTGCCATCTGGAGATAATTGTTTCAACATATGAGATTTCTCACGTGGAGAGCACAATTCAGAGGAATCTGCTTCCTTAGTGCACTCCTCAACTTTATTAACAGGATAAAAAGCATAACTTGGGGAATATATCTTCTGTAAACCCTCCCTTAGGGCAGACAATATGGAGCTTTCATCAGAAAAAAATATTTTTCTTTTATCAGGAGTTACATTAACATCGCATTCTCTTGTTGGAACAGTGAAGTTCATGATTGCAATCGGATACTGCCGGGAGTTTGCACCTTTATATAATTCATTCACCAGCTTACCGACTTTAGGCATATCCACTGGTCGACCATTAACAAAAAAGAATTGTCTGTCTCCCAAGTTGCGTCCACTACCATGTCCAAACCTGGAAAGGAAGCCATCTACTTTGCAACTGTCTGATATAAATATATTCATAGGCTCTAAGCAGTTGAAGATGTTCATGCCAAACACTGTAATGATGTTATCTTTAAGAGAACCAGTTCCTTGTGTTTTAAGTACCACAGACTTCGCATTTTTCCCAGTTGTATTGGTGCAGACTAACCGAACTCCTTTTGCAATTAAGGCGTAGGCCTGAAAATTTAAAGAAGAAAAAATGATGATGATAATGAAAATAAAAACTGAAGAAAATCTGAGTTTTTCGGCTTTCCACACACACACACACACATATAGTCTATAGATCTTTTAGCCAAATTCAAATAACTAATTAGTTCCCTGGCAGGTTAACATTAAGATTGCACTCAAAGGATTATACAACACCCAAATAATTGAAGTTATGACACAGAAAAGAGAAGCTCACATTCAATAACGAAATAAGCTTTCCATATTCCTTGCGAATGTTGCGACTAAATTCTTTGCTTCTCACAGGTAAATTGGAGAACAACTTCTTAACAGTGACCGTGGTACCAATTTGGCGTGCTGTTTTCTTTTCAGCTACCAGTAAACCTGAATGGTCATAAGTTAAATGTGTAGCAACTGACTCGTTCTTTGTCCTAGTCTCAACAGTCAGATTCCCCAAAGCACAAAGCGAACTCAATGCCTCCCCTCTGAAGCCAAACGTGGTCAGTGACTGGAGATCAGGAAAATCCAATAATTTCGACGTATGATGCTTAAGTGCAAGAACCTGCAACAATTTTTTTTATATAATAAATCAATAATTATATGCTAACTCATGCAATGAACTAATGACAGATACAATAAGCAGTATCAGAATTCAAAAAGGGCATAATGAATACTTTTCCTTCAAATTGATTTAATGAGAACAAGCAGTCAAGCACAAAGTTCAACAACTAATACTACACAATTTTATAAAGGACATAACGAAGCCAGTAACAATTGAAGTCGGAAAATCTATAATTACATCCAACTCCAACACTCTATACTTCACAGTATGTACATATCAAACTCAAGTAAAGTAAGCTATTTTGAACTAAAGCAAGCTACATTGAATATAAAGGGAAAGTTACAAAAGACCACCCTGAACTGTCAGCCAATTACAAGGCAAAATTTGCAAAATATTAATATTTTACTAATAACTATTTAAATTGATACAGTTTTAAAACTATTTGGGAATCTAGCATTTTTTTCCCTTTCTAAATTGTGTTTTCAAAGCATGTTGAAATATGGTTTTTAAAACTCGATTTTATTTGTTGAAATCGGGTTTTCAAAACACAACCTCACCCTCGACCTTACTCTTACAAAAAAAGGAAATGTCATCTTAGGTAAAGCTCATTAGCACTTGAAATTGCAAACAAAATCTCTTATAGTTAAGATATATTCATTTCCATCAAATGAAAATAGTTTCCACTAATATAGCGTAGTAGTCTCCTAAACTCCCTCCCAAACACTCTGAATTCGCGAACTGTAAATCAGAAAACGCAAGCGTGAACATAACCCTAATCCAAAACGACACAACAGAGTCGCAATCGCATCAGTCAGTATTTCAATTCACATATATAATGAGAAATCATGCATTTATTAGCGAAGAAAATTAGGGTTACGTAACCTTGAAGTTGCTGGGGGAAATGCCGCAGCCATTGTCGATGACCTGGAAGAAGTCCTGGCCGTAGTCTTTGAGAGAGATCTCGATGCTGGTGGCGCCGGCGTCGAGGCTGTTCTCGACGAGTTCCTTCACGGCGGACGAGAGGTCAATGATCACTTGACCGGCGCAAATTCTGTGAACCACACCTTTGTTTATGGGTTTGATAGCAATTGGAGATGGAGAATCAGCTGCTTCCATTGAAGCCCCTTGTTTCGGACCAACTTTCACATTGGATTGGGGACTGCGAATTCAAAGTTACTGGGCAGCAAAAACCCTAGGTCTCAATTTGTACTTGTGTCACACAGAGAGTGAGAGAGAGAGAGAGAGAGAGAAACCCTAGCAGGTATTGTAATGTACGAATTTTGCCGCCAAAACTGAAGGGAAAGTGGGGCGGTATATAAAGGGTATGTATGTTGAAATGAACCGGCTATATAGAAATCCGTTGGCTTAAATTTATGAAGGCTTAATTAACGTTTGGTTACTCTTCATTTTCACTTCTTTTTTTTCTTTTTTCTTTTTTGAATGTAGAAAAAATAACTTATTTTCAGATTTGAGTTGTATGGGAACTTATTTTGAATGCATAAGTTGTCTACGAAATGCATACTTCTCCGGTTTAACTAATGCTCTTTATTTTAGGAAGAAAAAAAAAACACTTTTTTTTTTTTCACTTACATGGTTCACTTCAATTACTAAAGTCTGAGTTGAGGGGACTTAATAGTTGGTGGGTTCCAATCGTTTTTAAAAAATTAACAAAAAAAGTCATTCTACTTGTTTTCATTGGAAATTTATATTTATTTTTTGTATTCAAATTCAAATTTTAGGATATTAAAAATAAAAACTAAATATAGATTTTCAAACCAAACCAGTTTTTTATGTTGTGAGTCTTACAAAAGACTAGGGGTGTGTATGGGTTGGATTAAGGGAATTTTTTGACCCAACCCACCATGGTGGGTCAAAAAAAATTCAACCCAACCCATCACATAAGTCCAACCCAACCCACATGGATCGGGTTGGGTCGGGTTGAACCCATGGGTTAGACAAATTTTTTATTATTATTAAATTGAGTAGAAAAAAATATAAATATAAATGTGGGGACGGAGAATTTGGCAACCCCGGCCCATTTTATACCAAGCCCAAGGCCCATGCCGAGGAGGAGGAAGCCCAATGCCCTCGCCGAGGACAACCCTGTCCTCGGCCAACCAAGACCATGGAGGGAGGAAGTAACGGGCCACCATAGGCAGCCCTCCAAGGCATCTAAGGAGAAAGAACAAGTACAACATATCAGCCGTGGAAGAATAGCCGAGGAGCAAAACTAGGATTGAACTGTCACTTCCACATTAAATGCGCACGATTAATGTTACGGCAGCATTAATGGGAAATGACCCCTGAGCAGTGCTGCCTCGGTTGCTGCAACTCACAGGGAGTTCTGGTAAGGTGGCTGATGGGACGGGTTGTCAGAGAGAGGCATGGATGATCAACAAGTGGAGGAAAGGGATCGTTGGAGGAGGACTATATAAGGGGAAGAAACAGATCAAAGTGGGGGACGATTCTCATGAGAGAAAGATTACCATCAAGCTCCTCTGACCGGGCCGAGGACCGACTTTTGAGGATAATTTCGATTCGTCTGCATTCGAATGGTGGCGAACACTGCCTTGGACGTTGTCCGCTTGCTAGGGCCTAGTTCTTGAATCCATTCTCTACAAATTCATTGTATTGGGCTAGCTGGGCTTGAGTCCGCTCACTCAACAGTAGGAGTGCTCAAATCCAGTCCCTACAATAAATATATTAAAAAAACTCAAATATTAGTATCAATGTGACTCCTTAAAAGCAAACAACACTAATGACTAAATAACAATAGTAATTTACTAGGGTTTGTGTGAACTAATTGGCTTTTATATAGGATAGGAAGAGCTAGTTATTTTAAAAAATTTATTAATTATATAATATATATTAAATATATGGGTGGGTCGGGTTGGATTTGGCGGGTTTGGAATTTTATGACCCAAACCCAACCCGACCCGCTATCAAAAAAAAATTGTAACCCAACCCAACCCACCAAGCCCTAAAAACCGACCCAACTCAGCGGGTCAGTTTGGGTCGGGTCGGTTTTGGCTGGTTGGTGGGTTGGCTGCACACCCCTACAAAAGACTAAAAATTAATATAGAAAACACCTACTTATTTTCTCAAACCAAACACCCTCTTATTAGCTAATTTTTCAATAACATTGGATTTAAAATAGGTATTTTCAACTCAAAATTGTTTTTCCTATTTTTAGGTAAGTGCACTAAAATGGACCAAACTAGATCGAAGAATATTTTTTTGAGAATCAACTAGATCGAAGATTAATCGAACTAAATGATACATTTATGTGGCTCAACAGAAGCATAACAAAAATAAATACTGCACTTCAGTTTTTGGACATTACTAATTGTAGACACATGCAACGTGTGAAAATTTTTGATAATTTGCTTTTTTTTGTTAAGTGAAAAAATGAAAATTGTAACTGAAAGTTATAAGTGTTAGTCCTAAATCATTTTTAAAGTGATGGATTATTTGCTAACAAAGTATAGTTAAAACAATATATTAGTTTTTTAAATTAAGTTAATCTACATTTGTTATTTAAAAGTGTTTTAAATTTTGTAATTTTTTTTTAAGGAACATAATGCATTTTACATTATAAGGTGAGATATTTTGTAAATAACATAGTTGGTTGAAATTTGTTTATAGTACTTCTTATAAAATATACATTATTTATACGTCTAGCCTAAAGATGAAGCATATATAAGTAAATCTATAACTCATATTAGAGAAAAAAAAATGTAATGTTATCAAGCGTCTACCAAAATTACGGAAGTGGACCGAAGTAGACTAAATAGACTGAAGTAGATCAACATGGACTGAACTAACCGAAGTGGGCCAAATTGGACCAAAATAAGAATACAGAGCTTTTTTACTTATATATTTGTCTCAAAACCATTTTGTGAGTTTGTGGAACAGTTTTCTTTCTCTCTCTTTTTTTGTTTTTTTTTTAAGATCTTTAAATTTTGGTTATTAATAACTTTTTAAAATTTCACATTTTTAAGTATTTTAACCAATTTTCAACAAATAAAACTGCAAAAAAAAAAAAATTAGAATGAAATAAAACTGCATTTCTCTTTAAATTAATATGATGGTGTGAAAAACTAAAACCCGATTTTTCTTTATAATAGTTTAGGATTTAGGTGTTGAAACAGTTGAATAACGGACATTATTTTATGGGGTGAGGTTGTTGGTGTTGAGTGCATGATTATCCTCCGACGATGAACCAAAGAAAAATAATACAAGAAAAGGTTCGTTGCTGAATTAGTCAGGGAATATGCCATAACATAGGGGACGCCAAATAAGATTCAAGAATAGAGTGAAGGGGATCCAACCTCGTGGTTTGGTCCTAGAGAACGTTGAGTTTAATGATGACAAAAAAAAAAAAAAAAAAAAGAGACCAACAATTTGATACCCATGATTAATGGTCATGATTCTTGAATTGTTCAGGTTGATGATTGTGTTGGTATGTGATTTCATCTTCAAATAAATGACTCTTTTCTTTATAGACTAAAGTCTTTTTCAGGTAGCTAATTTCTTTCTCCTAATTTAATACAAGTCTTAATCAACAACTCATACAAAGTCAAAACTGTTTTGTTGCATTATGTAACACAAGAAACATGTACTTTGGAGCTTGGACAAAGAATTCGCTTATAATAAGTAAAGCATTTTACTTTCCAATGTTATCGTAATTTTACAGTGTTCAAAATAATGAAAGTCATCACCAAATAATTTGCTCTACGAGCCAATTCCAATTGTTCAAAATCTTTTGAATTTAGAAATAATTTGTTGAAATCATCTGCAACTAAGAAATGATTTCTGCTCAGGTAAAGCAAGAGAGATGATTTCTGCTCAGGCAAAATCCCATAATCAATTGTCTGGAGTTGAGAACCCTGACTCCTGACCTTACTAAATCAGCCAACATTTTACTTAGCAATGGTAAGTTGATGTTAAGCACCATTAGAAATTCGCTATATTGGAAATTGGCATCCCAGCTTTGCATTTCTAAATCAAGATTGAGAAGACACAAGGCAAAGCCAGTAGCATTTCAACTGAATATACTTAGCACCAATATGCAATATGAGCAATACAGTCAATGGAAGTTGAATCTCAATTTTGATCATGCCCTTTAGTTTCTTTTATGAATCTATCTGATATTCTTATCACTTGTACATGCATTAGCAAAGAAAAATACAATGCAGGGTTGATTACCGCAGCAAACCTGGAATGTCAAAAGTTAGAGAATATGAAAGTGCTGTTGACAAGGATTCCAAGAAGTTCAGAAACGCTAGATAAGAACTTTTCTCAAGACAACTGAATGAAGGATAAATCATCCCTAGAGTTTAAAAGTTAATAATATAAAGAAGAAAAAGTAGAGATGCTACAATATTTCCCTAATTAATTATAAACATAAAAAGTCAATATGAATACACAATTTATTCTATTTCTTTGAGCATTGCATTCTACCTATAGAAATTCACCTTGACTACAATAATTGAAGATGATCTTTTGCAATTTTTGTAGGTTGAAATAACTTGTGAAAACTTCTGCTTGTACGCCTCTCAAAAGCAACTATTTCACGGAGATTGTCCAAATAAGATCTGCATCAGATTCCACTGTTATTTTTTCTCCTTTTACAACATTTGATGTGCTTATTAAACCACCAAACCTCATCTCTGTATTAGCTGGAATAGACAGAACACAGATTCACAGGACATTAGACAATAGCAAATTGCATAGCCACTGAGGTAGTTAAAAAATAATATATAAAAATGAACACACATTTTTTAACAATATAAATAATATTTTATTGAGAAAAAAAGAATAATTTTTTGTACATGATAGGATGTGGAGTGCGACAAGAACATCAAAGCCAAGAAAGGAGTTCTTCCCACTAAAGCTTGGTAACTAAAAGCAATAACTCAAAAAATTATTATGTGATTGTGATACACTCACTGAGATCCCATTGAAGTCCAGTCGTTGTAGTGCTTTTGGATAACGGAAAAGGAATGAGTCCACAATGCGGACCCTCAACAGAGGACTGAATATGGATCTCATGACGATGAGTTCTTGGAAGAAGGCGAACGAGTGATTCATCAGTTATAAGAATTATTCTCAAGCTTGAAAAGACAAATAGAACATTGAGGTTTCCTAACGTGTGATCAAACCGCCCACCAAGTGCTCCAGCAATAAGAATGCATAGCTGGCATCAAATCAAGAATAACAAGAATTACAGGCCAAACAAAGCATGCATGCCAGTAATAATTCAGCAGATTGCAATGCATCTGGCACAATAAATTAGTACTAACGAGTCCCTAATCACAATGTGCAAGAACTAAGGCAAATGGTTCCATAAAAGAATTTTAAAATTGCAATTTTAATATAAGCAACCAGACAGATTCAAGCTCACACAAGCAGAGCAGATTTTATAAAGAAGAGCTTCTATGATGACTGTATTTAACTTACATTTGACTTATCAAGGTCTGGTGTAAAGTCACGTATATATGCTACACATTTATGTAGATCAGTGGTGTCCTGATCTTGAGATTCATCCAATATTTTGGTTCCCTGAATACAATAAACAAACATAGACATCCTGAGAATGGCTCCAGAACACTGCATATGCAAAAACCAAAGAGCAGTAACACCATAATAACATAAAATGCACAAAAAGACTTGTCAGATAGGATAGACATATCATGGATCTTTAGACGCCAATTCCAGGAATGACAACATATTTGTAAAGGTTTAACCAAGGTCACAAGTTTCAAAATCACGCAGGAATGACAGGATCAATTGAAGGGTTTGTGCACGAAAGAAAGAAAGATAGTTACCAGGTTTGCATAAAAGTCCAGTACTTCTGTTCGGATTGAATCCATGTCACCTTTAATAACATCAGGCTTGTACCTGGCACAAATCCCGGAAGTCAGTGTTGTTTTACAAACCAACATTATGTAGACACACAAACATCTCTATAACTTTCAAAACAAGATAATAAACCCCAAAATAAAAAAAATACTCAAAATTCTATATTGTGCAGTCTAATCTGGTTCCTTGAGTGCCACTCAGCAGATTTGAGGCTCGAGGAGCAAAATTGATATAGCTCATCCAAAACAGCACACAACACTAAAGCACAGAATTTGACCATCCCATCATCAAGAGCATTGGGGAAACGCTTAAAATAGATCTCATTCCCGGCATGAAATATACGTACTAAAACAGGTAACACCACATAAGAATATTCCAAATGATTGAGAAACATATTTACTGAAACAGGGAATACCCCGCGAGACTATTCAAGCTTATATGCAGCAAATTCAGTTATTATAGATAGGAAGCTTCATTATGCTTTGATCTGAAACTAAAATACGAAGCTTTCTTGAGTAGTTCGTATCACTCTATCCCAAATGATTGGCAAAATTATACTAAGAGCCTCTGATGAAGCAAAGGAAGTCACAAATCCTTCAACACATTCAAGTGTAGATCTTTCATCAAGGTAGTAATTGTAGGATGTATCCTATCCTTGCACACATTTCAGCAGTTTCCAATGACTTCAAATTCATAGTAATTCCTAATGCTCAATATGAAGCCATTTTATTTATTTTGTTTCCACAGAACATGTGGCTCCCAGCCTTTCTTCTCAATTTTGATCCATTTATATAGGCTAAAATTTTATAACAATAGCCACCACAAACTTTTAACTTATGTGGACTAAAGATCAACTGCAACTTTTTCTAAAGTTTAAAGGGTCTTTCAAACACATAATTTCCATACTAAAAACTATATGTCCCCACACATATACAACAACAAATATCTTTCAATGTTAAAAACAAAGACAAGAAATCCAAAAAATAAAAGTTTTCCGATGCACTTTGCGTTTCCACTTTCTACCTTCCCCCCATAAGCTCCACATGTCTCAAAAAACACCCGCAAACTAACTAACTTTTTTAACAAATACATTTTAACCGGGAAATTAAATCTTAAAGAACAAACCTTATTTATTTATTTATTATTATTTGGGATTGGGATAAATAAGAACAACCTTTTTCGACAACTTTTTTATGAACTGGTACTCTAGCTTCTGTTCTACAACAGTATAAATTCCAGGGTCACAAATTACAAGAACCCATTTAAATTTTTTTTTTTTTTTTAAACGCTTAGGTCTTAGAAGTTACAATAAACGGTCTAGTTCTACTATATGCACAAGATTTTTTTTTATTTTAAAAAAGCTCAATATAAAAAAATTGAACAAGCACATAGCACTAAATTAAAACCCAGAAATTAAATCAATAAAAAAAAAAAATATATATATATATATATATATATATCAAAGAAGAAAAAGACCTGGTTCGAACATGGGAGGGGTCTTCATGTGGAAAGAGCAGAGGCATTTCATCATACACACGGTTGGCGCCTCCATCAGCACAGAGATGAAGTTGAGCTGCTCTAAATAGCGCACCGGATCATTTCTCAGAAAATTAAAAAAAGAACACAGAGAGAGAGAGAGAGAGAGAGAGGGTGCAGGATAAGTACCGTGGTTCCAAAGCAGAGGAGTGAATCTGGGGAGTTTTTGGTTGAGCACGACGAGTGCGTAGTACGTTTGAGGAGGTCGGTGGTCGGCCGGGATTGTCGGTAAAAGGAAAGCCGAAGAATGGGACATAACCTCCATCGCTAACGTGCGCTACACAAAACCAGTTCCACGCACACACACACAGAATAAGAGACGAGAGAGAGGAAGCCTCTGTTTTTAGTTCTTTCTGTTTAGCTTTAGAGACTTTTGGAACAAAATATGGGTCCGTTTGGGGATTAAAATTATCGTTAGGAAGATGATGACGTGTGATGATTACATTAGTCAAAATTTACCTATTTTTGTTAATTTTCAACCCAAATGAGTTTTTATTTATTTATTTATTTGTTTTTATGTTACCATTTTTCATAACTTTTGTCGCATTATTTGTCATCATTTTTAGCACAACTTTTTAAACTAGTTACGACTTACGAGAGAGAAGGCAATGGAGAAAAATTAAGTCAAAACTCAAAAGTGGTCCAAAATTTTTTTTTTTATCGGCAAACCCTTTTTTCCTAAGTTTTTAGTTTTTATAGTAAAAGTTTGAATGGTCAATTTCTTTTGTTTCCTTTTTTGAATTGTCAAAGTTATTGTTTGACTAGAATAGTCATAAAGAATGCTATCAGTATTATGTACGGTCTAGTGTATACTTATCCAAAAAAGATTATATAACTATAAAATTAAATTAATTTAATAATGTTTAGGACATAACATTTTTTATAATTATTGATTTGATATATAGGTTGTTGTGATTTATGTATAATAAAAGTAGGGTGGATTTTAGATAACTTAACTAGTAAAGTCTCGAGATTCAAAGTGATAGCCTGGTAGTAATAGGTCTAATGGCATTTTTTGTGTTGTCACATATTTGTGATTTGAACCTCACTTCTCCTTCTCCTACCATCTACTTATCTAAAGAAAAAGAACGACAATTTTTGTCGTCAAATAAGGCGTCTGGATTTGATTCTTACCTACCCCATAAATCAATTAGTGTCTTGATCAAATGATGAGAATAATAATCATCGAGCAAACACCATATTTTAAAAATCCCAACATAATTGTAATAAATGAATTTAGGTGAAGCTAACTTTGTCTGATCATAACAGCGCATCAGAGGCCAAAAGTCTTCTAATTCAATTGATACTTTCTAGCATTTTCAATTAAAATATCTACATTTCAACTCTCCTCTCTCCCAATTCTCAAATTAAAAAATTATATATATGTGTAAACAGAAGAACTTGTGTAAGCAACATTCACCAATGAATTTAATTAGGGACACGGTTTGAGTCCAATGCTTCAGGACACTGAATCCAATACAATGTAAGCACGTCTAATTGTGCATTTGATAATTGTTAAAAAAATGTTTTAATTTTTGTTTCTTGCCTCTCTTTTTTTAACCCATTTAACATAAGAATTACTAAAATTTGTATCTTTTAATAGATATTATACAAATAAATTATCGAAAATAAATAATATGTCAATATCAAATAAGAGCGCAAAATCTTGTAAAATAGAAAAAAACACAACTTTTACATATTTTAGCTCAAAAATGTTTTACATCAATTTTTCTAAAAGTGTACAAAGATGTGTATATTTATACACTTACTACAGTAACCATGCATTTATACATGACTATCGTAGCTCCTGTATTTGATATTTTTTTTTCTCTCTCCACCTCTATCTCTCTCTCTCTTTCTCTCTCCTCTGACTCTCCGCTTCATTCGGGTTCCTCTCTTTTCCAACTATCACAGCATCTCAGCAAAGAAGAAGACAATTTTCCAACCACCAACCCAGCACAACCCAACTATCACCACCGCAACCCAAACCCGCCGAAAAACCCATTCCAAATCCAAACCAAAATCAATAAAAACTAAATCCAACGGAAAACCCATAAGAAAAATCCAACAGAAACCCACATGAAAAACCCAACGGAAATCAGTCAGATCTGCCGCCGGATCTACCTTGCCGCTGCCGCCGCCGCATCTGCCTTGCTGCTGCCGCCGCCGCATCTGCCTTGCTGCCATCGCCAGATCCAACCCAAATGGACTTAGATTGACATGGGTTTGTGTTGAAGTGAGGATTTTTGGTTTGTTTATGGAGTTTTCTAGTTTGTTAATGGAGTTTTCCGGTGAATAAATGGGCAAAAGAAGAAAACTTGACCGGTGAAGAAAGATGAGAGAAAGAAGAAAAAGAAATAAGACTCACCGTGTGAGAGAAAGAGAGAGAGAGAGAGAGAATAGTGTTCAGAAAAGAAAAGTAAGAAAGTGGGTTTGACTAATAAGGTTATTGAAATAATAAAAAAAAGAATATAAAATAATTATTTAAAGAAAATAGAGTATATAATAAATAAATTGACTTGAGTGTTTTGGAGGAGTGAACATATAAAATAGAAAAAATAGGTTTTAAATATGTAAATTTGTAAAATGTTGTGGATGCTCTAACAGCCTATGAAAAACAAAATAAAATAATACTGTAGACCTAAAAGCCTTTTAAACTGTGAGTGACAATTAAAAAATGCCAGAACTTGGAGAAAATCTACTCTCACAGGGGTGCACCTTCATGTGAGGAGAGGAAGCTTGCAACGGAAACATAGTATACTCTCTCCAGAACTTGACCCATGTGATTTGCCAATTACAAAAAAAACGACAATAGAGAATTAAATATTAAAAATGGCAAGGGCCCACAAAAGTTCCATTCTTAGACATCGACAATAGATCCAACGATGCACAAAAACTCAATTATGCATCCGTCTGCAGCTGTTGTACATCATTGCCAGTGCTGATCCATGATATCAAAAACATTGTTGATTGATTTGCTTTGACACAGGATTTATTGTCCTTTATACGTGCAAATATAATCTTAAACTTTACAAGATTATATTTACAAGCAAATAACCTCCGGATACAATACTAAATAGTCTACAAGTTTGTCATGCGCACCAAACATCTCTTGAAGTTTGAGGAAATGATACTATACCCCAAAACTTAAAGAAAGTAAAGCTCCCCTCTCTTGAGGTTTGAAGAAAATCAACACATTAGTCATTCCATTAATAACAATTACAGAATTTTCCAAATTTTTAAAAGTTGGCGAAGTGTATGTGTAGTATTGTAAGAATTGTAGAAGAAAAGAGAGAATTACTAGAGATAATTAGATATGCAGACCTACTTGGAGTTGTTGTTGGAAGTGTTGTTTTGGAAGTTTGGCGACAAAGAACGGTAAATTTAACCTAAAAAGCTTTCATCAACCATGGTTAGGGTTTCCCAAAAAAAAAAACCATAGTTAGGGCTTGGTCAATTATGTTACTGGATTCAATGGATAGATCAATGTGTAGATTTCCTCCAAACCTCAAGGGATGAAGTGTTATTTCCCTTGAATTTTGAGGAGAAGCCCAAGTTTATGCTCGACTTTTAAATGTATGTTGCTCACGCGCGTGCTCAGATGCTCTTCCATTTTTTTGGTAAGGGTTAATTTAGAGCATTTATTAAAATTTGGGATTACTACATTTTCTAATCACCAAAAAAAAAAAAAAAAAAAAACCTAGGGGTGTGATGAGTATTATGAGTGGTGAAATAATTTTTTCATCACAACCCTAGGTTTTTTTTTTTTTTTGGTGATTAGAAAATGTAGTAATCCCAAATTTTAATAAATGCTCTAAATTAACCCTTATCCAAAAAATGGAAGAGCCTCTGAGCGCGTGCTCAGAGGCTAGTTTTTTTTACTATCAAAAGTACCCCTAATTTAATTAATCTAAACTAATCAAAATGGAATTTAAAATAGTAAATTCTATCCTAAATAAATTCCTACCCACATTGAAATACTATCCCACATTATTTAAAAAAAAAAAAAAACTACCTCAGCCACCCAAAAAAAAGACACTCCCAGTACACCAAAACACTCCCCACGTTCATCAACCAAAAAAAAAATCCCCACGTTCAAATAATGCTCTATCAATTATCTACCCACATAACTTCTCACAAATACAAACTCATCCATGTAGTATAGGTTTGTTAGAGTTTGTGTTTGATTTAAATTTTGAGGAGATAATTTTTCCTGAAAATCCTAATAAAATACAAACCTCAAGGGATGAAGTGTTATTTCCCTTGAATTTTGAGGAGAAGCCCAAGTTTATGCTCGACTTTTAAATGTATGTTGCTCACGCGCGTGCTCAGAGGCTCTTCCATTTTTTTGGTAAGGGTTAATTTAGAGCATTTATTAAAATTTGGGATTACTACATTTTCTAATCACCAAAAAAAAAAAAAAAAAACCTAGGGGTGAACAAGTACGTCAATATGAGGCTTGATTTAAATGTAAATAATTTGACATAGTTTACCTTTAAATTGTTTTGGAGGAAAATTCCTCCTGCCCATTATGGTGGGCCTTTTTTGCGTCTTGGGTTGGATTGCTCATGCCGTACTACGGCCCTATAATTCTGGGGTAGAAGAGTTAGGACTGGCCTAATTGAAACACACCTTAGGCCAGCTTGTGCACAAGTTAGAGCCCTAGTAGGAATCTTGTGCATATCATGTGCCCACAGCAGGAAATACTATTACAAAACGTTATAACAAGAAAAACATAATATAGCAGGATGACTAAAACGCTTTAACTAAAATATTTTCTACTAACAACGGTAATACTTAAACAATTCCTCAAAGGAGAAGTATGATAACGTGATTATAGTAGGAATAGATTAATAACAAAAAAGTTACGTTAATCCTTGATCAACCATGGCAAAAGAAAAGGAGATTAGTCTACTAAAGGAATGGACTTGACTCTTTGGCAAATTCAAGTCCAAGAAGGGAACCAATCTCCAATGTGGGTAACCTCAAAGGGTAATCCTGTTGTAGAAGTTACTCACTTCGCAAAATGAATCTAAGTGGCTTGATTTCAGATTCTTGACTTGCTAGAGAGTGGGCTATTGAGAGGAGAGAAGTGGGTAGCCTATTGGTACATGCTTCTACTCCTATCACTCATATTTTTATCCCTCACTTCCAGTTTCCTTGTTTTCTTTTTTTTTTTTTTTGCTGTTATTCCCTTTCCCTCTCTGTTTTCCTCTTCTTCTTCTTTTTTTTTTTTTTTTTTTTTACTGTGCACGACTATGGCCTTTTATACTGCTTTTCGCGATAGGAATTACCATTTTTACCCCTTAACTACTTTTGACCTGTTGTGGGTGTCCTTCTAGGACTGCCCAATGGTCAATTGGCTGCCTAACCACTACCACTGCACTGTGTTGGCCGTGCCATGCCTCATTCCCAGACAAAAGTGGTTTTATTTTGTTCTTTACTTCCCTTGACACTCTCATCCGGATAAGGGCTAGGCTTCTCTCTTACCAACCTCTATAACATAGACCTCGTGATTCCAGCTCATGTTTGCCTCTTTTGGGTGGGATGTCATTCCAGCAGGACATTTCCCTCAAAAGAGCTTGAGCGGGGACCCCAAAATAGGCTCCCTTTTCTCTCCACTGCCAGACCACAGCCCCTCTTACCTCTGACCCGTGGCCCACCTCCCCTATATTAGTTGAGTACAGGTAAATGATACCTGAGCCTTATGTACGTGCTCCACTTCTATATGAGTCCATTACTTTTCTGGCATTCATGCTTGCCATTGCCTACAGGTTTGTCTGACTCTACTGCATGCTCTGGTGCTTGTTTAACTCTTGTGGCGTGGATGAGTTCTTGAGTCCTCATTCTTTGCATCTTATTCCTT
The DNA here is from genome assembly GCA_019022515.1 of Quercus aquifolioides. Lineage (NCBI taxonomy): Eukaryota > Viridiplantae > Streptophyta > Magnoliopsida > Fagales > Fagaceae > Quercus > Quercus aquifolioides. The sequence continues at coordinate 32,724,283 of CM032336.1, forward strand.
CTTCAGGCTGGACATTGCTTGGGTGTGGGCTTCCTTTTTTTTTTTTTTTTTTTTAATTCGACCCATGTCTCCTTTCATTCCTTGTCCATGGGCTGGCTGATGCTCCTGCCACACCACTACATTGATCCTACTATGATATCACTTACCCTTGTTTACCTTATTACTTCTAGGCTTGCGGGCTGAAGTGCCTGCCATGCCAGTTTCATATATTATTCCTTCTTTTAGTTTCTATTGCCCAGCATTTCTGCTAGGCCAGTTCATACAACATCTCAGACTTCCACGACCCATTTTATTCCTTAGGCATCCTTGACCCGTTTCATTATTTGGGCATCCTTGGCCTGTTTCATTCTTTCCTACTTCTTACATTCTCATGGGCTTTTGCTAAATTTTTTGGGATTCCCTAGCCCAATTACCACATCTTTTACCTTTGGGTTTATTAGCTTTCGAACCAATCTCACTTACTAATTCATTTCTTTAGGCTCCTCCGGCCCCTTTTTGCTTTCTTTTTATTTCTTATGATTCCCATGGGTTTCCTACTTCATCCTTTAGGGCTTCCTTGACCCCATTTGCTTTCTCTGGGGTCACTTTATTATTTTGTAGGCTTGTAGACCATTATTCCTGCCATTCTGGCCTAATGGTCTTTACTTTGTTGTTTTGTTTCTCCACTTTTTCATATTGTTGGGCTTTTTCTGCCATTGGGCCCTTTTGCCAAAAATGGGCATCAACACCCACCACATGGCAGTTCAAATGACCATTCACATGTACTTTTAGCCATATTACCTATTTAATGAGTCATATGATGTATTTAAATAATTTTAATGAGTTGGGTAATTTAATAGATATGGACAATTTTAGCCCTATATGCATATAGAAATATACTTACACAAACTCAATACTGGATCATGTAAGATTGTAAATAAGTTTTTAAGATATCAAGTGAGTACTTGCAATGTATTGACGATATAAATAGTCAACTTGGTAGTGAAAAGTACAATTTTTAAAAAATACAAGGTTTCTAAAATACTAAGTAACTCAAATAATTTTTTTCAGTATAATTTATTTGTTAATTATTAGCATAGTTTTGTGAATGGATAAAAAAATGTAGCCGTTGTGTTGTGTTTACCATATATGGGAAAATAATAAGTTAATCAAGTAGCTTGCAAACAAACTCCTACTTGTTTAAATATAAATGAGCCAAGCTAAAACATGTAATTTACTCTCTTTTTTAGAAGAACATGTAATTTACTTTGTTGATAAGCTTGGGCTCAACTCTTATTCAAAATATAATTAAATTAATGGTCTTGCTAACTTTTAATACTTGTCTCACTTGTTTAGAGTACTACAAAGTAGTCTTATTACAATATTACCTAACATTTCTTTAAACCCTCATTTTGTGGTAAACAGGAAGAACTTTTAAGCCCTAATGCAATTATATAAAACAGTTGTTGATGTCCATTTTTGACAAAGGGCCCAACAGCAGTAGAAACCCAACAATAAAGAAGATGAGAAGAAAATGAGGGGAAAAACGGTAAAGAAACAAGGAAACAAGCCCAGTGGGCTGGAGTGGCAGGATTGATGGCTAGTAGGCCCATGAAAATAATAAGAGGTAAAGAAGAAATAAACGGGCCGAGGATGCCCAAGTAATGAAGTAGTAAACTCGTGGGAATAATAAGAGGTAAAGAATAAGTAAATAGGTCGAGGGAAGCCCAAGAATAAATTAGTAAACTCAATAGGCTAACATGACAGGAATAATGGCCAATAAGTCCATAAGAGTAATAAGAGGTAAAGATGGAGTAAAAAGGGCCAAGGAGGCCTAAGGAATTTAGTAATAAGCCCATGGGAGTAAAAAGAGGTAAAGAATAAGTAAATGGGCTGAGGAAGCCCAAAGAATAAAGTGGTAAAATGGATTGACATGGCAGGAATGATGGCCAATAAGCCCATAAGAGGTAAATATGTGGTAAGTGGGCCAAAGAAGCCCTAAGCCAGTGATTAATGAAGCAATGGGCTGATAAGGCAGGAGCATTAGCCCGCAAGGCTACGGGGTAATAAGAAGTAAAAGGAAAGACAGAGTTGTAGCAAACACAATAAAGCAGTACGACAGAATTAATAGCCAAAAGGCCCACAACCATAAAAAAGAAAACATGGGCTCGGCAGGCTATGAAGATGAAGGCTCTCACCTAAGCAATACTTAGCCCAAAAAGGAATGAAATGGAGAAAAAATGAGCCCAAAAGCCCACGCATACTTCACACCACAAAGGATAAACATCAACTAATACGTACAACAAAACCAGACAACGCAAGGGCAGCAGAAATGGTGTGAAAGCCAAAAAGAAACAAATTCAAACAAAGTGGAGCATGCACAAAGGGTCAAGGCACCACCTACTTGTACCCAACCAATACATGGGAGGTGGGTCACGAGTCAAGGTATTCATATGGTGTGGTTTGGCAGTGGGGAGAAAGTGGGGTTTATTTTAGGGTTCCTACTCAAGTTTCTTTGGGGAAATGTCCTACTAGGATGACATTTCACCCTGAAGAGATAAGTATGGGCTGGGCCACTTGATGCATGCCATAGAGGTAGGTGATGAGGTAGCTTAATCCTTATCCATATGAGTAAAACAAGAACAGAGAGAGGTAAAAAACAAGACAAGTAATTTTGTCTGAAAATGGAGAGTGGTGCAACCAGCACACTTTGGGCAGAGGTAATGGCTGGACAGCCGGCAGGCTAGTGGGCAATCCTAGAGGGATGCCCATAAGGAGCCAAAAACGGTTAAGGGACAAAATGGGTAAATCCCACAATGGCAGATGGTATAAAAAGGGATAGCCATAAACAGTAAAGGGGGAGGAACACAAGAGGTAGAAAAGAAAGAATAGAAAACAAATGAATACACGGAAAAAAAAAAGAAAAAAAAAGAAAGATTAGAAAGAAAACAAGAGAGAAAGTAAATAGTAGGAATAGAGGAATGCATCAATAGATCACATTTTCTCTCCCTTTTGACAGACCCACTCTTTGAAGGTTGAGAATCGAAGCGCAAATCATTTAGGCCCTTTCTCCATAACGTGTAACTTCTATGGCAAGAACCTTCTATTGAGGTTACCCGCATTGGAGATTGGATCCCTTCTTGGTTTCGCTTCTACTAAAAAGTTCAGCCTATCACCTAGCAAACAAATTATTTCATTAGTCATGTTTATTGGGTGATTTACCCACTAATTGGTTCAAAATCACTAAGTCATTTACTCTTTTTCTGTTGTAGTGTTATTTCCACTTGCTGTATTATTCTGCCGTTACTCTGTTAACTATCTTCTTGGTGTTAGTTTTATTTATTACGTTTAGTGTGAGTTTGGATAGCGGCAAAACGGTCACGTTTTGCGCGTTTGCGTTTTTTTCCCTAGGTCCAGTGCATTGTTCACGGGACTCACAAGTACGGAATCTGGCAAAATCAACTTTAAAACTTGGTCCCACGGCACTATTCACACATTTAAAAATTATTTTGCTACAATATTTTCAGTTTTCAGCAATAAGTGGTATCAAAACAAACCCTTATTATCATAGTTATCTTGTTGTACTGTATTTCTACCGTAACACATGTAATAGTTATTCCTGTTGTGACCACACCATACGTTCAGCCCACAACATTCATGCCAAGACGCGTCTACATTGGGGCAACTTAACTTGTGCACAAGCTGGCCTGAAGCGTAGTCCCAGTAAGGACAGTCTCAACTCTCTTACCTTAGACTAACAGGTCATAGTGCAGCAGAAAGGGTTGAGGCCCAACAGTGCAAAAAGACCCCCACAATAGTTACAAAACATTTTTCACCAGTGAGTTTCATGATTTATGCTATTTCAAACATTAATTTTATTAATGCCTTGAAAGTTGAAAATATTATGAAAGTAGCTATGAAGTCCCTCCCCCAACTACATACTTAAGATTTTTGTTTTTTGCTAAATACGTAAGAATGTTGTTATTTGCACAAACTTGTATGCTTTAATTTTGTAAGCAAAGTCTATTTTAATTTTTATAGAAAATTATAATTGTTACAATAGTGAACATGAAAATAGTACGGACTTTGTAATACAATGCGAACAAGTGATGCATTAAAAACAATCCGGTTCTACCACTATTGATCTTATACTTTAAATTTTTTAGTAGCACAAGAAAAACAAATTATAATCTTGCACTTTAAATTTGAATCAAGTCAATCACTTGTTTTTAACGTTTTAAGAAGAGTACAAGAGTAATTAAAAAATGAGTAAATTACAAAATTGGTCCATATCCTTTATGTCAAATCTCAATTTAGTCTTTAACCTTTCAGTTGTGTCGGTTTGATCCCTAATCTTTTAGTCTTGTGTTAAAATTGTCTCTGCCGTTAAGTGATAGATGAAAAATGCTGACATATTTAAGTAATAAAAATAAAATATTATTTTTATTTACATAGATGGCCATGTGTACTGTCACGTCAACAATAAAATGAAATAAAATAAAATAAAATTCGTCAATGCCCTCTGTGCTCACAGTAACCCATCACCCACACCTCCAAAATCCATGAGATTAAACGCCACAAGTCACAGCCTGGTAGGGGTGTGCATGGGTCGGATTGGGTCGGGTTGAGGGGATTTTTTGACCCAACCCACCACAGTGGGTCAAAAAAAATTTGACCCAACCCAACCCATCACATAAGTCCAACCCAACCCAACTCACATGGGTCGGGTTAGGTTGGGTTGAACCCATGGGTTTGACAATTTTTTTATTTATTATTATTAAATTGAGTAGAAAAAAATATAAATATTAATATATTAAAAAAAACCCAAAGATTAGTATCAATGTAACTCCTTAAAGGCAAACAACACTAATTACTAAACAACAATAGTAATTTACTAAGGTTTGTGTGAACTATTTGGCTTTTATATGGGATAGGAATAGCTGGTTATTTAAAAAAAAAATTTAAGTATATAATATAATATATATATATATATATATATATATATAAGTGCCCTACAGCTAGTTTAAAAAAAAAATTTATTAAATATATAATATATTTAAAATATATATTAAATATGGGTGGGTCGGGTCGGGTTTGACGAGTTGTTAATTTTATGACCCAAACCCAACCCGACCCACTATAAAAATTTTTTTTGTAACCCAACCCAACCCGCCAAGCCATAAAAACCGACCCAACTTGACGGGTCAGATTTGGCAGATCGGTGGGTTTTCTGCACACCTCTACAGCCTGGCATATGCTTTCCTTGATTAACACCATGACCAAACACAAAAAACCCATCAAAGATATTTCTTTGCCAAACGAAAACCGAAGCGCACACAATGATCCACAATAAAATGCGTTGAAAACAATGCTACCAATATCCTTTGGTAATGCAACAGGTGTGAATATTTCTTTGATTTTGATTGTACGATCATGGCTACTGCCCAGTGCCCAGTATAATGGTGGGTTCAGTTTAGTTTTGAGGGAAACAGTGAGAATGGGAGAGTCAGAGACAATACAATCATACATCTAGATTAATAGCTCTTCGTTGGTCTAACATTTTCTCTTCTTTTTTTTTTTTCTTTGTATAATCATTCCAATTTTTTAAGATCTGTGTTTTTACTTGTTTCCTTTTGGGTTTTAATCTTGTTTACATTGTTTGCTAATTTGGGCTTTTTAGTTTTACAGTATTGATTTTTTTTAAGCATCTATAACAGTATTGATCTCAAGTGGGTATTTGATTTCGAGGTGCATTTGTATTTGTTTTCTTGGCTTCATTTCTTCTTCAAATAATCTTACAAAAAACTTGTGTTTTACTCCATTTTGTATTCATGTTGATATTTTATAATTAATGCACGTGGTAGCTTACGTGGAAATCATGTAGCATAAAAAAATAATATTTTAATTTGACCGTTATTCATGTCAACATTTTTCATTTATCAGGACCATTTTGACATAATACCAAAAAGTTAGGGACTAAATTGACACAATTGAAATATAATATAAAAGATAATGACCAAATTTGTAATTTACCATTAAAAAAAAAAAAAAAAAAAAGCTCACCTCTTTGGATTTTATAATTTAGATATATATATATTTTTTGGTTTCCTACAGTATTTCCTCAAAGTTTTCTAGCAGAGACTAATCACTGTTCGTGTCGGGTAGGCCCACAAAAGAAATTCTTTTCAAAATGCAGGTAGCAGGACTTGAACTAGGGAGCACACCCAGTCAAGCCCAGTACAAGCACCTTGAGACCGAGAGCCCAACCAACTCGGCCAACCTCCTAGATATATACATTATTATTATTCAATGTATTACATTATTATTGATTGGATTTTGATAGAACAAATGTCCGAATAGTTTATGTTAATGTTATCAGCAACTGAGAGTCTGAGAGAAATAATGGCATAATGTGTGAGAGATTCAAGAAATTAGGGAGCCAATCATCATTAGCCAAAGTGATTGGGTTTGCCACTATCTATCAACAGGATTAGTTTATGAATTCTCCTCAAACAAATTTTTGTTGTTTTGGTTTTTTTATTAAAAAAAAAAATGATTAGTTTATGAATTTATTGCATGAGTGCATCTTAAATGGGACCCATAATGGTTCAATCATCAATAATTTGGGTAGCTGTGTGGGTAAGTTCTGATTTTGAATATTTGGGAATATAATTATAAACAAAATTAAGATGTTTTTGGAAAAAAAAAATTATTTATATTAGTTTACCTACCAAATAAACTAAATAAATATTATGGATGACTACGATCCACAATCCATTATTTCATAAAATAAATTAAAAGAAAAGAAGAAAAAAAAGAAGAAAAAAAAGACGTATAAGTCTATGTGAACCAATGTACAATTGCGCATGTGATGGTCATGAGATAAATGAGTATTTGTAAGACAAAAGTAATCACAAACTGACAAAAGTAATCATGACTTGGCCATAGAAGAAATATATATTGATTATTGTTGTACATTTTGTAAAAGTCAAATTAGCCGTCTCTTGGATTCTCAAAAAAAAAAAATTAGCCGTCTCTTGATTCACAATAATGTATTAAATTTAATGAGTTTAATCTTCAGTTGTCGGCCAGTTTCTAAAAGGGAAGAATGGGCTTTTTTAATGAACTCCCAAAAATCATCATAAAATGACCATTTAAACTTATGTTATATGATGGAGTATCTTATTATTATTTTTTGAGAATAGTATCTTAAATATTTATAAACCATCTTTCATCCTACAAGGCTACAACCTTAGTGACGTGGGATTCATCATTCAATTCATTCTCATTGCTCTTCCTCCTAGAGAGAGCATTCACAAGCCAAAAGTTTTCTCTTAATTAAGTAATTATAAATAAAATCAATTAACAATACTAAAAAAAAATTATATAAGTATTGTTGATACCCCTTTTTTTATAAAAGGGGCCTAATAGCAGAAAAGCCTAGTAATCAACAAAGAGAGGTTAAAAAAAAAAAAAATTTGTGAGCAATGGCAGAAACAAATGGCCATAAAAGCCTGAAATAAAAGAGAGAAAGAAATAAGGCCCAACGGGCCAATCCGGCAATAAATAACAACAGGAAGGCCCACAAGCCCAAGAAGAGGTAAAAGTGGGGCAAACCCAACAAGCTCATGCCATCCTCCATAAAGGATAAGCACAGGCAGAAAGGACGCAAGAGCAGAACGAGACAAAGTTGAACAACAACAGCAGAAACATCGTGGGAAAGAAAGAAAACAAAAACAAAGAGTAGTAGAACAACCACGCTATGGCCAGAGCACCTCCTACCTATACTTAGCTAATGCAAGGGAGGTGGGCCCACGATTAAGGGATTTACAAAGGGTGTGGTTTGGTGGAAGGAGAAAAATGACTTATTTCCGGTTTCTAGTCGGGACCTCTTTTGGGAGATGCTTTGTTGGGATGGCCTCTTTGCCCAAAATGGGTGGTAAACAGGTGGGACCACTTGATGCATGTTAGAGAGGTGACTGGAGAGAGAGACCCAAAGCCTTATCCGTTCAAGCAAAGGGAAAAGACTCATGGCAGGACCAAACGAATTGGGACCTGTCATGGAATGGGTAGTGGAAGAAAGAGAATGTACTAGGCATGCCCAAATGTAGTGGTGGCCAAACAACCAATAGGATAATGGGCAGCTCTAAAGAGGTGTTCACAACAGACAAAAATGGTTAGTGAGTTATAGGGGTAAAAGAGAGAAATCTTATAGGATTAGCCCAGTATAAATAGATACAGTAGCCATAAATGGAAGGAGGATAGCAACTAAGACAAGAAAATGGAGAGAACTGAAAGAGAAATAACAGAGAAAAGAGAAAGAGTGAAGTAAAAAGAAAAGAGAGTAGACACAGCATAAAGACATGCATCAATAGGCTACTTTTTCCCTCCCTCTTACATCAAACCCACTCTTCGAAATCACAAAGCAGCAACAAGTAGCCATCTAGGCCCATTCCCCAAAATGCACAAATTTGATGGCTTAGCCCTATAGTAAGGTTGTCCAAGTTGGGGTTTGGGTTCTATTTGGTTCATTTCTTACATAAAGACTTATCATTTTATATTCTGTTGTATCATTCTTACATTCTGCTATATTATTTTCACATCATGTTGCATCATTTTAGTGTTTTGCTATACTGGTTATGTTAATTATGCCTTTGATTAATTTTTCTCGATGTAACTTATCTTCCTGCCACAAGATATTTGCTCTTGAATCTATAAACACGAGCTAACATTTGTGAATTAATATACACACATTTGTTAAAGGTTGTTGTCTTTGTTTTTGGATGCTGGGTTTGTGCAAAGACTGGCCCTTTAGCAAGGTCCTGCTAGAATAGTCGGCCAGACCCAACTCTCCAACCCATAGCAGAACAAGCCTTAGCCCAGCACAATGGCACAAAAAGGCCCCCCACATGTATCAAACTCTTTGAATTCTGAATAAACCCATTAAATAAACTCAATTTTGGTTAAAAATTACCTTTTTATTTATAATAAAAAGGACAAGCGGAGTATTTTGCAATGATAAACCAATCTGAATGTAATCAAAATATCTTTTTACCCACAAAAAAGTAATGTGAGAGTTCTAAATGATAAGGATTAAGCAAGCTGCAAGTGCTCTCTTAAATGGATTAAGGTTAAACATATGCATTTGAAGGATAACCATTGAGCTTATGATACATAACTGTGGGGCCAGAAAGAGTCAGGCAGCCCCGGCCCACTTCGAACCAGGCCCAAAGGCCCGCCCCGAGGAGGCGTCCAAGGTCCGAGGACGAAAGTGTAAAGCCCAGTTGCCCAAGAAACAGTGCTGAGGACGATTACTTCCTCGGACGGCCGAGATCATAAAGTGGACAAGCAACACACCATCAAGGGGAGTCTTCCTGAGCATCCAAAGAGCAAATAGCAAGTACCAAACGCCAGCAATGGAAGCATGGTGGAGGAGCAAGTCCCAGATGAACTGTCACCTCCACATTAAATGCCATCAACTAACGCCCTGGCCGCATTAATGAGGATAGGACTCCTGAACAGTGCTGTCTTGGGTGCTGTAACCCACAGGAGGAATGGGAATGCGGCTGATGGGACAGGCTCTCAAGTGGTGGCCTGGCTGATCAACAAATGTAGGGCTAGGATCAACTGAGAGAGATGTATATAATGTAAGGAGTCCCTCTTGAAAGAGGGACGGAAAACCTGAATCAAGAAGTACTGTAGCGACTTGTATTCTCCCAAACCTTGTAATCAATCTTCAAAGAAATAATAAGAACTCCAAGCTTCGGAGAGCAGGTCCGAGGAGCATTATTGTGCATCCCAATTCACGTTTAAGTTATTAAACTCACGTGCGACCATGCATGGCCGTTGCATTCCTCACTAGGGCCTAGTTCTTGAACCCGCTCTCTACAAATTCATTGCAGGGTTAGCTGGGCTTGGGTCCACTCTCTCAACCCATCGAAGTGCTCAAACCCGGTCCCTACAATTGGTGTCGTCTGTGGGGACAGCTCGTGCGTTAGTAAGGACAACAGCTAAGCATGGCAGGATCAGGCCCTCACTAGGGAAATCCCCATCGACCTGAACCGACCAAATCCCAGTGCTAGGGTAACTATGGCGACCCCGGGCGCGGCCAAAACGAGGAAAACAAACGATTTCGAGCGACCATGCATGGCCGTTGCATTCCTCACTAGGGCCTAGTTCTTGAACCCGCTCTCTACAAATTCATTGCAGGGTTAGCTGGGCTTGGGTCCACTCTCTCAACCCATCGAAGTGCTCAAACCCGGTCCCTACAATTGGTGTCGTCTGTGGGGACAGCTCGTGCGTTAGTAAGGACAACAGCTAAGCATGGCAGGATCAGACCCTCACTAGGGAAATCCCCATCGACCTGAACCGACCAAATCCCAGTGCTAGGGTAACTATGGCGACCCCGGGCGCGGCCAAAACGAGGAAAACAAACGATTTCGAGAGAGAAGCGTGCATACCTCAACAACGAGTGGAAGCCAAACCCGCCGGGACGGGCACGTTCCCCAGAAGCGCGACAATGGCCACGCCACGCGATTGGAAGAGGCCCATAGCCATGCTTCCTAGAGACAGGATGATAAGGTGGCCATGCAGCGCGAGATAGATGATCTAAAGAGGAAGCTGCGCCGCGCACGACGAAGACGGTCCGAACCCAGCCCTGACCTGCCCTCTAACGACGAAAGTGATGACAAATACAGGCAAAGGTCAAGAACGCCCCCGAGCGAGACTTTCTCTCACGAGGAGGAGCGCTACCAGAGGCGTAAGCATGACAGCCCAACTCCTAGGGGCTTAGGGAGTGATGCCATGAGCAAGGCACTGGATCGGCTCTCCAGGTCGCCCTTCACGCATCGTATAGAGGAGGCAATGCTCTCGCGGCGTTTCCAGCAGCCAACCTTCACTGTTTACAACGGCAAAACGGACCCCGTGGAGCATGTGAGCCAGTTCAACCAGAGGATGGCTATCCACTCTAAGAACGAGGCATTGATGTGCAAAGTCTTCCCATCCAGCTTGGGGCCTGTGGCAATGAGGTGGTTCAACGGCCTAAGGACGAATTCCATAGACTCGTACAGACAGCTGACCCAGGCTTTTGGTTCCCGTTTTGTCACGAATAGCAAACCTCCTCGGCCCATGAGCACGTTACTGTCCCTATCCATGCGTGACGGGGAGACCCTCAAGGCTTACTCGGACAAGTACTGGGAGGTTTACAATGAGCTGGACGACAAGTACGACGATGTCGCCATCAATACATTCTAGAACGGACTACCAATGGGGCACGGCCTGAGGAAGTCCTTAACCGGTAAGCCCGCCACCAGCGTGCGGTAATTGATGGATCGGATCGATAAATACAAGCGGGTAGAGGAAGATATGCTACAGGGCAAGGGGAAGGAGAAGGTTATCCCTCAGGAGAGGAGGGATTTCAGGTCGGACCGATATAACAACGCTCGCCCGAGGAGGGATTTCGGTGGGCAATCTGGGGTGACCAATGCCCAGACTGTCAGCGCCGTGTTCCGAGAACCTGTACATAGGGTGCTGGAAAAGATAAAGAACGAACCATACTTTGGGTGGCCGAATAAGATGGCTGGGGAACCTAAAAGCGCAATCAGAATCGCTACTGCCAATACCACCAGGACCACGGACATGCCACAGAGGACTGCAGGAACCTCTGGAACCACCTGGACCAGCTAGTCCGAGAGGGAAAGTTGAAGCACCTTCGGCACCATTCCAGCAGCCAGCAAGGCCAGACCTACCAAGAGCCTCGGAGGGACACCGCCATGGGGCAGCCCGCTGGGACGATTAATGTAATCTTGGCGGCCCTAGGAAGAACAGGCACACGCCCTTCGCGAGTGTTGTCTGTAGCCCAACAGCCTGCCAAGGAGTCCCGGACAGAGCCGAAGAGGGCCAGGAGGAGTTTTCCCCCAGCCTTGAGTTTCTCGGAAGAGGACAAGATTGGGACCACCCAGCCCCACGATGACGCTCTAGTCGTTACCCTCAGAATCGGGGGCTACGACGTGAAAAGAGTGATGGTGGATGGTGGCAGCGTAGCCGAGGTCATGTATCCAGACCTCTACAAGGGGCTGGGGCTAAAACCGGAGGACTTGACGCCTTATAGCTCCCCCCCTAATGAGCTTCGACGGAAAGCTCGTCATCCCAAAGGGCATGATCAGGCTGCCCATACAAACAGGCCCAGAGGTGGTGAAGGTGAACTTTGTAGTGGTGGACACATACTCCCCCTACACGGCCATCGTAGGAAGACCCTAGCTACACACCTTGGGGGGCGTTGCCTCCTCCTTGCACCAGAAGGTGAAATTCCCATCAAGGGATCAGGTTCTAGAGATCCGAGGTTGCCAGCCCACAGCGATGCAGTGCATGGTGGCTGCCATATCATATCGGCTTGATGCACAGCCCTCGGCCACCACCGAGGAAGATTTATAGCAATCAAAGACCCCGGTGGCGCCTCTTGGTACAGCTGCTGAGGAGGCTAAATGTGAGGACCTGGAGAAGGTGGTAATTAACGATGACCCGGAGAAGTTCTTCCAGGTCGGAGCCCAGCTGCCTCCCTGGGAGAAGGAGGAGTTACTTGAGTTCCTCGAAAGGAACCTTGACGTGTTCGCATGGGACCCCTGCGATGCCCCTGGGATTGATCCATCCTTCATCTGTCACCGCCTTAACGTCAACCCATCCGTGATCCCCAAGAAGCAGCCACCTCGGTGCCCGTCAAAGGAGCATGCTGATGCAATCAGGGAAGAGGTCAATAAGCTTAAGCGCGCGGGGGAGAAGACAACCTTTGTGACGCCCATTGGGAACTACCACTATAAGGTTATGCCATTTGGCCTGAAAAACGCGGATCTACTTACTAGAGGATGATGACGAGAATGTTCGAGCCGTTGTTGGGCAGAAACATCGAGATTTATGTTGATGATATGGTGGTGAAAAGTAAAGTGGTGTCCGAACAATTGGGGGACCTCGGCCGCACGTTTGATGTCCTGAGAAAGCACAAGCTGCGCCTAAATGCCTCAAAATGCTCGTTTGGCGTAGGCTCTGGCAAGTTTTTGGGATACATGATCACCCACCGTGGGATCGAAGTCGACCCTGACCAAATCAAGGCCATTCATAATTTGAAGCCTCCGCAGAACCCCAAAGAGGTCCAAAAGCTTACTGGGATGATCGCGGCGCTGAACCGATTCATTTTCAGGTCGGCTGACAGGTGCAAGCCCTTTTATCTCCTGATCAACAAGTGGAAAGGATTTGAGTGGTCCGAGGATTATGTCGTAGCTTTCCAGCAACTCAAGGAGTATCTATCCCGGCCGCCTATCATGTCCAATCCCGAGGCCGACGAGCTCCTATACGCATACCTTGCTGTGGCGCCCCACGCAGTGAGCCTAGTACTGATACGGAAAGACAATGGCGTTCAAAAGCCAGTTTACTACGTCAGCAAGTCGCTGCATGAGGCGGAGGTCAAATACCTACCCTTAGAGAAAGTCATACTGGCTGTGGTCCACGCCACGAGAAAGCTTAACCCGATTGCCCTTGAAGTATGTACTCCGGACCGCTGACTACACAGGAAGAATCGCGAAGTGGAACACAATTCTGGGGGTTTTAGACGTCAAATACATGCCTCGGACCTCCATAAAAGGCCAGGTTCTGGCAGATTTGACGATCGAGTTCGCTGAGCCCACTGTAGAAGTGGCAGTCGAGGAGAAGAGCTGTGATGAGAAATCGGTTGGAGCAATCTCCATCCCGGAGTCACCATGTTGGAAGGTATATGTTGATGGCGCGGCAAACCAAAGGGGGTCCGGAGTGGGGCTAGTCTTAGTATCCCCTGAAGATCATGTCATAGAGAAGTCCCTGAGGCTCGGATTCACGGCCACAAACAACGAGGCCGAGTATGAGGCATTACTGCAAGGGATGGTCATGGTACAGAAGATGGGAGGAAAGTCGATAGAGATGTTCTCAGACTCAAGATTGGTGGTAGGACAGGTAAAGGGGGAGATGGAGGCCAAAGATTCGAGAATGCAAGAATACCTGGGCCAGGTCAAGCACTTGCAGTCGGAGTTTGGCCTCTTCAGCTTGTCTCATATTCCTAGGAGTGGGAACAGCCATGCCGATTCATTAGCCACACTCGCAACTTCCTCGGCAGAGGCTCTACCTCGGATCATACTTGTCAAGCATCTGGAGAGGATGAGTGAAGTGCCAAAGGGAGCGATCCCCGTCCATTAGGTTGAGATGGGTCCCAGATGGACCCCATAGTGAGATTCCTCAAAGATGATGTCCTGCCTGAGGAGAGGTCAGAGGCAGAAAAAATACGAAGGAAAGCTCCCCGGTTCTGGTTGTCCAAGGATCATAAACTCTACATGCGCTCCTACTCTGGGCCATACCTGCTGTGCGTCCACCCTGAAGCGGCAGAATTACTGCTCGAAGAGCTGCACGAGGGAATCTGTGAAAGCCACACAGGGGGGAGATCCCTGTCTCACCGAGCCGTCACACAAGGATACTGGTGGCCGGGGATGCAGCAAGAGGCCCAGGAGTATGTCAAGAAGTGTGACCAGTGCCAAAGGTTCGCCCCAAATATCCATCAGCCAGGAGGGGTCCTCAATCCTTTGTCCAGTCCATGGCCGTTCACCCAATGGGGCTTGGACATTGTAGGACCTTTTCCCAGAGCGCCAGGGAATAAGAAGTATTTGTTGGTGGCCACGGACTACTTCACCAAGTGGGTCGAGGCCGAGCCACTGGCCAACATCAGGGACGTAAACGCAAAGAAATTCCTTTGGAGGAACATTGTCACACGATTCGGGGTCCCTCATACCCTCATCTCGAATAATGGGCTCCAATTCGATAGCAAGGCCTTCAGGAGGTACTGTTGTGAACTTGGGATCACAAACAGATACTCGACGCCAGCCTACCCTCAGGGAAACGGACAGGCCGAGGCCGTCAACAAGGTCATCGTCAACGGGCTTAAGAAGAGACTGGATGATGCCAAGGGGAGATGGGTAGAGGAGCTGCCCCACGTTCTCTGGACGTACCGGACTACGCCCCGGCGATCAACGGGGGAAACACCTTTTGCCATGACTTATGGTGCCGAGGCAGTGATCCCCCTGGAAATAAACTTCCCGACGCTAAGGACGAGCTCCTTCACTCCAGGCAGCAATGATGAACTGCTAGGGCGGAGCCTGGACCTAGTAGACGAACGAAGAGAACGAGCAATGATCCAGCTGGCCTATTACCAGTAAAAGCTCAAGCAAGGATATGACGCCAATGTAAAGCTCAGACCACTGGCACCGGGGGACCTGGTGCTGAGAAAAGTCATAGGGGCTGCCAAGAACCCTTCTTGGGGAAAGCTGGGACCCAACTGGGAGGGGCCCTACCGAATTACCTCAGTAGCAGGGATAGGAGCATACTATTTAGAAGATTTAGATGACAAACCTGTACCTCGTCCATGGAATGTAAATAACCTGAAAAGGTATTACTATTAATGAAGAAGTCTCTTTTGATTCAGATTTTTAGCCTATCATGATTATGTGTCTCGTGTCCTGACCGCCAGACTAAGTACTAGACAAAACCAAGGCATTGCATGGTACTCGGACTCAATCCTATAGGGAAACTAGCTACTTACAGAAGAACAAAAGTGTTAGACAGAACCAAGGTCTTGCATGGTCCTCAGACTCAAGCCTATGGGGAAACTAACTATTTCAGAAGACTAAGTGTTAGACAGAACCAAGGCATTGCATGGTCCTCGGACTCAAGCCTATGGGGAAACTAACTACTTCAGAAGACTAAGTGTTAGACAGAACCAAGGCATTGCATGGTCCTCAGACTCAATCCTATGGGGAAACTAACTACTTCAGAAGACTAAGTGTTAGACAGAACCAAGGTCTTGCATGGTCCTCGGACTCAAACCTATGGGGAAACTAACCACTCAAATATACCTAAGTGTTAGACAGAACCAAGGCATTGCATGGTCCTCGGACTCAAGCCTATGGGGAAACTAACTACTTCAGAAGACTAAGTGTTAGACAGAACCAAGGCATTGCATGGTCCTCGGACTCAATTCTATGGGGAAACTAACTACTTCAGAAGACTAAGTGTTAGACAGAACCAAGGCATTGCATGGTCCTCGGACTCAATCCTATGGGGAAACTAACTACTTCAAGACTAAGTGTTAGACAGAACCAAGGCATTGCATGGTCCTCGGACTCAAGCCTATGGAGAAACTAACTACTTCAAAAGACCAAGTGTTAGATAGAACCAAGGCATTGCATGGTCCTCGGACTCAAGCCTATGGGGAAACTAACTACTTCAAAAAGATCCTAAGTGTCTACTTCGAAAAAATTCTACCTAGTCCTTAGGACACAAAAGGTCTGCCCGAGCATACATGCCCTCACGTTATAATGATTGATGCCGCGATTGGCCGAGATACAATTGAAGTTAAAATTATACAAGCAAAAAAAAAAAAAAGCGGATAACGCGCAAATGAACAAATAGCCAGCATAAGTTAATAGAGAAATAAGACTCGCATTACATTAAGTCCAAAGAAATTACATGGTAAGAGTCACACTACAATGTTCAAAAAAAAAAAAAGGGACAAGAACAAAATGAATAGCAAAACAGAAGCAAGGACAAGGCAGACGCATCCTTGCAATGTCCAAAATGGGGTGAAGCAGAAGCGCCAAGGAGCCTACTCCTTTCACTTAATTGCCCGCCCCAGTGGGTGGCTGGACCATGGCAGCCTCAGGATCCTCTGAGCTCTGACTAAGTGGGATGGCCTGCAGAGGCACGGCAGGAATGGCTACTTCCTCGGAGGAAGAAACCTGGGCATCAGATGAGGGCTTTGCAACCTGCTAGGGCGCTTCCTCATTAGGGCCTTCACTCGGTTCAACCACCCTGGGAGGATCACTCCCTTAAACTGGCTTACCAGTAGGTCCAGTGACTGAGGCTCCCTCACCTGGAGTAGCAGCAGTTTCCTCAGCAGCCTCTTCGGCCTCAGAGCCATCTAGGGTAGCCTCGCAGATGGCAGGGGGGTAGTACACACTCTCCTCCTTCCACAAGTCAGACGAGGCCTCCACCCCAGCTTGTTTGAGGGCTTCACCCCAAGTCTGGGAGCAGTAGCGCCTGCATACCTCAGGGACTTGGGATTTGTAGGTAGCTTCTGTCTCGGCTACCCCAGCAGCATAAGCTGCCTCCTCAGCTCATTTGCGATCTTCAGCTGCTCCTCTGCCTCACCCAGACGCCTCGTCTGATCCTCAGCCTGCCTCTAGAAACCAACGAGACCTGACACTGCGTTGTCCCGAGCCCTGGTCATTGCCTTCAGCTCCTCCCTGGCTGCGGCGAGGTCGTCCTCGGAGGTCTTGAGGGTCCGAGTGGCCTCCAAGCGCTTCTCACGCTCTGCATCCATGGCCTTTCCTTGGTCATGGGCTGCCTCCTCCAGCCTATACGTGGCTTGGACAGCCTGTCAAACAAAACGGGAACATAATAAGCCGAGCTCAAAAAAAAAAAAAAAAAAGACTGAAGCCAGAAAAATCACAAGTGTTGAGGGTCTTACCATTCCCAGATATCGCTTGAGGCTAAGGAAGACCTCCCTGCTCCTCATGGTTCCTAGCTCCGCCATGTCCGCGGGAAGTAACAAGCACATCTCCACCGCGTCGGCCACATATGCACCTTCGCCCTCTTTAAAATCCCTGAGGGAAGAGTCATCCCTCAAAGGACCCCCATGGAGCATTGGGGCGGGGAGCCAGGCCTGAACCTCGGGCTGGGCATCGACCGGTTTGTCTTGGCCTCGGGAGCCTATTTTTAGTTGCTTCGAGGGCCGCCGAGTGTCGTCCCCCTCCTGCATGGACCCAGACTTGTCCTCAATAGGCCTTTTGACCTTATCCTTTTTCTGCTTAGGATTAGTGGGCTCGTGCCTGGATGGCAGACTCGTCTGGGGTGGAGAAGGAGGAAGCCTGGATTGGGTAGAGGCCGACCTGGTCTGGGCAGGACGAGTCTTAGGAGAAAGGGGAGGAAGCTTTGGCTTGGACTTCCCCGGTTGTCCTTTTATTAGGTCGAGCAGACTGGCTTGGGATTTCTTCTTGTAACCCATCTCAAGCCGAGAAGAGGACTCTGACGTCAGGAAGTCCGCTTCGGTCAAGCGTGGGTCACCCAAGTCTCCAGGAGGGTCCTCGGACTGGTGGACTTGTTCAAACACGTCAAACACGTCCTCGGCAGGGCCAAAATCAGCAACTTCCTCTTCCCTCTCTGGGTTTTCTTTTGAGGGCTCTGCGAATCTGGGGGGGGGAAGAGGGCCTGCTAATGTGATGCCTTTTGAAGTGGAGGGCTCCTCGGGAAACTGGAACCCGTCCTCGGTCACAGTTATTTTCTGCAACCGAGGATCCTTTGCTCTGATCACGTGCTTTGGAGCCGCGAACGATTTTTGGACCGGGGTGTACCCCAAGATTTTGTGAGCGGCCCTAACTTGATGGTCAGCTTCGTTCTCGAAAACCGCCGCCCTGAGCACTTTCTGCAAATCCTCCCTGTTGACCAAGCTGAAGTGGCGCATGTAGGCGTGCGGATCTGCAGAAAGAAGACACATTCATGTTAGTAACCAAACAGTGCAAAAAAAAAATGACGCATGAAATAAACTAAAATCTTTGAACCCCCTCCTACTCCCACTGCCCCACCTGGTGTCCCCTTCGTCGTTGGGCAGTGAAGGCCATCGCGCCATCCTCCGGACACGATGAGAAAGTCCTTGTCCAGCCCTTTGCTGGACTCAGGGAGGCACTGGATAAGCCGGACCCTGTCGTCCCTTGTCTTCATGTAGTACGACTTGCCTTTCAGGCACTGGAGGTTGTAACACCAGTTTATGTCGTGATGGGTCAACCTTAGCCCCATCTTCTCGTTCAGGGCGTCCACACAACCCAGAATTCTGAAGACGTTGACGGCGCACTGAGTGGGGGCCAGTCGGAAGTACGTCAGGTAGCCTCTCATCACAGGCCCCATGGGGATTCTCATGCCACCTTCGAGGAAGGCGATGATGGGAATCACCACCTCGCCCTCCTGCCTCCGAAGGAGCCACTCCCCTTCCTCACAATACCTCAAGCCCACGTTGGCAGGTATCTTATAGTCGGCGATGAATTTCTCCATCGCCTCCTCAGTATAGACATACTTCTTAAGTCTACCCATCCCAAGTGACGCCTAAGAGAACTAAAAAAAGAGCAAATGAAAGAGAAGAATGAATAGAGAGGAAGAAAGCTCAAAGAGGGATAGAGCAACTTACAGAAATGAGGAGAAGCTCCTCGGACAGGCTTTTTATGCTGGAGATGTAGGTGGAAATTTGGTTGGACTCAGGATGTATGCGCAAGAGCTCTTGATTGCGAATGAAAAAAGGGAAAAGCAGTTCGAATGGGTATTTATACCCCAGATCGAGGAGCCACGCGGGTTTTCCCGCCCATAAATGCTAGGCGAATCCCCACCGTTGGATTGTCATCCTCCCGTTAAACGTGGGGAGCACAGAGCTGCCTGAATTTAATGAAGGACACGTTACGCGCACCGAAGCGTCAGTAACGCGCCTTGGACAGATGAAAAGGTTCCAACACTGACGGGGGACAAGACTCGATTGGATGCGGACAGCGAGATTTTGAGGGGCTATTGTGGGGCCAGAAAGAGTCAGGCAGCCTCGGCCCACTTCGAACCAGGCCCAAAGGCCCGCGCCGAGGAGGCGTCCAAGGTCCGAGGACGAAAGTGTAAAGCCCAGTTGCCCAAGAAATAGTGCCGAGGACGATTACTTCCTCGGACGGCCGAGATCATAAAGTGGACAAGCAGCACACCATCAAGGGGAGTCTTCCTGAGCATCCAATGAGCAAATAGCAAGTACCAAGCGCCAGCAATGGAAGCATGGTGGAGGAGCAAGTCCCAGATGAACTGTCACCTCCACATTAAATGCCCTCAACTAACGCCCTGGCCGCATTAATGAGGATAGGACTCCTGAACAGTGCTGTCTTGGGTGCTGCAACCCACAGGAGGAATGAGAATGCGGCTGATGGGACATGCTCTCAAGTGGTGGCCTAGCTGATCAACAAATGTAGGGCTAGGATCAACTGAGAGAGATGTATATAATGTAAGGAGTCCCTCTTGAAAGAGGGACGGAAAACCTGAATCAAGAAGTACTGTAGCGACTTGTATTCTCCCAAACCTTGTAATCAATCTTCAAAGAAATAATAAGAACTCCAAGCTTCGGAGAGCAGGTCCGAGGAGCATTATTGTGCATCCCAATTCACGTTTAAGTTATTAAACTCACGTGCGACCATGCATGGCCGTTGCATTCCTCACTAGGGCCTAGTTCTTGAACCCGCTCTCTACAAATTCATTGTAGGGTTAGCTGGGCTTGGGTCCACTCTCTCAACCCATAGAAGTGCTCAAACCCGGTCCCTACAATAACCTATATTGTGCCAACCTCAACTAGTTTTTCTTGAATGTAAACTTGCAGTTCTCACCAATATGCCAAAAGCTATACAAATGGGATTAAAGCTTTCATTCTCAGTGTACTGAATGGGATACATAAGTATCACCTCATTATATATTGTGTCCATATCACATCCAGTGCATTAAACCACATTACACAAGCGAAACTTTATAAAAGTAACCATAAGATCTTGCGGTATAATATAGATTGGGCATAAATACAATTTATACTCTATAAGTTCGGTGAATTGTCATTTTAGTTCACTAAATTTAAATTTTGTCATTTTAGTCCGTTAACTTCAACAATATTGTCATTTTAGTCATTTTATCCATTGCCATTTAAAAAGCACCATTAACTTTCTTAAAATGACATTGTTTAAAATCAATTTTTAATGTTACAAACATGAAACAATGTCATTTTAAGATAGTTAACAATTTTTTTTTAAAATTGCGATGGATGAAATGATTAGAATGACAATGCTGTCAAAATTAATGGACTAAAATGACATAATTTAAACTTAATGAATTAAATTGAAAACGCACCAAACTTATAGGTCTTATACATTGATTCTAACACTAATTTTAAAGTCTAGGAACTTTTGTCGTGTTGTCCTTTTATTCCGATGACTTGGGTTGTATTTCAGTATCTTGTCTCACTACATAATATATATACTTGTACGACACATGCTTATCATTTTCAAGAACTGAAAGTTATTTACGATGAGAAATTCATTTCCTTTTTAATAAATATGCTGACAAATTAAGAGAAAAATATTAATCATTACTCAACCAATAAAGAAAAAAGACAAGAAGGTACTGTACAGAAAATATTCGGTCTAGGACTTTTAGGTATAAATTTTATACTTAATTCCAAAATCAAGCATCATTGTTCTGTCAAAATAAAAGGACTTCATAACTTTTTCTAATGTTCAGAAAAACATACGAGGAACATTTACAAAATGTGCAATCCCAAGATGGGACATCCTCCGGAATTTTGCCATAACCTATGTTCTTTTTTTTCCAATCCAATAAGCACTTGTACCTTGATTCTTTCTGTTTGGCAATTGATTATTTGCAAAAAGCTTTTTGCATATTGTAACAATTTTTTGAAAATATTCTAATTTTTGGTTTTTTTTTATTCAAATAAACTAGTTTTTTTAATTTTATTTTTTGTCACACATTTAACATAAAAGTTATCAAAAACTATTTATTTTTATAAACATCATGCAAATAAGCTACTGAAAATATGTAATTTTTATGCAATTTTCAAGCAGACACTTAGGATCCGTTTGGATACCGTTTATTTTGCTGAAAACTAAAAATATTGTAGCAAAATAATTTTTAAATGTGTGAATAGTGCTGTGGGATCCATTTATAATGAAAGTTCTTGAAAAAAGAGGTCTGTGAGTTCCGTGAACAGTGCACAGGACCTACTGGAAAGCACTGAAACATGCTTCTCAATGAAAAAAAAAAGCATGAAATGCAGACGTGCCTCGCCAGACGTGTATCCAAACGGATACTTAATGTTAAAACTAGATGATCTTCCGAAGGAATTGGCCACATTACAAAACAGATTTATGCATGACTAAACTATTTGATTGGGATTGAATCTTTGAGGTATAAAGATGGGCATATACAATGGAACCAAAGTTTCACATGTTACGTTGAATAATGTGATGAACTTGCTTCACCTTCACAGTATAATACTCGAGATAGATTTTATCAATTATAACCCTTACATGTATTAGGTGTCAATTAGGTGGAGAACACCGTGAGATCTAATGAGAGATTCGCTTGCTTCCAAGTTCCAACCAACAACAAATGTGAGCCACATTTTTGGTCAATTTCATTAATGTTTCCCTCCATCATCAGCTTTGCCACATGATTGAATCAACTTGCGAGCCATGACTTCACACAAACCTCAAATCAAAATAGGCCAAGTTGTAACTTTAAACTATGCTACACCCTTTAAAGCAATGTTACACTACTAAAAAAAAATTCATATAAATATGGCACCCTCTAAGCAATGTTACACTACTCAAAAAAAAAAAATTTATTGAACCCAAAATCTAACAAATCCATCGTTAAATTACATTTTCTTCTTACATTTCATGCTTGTTAAATTTCAAGATGATCTCATATCAATAATAATTTCATTTATAAAGTATTTAAATTTCAAATTTTGTATTTTAAAATTATGTATAAGTTTCTCAAAAAAATGTCTTAATTATAAGTTTATGTACTGAATATAAATAACATCTGATTTGTATGAAGTTTGGCATACATATTACGAACATGCAATTGAAAGGAAAGATTTCAAAATATTAATTCAATAAAAAAAATTATTAAGCAATATAAAATTACTAAAATTACGCTTATATATATATATAGAGAGAGAGAGAAAGAGAGAAAGAAAGAGAGAGAGAGAGATAAGTTTGGTTCGAGTTACACCAAGTGCCTAAGCATGCCTTCCACACTCGCAAACAAGGACAAAGCCGTGAAGGGGCTAGAAGCTCGGTGCCTTGCGCAAGCAGCAAGCCCGTGACCTGCCTCCTAAAGCGGACAAATAGATTGAGGGCTGAAAAAATTCTCCCTACAAAAAGGCGCTTTTGAGGACAGTGTCAATCTCAAGTATTGTCCGCTTTGGGACAGGCTTTGGGCAAGCAAGCGCTTAGCTTGGACTTGTACCCGCCACATATCCCGCACAGTTTTGTTGTCGCAACACATGAGTGCAAGACACGCCTCTACCACTACTCATGTGTGAGTAGTGGTACCCTTATGCCTTCAGCTCAAGCTTATAAGGCATAGGGGGGCGCTTCTCTAAGCGATGTGGGACGGACGTTGCAAAGCACAAAGTGTCTAAGCATGCCTTCCACACTCACAAACGAGGGCAAAACCGTGAAGGGACTAGAAGTTCGGTGCCTTGCGCAAGCAGCAAGCCCGTGGCCTGCCTCCTAAAGCGGACAAATAGATTGAGGGCTGAAAAAATTCTCCCTACAATAACTTTAACTAAAATTAAACCACTTATAATAAATAAATAAAAACTAATATTACTCCACTAAATAACTTTTTTTTATGGATTAATATTTTGAAAAAAAACCCACCATTAGATTCACCATTTGATGAGATTAGATGTTTTCTACGTTCTTAACATACACGTCAAATTTTAAGATCATAAAAATTTAATTATCATGTTATCTATTAAATGTTTAAGTTTCAAACTTTAATATTTTTAAACTATAAATAAAAAAATGAGTTTATTAATCAAATAATAAACATCACCAGATTGGTACAAAATTTGATATGCATGTTGTGAACAAAGAAAACATTCATATAATAGAAAGTTATTAGATAACATTACTTAAAGTTATACCTTATATAATTTGAACTCAAGTCATGTATAACTTCAAGTTTAATTAAAGTTACTTTAAATAATATTATATTATCCAATAACTTGTTACAGAATTCATATTTTGAAAAAATCTCACAATTGAATTTCATGTTCGATATATTCTTAACATTTATGCCAATTTTCATATCAATTAAATGTTATTTACCAATCAATCCATAAACTCATCTTTTATACTCTATTTTGAATTACACAATCTTAAATTTAAACAATTAATTAATAACATGACTATTAATCTTTGATCACCTTGAAATTTTGCAAGCATAAAAAATATACAAAAATAATCTAATTTAACGGTAGACTTGTCAAAATTCATATCTAATTAAAAAATATTGAGTGACATAACTTTAAGCAAAGTTACACCGGAGTATAACTTAAACCCAATTGTAACTAATATGTCTCTTAATTAGTATTACAACACCTGATATTTAAAAATTACCATCCTTGATATTTCCAAGAAAAAAATACCACCAATGAATCTTTTTATATATTTATTCTTAAATTATTCTTTATTCTTAAAATGCACGCCAAATTTCTTGTCAATGGGATGTTACTCATGTTTTGTGTGCGATTATTAATTTATTTTTTTATTTTAAAACTTCTAAAATCAAACATTTTATAGAAGATAAATTTTTGAAAAAAGAAAAGCATATGAGAACTTCACAAGCCTACACCTCAAACATTATCCCCCAAAATGGAGGATGTGTCTCATGGAGATGGAATGCCAACCCAAGACCATTCACTTCCTTTGATTCCAGAATAACTTTAGCAGTAGCACTTACAAAATCATCATCCAACTCCTGACCAATACCTAAGTTAGGACTAATGTCATCCTCTTATGCTAATTAATCAAAATTACAAATAATATAAATGTCACATTTTTTTTTTCTTTCAAGAAAATGAGATTAATATTCAACTAGTCTTATAACACAATTGTCTTCCTATGATTGCATGAGAAAAAAAAAAAAAAAGTGCAGCTGAGAGAGAGAGAGAGAGAGATGAGAGACTGAACAAAAGATCATTGACATGAATCATGATCAATATACACTTTTCCTGCAATTTATTCTGCTACACTTACAATTTGTTTCAGAGAATAAATTGACTGCTGGTAAAAATAAGATTTAGGGGAAAAAATTTGCTTATTAATTAAGCATGTACAGGCTGGAAGGCCTGAAGTAACCAAAAAGATGCTACAGTTAATTTTACTGCTTTGAAAGTAACATTCCTAACAAAAAAGGTAAAAAAGATTGAAACAGAAAATTGAAGTTGAAAAAAAAAAAAAAAAAAAAGAGAAAAAAAAACCTATATATAATACAATGGGGGAGGGGGAAGGACCTGCAATGGAATTTCCATACCAGTCCCTAATCTTGCCACTATTTAAGGTGACAAAGAATAATCTAAAGAAATGCTATACACAAAGATACCTCCTCTACATGAAGTAGCTTAGAGAATTCTTCTTCCTTGATCCACCTTCTCCATATAGGTCATTCCACTGGAGGAGCTCGTTCATATTTGTAGACTCTGATGACACACTAGCACACACCTGCATTGAAATGAATAGTATCAATGAAGTAGATGTCTTCTAGCCCCATAAGTATGGACAATTATCGTAGAAAAGATGACACCAATAGAAGGTGGGGGGGACTATTATGCCTACTTCAGTAAACAATACATGCAACTTGAGCCCCATTAAAATAAAAGACCACATCCCTATTAATTCACTCCTACTTATTCAGGTTTACCTCAGATCCCCACATCAGCTTTCTGAAGCTAAACTCTCTTACAGCCTTGATGAAATAAAACAGTTCTATCCAGCCAGGATTTTAGCATTGGGACACCAACTTAGGGATAAGACTACATAGGATTTAGGGGGGCCACAAAAAATAGATAAAGCCATGGAATGCATCACATATACTTGGCCAAAGACTGTCCTTGAATATAAACATTTTTTGGGGCACTTCCCAACAATAAAGGTGGTTCTACCCCAGTTATACCATACCGCATTGTATTAAGTACATGTTTTTAGCCACACTAAAAGACCAGCTTTGATATAAAACCTTACCCAAAAAAAAAGTAAGAGAAAATTTTAAAAGGAAAAATCCTTAATGGACACCCAAAGAAACAAATCAAATACATATACATATTGATAACAAGTTTATAGGAAGTCATGATTACCTAGCTTGGAAATTTTTATTTTTAATTTTTCTTTTCGACTTGTTAATTGTTATTCTGCTTGAAAATTCAATGTACTTTTTAAAAAGAGAAATTATGTATTCATATTATCTTGGATCAAAACTCCACCTTGCTTTTAAAATTTTGTAAGTACTTCAATTTATTTTCATTCACAACAGCCCAACCATGCCAAACCACTCCAACACAAACATTGGCACAGCTGCCAACAGGATACTTTTTCCAGTGTACTTTTCTAGTCAGAAAATTTATTTAAAGATAAAACAATAACCTGATATTTCTTACCACTTCACTAATATTCTCAAGGAGTCGAAATGAAATACTGAAAGTTACTGATTCTAAATATAGAAAGTATCCATCACCATACCTGCTCATGTGCATATTTGAAATCCTCCAACTTTAGAGGACGAACGTCAGCACTGCTATACAATGCAGGTAAAGGCCTATTCTCAGCCAACGCCACATTCTTCTCCTGGAATATATACAACAGAATAATGAATAGAAGCATACCCTCCAAAAAAGTATACAAAAATGAAAATCAACAAAACACCTAACAGTGAAAGATTAAACAATTCTTCTCAACCAAAAATAGAACCTCTATGAAGTCTAACTAGCTACCATAGAGGTCTAAAGAGGTGAGTGGTGAAGATGCATAGTGATTAGGAGAATTAAGATGCATTTGCTAAATGAACTCTATATGAGAACAGGACAAACGAAATACGAGGACATAACGAATTGCGCTTAGATGCAATAAGACCATTATATCAGCCACAATATCTGCAATAATTAGAAATCACGACTTATAAGCCTGGAAAGAAAAAGGTTCTAAAAAAAAAATAGAACTGAAAATAGTGCATAATGCAATTTCACTACCTGCAGTACAAATCGTACAAGCAAGGATCTGGTCCTATGCCATTTGATCAACCAGGACCAAAATGGCTGAGATTTAAAACAAGACAGAAAATGGGGACCAGGGGGAAGGGGGGGGGGGGGGGGGGGGTGGTGTGGTGTACCATTTGATTGACTCATTGAAGTTGTGGTTGATCCGGCCAAAATGAAATAATATTTCACAACTTTGGTATCCAGTTGCCCACTCCACAGGGAAGCACAGGAATCTGGTCTTCTTAACCCACAAATAGGCTAAGGAGAGAAGCAGATCCTATTTAAGGGCTAGGCTAAGCTCAGAATAAATTTACAGTAGTTTCAGCCAGAAAAATCAAAATTGGCCAGTCAACAGAATACTTTGGTATGTCAACTTGAGTTTATTATGAACTCATTAAAGATAATGGAGGGTTCATATACTTTAAGAACACACAAAAACAGAAAGGTAACCATCAAAATAAAATAACAAATGCTGGTACTAAAAGTATCTAACCTTCTTTTCCTTCTCCAAAATTTCCCTAATGGGACAGTGAGCCGCAGTCACACACAGATTCTGCAACCAAGAATGTAATTCAGAGGAACCCAGAATGGGAAAAAGTTCGATTCAGTAGCAGGCAGAAAAGCAAATAACAAATAAAATATGTGTGTGTATATATATATATATATATCAACCTTTAGGTCACTCCCAGAGTAGCCATCAGTCATATTTGCAATTGCTTCCAATTCAATATCAGATGCCAGCTCTTCTTTGGCTAATATAACTCTTAGAATTTTTTCTCTGTTTGGGGCATCTGGCAAATTGACCATCAATCTGCACAAAATGATTGTATGTAGTATTCAACGAAAATTGCTTTAACTGGAAAAAGATGGGAACCAAGTGATGAAAGGCAGAATATGTTTACCTCCGGGGAAGCCTCCTAATAACAGCCTCATCAAGGTCAAAAGGCCTATTAGTAGCAGCAAGTACCAGTACACGCTCCTTATCCTTTGTACGCAGACCATCCCAATTTACCATAAACTCATTCTTCATTTTACGCATAGCCTCATGCTCTCCAGGATTTTCACGTCTTCCTAACATGCTATCAACCTGCACAAATAATTTGTGAAAAAAATTATTCCCCGAGAGAGAAAGAGAAGCAGTCCCAAGAGGTTTATGCCGATAAAACTATGGGGGTTTAGTGAAAGGCAGAAACACAACAAAAAATGTAATAAAATTAATTAACATAATTGTAAATGCCTTAAACAAACCTCATCAACAAAAACAACACTAGGAGCTATTTTACTAGCTAGTGAGAAAACTGCTTTGACATACTTTTCCCCTTCACCAAACCACTGCAAGCAATAGAGAGAATGTCATTAAAATTTAAAAGAAAGCTGAAAAAGTCATTAAAATTGAAAAGAAAGCTGAAAAGGAGATGGAGCTGATATTTGTGACTTGTGCATACCTTTGAAGTAATGCTTGACATTGATATATTGATAAAGTTTGCACCGGCCTCAGTTGCAACTGCCTTTGCAAGCATTGTTTTCCCAGTACCAGGAGGTCCAAAGAGCAATATACCCTTGCAAGGCTGTCAAATAAGTAGCAATATTTAGATGGTATACACAAGATATAAACCAAATGAAAATGGTCTCCACCAAAAAAGAAAAGATCTAACACGGACTTTAGAAGAGATCCAAAAGGTAAAGCAAACCACCTTAGTCAGCTGTCCTTTACAAAACAGGTCAGGCCTCTGAAGTGGAAGCATCACCAATTCCTTCAAGGTATCCTTTACATTTTCTAATGCCCCAATATCATCAAAAGAAACCCCAATATCGGTCGGTGGAATGACATCAGCAAGAAGTTTCTTCTCAAATTCATTCTCAGTGACCACATCCTGGAAACATTTGAACTTGAACTGAATATAAATTTCAAAAAATCAAAACTGTAGATTCATTCCCAAAGGAGGGAACCATGAACCTTTGACAGTACCCAAGAGGAAGATGTAAACTTTACCTTCAGTGATTTCTTCAAGCTCTTGTTTTCATTTTGAATGCTCTGCAGAATATTCTGACCGTACATAATGCTGCAATATAAACCATCATGAATGACATCAACACAGGACATAGAGAGGTGAACCATTTCTATATAATTTTTTATAAATTGTTAAAACAATGATAACAGTAATTGGAAAGAATTAAGGTTATACCTTTCAGCAGAGATCACAAGTTTAGCATCTTTGACTGATACTTCAGAGTGATTCATAAACTGGGAACTTAGAGCCCATCCTACTATTTTCTCCACACCTTTCATAATAACAATTAAAGGAAAGATGATGGCACCAGTTAATATTACAGAAAAGGTCACAGCATAAAAATCCAGGAGTAATCCAAGTTCACAAGACATACTTTCAGTAGTAAGGGCTTGATCTTTAACACACAGAGTTTCAAGGTCGGGACAATCCAAGCCAATTCTGTTCAGAACCTGAAACCATAAGATATTTTGTAAATATCCAAGAATAGCACCTCGTCAATGAGAAAAATATCATCTATAAATCCACATACAAACTAGTATATATATATATATATATATATAAAACAATCTGATTGAAATATTTATAAAAAATTAAAAATCCTGCACTGAGGATTTTCAATGCTGATGAGGTAATAGTCTATGGTTTAACAGGAGACTATGTAAGTAAGAAGGTACATCTGACCACCAGGGGCTTACCCATACTGAATTGATGCTTGTGTGTGTGTGTGTGAGAGAGAGAGAGAGAGAGAGAACTTGTCATACTATTCAACCTAAGATATTATTCATAAACGGATATCTAATTCCCACTTAAACCAAGTTATGGGATGAATATATATGTAGTTTACGCACTACAACTACAATAATGTCCATGATTCTACCCAGGCCTGGCAGAACTCACCATAACAACAATAACTAAATTCTTTCTAGGCAGAATGCTACAAGCACTTGGAACACAGAAATAGAACAGAAGATAGCCAAACAACACAATCAGGTGATACTCACTGAGCGAATGCTGACAATATTTGATTGAGCTTTCAAAGTTTCAATATCACGTTCCAACTGCTGCTTCCAGTCCGAAAGTAGAGCTTCATCCTATCAGGAACAATACAAATATAAGATGACTCAGACAAAAACAGCATTAATATTGCACTATAAATGAATTGTGGGTGCAATACCTGAGGCAGCTGTATTGTCACTTTGTTTGGGAAAAGCCGAGAAAGTTGCTTCATTGCTTTTGGGGTTTCTTTACTCCTATCATGCAGTCTACCAAAGTTATCCTGAACATGAAGCACTAGTCACATTATTTTGATCTTACAGGGAAGAGAAACCACCAACGACAATGCTTAAACAACTGCAATTGAAGAATCAGAGTAATGATAGCTCCAGATTCCCACTAACATGTAAGTTTCACAAATATATGCATGTCTATGTATGAGTGGGCAGCTATCACTGTTTGCATGTGTGTGCGCATGCGCACATGAGAGAGAAAGAGAGAGAGAGAGAGATTATGCATCAAACATATCGCAAATAGAACTTTATTATCAGAATAGCAAATAATAAACACAAAAACAAGGTTACCATCCCATAGACTAGTAACCAGCTATAGGTTGGTGAGTTGGTGGCTGGAGGAATTTTGCACCAAACCCTAGCTATCGGTTTTCTCACACAAGGGAGGGGACCCCGAGCTGAACCAATAGAAAATAATGGCAGAGTGATTATGTTGGCTGTTGGGGTAGATAGGTTAGTTTACATTTTCAACTAGAGCTACCATCCAAAATTATATATATATATATATATATATATATAAACTAAATCTACAAGCCTTGATCAAACTAAATCTACACAAATACCACATTACGATGCCTAGAAAACCCAAAAAAAAAAAACAATTTAGCATTTAGCAAGAGAAAAACTCCAGAAACAAGTTTGGGAGTAGGCACCACTACATTGGCCACAGGAAGCATCGGCACAGGAGGTAGATTCGTGAGAGGGTGGCTTAAGAAGAGGGGTGATGGCGGGGGCGACTAAAGAGAAGAGGGGCGAAATGGTATAAATGAATTTAGGCTGGAAGGGATTTTAAATTCCAGAGCAATCACGCTAGCTTTAAAAGATGAACTTTGACTACCACCGAGACACCCAAAATGCAGCTGAATGATTCAACTTAAAGATGATGAAGAGAACCTTGCCAAGATTCAAGGTCCTGAATAGTCATTGTCTACAAATGCCCATGCATTACCTCACCCAAAATGCAGCTGAATGATTCAACTTAAAGATGATGAAGAGAACCTTGCCAAGATTCAAGGTCCTGAATAGTCATTGTCTACAATTGCCCATGCATTACCTTAACTTAACAACACAAGCAGGGAAGGTGTACCTTTTATTTCTTACTTTCAGCAGGAGGAAATACTCTACTTAAACAAATTTCATGGAGCCAATTGTTCAGAAACCTTGGCTCACTTCTTTTTAAGGTTATATGAACCATTTATCTGAAAAGCATTTTTACATCTTAACAGAACTTCTCATTCTAAATCGTATGATTGAAATAATAATCAATGGAGTACAAAAAAGTGCAAAAACTAGGATAAGAAATGCTAGGTATTGCATAATACATGAAAACAATTTACAACAATATAAGAATTAGAAATATACAAATGCATTGCAAATAAATGAAAATGATAAAACAACAAACAACAATGACTTTGACTTAAAATATATCTTCTAGATATGAGAAGTTAGAAACATAAAAGTCATTAGCAAAAGACAACTTATACACCCAAACAATTACTTCAAAAGCGTGTTTGTGTGTATTGGTTCAGGGGACAGGAGGGGAAATACGGGCATAGGTTAGCATACCGGAAAGGCAAGATCAAGTAACGCTGTCTGGTTGCTTCCAAACTTCGTAAATAAAAGACCACCAGGATGAGACTGGAAACACAAAAATTCCAACACAAAAGTTAACTAAGCAACATACAGAACATAGATGATTAAATTGGTACCATAAAATTTCAAACAAGCTAACAGAAAAAAATAAATAACTACTTACCTTCTCCTTACGATTGTCCATCTGGGTATGGGAACCAATTATAACAACATTCTCCGGCAAATTTTCAAGCTTACCCTTTAAGACCGTATATGATTCTGAGCTACCCGCCATAGCCTTTTCTATGTCTTTCACAAACAATATTAATGGACTGGTTTTACTTTCTTTTGATGCAACCTACAAAAATGACACAATTTCAATATTGGTTCCCAGACAACAGCAACAATTTCTTGGAGCAGTAAAGACTGTCAAGTACCTCAAAGAGCTCATTAATAGCAAGCTTCTCTATATCATCACCACCAAAACTATCTAAGCGGTGTAAATTATTGGCTGCAGAGTAAAGCATCAATGAGTAAAACAAGATGATAGAAGCACAACAAATGAAAATCTGGTATATAAATTAAAGTGAGGACAATTGCAACAAAGGAATCACCAGAACAAAAGAAACCATGATCATCTTCACAAAGGCCACCAAGATTGTTGCCATCTGGAATTGATTTATCAAATCTAACCCCAATTTTTGAATTACCATTTTCTTCAAAAGCAAGGAGAACTCTACCACGACAACCAGTTGTTGGTCCCCTGCTCAACATGAAAAAGGAAGAAAATAAATTTTGACAATTCTAAGAGATACTCTCTTTCTTTTTCTTCTTTTTTGTAAAGAAATTCTAAAAGATAATTGAGCAAAGGGCACAATCCAGTGCAGCATCCATCCAACAAAATCCTTTCAAAAGCATATGATTATAGACACAAAGCACAACCTCAATTTCCTATGTCAATACTTACATGCAAATAAATGGTTCAACGGATTAATTCCAATTGGATATACTTGATAGCAGGTGATAATAAACTTATTGCCCCAAAAGGTTAAGCTGTCAGTAAAGGCCAAGGGTGTGCATTCAACCCACCACGTGACCCAACCCAATGCCTCAAAATGGGATTGTATATTTTTTTTAAAGCTTGGGTTGGGTTGATTGGCTAAATTTTCTTCTTCTTCTTTTTTTTTTTTTTTTTGATAACCGAGACCTGCCCACAACACATGCCCTTTGGAATCATGGTGGCCAGAGCAAACTCGGGATGTGGGTCCCCCCCCACCCCCCCTTAAGCTTGCACATCAGGTAATTGCAACTCAGATGCAACAGTTAGGGGATCAAACCTGTCTGGGTTTACAGCTTAGGCTCTCACCTTTGGTTGGCTAAATTTTCAACAAAATAAACCAACCCACGCTAATAATAGTTTACAAAATATATTTATTTTAAATTTGTTAGTTTTATTTATTTTAGTATTTTGATAGTTTTAACAAAGTTGGAATATTAAGCCTAATTGAGTAACTTCATTAAAGCCCATTTTTTAAATTAGGCCTAATAAAATGGCTCCAACCCAACGACCCAACCCAACCAATCTGTACAAGTTGGTTATTAGAGCTATCTTGGGTTGTGTTGGAAATTCCTCAAATGATTTAGTATAAAAAATTGTGAATTTAATCATTTAACCATTATTCTAGCACTACCCCTCAGGTGGTCTCAACTCCCTCTTAATTAGTGAGGCCCAAGCAGGGGACTTATAATCTTTTAAAAAAAAATGGAAGATAGTAGAGATAGGTTTCGAACTAGAGACCACCTACTCTAATACCATGATAAATTCAGCAACAGTAAATTTAAGCATGCAATCTTATTATAATGGCACAGTAAAACAATACCTTAGAGGACAACTTGGTAGTGGTGCCACTCCAGAAGGTACAGTAGCGACAAATTTTACTCTATCACCTGTAAATTTTTTACATATTGCAGCTTCAGATTATGAACATTGTGAATAAATAAATGATGAGTAAATCATGCATAAACATACTAATCAAGCACTTGGATAATCAACATTGCTGGTAAAAGCACACTTATGCGCAAAGCTCGGCACTTTTTGATTCTAAAGCACGGAGCATTTGCAAAAGTACGCATTAAGAACCTTTTTATTTTTAAATTATAAAAATAAAAATAAAAACACAAACGTGAAATAAACCCTAGATGTCTCCATCGGAAACCAGGAGCTGCCGAAGAGCTACAAGGGCCTTGGCAAACTGAATGTGAAATGTAGCAGTCAAATCTTAATGTTGTTGATATACACCATTAATTTGTTACACAAAAGTCAAGTTCACGGTATGATATATATACCTAAGCCCACCGTCCACCCCTTTACAAATTTGAGGAGATGTAAAACTCCATTCAGGACCATACCCCATAAGACACTCCTCACCAAAAGGATACTGGGCCAAGACAAACATACCCTTTTGTAGGTGACGCGGTTCATCCTTTTTTTTTTTATGACCAGAAACCTCACCAAGGCAAGGCCCTTTGGACCCACCCCTGGAGAGTACACCACGGATACACTACCCAAAGAAATCAATGATAGCAATGTGTTGTAGAGCAAAATAATAGAACTCGATGAAGAAGAAAGATTCAACATGAGATCAAGAATGAGGTCATTAGGGAGGGCAACAGGCTCAAATTCCAATTCACAACATACCCCTCATGAGGGAGAGACTACTAATTTTAATGAAGTAGATGAGGAAGATGATAAGGGTTACAAATCTTGTGATGACAATGATGATGATCCTATACTTAATGAGGATGATGATTATATACTTTAAGATTGTTGCATTTCTTTTGATAGGCATAGAAATCATTACTTGACATTCTAGTTATCACTTAATAATTATATCTTTGTCCATTAATAGTTATTTCCAAATTGATTACATTGTTTTCTTTAAAAAAACAAATCAAATGTGCGCTTCATTTCAATCAAGCATGCACCACTTGTGCTTTGCACCAAGTCTTCAGGAGGACTTGGCGCTTAAGTGCACCCCGCACTCTTACCAAGACTGATAATCAACCATCCATGTAATAATTACAGAAACTAGGGAAGCAATAGCATACCTGCTTTGAGTGTAGCGCTTTTTGATGATGCAGTTGATGCCTCCTGCTTTGGCATAGCCTGAGAGCTTAACGCGGATCCACCTGTAATATCAGCCTCAACACTAGAAGCCGGTTTCTTATGCTGTAAGCCAGCAGCCTGTGCAGCTCGTTTAACAAAAGCCGATGCTCGTTCTGGCCTTGAAGCTGAAGCTTCCTTCACAGAATCAGAATCTTTGGGTGTTGGTCCCTAAAATTATTTTCAAGCACACAAGACAAATGTAAGATGCCAGCTAAATTACAGGCTCTGCAGTTACTTAGAGCTTGTGTTGATAAAATAAAGAAGCAGCTGTTATTCGAAGAAGTTTGTAAAAAGGACAGTAATATAATTCCTAGAAAACAATGTAGATAAATTTTTTTACTTTGAAAGTGTAAATGATACAGACATCAAAGAAGCTTACACCAGGCAACAGAAGAGAATCAACAATTAGCAGTCTAGCACCAAAGTGTTTGGCAAGTGCCTTTGCCAAAGTTTCCTGATATATCTCTGAACCTAAAAAAAATCCATTGGAATATGATGTCTCATTAGGGATTAAGGGGAAAATGCAAAACACACAAAAATACATAGCTCGTCAACATAGAAAAGCAGAACTACCTGCAGGACCGGATAATAATATACGCGGGGACACAGTAGGTAGGTCCGAGGCATACTTTGTGAATTTGTTACACTTCAAATGAACATATGTTGAAACAATCAAAACATCCTTTGTTGTATCACTGCAACAATGCACAATGTACAAATAGCATAAATTTCCAGTGGCCAGCAGAATATGTAACAAGTACAGCCATAAAGACAATATATCTAGATACAACAAGGAAATAAAGGGGAAAGAGTTATAAAAATAAATAAAAGGTATTTTTGAGTAGTTCCCTAAATATGGAAAGCCAACACAAGGTCAAAAGAATTCATTTGCAACAGAATATGTAACAAGTACAGCTATACAGACAGTATATGCCTAGATCCAACAAGCAAATACAGAAAAAAGAGACCCTTTCTTCCTGTGTATTTCATACACATGCAACTCATGGTAAAAAGAAAGCATATACAGTCAATTTTTTGTACCTTAAGTAATATGGGAAACTTTCAAAAGAGACTTCAATGTTGTCGGGATTGAGAATTCCTTGTTGTAAATTATCCTTATATGCTTGCCTTCTAGTTGATACTGAAATTGGAGGATCAAAATCCTTGAGTTCTCTAATTTCCCTGTGCCCATCAAGCATTTTAGTGATACTGCCACTTAAGTCAAAGTCTGAAGATGAACCAGCAAGCATTCGCAAGAGTGGCCTTAATTCATAATTTGACGCAGGGACCTTTCCAATGTCTGCATCCATACAAGGATCTAATCCAAGGCTACCAAGATTGGGGTGGTCATTGGCAGCATCAGGAGAAGGAACAACGGTTTTCTCTCTTGAAGAAACACCAGCAAGATCATTATCGGCACTATCCTTCATGTCAATTTCTGGAGTATGATCATCTGACCCTCCACAGCCAGAAGGTAGAATAGACATTTCAGTATTCTGGTCCACATCCTCACTAGTTTTACCGGGTGCCTGAAGTATGGTCAAGTCTTTTGGCATATTAGACAAAGATGCTAATATTGATGCTCCAGCAACAGCTGAAGGGTCCCCAGATCTTGCCTCAATATGTATCCCCTTTATTGGAGCACTCTGAGCTTCTAATATGCTCACAGAAGGTATGCCAGGAGCAGTTAAATTATCATTGGTGAGTTGCTGAAAGATCTGATTTCATGTTAAGGAATATATTTATAGAACATCCATAAGGGGAAGTAAAAAAATTACAATCACAGTAAAAAGTATAAAACAGCTGCAACAAAAAGACATGAGGATTTGTTTTCCTTTTGAATGATGAGGTATTTAAAAATAAAAGGCCACCAGCCACCCTTCAAAATACTGAATTGGCTATACTGAAGAAATAAAGAGGAAAAAAGGATACATAAGCATGCTTTCCAGAAGAAGTGAAGACCACCTCATCGCCTCCGCTTAGAATTACACTAGAATTTTTTCTATAGTACTTCCCGTTTACTTGGACAGCACCTTTACCCCCTGTGGTTTCCAGTAATGTAACAGATGAACCTTCACGCTATCCAGAATTAAAATAAACACCAAAAGAAAAATGTCAGTACAATCACAAGCCACCTGAGAATGAATAATAAGCAATGTCATTGCACCATGTTATTTACATATTGAAAATGTCTCTTTTTTAGTTGCAAAAGGATACTGCAGAGAGCTATACCTCTATGTGCCTCAATTTACACAATGTATTGCTAATGGATGGATCTTTAAGCCATAAATTGCATTGACGGCCTTGACCAACAGAGAAAGTAGTACCATACATTGACAGGTGAGGATTCTGGAAAAACATAAGGAACAAACAACAGATTAGCAGACCAAGGTAAGGACTCTAACTCTGTTCCTAGAAGAGGCAGATGAACAGAATCCATGTTTCATCAACAATCCCTAATATAGTCAGCCAAGACCCTAGTCCTACGTTTGGATTGGGGGAGAGGAGAGGGGAAGGATTAGTAAAAAATATACTAATTTTAGTAGATTTAAGGGGGGAAATCAACAAAAGATAAGAAGTGATTCAAGATGGAAATATTAAAAAGAAACTTATCACAAACCTTCTTAGAAAAATATATAAAACAAAAACCAATAGTAAGGAATCACAATTGATAATAATAATTGATTTAAAAACAAACAAACAACCACAGGTGCGGAGACAAGTTTCTTTTTTTATTGGCATGTTAAGGTCTCACTACAAAACACCTAAAGCCTCTTATGACAAGCTTCAAGCAACTTTCCCATAAATTCTTCATGCTGAAACATGACTCAAAATCAAGTCTCAAGCAAACACAGGAATCCTCAACCTGCATCAGCCAAACACTCTAATTATGAGAAAAGAGTAGGTCCAAACTCACGTAAAGGAAGTTGTTTTTCCAAGACACTTACCATTACTCACTCTTCTAAGCTAGCGACATTGCATCCACTCCACCTTCAAGAATATACCAAGCCAACCCACCCCTTCCCCCCTATCTCTTCCATCCATCAAAATCTAATAACTAGTAGTATATAAATCTATCAAATAACAAGATGTAGTAATAAACTATTAAATGCCAAAAGAAAAAAAAAAGACTTAGATCTAACATCACATAAGAACAAATACACTTTCACAGAATTCTAATCTTCTGTTCATCTAATACTTACAAGCCCCAAAATACACTCCCCTGATAAGGAACATAAATGTATCAAATTCCAAATGGAGGTACTTGATCAATGCCCTCTTTTCCCTCCATCAGTCCAATAAACTTGCACTGACAAATCAACCTTAAGTACCCAAAAAGCTACTCACGGATAGTAAGCAGACCTAACCGATTTAATACATGCAAGCCCAATAAGGGAGTCAATGCTCACGAAGCTCCCAATAAAAGAATTACCAAGCCACAGATAAAACAATTCAATCAAACCACAACTCTTTGCTCAACTGCCTAGAAAACGAATGACAATACAAACAAACCAAATTGTTTATCATAATTAGCAATGCTTAAGTGACAAACAAGCACAAAAACATAAAAAAAGGCAACTCTTTTTCTCTTCTAAACAACTAAACATAGCAACAATCTAATTCTAATCACAACACCAAGATTTCAGAACCGAATTAAACATAAAACCCACCTGAGAACACTGGGAAAGAAGCTTTCCCCAAGCGACTTTCTGGCTGGATTTTGTCAGCTTGGTAAGGCGCTTCTTTGCCCGAAGAGCCTCCACCCCGGCCGCTTTAGATTTCTCTGCGTCCACAGCAGCTCCACCTGAAATTAGAAAAAAAAGGCACAATCAAACCCGAAACCCCAAAAACAAAACAAAAAAAATCAAAATTCAACAAAAACCCAGATTCCAAAACCACATGCAAAAGCCAAAAGCTTGAAAATTTATTCACCTAGAGACAGCGGAGACACCAAGACCTCGCCATCCCCGCCGAAATCCACACATTTATCTGAATCGCATGCGTCAACGGGCTTAGGAGAACCAGTGCTCAACGGATCAGGGGATTGCAGCTCCAAGTCTTGAGGTCCAGACCCGGATTCCTTACCCGGACCCGAGTTCTCAACCGGTGGAGAGCTCCGAACATCGTTGGTCGAAGAAGACGCCTCAGAAGCCTAAAATTTTTCAAAAGAATAAAATATTTCCCCACCAAAAATTAAATTCAAAAACAAAAACCTTAAAAATCCCAAACCCAGATGCAAATCTTGACCAAAAAACGCATGCACGTAACAAAATCCAAACTTGCAAAAAACCCAGATTAGAAATCTTTCATCAGACCCACATGCACAAAGTCAAAAAATTTTACCCTAAAAAAAAAAAATCAAAAAAGATTGTACCTTGGATCGTTTTGGGTTAGGTGGAGGAGGAGATGAGAGGCCACGTTTGGAAGCAGAGGAGCTACGCCTTGTTTCAACCATGGTGTTTGTTGGGTTGTAGTTGGCGTTCTTGGTCTCTGATCCAAACAGGGTCTTAAGCCGGAGAGAATCACAAACACACAGAGAGAGAGAGAGAGAGAGAAGGTGTAAATGATTGCGGAAGATCAGTTAAAGAGAGAGAGAGAGAGAGAGAGAGGTGCCTTCTGTAAAAGTTTGTTTGGTTTTTATAAATTTTTCTCTCTTTTTTTTTTTTTTTCTTTTTTTCTATTGATGAGAAGAGAAAGGAGGAAGTTATGAAGCGGTGGGAAGTAGGAAAAGGATTGTTTGGTTTGGAGTGAAAAATAAATAAATTTTAAAAAAAATTGAGGATTTTTTTTAAATATATGTGGGGCTGTGAGAGAAAAGCAAATAAGAGAAACAGAGACCGTTGTGTGTGTATGTATGTGATTATTATTATTAGAGGGTTTTTTTTTTTTTTTTGCCTTTTATGTTGAGTGTGGTGGTCACAGATTTCAATTTATAGTAACCTATAAAATTTGGGCCTAGTGGGAATATGTCACGTGGAAAGCTTTTTACATTAGATTTGGTTATGAGATAAATTTGAAGGTGATTTTATTTGGAAAAATTTATGCATTCAAATATCATAATAAGAGGTAGGTTTCAGTTAACTCAATTAGTAAAATTTATGATGGTTGAATTAGAGATCTGGGATTCAATTTTTGCCTACATTAAAAACCGACTAGTGTCATAGTCTGATGATAAAAATTCATCATCAGGACTAAAAAAAAAGAGTCAAAAGTACAGTGAAACACTAAAATTAACCTTCATAAATTTACCTATTCTTATACCTTAAATCAAAATAAATTATAAAATAAAACGAAAAAAAAATTATTGCTAAAAATTCACACTTTGTTGTCTTATTTTGTGTGTTATTCCTCTACATTGAAAAGTTTCATAACAAAGAAACTTATTAGTAAAAATTTTAAAACAATTATAGTAGTAGTGTAATTTGAAGGGAAAAATTTTAGGCATAATTCTTTAGATGTTGTATTTAGATTTCCCCAATAAAAATTAACTATGTTGTTGCATTCGTAAGTAAATGACATGGTTAGATATATTTGTTAGTGAAAAATATAATATTGTTCATATTGGATAAAGTCATGTGCATAAATTCAATATATATTGGTCGTTTAGTTCAAGGTAATTTTTAGGATTCCCAAGAGTTCTCTTATGATTTTTGAGTTTTCAAGTTTTTATATTTTGTGTTACAAGTAGCCCATGGAATCTATGTACCTATAAGCATGGGTTGTCAAAATCTCTATCTTGGATTTGAAAATCCTAAGATCCAATGATTCTTCCTTGTAAAAACGATTCAAATTGGTGTAGAATCTTTCATGGGGTAGGATCTACATGGGATCACGATAATGGATGATAAAATGTAAGATCTTACGACCTTACTCTATAGAATCCTTACAATCCTACCTTGTGAATTAATTTGGATCAATGTAGGATCATTCATATGGCATACAAGTAACCAAATTGACATTCATTACACTTATTATAATTAGTTGTAATTATGTATATCTATGGTGAGATTAGGATTATCCAACCCTATTGATTAAGCTGTATTGGGTTTTGAAGGGCTTGACATTTTTTGTTATCGTAATATAATTGAAAATTTTGCAAAATCTTTGGAACTTTATGTATTACAAAAAGTAGAATATTATAATTCTCGATTTGATCTATGAAATCCTCTCATTTATCTCACGTAGAATCTAGATTCTAAGTATTTTGCTTTCAAGTGTAAAAATTCACACTTGAACCTCGCTATATAATGAATATACATTTATGTCTAAAAAGGTGGGTCCAAATTCCAATGTTTGGGAAATTTATATTTTCTTATAAGTGATTATTATTTTAGGTAAGACTTTGGGATAGTACTTAGGTGCTGTTTCTTATATTCATCTTTTATGAATTTGGCATGTAGATTTTTTCACATGGGATGAAAGTGTATTTTTTAATTAAGTAGTCACATGGTTAAATCTTAAAAGATGAACCAAATGAACAATACCTAAGGTATTGTACCTAATTGTTGTCCTATTATTTTTATACCACCAGCTTAATACCATGCCAAACTAAAAACATAAATTTCAAACCTGCTACAAAGTCACTCACATAGCATTTGCAATCCAATTGAGCCCACCATAACACAAAAACACATGGATAATGTGAAAAAATCAATGAAACTTTAAGTGTCTAGAGATTTTTCCAATAAAATTTTATAATCAAATGCTTATTCTATGTATAAAACATTTTTCTTTTATTTCAATATATCTTCTTTATACCTGTCTTTAATTATTATTTCTAACTTTGATTTTTTTTCAAAATCTTTGTCTTAAATGGTTTAGTATGTGGTCTTGCAAACTTTTTTTTTTGGTAATGCATTTTAAATTTTTTTTTCCGATAATGTGTCTAGGATTTATAATGATATAATCACAACTTTTATTCAAATATACTCTCAATAAATTTGTAAAATAATTG
Organism: Quercus aquifolioides; assembly: GCA_019022515.1. Classification (NCBI taxonomy): domain Eukaryota; kingdom Viridiplantae; phylum Streptophyta; class Magnoliopsida; order Fagales; family Fagaceae; genus Quercus; species Quercus aquifolioides. The sequence continues at coordinate 32,766,164 of CM032336.1, forward strand.
TTTTGTATATTATTCAAATGGCTTACAAATCATTTAGCACATAACACGTGATTTGAGAATATACATATTTGTACACACAATTATATAGTTTTGTTTTGCATCTACAAAAAAAGTGAAGAAAGAAATAAAAATAAAAGTATTGTTCAAATCATTTTATAAATAAATGATGATGACCTTCTCTATTGATTTTACACAATACACAAAATGAGCTAATGAAAAAAAAAATCATCCAAAGATACACTAAAAAATAAAAAATTAATTTACAATACATGATGTTTAAAAAATGAAATAAGTCAAATAACTACTATGGTTTTGCATGTGTTATTCAAAATTGGTATACCACTATGTTAGGAAATTTGACTTGATTCATTGTTCATATATATATATATATATATATATATATATGTGCACATTATTTATTTATTTAAAGAAGCCACATAAAATTGATGGGTAGCATGTTTAACATTTCATTTATAAATCCAGGGATATTATGAAAATAATAACAAATTATTTGGGATTCTTAGGAACAAACCAAACACGAGAACATCTCACATTCTCGATAATTATTAAACTTCTTATCAAACTAAATATGGGCATGGTTACATTCCCAAGTATTTTTGTTTTGATATCGTATGAATGCAATGTAATATATATCTATATACACACTTTTTTTTTTTGGTAAATGAAAAAATGGGGGTAGCTAGGCTACGCAAGTCCCCAAGGCAGGGCACACAGGTGTGGAAGACCACCAACAATCGGCTATGGAGGTGATTCAAACCCAAGTCTGACAAGTAAAGCCAAAAACTCCTTATCACTAAACCAACCAGTGTGTTGGCATATTTATACACACACACACACATGTATGTATTTTAAAGTGGAATCAATTATATATTAAATTCAACATTATCATAGGTATGTGAAAAACGTGAAAAAACTCTTAATAAATAAATTATGGAAAATGCTAACTGTAGGGACTCAAATTGGATTAGACCCAGAATAGGGATGGGTTTCTAGCCCAACAAGCCCAAACAATAAATTTTTAGAGAATGGGTGAAAGAACTAGTTCTATTTGGTAGAAAAGGTCATGGTTATTGTGCAGCAAAAGACGTTTCAAGCTAACTGTATGATAAAAACTCTCATCGGCTAGGTTTCAGGGGGTATCTTTTTGGGTTCTATCGTTTTTCTCTTTCGTTTTTCAAAAGTCCTCCCTAACGCTACCCACTTTCTTATTATATACTGCGTTCCTTACCCCATTTTCACCGTACACGTGTAGGTTTTATTCTGAGAACTCCTTTCTGTCCCATCCAGCACCTCTCGAAACCTTCGCTCAGTAGTCATAAGGCTGCTTGGTTACTATTCAGGTATCACCTCCACATTAATGCGACCAGAGAGTTAGCTGGGAAGCATTTAATGTGGAGGTAGCATCTTTAGAAGATATTTGTTATCTTTCCCGGTTCCTCCCTTGTTCTATATTCACTTTCCAGTTCGTATACAACTTTGTGGAGTACCTTGAGTACTAAGATAGCTACATCCATTTCGGACCATGGTATCCGAGGTGCGTCTTATCCTCGAACGCGTTTTGGGCCACTATATATGACTTCCATCCCTTTCTCTTATATTAGTCCCACAATATTTTTCTTTAACTATCCTCGGACTGGGCTGTTGGGCCACAAGCCCATTCCCTGTGATTTCTACATCATCCTTTTGGATAACCAGCCCCACACTAACGATGGGCATTAGTTAACAATCTATTTTAGGAAAGTTTTAACATCACTTTTATGAAAAATGAAAAAAGCTATCAAAACATTAATTGTTTTTTTTTCCCCCATAAAAACTTTCTTTAACTAGATTGTTAACTAGTACCTTAAGGGTACCAGTTAGCGTAACCTATAAATAATAGAGATAATAAAACACAAACTCTCTTATTATGTCATGTTCTTTATAATTAAAAAAAAATTATATCGGCCATTTTCTCCATATATTTTTTTTCTCTTCTTATTCAAAATTTTAATTCCATATTTGTTTACATTCAGGACAAGTAATAGTTTCAAAACCAGTTAAAGTACCAATACCTATTGTAGGGACCGGGTTTAAGCACTTCTACAGTTAGGAGAGTGGACTCAAGCCCAGCTAGCCCAGTACAATGAATTTATAGAGAGCGGGTTCAAGAACTAGGCCCTAGCAAGCGGACAACGTCCAGTATAGCTTTCACCATCGTCGGAGGTGGGCGGACCAAGATTATACTCCAAAGTCTGTCCTCGGCACCGGTCCGAGGAGCTTGATGATGGTCTTTCTCCCGGGGATTCGTCCACCCCTTCTGATCTGTTTCTTTCTCTTATATATAGTCCTTTTTTCCCAACCTTTTTCTTCCACTTGTTGATCATCCATGCCTCTTCTTTCTGACCGCCCGTCCCATCAGCCACTCTACCAGCACTCCTGTGAGTTGCAGCAACCAAGGCAGCCCTGTCAAGGGGTCACATCTCCGTTAATGCGGCCAGGGGGTTAGGTGAGCGCATTTAGTGTGGAAGTGACAACTTATCCTGGACTTATTTCTCCACCATGCTGCTATGGCTGATGTGCTGGTCTCGGCTGGCCGAGGACATGGTCGTCCTCGGCAGGGTTCCTGGCAACTTGGGCTATCTACGTTCCTCCTCGGACGTTTCTTGATTCTCGGCATGGGCCTTGGGCCGGATACAAGGTGGACCGGGGTTGCTAATTTCTTAGGCCCCACAATAGACCCTCAAAATCCTACTGTCCGTGTCCTCGGACGGGGAGGAGGATTTTGATATCCTCGGGCCTTCGTCATGGCTTGCCCAACCTTGGCCTACGTCAGTGCTGGAGTCTTTTCGCTTGCCCAGTGCACGTTTCTAGCGCCTCGATATATGGTGCGCACCCGCATTAAATTCTGGCGGCTTCATACTCCCCACATTCAACGGTGTGATGGTAATCAGTTGGTGGAGATTTCCTGCCTTTATGGGCAGGAAACTCCGCCTGGTTATCCTTAATTGAGGATATAAATACTTGTTTGAACCAATTTGCCTCCTTATTTGTGCACTCAGGAACTCTGGCGCACATACTCTGAATCTGGTCAAACCTCCGCCCCAATCAGCGCTCTTTTCCAGCATAAAAAGCCTGTCCGATGAGCTTTTCCTCATTTCTGTAAGTTTTATTCTCTCTGTAGCACAAATTTTTCTCTGATTCCTTTCTTTCCTTCGCTCTTTCTCGAGTCTTTTAGTCGTTGTTAGGGATTGGTAGATTTAAGAAGTTAGTTGAGTCTGAAGAGATGATGGAGAAGTTCATCGCTGATTATGGGATACCCAGCAATGTGGGCTTGAGGTATTGCGAGGAAGGGGATTGGTATATTAGGAGGAAAGAGGGCGAAGTTGTAATTCCCATAGTCGCCTTTTTAGAAGGAGGCATGAGAATCCCTATGGGGCCGGTGACGAGCAGCTACCTCAGGCATTTTCGGTTAACTCCCACCCAGTGCGCCGTTAATATGTTTAGGATACTAGGGTGCGTAGATGCCTTGAATAAGAAGATGGGGTTGAGGTTAACCCACCATGATGTAAACTGGTGCTATAACCTCCAACACCTGAAGGGTAAGACGTACTATATGAAGACGAGGGACGATAGGGTTCGGCTTATCCAGTGCCTCCCCGATTCTAGTAAGGGGTTGAATCATGATTTTCTCATTGTGTCAGGGGAATGGCACGACGGTCTCCATTGCCTGATAGTAGAAGAGCCAGGTAGGGTACTTAGAGTGGGAAAGGGTCTAGCCTCTTTTCTTTTTTCTTTGTTGTAAATCTGCTTTGTTCGGTTGATGACAGAAGTTTGTTTTTCTTTCTGCAGATCTGCACGCCTTCGCGCGCCATTTTAACCTGGTCAACAAGGAGGACTTGGAAGCCATTCTCAGGGCGGAGATCTTTCTGAACGAGGCCGATAACCAAGTTAGAGCCGCCCACAAGATCCTCGGGTACGATTCGACCCAAAAGTCGTTCCTGGCCCCGAAGCACGTGATCAGGGCTCGTGATCCTCAGCTTAGGCAAATCACTGTGGTGGAGCATGGGTTTTCGTTCTCTGAGGGATCCTCCATTCCAGAGGGCGTCCCGTTGGCAGGTTCTTCCTCGTCCCATCAAGCAGCGGAGGCTGAGGGAGAGAGTTTGGCAAAGGAGGGAGAAGTAGTCGATCTGGGCTCGTCCGAGGACGAATTTGGTGCATTCGACCAAGCCTATCTGTCCGAGGATCCCTCTGGTGACTTGGGGGACCCCAACTGTCTGAAGCCGATCTTCTGTCTCCAAGGGTTGGTGCTCAGGCCGAAATGGGTTCCAAGAGACAACCCTATACCAGCCTTCTTGACTTGCTTGAGGGCAAGACGGGGAAGGGCGCGCCGAGGGAGTCACAACCCAAGCTTCCTTCGTCCACACCCAAGCTTCCTCCTCCCATACCTAAGCCTTTGCCTGCGCAGACCAGGTCGTCCACCATTCCGCCAATCTTGGACCCTTGGCTTGAGTCCTCCGATCCGAAGAGGAAGAGATCTTCCAAGGGCTTGAGTCCGAGAACCATGCAAGGCCTTGGTTCAGTCTAACGCTTATATTCTTCTGTAAGTAGCTAGTTTCCCCATAGGTTTGAGTCTGTGGACCATGCAAGACCTTGGTTCAGTCTAGTACCCAGGTACTCTTTGCAGTGGTTAGTTTTTCCATAGGCTCGAGTCCGAGGACCATGCAAGGCCTTGGTTCAGTCTAACGCTTATATTCTTCTGTAAGTAGCTAGTTTCCCCATAGGTTTGAGTCTGTGGACCATGCAAGACCTTGGGTCAGTCTAGTACCCAGGTACTCCTTGCAATGGTTAGTTTTCCCATAGGCTCGAGTCCGAGGACCATGCAAGGCGTTGGTTCAGTCTAACGCTTATATTCTTCTGTAAGTAGCTAGTTTCCCTATAGGCTTGAGTCCGTGGACCATGCAAGACCTTGGTTCAGTCTAGTACCCAGGTACTCCTTGCAGTGGTTAGTTTTCCTATAGGCTTGAGTCCGAGGACCATGCAAGGCCTTGGTTTAGTCTAACGCTTATATTCTTCTGTAAGTAGCTAGTTTCCCCATAGGCTTGAGTTCGTGGACCATGCAAGACCTTGGTTCAATCTAGTACCCAGGTACTCCTTGTAGTGGTTAGTTTTCCCATAGGCTTGAGTCCGAGGACCATGCAAGGCCTTGGTTCAGTCTAACGCTTATATTCTTTTGTAAGTAGCTAGTTTCCCCATAGGCTTGAGTCCGTGGACCATGCAAGACCTTGGTTCAGTCTAGTACCCAGGTACTCCTTGCAGTGGTTAGTTTTCCCATAGGCCTGAGTCCGAGGACCATGCAAGGCCTTGGTTCAGTCTAACGCTTATATTCTTCTGTAAGTAGCTAGTTTCTCCATAGGCTTGAGTCCGTGGACCATGCAAGACCTTAGTTCAGTCTAGTACCCAGGTGTTCTTCTATAAGTAACTAGTTTCGTCGAAAGTTTGAGTCTGAGGACCACGGAAGACCTTGGCTCAGTCTAGTACCCAGGTGTTCCTCTGTAAGTAACTAGTTTCATCGAAGGTTTGAGTCCGAGGACCACGGAAGACCTTGGCTCAGTTTAATACCCAGGTGTTCTTCTGTAAGTAACTAGTTTCGCCGAAAGTTTGAGTTCGAGGACCACGGAAGACCTTGGCTCAGTCTAGTACCCAGGTGTTCCTCTGCTTGGAGTGAAGGGATTTGTCCTTAGCGTTGGGAGGTTTGCTTTTAGATTGATGGCAGCCTCAGCCTTGCTTCACCGAAAATGGGCTATTTATCAGACTGGACCCTTGACCCCGCGCTGCCCTAGACAGGGGTGGCTCAGATTTCTATCCTCACGCGTGGCAGCAACCTCTCCTTCGCTCCAATTTTCTGCCCTCTTGGATTACGAGGCATCTCCTGACTGTTCGCGTTCCGCGCTTGACGCTTCGGTGTGCGAGGCGCGCCCTCATTAATATCCTCGTGGATTAATGCAGATCCAGCGATTGTAGGCTTCTTTGGAATTCGGTCAGGATTAATGTCGCTGATAGTTCTTCTTTCGAATTTTGGGTGGACCAATTCCCACCAACCTTCGCCCTCTATATAAGGCTTTCTGGGAGAATCGTCATTCCACACTTCACGAATCTTCCAGTCACATAGGAAACATGACTCTCCAACCCTTTAATCTCTTTCAATAACCTTGCCAGGATTGTGATCAGAGCTTGGCGGAATGGGACGACTCTGGGTGAGGGCGGAGGCAAGCAAGCTAAGGGTCCTCCTCCCTCGGTTGAGAGCCGCTGCGGTTGTAATCCGCGTCAGACTTCCAACGCGGCAAGGGTTGGGCGTCGTCCTGGTGGTTTCATGCCTGGTGATTAGGAGGGAGGTCCATGAAGTACATAACTCTTTTCTCCGGTGCGCGTCCATGCCAACCCTTCAAGCTGGTGGTGACTCGCTCCCAGCTTACCTGCCGAGGGAGGCTCGCAAGATTACGTCATGTTTGGTGCCCGGGTGTTGCCGCCTCCAATATTCAATCATCGTGAGGCTGGGGGAGCATCAAGAGAACATCATGGGGTAGGGCCATCGGGCGCTTTTGCATCTGCTCCTCTCTTTTCGCCGGTACCATCCATACCGGCCCGGGGGTTGTTGGTAGCCTTGAAGCAAGCCTGCCTCAGCCCATTTTCTTTTAGGGTTAGCTCTTGAATAAGTCCATCTGGGCCTCTGTTTGTATAGTTAGCTTTAAAACAAGCATGTCTGAGCCTTTGTTTGTATTATGTACCTATTTTTGTTTAATAAAATGCTGCACTGTTTATTCTCTTTTCATTTTCTTTGAATCTTCTACTTTTCTGCAATGACTTTTTCTTGTGCAAACGCGTCGTTGTTAACCTTCCGCAAATTAGCCATCTAGGAACGACTGTCCGTTACGCTTGCTAGTGCACAAGTTCTTCCCACAGACAGCGCCAATTGTAGGGACCGGGTTTGAGCACTTCTACAGTTAGGAGAGTGAACTCAAGCCCAGCTAGCCCAGTACAATGAATTTATAGAGAGCAGGTTCAAGAACTAGGCCCTAACAAGCGGACAACGTCCAGTATAGCTTTCGCCATCGTTGGAGGTGGGCGGACCAAGATTATACTCCAAAGTCTGTCCTCGGCACCGGTCCGAGGAGCTTGATGATGGTCTTTCTCCCGGGGATTCGTCCCCCCCTTCTGATCTGTTTCTTTCTCTTATATATAGTCATTTTTTCCCAACCTCTTTCTTCCACTTGTTGATCATCCATGCCTCTTCCTTTTGACCGCCCGTCCCATCAGCCACTCTACTAGCACTCCTGTGAGTTGCAGCAACCAAGGCAGCCCTGTCAAGGGGTCACATCTCCATTAATGCGGCTAGGGGTTTAGGTGAGCGCATTTAGTGTGGAGGTGACAGCTTATTCTGGACTTATTCCTCCACCATGCTGTTATGGCTGATGTGCTGGTCTTGGCCGGCCGAGGACATGGTCGTCCTCGGCAGGGTTCCTGGCAACTTGGGCTATTTATGTTCCTCCTCGGACGTTTCTTGATCCTTGACATGGGCCTTGGGCCGGATACAAGGTGGACCGGGGTTGCCAATTTCTTAGGCCCCACACCTATAATTAAACAGCAGGGCGGGTAAGTGGGAAAGTAAAAACACATACCCTTTCAAAAAAAAAAAAAAAAAAAATGGTAAAAACACATACAGACAAAGGTTGAACGTTCTAGGATTGAAATTAGGATGTGATATTGCTAAGGCCATATATAATAAGATATTAAGGATTTGTTTGTTTCACAAAGGGGTGGTGTTGTGTTGTGATGTTTTGGAAAATACATTTTGCCTGTTGACCCGTATTGTGTTTGATGAATTTGGGGAATGTAGGTGAGTATCATAAGAGTACAATTATTAATTTATTTGTTTCCAACGTTGGCACTTGGCATTGGTTGGGTTCATGAATAGTCCAGTTGAGTAGCTGCTCGATATTTATTCATGTATTTTCCTAATTGGACTAGCCTTTGATTCGCTCGGTTCATATGAATAGAGTTTTGAACCTACCTTGTGTTTAGAGTTGATCCACCATTTTTTTTTTTAAGTCACCAAAACTGTTTTTAAAGTTCGCCACCAAACGACATGTAATTTTTTTTTTTTCTATTAAAAAAAAAAGCAACATGTATTTATTATAATCTATTAAATTATTAGATGATATAGGGGTGGGGTAGATATATAACACTACTTTTTCAATTTTTTTTTATTATCTTTTTGATTACATGTCTTTTTTTTTTTTTTGGAGAAACTTTTTGATTACATGTCAAATGACTATAATCCATTAAGGTTAAGCAAATATATATATATTTTATTATAATAAAAATATTAAATTGAAGTCTTTATCATACATTTGAGTTGGATTGAGTAATAAGTTGCAATCTGTAGTTTGATTTTTTATTTCTGTTAATCCATTAAAGTTGAACCCTATTATTTTGTTGGGGGGGGGGGGGGGGGGGGGTGGGTTTGAGAATTGAAATCCTTGTTTATTTTAGGTAAAAAATATGTATGCATCCTGTGGGATATATTTGCCCAATACTTATAGAAAGTGAAAATGTCATCTAAGCCAAACAAAAACTAAAAAAAAGAGTTTCAACAGTATATTTTGGTTTTTTTTTTTTTTGTTGTTTTTGTTTTGGTTTTTTTTTTTTTTAATTTACTTTGCAAAGATACCTTCTTCCTTTTATTTTGCAATTCCTTTTTTTTTATATGAAATCAAAGTTAGCCTTAGGCCTTGGGAGTTGTTAAGATATTTTGTAGGAGTAAGGTGCAGTTTTGACATACACCGAGCTAGTGGTTGTATGGCCATCAAATATCAATTGTTTAAATTCCTTAAAAGATAAAACTTTTTTTTTTTTGGGTTCTATAGTTTGATAGCTACACTACAATGGGTGTAGGGATTTTATTATTGGATGACTTAATAGAAACACCAAAACAACTGAATTACAAGACTTTTGATTCTTAAAATCAAAACTTAAATATAATAAATAGGTGGAATACATTAAGTTATTTTATTAATTCAAATACCTAATTGTACTGACTAATAAAATACAATGTTATCATTTACAAAGACAATTAAATGTAGGGAAATGTTAACGAATGCCCTAAGAGCATTGGCTTATGAACTATTTTTAGAAACATTTTTATGAAAAAATGATAAAGTAATTTATTTTTCTGTCAGTTTTTTATATTTCTCATGAATGTGATGTTAAAACTTTTCTAATATGGTTCATTAAAAATTGCCCTAAAGACACCTGTTAACATGATCCTTATATGTAATACAATTATATTTTTAAATAAATTGAAAAACCTAATATACTGCTTTTAAAGTACTATACTTAAGTTTGCATTTTCCTTTAAGGCCCACCACCAAATTTGTATAACAATAATCAAATATTGTACATAAACCTTAAATTTTGGCCCGAAAGAAGATGGAACGATACCTATATTGGATTATGACTCATGTCTTATATTATTTGATGCTTGTAGCCTATTGATGAATGTCTCTTTGGAACTAGAAAACAATGATAGAGGTCTTTTAAAAAAAAAAAAAAAAGTCTTCTTTCTCTCTCCCTCCTTTTACTAGGCACGCCTTGTCCTCTTTGTAGTGCCTTCAAGTCACGTTAGATCTAACTTGAGCTAAAAATAAATAAAAATCACTTTAGTTCTAAGTTCTAATATAGTAACATCTAACCTCTATTCTTTCTTTTCTTTTTTTCCAATAAATTTTGTCACATCCAATTTTTTTAAATGAATAACCATGTATCAAACTCATTTATTTTGAAGCAGTTTATTTAGAGGTTGGACTTTAAATTATGTTTAATGAGATTCATTCTCTCCTCTAAGTCTTCAATTTTATTTAAGAAAAAACAAGGCACTCACTTATCAAAGAATTTGTGTTTTGTTTATGTTTATACAAAGCGTGGAAAAGTAGCTCATAAGTATAATTTAGTAATTGATGAAGAAAGGTTGTTGTTGTATTCTGAATTTAGATTGAACATGTTGTATATCTAACTTTCATAAGATTGGCTTAATAATTTAGTAATTTATGATGTTCAAAACTTTTCTGTTGGGTTAGGATCTTAGAAAAAGCAAAATTGTCGGGTATTCACTATTCAGTTGTGTATAGCTTTAAATTAGAGTACTTTGGTATTCTGGAGAATGCACTTGTAATGGTGTTTCATTGGAAATTTTGCTAGGCAAATCTACCTACTGTTTGTTAAGGCATAAATATAGTACGTAAATAGCCAAAGTACGTCAATGTGAATTAAGTTGCTTTAAAGCCTTCCTATCCAAAAAAAAAAAAACAAGTTGCTTTTAAGCCAGAAGCGGCTGTGCGTTGTATAGGCATGGTTCAACATCGCAATTGGTGCCTAGACATCGTGAAATACAAGAATCCAAACCATCAAAGTATTAATTCTTCAACTCCAACCTTAGGCAAGATAGCCGACGTTGACTAATATTAGTACTATATGTTGTTGGAATTTATTTTGCAATGTTTGTCCATCAGTGCATTCCCCCTTATGCAAGGGACCGACTACCAATGTAATTACAAGGTGAGTTTGGCTGAATGGTATCTCTCCATACGTTAAGTGCATAAAGGAATGGAGGACCTCAGTTCAAGTCCCCGAAAAAGAGGTGAGATATTTGTTTTGTAGTATTTCTAATTTGGAGGACCTCAGTTTTAAGTGGCTTTTTTCGAATTTTATTTCCAAATAACATTAAATATTAAAAAATTTAGTTAGTTGACACGTTTCAAAACAATGTTGAAAACTAGCATCTCGAGTGTCTAAAACTCGAGTTCCAAGATAAAAATCGAGTTTTTAAGCCTCGATTTGTGGAGATCAAATGTTGGAAATCGAGTTTTTGAGCCTCGAGTTTGGAAATTGAGTCTTAAAAACTCGATTTTCACTTCGATTTTTGCTTTTTGGATCTCGAGTTTTAGAGACTCGAGATGCTAGTTTTCAACTTTCTTTCTAACGCATCTTAACTTACTATATTCTCCCTCCTCACTGTGCTATTCTGCACATTCCCCCGGCTTTTTTCTATTATGTTGTTTATTAGTCTAGAATTCTCATAAATTTTATCCCTTAAAATGGGGAATAACAACCGTTTTTGTTGCCACACTTGGCTGCATTAGCTACAATTTCACTTTTATAGTACTTTCATTGTAGCACTTGCATCAGTTCATGCTAAATGACCTAAATGCAAAATTTTGGCCAATCAACTTTAAAAATCATCTTCATTAATTTGTGTAAAATTATGCATTTTTGGTTCATTTTTTAGTTAGAGTAGCCGTGTAAATTTACATAGGTATTGAAGCTATGCATATATAATTTTTATTCATTTTTTTGTATTTTCCAAGGATGAAAGAATAAAGTGGAAGGTGATTGTGATGTGTGAATAAATAGAAACAATTTAAAAATGATATTTTAATAAAATATACAATACAATAGAAACGATCATGTAAAATAGGAAAAATAGATTTTTATGCTAAAATATGTATAAATTTTTAGATGAGCTAATATGCAAATGCTTTGGATATTAATATTCTCATAGGAGAAAATATCATTTCATACTAGTTTACATACACAATTAATGCGAGAATGTCTACATTTTAACACATATAAATGGTGAAATAACCAATTAATGTAAAAAAAGAAAAAAAAGGTGAGATGAGAGAAAGCCCATTCTCATATAGCAATTCCTACTTGGGCAATTCCATTTCCATGGCAATTAGCCATCAAATTTGAACAAATTAACTCCCTTTATGAATGCAAATGAAAACAAGTTGTCCAACTTGACTAACTTCCAGTCTCGGATGGGACTTATTAGTTATTATCGAACTTTGAAAGGAAGTAAGAAACATCATAAGGAAATATTGTTATTGAACACATCAATTTTTTCCTAACCTGGTCTATCTAGTGGTCTGCATGCAATTCAATATTCAAACTCTACTTAGTGGACAATGAAAAAGACACTTATCTCTCTCAACCCAAAAAAAAAAAAAAATGAAAGAAAGGACACTAGGTTTTATATTCGTTAGTGTTCAGTCCAACTTGTTGGGGATTCAAAGAATATACACAATATAATTAATGCTCCAAAATCTTGCGCAACTACTCAGAAAGGTTTTTTCATGTCGGTAAAATAAAGATTAAATGCCAACTGCTATGGTGTGAGAGTTCTGAGTTAATTATGACCCACTTTTTCTTTTACTATTATGAATGTTTTTGTGTTGTGAAAAGATGTAGTAGACTCGTCCTTTAAAGCTCAGAGCCGCAAAAAGCTTAGCTATATATATTGAAATTCGGATTAGGTCCTCCTCAGTGTTTACGAAGCAGTACTAAACTATATGTATATTATGAGCTTTGCTTTCGGAGAAACTTCAAAGTCACACAAAGTGATATCATAGTAATTCCACTTTACAATTTCCTAAGTCAGATTTTCTAAACAGTTCCATTAGCTATACCCACCAAGCAAAAAACATTGCGGATTAGGGAATTCATATATAGTTTACTTTTGTTTTGTATGTACTTTTTTTCAAAGTCTTTTCAAAATAGTAATCACATCACATGCTCCTTAGAAAGTGGGAAGGAATCACACAGATTTAATTATGCATGAGTTTTGATTAGGTTTAATCATTGGCGTGCTTACGTGGATATGAGATTTGAGTTGGCTAAACAATAGTAATAAATTGATGATCAAAGAAGTTTGAAGTTTTGACCAAACGGCGCAACGTATGTTAACCCTGTCAGTGAGTCAATGATTGCTGCAGCATGCTCCGTAAATGGATGCTTGAATATTCAATTCAAACTCAATCCAATTAATAAATGTTCTTTAAATTAATTCAATTAATAGGTGTCAATCAGTATGTTGTAAAGTTATGTTTGAATTAAATTCAAATCATATAAATTTTGTTGTTCTCCCCGTTTCTTTATAATCCTCTAGATAAATTACACTTTTTTACCTTAACTTTTCACTCGATTTACGGTGCCCTCAAAATTTTAAAAATGCATGATTAACCATCCAATTTGATATAATTGTTACAACGTTTACATAAGCATTTGGGTTTTAGTCTCACCAATAGGTGGAGTGAGGTAGACCTAAGTCCGATGTTTAAAACACTCTTGAATCTAACTCATGTGTGGAGACGCCCACAAAATATTGTAGGAAACACTTCCTTCTTTTCTTTAACGTTTTTTTTCTACTAAAAGAAAATACATTGGGCTCATAAGTATTATGCTCCAACATTGAGCAACACAAATATTAAAGTTTAATTACTAGCCACCATCGATCGATATAACTATTTTCATGGACCTCGTAGTTCAATATGGGAAGAAAAGAAAGAAGAAAGAAGAAACAGTAAACATAAAGTGTTTGAAATTAGCAGCACAAGAAAACATAATCCGGTTGTGAATCTTCTCGCCCAAACAACTTTAGTGAATGTATCTGATTTTTATTTTATTTTATTTATTATCTCTTGTCAACATATATAGTCTTTATATTTCCCATTTGAACTATTAATCATTAGGGCATTTCATGTTGAGTCATGATTAATAATTAAAAAAAAAGGGGCCTTTCATGTCGAACAGGGCAACAATAAAAAAAGAACAAGAACAAGAACAACAAAAGATGAAAGTAGAATGGAAAATGAAATGAATAAAATGACAGAACAATGAAGAGGTTTCCAGAGGCACAAGAGTAATGCTACAAGACATGTAAGAGTGACTTAAAGTATGTGCACCTACCAACAATATAATAATAAGAAGAAGGGTTTTCTGTCTACCTCCAAGAAACTTTTGGAACAAAAAGATTTACAAAAAGTAAGATAATTTGAAATGATATGTCACATGTGTGGAACTAGTTGGAGTTATTTTATAGACGCAATAAAATTTCACAATTGAAATATTGAATCTGTCAATTCACTAGGAAAAAAAAAAAAACTTAAATCTTTCGTAACTCATAACTCAAAACAATGATATGGAGTGAGAGGATGATTTGAATCATTTGATGAGACTGATTAAGGTGCGGTTTAGATAGCTAAAACGTAGCACGTTTTGCGTTTGCATTTCCTTTTTTTTTAAAAATTTTTCAAGATATGGTGCACTGGTCATGAACAGTGCACCAAGGCATATAAACAGTAAAAAAAAGTGAATAGTAAATTTTTTTGTTTTTCTGTATTTATTTATTTTTTCACTTTTTAGCAAAATAATCAGTATTTAAACCGACCCTAAATAGATATCATTCTCTCTTAAAACTAAGCTAAAATTATTAGTCATCAATACGCCCAACTCTATTAATTATGATAGGTCAACGATCAGTGGTTTGTCACCGGGCCTGGTGGGCTACTTAGAGTGGACAGTATCTGGGCCTTTCCTTCACAAAAGTGATTGGGTTTTTTTTAATAGGAAACCTAGTGGGCTAGGAATGTGCAGCCCAACCTAACGGCCTACTTTGCTTCTTTAAAATCCTAATTAACAAATTGATTGGTGCAAAGAAAACTGGTTGACATAAAATGTTAGCAATTTTTTTGATGAACCAAAAGGGGGCGGGGGTGACCATTTGTGACTAACCCTCCAGTGTGTGACTTAATAGGGGCACCTCTCGTTAGAAAATGTTGGATTGAACCATAGTTATTATGACCGGGCCGCCACGTACCTCACCCTAGCACCCCAAGAGAGCCAGTAGGAGAGGCGCAATGCAAGCTAGGAACCCTTCTCCCACACGGTACCCGCCACGACTCGAACAAGGGACCTTGTGCTTGCATGCGGGATCTCTCCCAACTAGGCCACCCCTCCTAGGGCAATGTTAGCAATTATTGAGATGATATAATGTGGTATTAATAAAAGTGATATTAGTAATGAATTTATGTAAAATTGACGTTACTCAAATTACAATTTACCATGCTACCGATTGTGATAAAAATTGTAATTTGTAATTTTTTTTTGGTGTTAGGAAGGACTTTGACAAAAAAAAAAAAAAAGAAAAAAAAGAAAAAGAAAAAAAGAAGAAGAGCTAGTAGCCTCTTGTTTTTTGCTGTACAGTCTGTAAATCTTGTGCAATCATAGCATTTTACAAATGGGTACAGTGACCTTTTATCAAAACTCGCATTTGAATATTTGAATTTGGATTTGAATTTTAATTTGATGGATTTGAGATGCCTTAATTCCAAATCCATAAATATTTAAGTATATATCATATGAATTTCTAAAATTCTATAGGTTAAGAAGTTATTACAAATTTAAGAATTTTAAAGTTTAAAATCGTTGACGGATTTGTCAAATCCAAATTCTTGACACTTTATAAACTGTCAAAAGTCAAAACAAGATATTTGGATTTTAATTAACCAAACACAACATTAATTTTAATCCATGAAGTTGTTTTTAATTGTTTTATCTTTAGTCTCTAACTGTATAGGCAATTGTGTATATTTGTTTGGTCTTTGTTTTTAAACTTTTTTTTTTCTTTCTTTCAAAAGTAGCATGATTCATGTAGCAAGGGAAGGAGGTTTTATCAAGTTTCACATAATAGTCAAATGTGGCAAACACTATGATTACCAATCAATTACCACATGATTACAAAAGTATATGATAATTTTAGTGTGCCTTTGCAAAAAAAGCAGTGTACAATTTTGGATATAGAAGATAATTCAAATGTTGGGTTGAGAAGAAGAGCAACAAATAGTGGCCATGCATTTGAGATGAGGAATTAGAGGGAGTAGATGGATACACGTGCTGACAAAATAGATAAACAAAACACCCAGAAACATACAAAAGTTATAAGAATTCAATCCCATACGTTATCTTTGAAAGTAAAATCAAACAAAGAACTAATTTCAAATAATGGGACAAAACCGATCAAAGAAAACCCTAGCTAGTATTGATTATCAGAAACTTTCAGTCCTTGGATTTTGGAGTAAAATTTGACTTTAAAAAAAAATTGTGGGGGTTGTGTTAGTTAACCCACTTTGATAGGAAGATGGAAAATTTTAAAATAAAATTTATAAACTTGGATAGTGACTTTATGCACTTAAGCCGATAGTTAAAATGAGACTTTTTATATATTTCAGTTATTAAAGTAATTTCTTATTTTTTTTAAAAAAAGCTACTTACGTAATTTTGTTTACTTAAAAATATATTATTCTCACTTTTTTAAATGTAAATTTAGTTACAACAATATATATATATATATAATTATTAAATTATAATAACTAGGATTAAAAAAAAAAACGCGTGGGAGGACTTTCGTCTCGGCCCCCAATCAGGTATTGTTCACTTTGGGATGGTAAGAATCGACCTACGTCCCACCCGCACCATAGTGTGTGCACATTATGGTACACCCTTCCTTAGGCCAAAGGCTTATAAGTCAAGAGTGGGAGGCGTCTTTCCCCGATGTGGGATTGAGCAAATTCATGCGGGTGGGACATAAGTCGATCCTTGCCCATCCCAAAGCGAACAATACCTGATTGGGGGCCGAAACGAAAGTCCTTCCACAAAACGGTTGAGCGGTAGAACCTAATATATTTAATGCACTATTGCAATTTCATTTAACCATAAAATTATGAAAAGTGCTATATTCATAATATTTTCACAATAAATTCAATGTGATAAGTTGTTACTGGTTGTTATTGATGGGGTAGAAAAGTAATTTCAGTAGTAGGTTCAAATTAGAACCAATAACAACCAGCCACCTATGATTTGTTGTTGAAAATGTTGTAGACGTAACACCTCTCTAAAAATATCTTATAGCCTCAACTTGCATAAATAAAAAATTATAATAATTTATAATTTGATATTTCTAAATAAATTTTGGTTATAAATTTATTTTCTAATCATTAATTACATATTTATTTGATGCTATTTTTTTTTTCACATAACTTAAAAGTGAGAAATTATTAGGTCCATCAGGAGGACTGCTAACGTGGTCCTCCCTAACCTCCCAATTAATAAAATACTGTTATTTATGTAAATGTGACATCACCTGGTAATTTTTATTGTTTA
Source organism: Quercus aquifolioides (assembly GCA_019022515.1). Taxonomy (NCBI): domain Eukaryota; kingdom Viridiplantae; phylum Streptophyta; class Magnoliopsida; order Fagales; family Fagaceae; genus Quercus; species Quercus aquifolioides. The sequence continues at coordinate 32,783,219 of CM032336.1, forward strand.
TTCTTTATGATGATAAGGAAGTTCACACATACATTTGCATAGATGACATCATCTCATTGGTCAGAGAGGACCACATCAGGGATCCTTCCGGTGTAAATAATAATTTTTTTTTGATGAACTGTGTAAATAATAATTTTTCCTTAAAAGCTATATATTTTTATATATATATATATATATACACACACATACATACATGGTAACAACCAAGAAATTAAATAGGTTTTTTTTTTTTTTTTAAATATAAAAAAAAGTACAAGGACAATGGTCGTGGACCGTGTAAACAGTAAAGCCACAAAACCAACTTATTAAAATTCTTGTAATCTTGTGACTCTTGTCTTTAGTATATATATCGACGCGTTGTGCTTGACAGAATAGGGTGAAATGAATAAGAAGGCAATGAATAAAGTCAATTAACACAAAGGATAAAACAAACAAAAAGAGGTTTGAGATTGGATTTTTTATTTTTAATGTTCTTATGATTTTAGTTTTTCTTTGTTGTGAGGAGAGGGAGAGACAGAGAATGAGTGATTTTTTTAGTTTCTGTTTTGGGAGAAAGAGAGAGAGAGAGTGTGATATTTTTATCTATTGGTAATTATTTAAGGCTTAATTAGTACTTCTATATAGTATATACTGATAATGATTAGAATATAGAAGCCTTAGGCAATTGCTTAAGTTACCAATGTTTTTCAACTTCAATACTACTTTCAATTTTTCAAATCTTTACAAGGTAGAACTTTTAGGTTTAATCAGTTTTTACAGGATTTGTGAGTTAGTGATTATTATTTTATTGAACGTAGAGACTGATGAATTTCTTTATTTTTTTTATGTAAGCTCAATTCGATACTCAATATGAGATTAAAAAAAATAATGAGACACAAAAAATTCGATACTCAATCAAAACAAAAGACTTCAATAATTATAATTATAAGCTAACTAAAACTCAATATAAACTCTCACTTCATATTTTGTAAACCAACACAATTGATGTATAAAATAATTTGGCAAAAGCGAACTCATGGATAAAAGCTTAAAAATTGATGTATCATAGTATTCTCTAAATAAAGATTCCATCATCGACCGCTTGCCTTTATTGTCAATTTTTTTTCTTCCGTCATTAAATAAGGGATAATTCATATATTCAAATTGTGACTTGGGAGACAAATGAGTTGAGAAGTTGATTAGATAATCTCACTAGTAATCTACAATTGCTTCTCAATAGGACGTAAAAAACGTTAAAAGTATATCCAGTTGACAACATTAGAGAAATTGTGTACAATTTTTTTATTTTTTATTTTTTTGATAAGAAAATTGTGTACAAATTGACTAGTGATTTTATAACCTAACCATGAAGGTGGAAATATAGGATTTAACTTGCAAATATGTATGAAAAATAAGAAGTATTTTATTAAGGTTGGATTTTTGCTCTGTTGCCACGTGCATCATTAATTGAGTGTACTTTTATGTATTTATTTATTTTTTTGTTGTGTGGATACATTGATAATTGGAAGTTAGAGAATTTGAATTCTAAATGTTTGTACCGTTGAAGTAGATATTGATGATAAAGTTATTGTCGATATCCTAACAAACCCGAATCAACAGGCAATTGGTTTTTCAAATTTCTCAAATTTAGATTAACCATCACTATTGTGAAACTAATAGGTATGTAGATGCTCTAACAAGAATGTGCTCCCACTAGAATTTAGATTTTGTTTTATTTAACCGTGTGCCTGTGGACATAAGAGATGTTTTTGTTTTTGATTATTGTTGTTTGTTCTTAAACGTGTGATGCCCTAAGAGCTAAGACCTATGTTGCTTTCTAATTTAAATGAACTCCTCTTTTACAAAGTATTATTATTATTGTTATTATTTTAGTTAATTGAGCTACCAACTCTTAATAATAATTGAGTATACTTTTAGTAAACTTATTATTTCACGAGTCTCTTTTCTTGAAATAGTAGTATTCTTATTCATAAAAAGAAAAGAAAAAAGTAGCATTCTTAACTCAAAAATAAAAAGACATTTCCTAAAAAATCTGGTACAGATTCAGTGCCAGAAAAGATAAAATCCAAACACAGAAAGGGCCAAGGGCCACATTGTCATTTCCTCCATCCTATGAAAAACATCGACAAAATTCACACATACGCCAACCCGTGCGGCTCCGCGAGAGAGAGAGAGAGACATATAGAGATTGAAGAATCCTGCTTAAACCTTATCTCTCACTCTTTTTTCTCTGTGTAGCTCCTCACAACCTCGTTCTCTGAAGAAAACCCAATCCAAAAAACACAATCTTTACCCCAAAACACAAAACAAAGCCTTCTAAAGCTCACTCCTTTGATACCCTTTTGCTTCTCCTAATCTCTCTTTTTGGGTTTTGTTTTGTTTATTGAAGTTGAGAAGCACATTCCAGTTCCATGGACTCCAAGGCCTCTGCCCCAGAAACCACATCACCTTTCTCCAACTCAACATCAGGTTCTTATTTCTCTTCTCCTAATTCTTATTCTCATGGTTCTGGTTTTGATAATTCAATGAATAACTATGGTTTAGAGGCTGAGAGTGATAAGAATAGTAGTGTTGGTGGGGTTCATGGCAGTAATGTTGGGTCTGAAAATGAGGGGTTTGGGAGTGTTGAAGATGGGTTTGAATCAGCTTCTGGGGACCCAGATGGAGGAACCGTAGAGAAAGCCATTGGAAGAGGTGATAATGATGTCCCTTTTTTTGATTATTCGGAATTTTCGATGTTTGATAAGGTTGGTGTAGCGCCGGTTGCAGAGGCATCGGCTGAGGATGATGATGAAAATGGTGTTGTAGGAAGTGAAAAAGTTGGGGTCTTGGGGGGTGAGGGAGTTGGTGATAAGGGTTTGGAGATTGGTGGGGTTGAGGGTTATGTTGAGAATTTGGGAGTTGGGGGCGGGGTTTTGGAGGAGAAGGAGGTTTTGGTGCAAAAGGGTTGGAGTGAGAATGGGAATTCGGGTGAATTGGGAATTGGAAGTGGGGTTGGTAATGCTCGTGAGGGCAGTGTTGAGGTTTTTGTCGGTGGTGGAGAGGATAAGGTGTTTGAGAATAAGAAATTGGATGAGGAGGTGGAAGGGAATGAATTAAAGGGACAGGAGGCTGTGGAAAAGCTGAAAAGTGAGGGTTTTGATGAAAAGGAGTCTGTGGTTGTAACAGATACAGAGGAGGCTGCTGTGGCAGTTGAAGACAGTAAAATTCTGGAGGGTGGAGTTGTAGAACCAGTGGATGAGAAGTTGGTAGAAGTAGATAGTGTGAAGTTTACCAGTGGAGGAGATTTAGTTGTGGGTGCTGTGAATGTCAATTTGTTGGAGTCAGGAGCAGATGTTGCTGGGGATGTGGAAGAAATTAAGTTGACTGAATTTGAAGGGATGGGGGTCCCCGTTGATGGAGGTGTGAGCTTGAATAATGGTTTTGATCAAATTAGAGATGATGCAGAAGAACTAGTTGATTCGAAGTCTGTGGTTATGGATGCTGAATCTGATCAAATTGTTGAGCCCTTAAAAAAGAATAGTGGTGAAACTGCAGAAGTGAGGAAAGATGAAAGCTCAGACACCCAACTGTTTAATATTGACACGGCAGCAAAGAATAAGCAGGATGTTGAGGGACAAAGTGTGGCTCTTGTTTATAATGGGAAGCAGTCATCAGCAGAAAATGAGCCGGAAGATAATTCTGAAGCGGAACAGAAAGGTGAAAATGTGGTCAGTGACAAACTAGATGGAGGGGAAGGAGTTGAAACTCAGGAAGTGTACTATAACCCTGGGTTAGCTCAAAATGAATCAGATGATGTGGCAAAGCCATTGGATAATGGTGTTAATGAAGCACCTCAATCTATGGAATCAAGTTCCATTTTAACCCGAGAAATAAAGCTAGAAGCTGAAGATGAGGAAAAGCAGCATTCAGATGTGGAAGACCAGATCGAAGGTGAAGTTACCGATGGGGAGACTGATGGTATGATCTTTGGAAGTTCTGAAGCTGCCAAACAGTTCTTGGAGGAGTTGGAACGAGATTCAGGTGCTGTTTCTCACTTTGGTGCAGAGAGTTCTCACGATCAACCTCAGAGAATTGATGGTCAGATTGTCACAGACTCTGATGAAGAGGTGGACACCGATGAGGAGGGGGATGGGAAGGAATTATTTGATTCTGCTGCATTAGCTGCTCTATTGAAAGCTGCAGCTGGTGGTGACTCAGATGGTGGTAGTATCACGATAACTTCTCAAGATGGATCCAGGCTTTTTTCAGTTGAGCGTCCTGCTGGTTTGGGATCCTCTATCAGGTCTGTGAAACCTACTCCTCGACAAAACCGTCCTAACCTTTTTACTCCTTCTGATCTCACAACAGGGGCAGACTCTGAGAACAACTTGAGTGATGAGGAGAAAAAGAAGCTGGAGAAGATACAGCAGATAAGGGTAACATTCTTAAGGCTTGTTCAGAGACTAGGTGTTTCTCCAGAAGAGTCAGTAGCAGCACAGGTTCTGTACAGGATGGCACTTCTTGCAGGGAGGCAAACTGGTCAACTTTTTAGCCTTGAAACGGCAAAAAGGACAGCACTCCTGCTTGAAGCTGAGGGGAAAGATGATTTGGACTTTTCCTTGAACATACTGGTTCTTGGGAAATCTGGTGTGGGCAAGAGTGCTACCATAAATTCTATTTTTGGTGAAGAGAAGACCCTGATTGATGCATTTGGACCTGCCACGACTACTGTGAAAGAAATTGTTGGGATGGTGGATGGAGTTAAGATAAGGGTTTTTGATACCCCTGGTCTGAAGTCTTCTGCATTGGAACAAGGTATCAATCGCAGAATCTTATCTTCAGTGAAGAAGTTAACAAAAAAATGCCCCCCAGATATTGTCCTCTATGTGGATCGGTTGGATGCTCAAACTCGGGATCTTAATGATCTGCCGTTATTAAGATCAATCAGTAGTTCTCTTGGCTCTTCAATCTGGAGAAGTGCCATAATCACTCTAACTCATGCTGCCTCTGCTCCTCCAGATGGACCATCAGGTTCCCCTCTGCGTTATGATGCATTTGTTGCCCAACGATCTCATGTTGTTCAGCAAACCATTGGACAAGCTGTTGGTGATCTGCGTCTAATGAATCCCAGTTTAATGATGACTCCTGTCTCTCTTGTTGAGAACCATCCCTCCTGTCGAAAGAATAGAGAAGGTCAAAAGGTACTCCCTAATGGTTTAACTTGGAGGCCCCAGTTGTTGCTCCTATGCTACTCCATGAGGATCCTTTCTGAAGTGAGTAATCTGTCAAAACCTCAAGATTTGTTTGACCACCGAAGGCTCTTTGGTTTACGCACCCGTTCGCCCCCACTTCCATACCTTTTGTCATGGTTGTTACAGTCTCGTACACACCCAAAGCTGCCTGCTGATAATGGCGGTGACAATGGTGATTCTGATATTGACGTGGATGACTTATCCGATTCTGATCAAGAGGAAGAGGAGGATGAGTATGACCAACTACCACCCTTCAAGCCTCTCAGGAAATCTCAAATTGCTAAGCTCAGCAAAGAGCAGAAAAAGGCATATTTTGAGGAGTATGAGTATCGGGTGAAGCTCCTCCAGAAGAAACAGTGGAGAGAGGAGTTGAAAAGGATGAGAGAGATCAAGAAGAAAGGTAAAGTTAGTGCAGAAGATTATGGTTACATAGGGGAAGATGACCCAGAAAATGGAAGCCCTGCTGCTGTTCCAGTTGCATTACCTGATATGGTTTTGCCACCCACCTTTGATGGTGATAATCCTGCTTATAGATACCGGTTCTTGGAGCCAACTTCTCAATTTGTGACCAGACCTGTTTTAGACACCCATGGTTGGGACCATGATTATGGATATGATGGTGTCAATCTTGAACACAGTCTAGCCATTGCTAGTCGGTTTCCAGGTGCTGTTGCTGTCCAAATAACAAAGGATAAGAAGGAGTTCAATATCCATTTGGATTCTGCAATTTCTGCTAAGCATGGGGAGAATGGATCGAGCATGGCAGGCTTTGATATCCAAAATATTGGAAAGCAACTTGCATACATTGTTAGAGGGGAGACAAAATTCAAAAATTTCAAAAAGAACAAGACAACTGCTGGGGTATCTGTGACATTTTTAGGTGAAAATGTTTCCACAGGAATTAAAGTTGAGGATCAGATTGCACTTGGAAAGCGCCTGGTATTGGTAGGCAGCACTGGAACTGTTCGATCTCAGGGTGATTCAGCATATGGAGCAAATTTGGAAGTGCGTCTCAGGGAAGCGGATTTTCCAATTGGCCAGGATCAATCTTCATTGGGTCTATCTCTTGTAAAGTGGAGGGGTGACCTGGCACTTGGGGCCAATTTTCAGTCCCAGATTTCAATTGGAAGGAGTTACAAGGTAGCTGTTCGTGCAGGACTGAACAACAAGCTCAGTGGACAGATATCTGTTAGAACAAGCAGCTCAGAGCAACTTCAGCTTGCACTGGTGGCTATTCTTCCTATCGTCAGGTCTATCTATAAGACCATCTGGCCTGGGGCAAGTGAGAATTACTCCATCTACTAGTTATTTGCACTTTTTTGTCACCCCGAAGTTGGTCTAGATTAAGCATAATCTGCTTATTGTCTTTATCACTTTCCTGAATAATGCTTATTTTATTCGCTCCAGAACCTCTACTTTTTATCAGATACATTTTTCATTGCATAATTGATTGTATCGAATATGAGATGGAACCAAGAGGGAATCTAATATATCATTGTTTATTAGGTTTATTAAGTTACTATGTATGATGTTGATACCATATTCTCTGTTTGCTTATATGTAAAAGTTATCTACTGGCTAGCATTGAAATCCTTTATAGCTAGGTAGAGAATAAGTAGACCAAAGGTTCTTTGTCACATTCCGTCCCCCTTGATAAGCTGTAATGGGGTGTTGCTTGTTGAAACAACATATCTGAATATTCATGACTTGTACCCTTGTTTATTCATTTTGATATTTTCTGTGAATCAACCCATTAAAGTAACTCTTCTTTTTCCTTTTTTATTTTTTCTTTAAAAATAAAAAATTAAAATTAAAACCATATCTTCATGGGTTTTTCTTTTTGTGGACTTTGAAACACAACTTTGAACAGACCTGGATCCATGGACTAATAATTTGTTTTTGGAAGACCGATGGTCACTACAGCTGCCTATCCTGCCCTAGGGTAGTTCCTCTAGTTGCTCTCTCTCTCTCTCCAACCCACATGCACGAGACACTTGTGTGTGCAGGCTCACACACATACACCTTACAACTAGAGTATTTCATCAATTTGTTATATCATTTGTCCTTTAGCTTTCTTCTTTTTCTTGAGATTGCAAACACCAATTGAAGAGCACAATCTATCACTTACACTTTCATTGTTTCCCCCATTAAGATTAAATTAAATAAATCATCACATTATTTTTTTATAACCTGTTCTTGTTTGTGGTATCGTCCAACTGGAAGTATTCAATATATGAATCTATTTTTTAGATGAATGAACAAATTTATTATCACAGACAGAAAATTTTGAAATGCAAAAGGTTCAAATAATCCAAATACACCGAGCTTCAACCAAGCCAGTTCAAAAACTCATTCCCAACTAAATATCTGCGAGTCAACTTCCTAAGCTACAAAAGATAGGACTAGTGAATGCTAATTAGAACAGAAGAAGAAATACTAACAGACAGCAAATAGGTCTAACAATAAAGAATTACAGAATCTTCCTTTGCACACCAGCCTTTTCTTGATCTGCCATCGAAACAGTAAATTATTTATTACAATATATATATATATATATATATATATATTATTGCATTAAAGTTGTCATTAAAATATTTGAAGTTTATTGCAACTAATTTTATTGATGCACAAACCTATTACCTCAAATTTTATTGCAGTACTCCATATGACCGTATCTACTATTGCAATGACTCTAATGTTATTGCAACGATTTTTTTCGTTGCAATAAACATTATTAACTAATATGCTTAGACATGATTTTGTTATTATCTTGTATATCATATATGAATTACATGTTCATAACAAGGGTTCCAATGGTGATACGTTGTTACACATTTATGACTAATATGGTTAGACATGATTTTATCAAATAAAAAGCACACAAAATGATAATTTTTGCATGATTACATGTTAATTATAGTTGTAAAAAAAATAATTACAATTAATATTCTTCTTTACAGAATATTAAAAATACATTGTTTGTTCTATGTAGTTTTGTACACTATTGAATTCCAAAAAAGTTGATTGCTCCGTGCACATATTTTGATTTGACTTTACCATGACAAAAAATATCCTTCATTTGTTGACATTGATAGAGTCATATCGGCAGAAATTCCAAACAAAAGCACATACTCTATTGCATATGAAGCCATAGCTCAATTCATGATGCATGGACCATGTGGTGTAGCAAATAAAACTAAGCATGTATGATAAAATGGCTTGAGCACTAAAATAATTCTAAAGAATTTTTACGACAAGGAAACAATTGATGTTAATGGATATCCAATTTATAGAAGAAGAGATGATGGAAGATTTGTACAAAAAGGAGATGTCAAGCTAGACAACTGTTATGTTGTTCCTCACAATATCAATCTATTGGTAAAATATCAAGCTCATATAAATGTTGAGTGGTGCAATCAATCTAAAGCAATTAATATATCTTCAAGTATATAAACAAAGGCCCTGATAGAGCTACAATGTTGGTACAAGAAAATGTATCAAGAAATGAAATATCCGAATTGAAACAAATCACTAATCTTGATGAAATCAAAGTTATTTAGATAGGTTCAAAAATTGGAACAAGGGTTCTTATTACTCGAATAGTTCTATCTCCTACAAAATCAAAGTGGCTATTCATCCTAAAAGGAAGACAATTTCCTTTAAAGATCTGTTATGCTAACAATCAACAAAAGTCAAGGACAAACTCTAAACAATGTTGGCCTCTACTTGCTAAGTCTAGTATTCCGCCACAGCTAATTATATTTTACTTTGTCTCAAGTAACAAGCCCTGAATAACTAAAGATTTTAATAAAGAACAACGATAAACAAGAACAAGGATACACTAAAAATATAGTGTACAAAGAAGTATTTAACAATCTTCTAAAGGTAAAACACAACTTCTAACATTTTTTTCTCTTTAATATTATCGTAAATACAAAATTTTGATGAAAAAAATTCCATACATGTAACTTCAAGTCTCATTAGAGCATAATTGGTATGTTAAAAGATAATAATTTTCTATTGAGATGTTATCATTTTATATTTGATGGTTGTTATACTAATACAATTTATTTATTTTGTTATTATAATAATTTTTTATTTGGTTATTGTTTTCCACATAAAATATATATTCTATAAGTTTATAATAAAACAGTGCAACATATGAGCCTATAACTAATACAAGAGTAAGTTTAGAAACCATATATTTCACATTTCTACTTTTCCACTTCCCTAACCAAATATAAATGGTAGAAAATAAAATATTTTCTATTTTTTTACTTTTCTATTTTCTTAACCAAACGGACCCTTAAAGTTGTGGGTGTGTTAAGGAAAATGATAATGGGAAGTTGGAAACCCTTTTTGGAGGATGCTTTGTCTACAACCTCGTGTGGTGTTGAGGAGGGCTTGGCAGTGTTACACTCGATGGAGGTGCAATGCTTAGGCCTTTGAAGAATGTAGTGGACCATTAGCTCTGGTGCAGTCTATGGAATATATTTTGGGCTTATTAATGGCACAAACCACAACCACTGCCAACCAAAAACAACCACCCACAACACCCAACAACAACTAGCAAGCCAAAAACAACCACCCACAACCACTGCCAAAAATCTAAATTAGCCATCAAATATCTCTTCAGCTCTCATCTCTCTCTCTCTCTCTGTGAAGCATTCTTTGTTTCATTTTTTGGACAATTTATTTGAGAGGAGCCAACATGCTGTACCTTATATTCTAATCCTTATTCTATTCAAATCTCAATGTTTCTTGATTTGGGCATCCAATATTTCACCCTTAGATCATAGTTTTTTCCATTAAAAATCCTTTTTTTCCTCAGCTTTCACTGTTGCAAGACAAAAAATCCATCTGGTTCTTGCTCTCTCTTTTAAGTTTATGTGGGTGTTTAAACAGATTCAAAGTGATGGATTTCATGCTGAAGATGCAAAGAAGCTTGGATCGACGATGAGATGCAGGACTAGGCTTGTCGGCATTGGTTGAGCGGTGAGATTGAGGACTGGGCGAGATGGGTTGGCAGCGTGGGACGGCGGCGTGGGCGAGATAAATCTGCAGCGTGGGGCAGAGGATGGGCCGGTGACAATTGAGAGAGAGGTGACTGATAAAAAGAAATGGAAAAAAAAAAAAGAACAAACAAATAATAATTTAAAGGGATTGTGGATGCTCTAAGCAATAGTAGGTGGTGTTATGTTTCTCTTATTCCTAGATAATGGTCCACAACTATATTCAATGGGCGTTTATTGTATTTCAACTGGGCATGTCGCCTCTTCATCATTCTTGACTTTGTTTCAGTAGTTGAAGAAAGAGATAGGTATGGCACTATGACGATAGCCAACTTCTTTTGCTTTATTTTGGTGGTAAAAAAAACCATACTTATCCTTATCCAAAAAAAAGAAAAAAAAAACCATATTTATCCATTGGAGGGTAAAAAAAAAAAAAACAGTCAAGAATCCTCCCCATTCGACCATTGTCTTTTTAGTTGGTAATCTACATCCTTTAGATTCTCTAAGTGCTTATTTTAAAACTTATTAATACAACCAACCATTTCATTCCCCACCTTAATAACATTTTCATTAGATTACACCCTCCTGGTTAGGGGTGTTAAATGAATGGGTTTGGGATGAGTATAATTGGGTTGGGTATATAAAACCTATTTACCCATTAAAACCTATTTAACTAATTGCTTCTAACCCAAACCCAACCCAATATAATTATTATGAGTAAATCTCAACCCACCCAATTATCCAATTATCAAAATTACCAAAATGCCCCTAAAGTGAAAATGACCAAAGTACTCTAAAATATTCAAAAATGACCAAAATACCTCAAAACCTACAAATTACCAAAATACCCCCAAGACCTAAAAAATGACCAAAATACCCTCCAAAACTTGAAAAATTACCAAAATACCCTCAAAACCCAAAAAACACAAACACACTGTTAGTTTCCGTTTAGCTAGTGAGAAAATGTAAGAACACAAAGGAAATGAAAAATTCAACCTAAATTTCCATTAGTCAGGCCTAAGAATCATACTGCAACTGCATCTATTTTAATTTTGCTAAATTACACATACAATCAATCCCTAAGCCGCATAGAGCATTTCCTAAATGCTAAGAGAAATAGGAAATTACTCATTAATTAGTGTTAGATGGACAAAATATGATGTAAAGTGAGTATGTAGAATTGAAAAGTACGAAAAGATCGGATCTATGAGGTTGAGAAGAGCTTACGGAGAAAAGTCGGATCGAGAATGCGAGAACGTCGATCAGGAGGAGGATGAAGAAGGAGAGAATATTTCCGAAAGCGTATCTTAAGGCGGTTCCGTTTGAGGTCTCTGAGGTCGCCATTGACGGCCAAATTGAGCTCTGAGTTAAGTGTGAGAGAAAGAGAGGGGCTGGTTTATTTATTTTATTTTTTTGATGTTAAGGGTTGTGTTGAATTTGAGTTTATTGTTTTTGAGTTAAATAGGTCTCAATGGGGGGTTTTAGTTAAAACCCAATAATTATTGGGTCTAATTGGGTTGATTCCCATTTAACCCAAATAATAACTGGGTGTGTTTGGGTTTAATTAAAATGGGTGGGTTTGAGCTTATTTTGCCACTCTTACTCCTGGTCGATGTTGGTGTTTAAGTGAGGCGAGTAGCATATTGTGGGCGTTTTAGCTATGGAGATAATGTGTGTGATAATCAATGTTACGAAGTGGCTTAAAATTCTAGGAGGGAAATATGTGGCAATGCCGCAGGATAATAAGAATTAATCTCTTAGAAAATGTGATATTTTAGAAAAAAAGAAATATTATTTTCATGATATTTTTTCAACACTTTTACAATAAATTTCATGTTGTGAAAATGTTGTGTATGAAACATTTTTCTTTTTAAAGTATTTTTAAACAAATATAAGAAAACAAATTTATTTATTTATTTTTTTAATGGGAACCAAACGTAAAAACAATTGAAAAAAAGACCAAAATCACATAGGCCATAGCTACATTCCACAGTTCAGACCAAAATCACATAGCTGATAGCTCAAAGGAATCTGCAAGTCCCCAAAATTACAACAGTTCAAAAAAAAAGGTTTAGCAGACGTAAAAAAGAGTTAACTACAATCTACCAGACAAAACCCCTTATGCAACCCTTTTTAAGATTTTTATGATCATGATGCCATTGATTAAACCCAAAACCAATCAGCGGAAGTCACTGTGACATGGCAACAGCTTCACCAGTGGTTGTAACAAAGGGCCCACTATCAGCCTCTTTAAAAACCTTAGCTATCTTCTCCTTGGGAATCAACGGCAGATATGTTGCCACGGCACAACCCCTCTGCGTCGAATGGCAAACCACCCGGTTGTACTTGTCGGACCAGTAAGAAGCCGTGGGGATAACTATGTGAGCCACTTGAGGGAACAGTGGGAGCCGATTCAACGAGTGCCAAGCCAATACAGCGTAATGCTCAGCCACTGGCTCGTACTTGGTGTATACGGTCCTTGAGACGCTCTTCGCTGTGTCAACCACGCCGGCTCGCTGCACCTCCGAAGCCGCGGCTAGAGCCACCTCTGGCGCCTTGTGAATCACCATCAAGGCCTTGCTCGATGCTTGCTTCACCAGTGACGGTACGTGCTTGTCCAACTCGCCCATGGACTCGTCTAACTGCAAACACGTCACTTGTCACTTTAATAATAATTTCAGTACCCTCGTTCATTTATACTAAATTTTGATGAGTGGATCTCACAATAAATCATTCTTAACAAACACATTAAGAATTTAAGATGCCAGTTAACATTTTTTTTTTTTTTTTTTAAGGCAACAAATTTTATTAACAGTCAATCCAAGTACAATGAAAATGTGTAAAAATTAAGAGCTTGGATTATAATGATCAATTAAAATAAGAAAGGAAAAACAAGAACAAGATAACAAAACTAGATTCTATTCAATGAGAGTAGGAAAGAACAAAAACTTTAATCTCAAGAATTAACCCTCTAAGCATCTAGTATTTTGTTTCTACTGTATAAAATGGTGCAGCACAAATCTCCAAAATCCAGATAGCTACCTTTAATAATAATGTAACTTATTTAAATGATTTAATGAATCATGTAAATGAATATGCATAGATAATTTTATAAACTAGTATTATTTAACTAATTTTGAAAGAGAATTACATCCTACAAATAGGCTACACATCTGTTTCTTCTCGCAATCGGTTTGTTCCAGCAATTTCGGAGGAAACTAACAATTTTGGATGATTACACAAAAAAAAAAAAAGTTAACAAACAAGACAAAAAGTGCAAACAAAAAAGTTGGACGAAAAAAACAATACAAAATTTGCATTTTCATATTACAGTTCCTAGGATTCTTCAATAAGAAAGCTTGTTTCTAAAAAATATAATGCCGTACTACAACAATATTTATAAATTTTCCTGCAATTCCTGACAACTTAATTGAAGCAACACAGCCAAGCTTAGTAACGATAGTTAAATGTATGTCTAGATTCCCTAGATGGAATGTGTAGTTAATATGTTGATTTATCCAATATAGAGTCAATATTTTGCATGCCTCTTGCCCTTGGGTTAAAGGGCACCCCCATCCCCAATGGATGGGTAGCCCACATCTCTAATTGAAGCAACACAAATTTTATAAACTCATTATTAACATATCATTTTTAAATAATTGTGAAAAAAATATTATAAATGTAATTAGGCTTATTCTTTTCATCCATCTTTTCAAATTAAAAGAAAATAATAATAATAATAATAAAAAACTAGCACAATAGATTTAACAAAATGCTAAAAGTTTCAATAAAGTTTCTTTTAGCTTCAGCTTTAAGCAAAAAGTAATCAATAACTAATGGAAGTGGCATATTTGCGAAGCTTCTCCTATTTGCTTCCATAGTTCTTTACGCCTCGCTTTTTTCTATTCAATACTTTAAAAAATAAACATATAATATTGAATAGGAATTAAAACAGGGTGTTAAAATCGTAAATAGTGTGGTGATTACTGATTAGGGATCTAGGTACCTTGCGATCGACGAACTTGAGGAGCTCGAAGGGAACGTCGTGGAACTTGTCGTAGACCGGTCCGATAACGGTTCTGACGGTGTCTTCGACGGTCTGAACCCCCAGTTTCAGCGGACCGGCGTTCTCTTTCGCGTACTCGTAGAGATTCGAGAAGCATACCACGATGTAGATCGCCGCCACTTGTACGCTATCCAGATACTTCAGCCCTTTCTTATTTTCCTCAACCTTCAATATCCAAATCAAAAATCACATTACAAAATAATATTACTAAAAATTTTCAATGTATATTCTATTATTCTGTTTGGCTGTAAAGAAAATAAAGCAGTTAATGAGCCAAGAATGAATCAGTGATGCGTGATCGTACCCGTAGTACCGTCTCTGATGGCTGTTTGGGTTCTGAAGAGTCTGCCATTTTTGGAAAAAAGCTAATGCGATTTCTTCTAGAAAGTACGAAACCCTAGAATGAGAGAATCTTTTGAAATAGCACAATACAAAAACGGTGAAGACCAAGCGTTGCAACGATTCCCTTTTAATAGGGATCCAAGTCGATCTCCATGGGAGAATCGAACGGCTACGGTGCGAGGAGATTGCCACGTGGCGTGTTTTAAAACCGGCCAATGCGAAGCGCGGAAGGGAGAGAGGACACGTGGACGGTGGGTGATGAGTGACGAGGATGTGTGGGATGTGGACACGTGGACATGTCAGGTGGGCACTGTTATCGGTAGATTCGGTACGTGTCGAGGAGTGGGGGTAAGGAAGATATATATATTCTCTCTGCATGGCACGGAAGGCAATGTGGCTAATGAGTGGCACTACAATCGAGGTTTAGTTTTGTGTCTTGTGTTGTGTGCACCCATTAATTTGCATCATCGCGGGAATTTTTTTTACTTTTTAAAAATCGGCTGCCTGCACTTTTTTATTTTTCTCTATTCCGATGGTGCAAATATGCAATTGGAAACGTTGAAGGCAAACAAGAGAATCAAATATTCAAGAAAAAAAAAAAAAAAAAAAAAAATTTCATGTGATGACGTGACAACCATAAAAGCTAAAGAGTATAAGAGATCAGTTAAAGAAACAGGCTTGTTTCAAGTGTTCATTTTATTTTATTTTTTTAACGAAAAATGAGGGTTGGCTAAGCTATACTAGCTCCGATTAGGGTACTTAGATTAAGACTCACAAGTCAACTTTTATGAATGTCCACCAATAAAAGACTGATGGTAGTGGGACTTGAATCTAAGTAAGTTAGACGAAGTATCTAAACCTTACCAATTGAACCATCATCTCTCATTAATGTTTGTTTCAAGTTTCAACACTCACTATTTAACAAAATTCGGTCATTTATGGTTTTATTACCAACTCAACTATTGTGAAAAAATTTGTATTTATAGCATATCTTGACAAACAATGGTTCATTAAAAAATAAAGGGAAATGCTAACGGATACCCTTAAGGTAATGGTTAACAATTCATTTCAAGAAAAATTTTATAGGAAAAGAAAAAAAAAAAACAATTAACGTTTTGACAGCATTTTTAATTTTCCATAAAAGTGGTGTTAAAATTTTCTTAAAATAGATTGTTAACCATTACCCTAAGGACACTCGTTAATATGTAAATTTAGTTTTTATTTTTTTATATAATTTGGACAAGATGAATTATAAATGTGAGGATTTGTTAGTTATAAAATTGGATTGTAATTCGATTCTTAAATATACGGATTATGTGTATTAGTGTAAAAGTGGTGTCAAGTGTGTGCGTACCCAAAATATAAGACTATTGGGCTTGACCTCTACTTGGGCTCACAATCTATTTGTTTAGTGGGTTTTTGTATTTCCTACTATGGGTGGCCCTATGCTCGGCTGACCCAAATACAATTCTATTTCCTCAAGCCTTTCTCTCTCCCAGGGCCATTCCTTTGCTCTTTTTGGGTATTTGCTCTCTTCTCTCAGTATTCTTTCCAGAAATGCCAACCCCCAATCCCTTATCCTCTTCTCATATTTATAGGCAAGATGAGTAGAGGTGCTATGATTACTCTGGGTCATTAGTGGGCATGAGGGTCCAATTCATTCGTTCCAAAGTGGGTGTTTAAGTGGGAGTGAGAGGAATGGCATTGGAACTGCTTCCCATCTTAGAAAAGCCACTTGGTGGCGATACTCCCCAAGGTATTGCCGAGAAGCCAGGAGGTGACACCCCGAGCAATCGCTATCTTGTTCGGGATATAATTGACTGGGCAAATCCCAGGTGATGAAACATGATGTGCACAGATTAAGAGTATTCGCTTGATAGGCTCTAGGCCGGTATGAGACCTAGGCTTATGGCCTTAGAGGTTAGGGTCATGGGCTGTACCGTTGGGCTGAAGTTCAGGGCCTAAGTGGGCCTGGGGACCCTTATGCCGTACATTCCCCTTAATTCGTGCCCGATCATCGGGAACGAATCAAGGACACCAAAAGACAGAAACTGTCTGGGAAATCCAACGGGTAGATATTGGATGGTTGAAAGTCCCATTAATGCGCCCTCAAAAGGTGCATTGTATCTGACTGCTGGTTCAGCCATCATCATTGTCTGACGGTTCGTGAACTGAGGTGGCGCGCGTGTGATAGTTAAGGTAGGGATTCGTAGGGTTTCCCGCTCCTCAATTATTAAATATCAGTTATTCCCCCTTTTGGCTCCTATAAATAGTTCCCTCTGGAACTTTATTTCACTTTTTCATTTTCCATTCTCCAAACTCCCTCTCTGCCGTGCATACCTCTCTCTGCATTCAACCTTCAATCAAGAACACCCTACTTTCCTAGAGCCCAAAGTAAGTTTCCTTTGTCTTTCCTCCTATTCTTTCTATTTCATTTAGTTCTCTCTTAATCATAGTTTAGGAACCTAGTTTTGAAAATGGGCTATTCTTATCTTTTATCTTTGGAAGCCTCGTTGGCTAGTTTTAGGGTTGCCTACAACGTCCTCGAGGACGTTGATATCGCCTATTGTCACGAGGGCGATATCGACATCCAAAGGCATCGTGGTGTAAACACGGTGTTCTTTCCCTTGATGGCCATTCTCGAGGCTAGGGTTAGGTTCCCCGTGGACCCTCTCATAATAAATACCCTTAGAATAGATTACTATTATGGTTTATGTCTTGACCAACTACCCCCTAATTTTTACCAAGTGGTGAGTTGTGTCAGTAGGTTGAACCAATTGTTCGGGTTGCAACCGAACTATCATGACATCAACTTTATGTACAGTTTATGCAGAAACATTAGAATAGATTACTATTTAAAGACCAGAGACATAAGGGTACGACTCATTTCGTGCCTACCTAACTCGAATAGGAATTTGGCTGGAGAGTTTGTACGGGTGAATGGCAATTGGTTTGCTGATGAGCTCCCCTGCGCATTTTCGCCGCGTGATGTGGGTGAGTACTGAGCACATTTAACTTAACTGCATTTTGTTAATTGTACTTGCGATTATTTTGATCAATTGGTTACTAACTAGTTTCTATGTTATTTCTGTGCAGAGAGTAAAAGGTTCAAGCCAGACCTTAGAGTAGTGCATGTTCGGGACCTAAACTTCGTGCTTAGGTCGGAGATTTTCGTTCACTTAGACGGACAACTCCGAGCATCACACTTGATCCTTGGTGTTGACCCATTGTACTCTGCTTGGCAAGCGTTTAGTCAAACACTGTTAATAGATAGCCCACTTCTCTCATACATTGACGTTCGACATGCAAATTTCCTTCCCCTAAAACTAACCGTAGGCGAAGCACATAATCTCGGCCCACGGTACACGGCCTCGGACGAACTTGCGCTAGCGAGGGACGCTTCGGCTGAACTTGTGTCCCAAAACCGTAAAAAACACATGCCTGTTGAGCCCGAAGCCCCCGTTTAGGTAGCCAAGTCGACAGAGGCCGAATCAGTTAACTCCTCGGGAACCGAAGTTGATCCTGTTGATGAGATGGTTACCAGACGGATGATGACTATTGGTCGCTTTGTACCCAATGCTCGGACAGCCCCGTAGTAGTAGGAACCTAGAGGCAGAGACCCGAATCCCCCTCCTCCTCCTCTTTCTGGTCGTTCTCGGAAGAGACAGCGCTCGACCGAGCAGACCTACGGAGGTTTGGCCAATGTGCCCATAAGGACTCCCTCTCAGGCATCTGGGGGGATCGTCATTAGTGAACCTATAGCCCAGGTTGAGACGAACGTGGCGTCCATCTCCGGAACCAAGGCGAACTAGCAGCTCGCATTCCAACTCGACGGCAAGCCTTTTCTTGCATCAGCCAGTGTAAGAGTATGGGATAAGGGCGAAGGGGGTTGCGTTGCTCAGAGTTTGGTGCATGACCTCCTTTTGCCTGAAGACATACACACTTTTGAGGATGGGACGGATGAGATGTTGGCCAGGCGGTTGACGTGGCATACCATAGCGGTAAACTTTTATCCCTTTGCTTCCTATTTATTTCAACAAACGTACAATCTTTTTGCTTTTGTGCTTATCGTTATTTCTTTTCCAGGATACACAACTAACCCCGTCCTTGACGGGAGGCTAAAGTAGCTCTTTGAGGACGCTGAGTGGGAAAAGGCCCTTAAGGAGGTTGTCGCGATGGATGTGAAGGAGAAGGCCTAGGCTACTGAGATAACTAAAAAGAAGGCTGCCGAGTTTGAGAGGGCCAAGGCGTTGGCAGAAAAAAGGTTCTCAGAGCTGGAGGCGAAGGCTAGAGAGACCGAGCTCAAACTAGCAAAAGCCGAGAGCCTTATCCTTACTAAAGTTGAGGAGTTAGCTGACCTGAAAGTGGCCTTGGAGGCTTATGAAACTAAATGGTATAATGAAGGCTTTGCTGATGCGAAAAACTCTGTGGAGCCCATGGTTCGCGAAGCTCGGAAGCTCAGGTTTGAGAACGGGTGGTTAGTTGCTCTGTAAGTCATGGGGGTCCCCAAGGATTCTCCTTTAAGGAATCCCAATCAAATCCCATTCCCGGACCTTCCAATTTCCATGCAAAACCCTTCTGGTGCAATTGATAAGGAAGAGACTACTAGCATGAAGGAGTTGGTGGAGGCAATTGACTCCTACGTGGAGTTGGTCAACTTAGAAGCCACCAGCAACCCCTATACTAGTGATCAACCTAGTGGGAATGTTCAGCTCCAGCCGCCTCCAGTAACTCAGCAACTGCCTGAGGACATTGCCCAATTTCATCCTATGGACCCTTCAGCTTGATTCCCGAACTTAGTTTCTGCTTTTTGCTTTTCTTTAGCTTAAGTAACTTCTTTATTTTTATTCAGTTTGCCTACGTCATCGGGTTGTGGTGACAGAAAAATTATTTTCCAGGTTTTAATTTTCCTACAGTCATTGGGCTGTGGTGACAAGACATTGTTTTAACCGTTATTCGCTTGCTTTAATCACGTTTACAAAGTTTATCTTTCTTGTCGTGTTCTTTGATTGTTTTTCTGTTTTATATATATGCACGTTTTGCAAATGACCAGGCCGTTTAATCCCTGTTTGCCATAGGACGATGATTGGAACTACTTTCTTATCTACTCGCAAAAGGCCAGGTAACTGCCGATCATGCATGTGACCCGGACCAACCTGGACGGGGTCACTTGTATCTAGAAAGAATTGGCTTCTCGGTAGTAATAACCAAATTTGACATACGTTGATCTTTCTGTCCTTAGATAATTTTTGAGAATAGGTTTCCATCTGTCTGGTGACGACAATCGAATCGAGGACAGGTTTCGGTCCTTAGAATAATTTGGTGCAAGGTTTCCACTTGCTCGGTGATGAAAATCGAACCGAGGACAGATTTCTGCCCTTAGAATAATTCAATGCAAGGTTTCCATTTGCTCGGTGATGACAATTGAATTGAGGACAAGTTTTTGTCCTTAGAATAATTTGGTGCAAGGTTTCCACCTGCTCGGTGATGACAATCGAATCGAGGACAAGTTTCTGTCCTTAGAATAATTTGGTGATGACAATCGAATCGAGGATAGGTTTCTATCCTTAGAATAATTTGGTGCAAGGTTTCCACCTGCTCGATGATGACAATCAAACTGAGGACAGGTTTCTGTCCTTAGAATAATTTGGTGCAAGGTTTCCACCTGCTGGATGATGACAATTGAACCGAGGACAGGTTTCTGTCCTTAGAATAATTTGGTGTAAGGTTTCCACCTGCTCGGTAATGACAATCGAACCGAGGACAGGTTTTTGTCCTTAGAATAATTTGTCTTAGCCCTGTGTATATCTACCGGGGTTAATGCGTTAGCAACGATGGAACGATAAGTGAAAATCCACTTGCATGGATAAACATTACTGTTGTATTAATTAATAATATGCACATATCATATTACACTTAATCTGTAGCCCTGTGTATGATAGTCAGTAGTAAAATTTCTTCAGATTGTGGGCGTTTCATGGTCGGTGAAGTGACTGCTCGTCCAAATCTTCTAAGTAGTACGCCCCTACGCCCGTAATAGCAGTGACTCTGTAGGGTTCTTCCTAGGTCGGTGCTAACTTTCCTGCGTTGATGTCCCATGTGTTCCCCACAACCTTACGAAGTACCAAATCTCCTGCTCCAAATTCCCTTTTCTTTACGTCCCTATTGTATCTCTGGGCAAGTTTTTGTTGATATTCTGCCAGCCATATAGTCGTTGATTCCCGGCGTTCCTCAAATAAGTTCAACTGTTTTAGCATCAACTTTGAATTATTGGCGGGGCTAAATCTTGCAACCCTGGCACTACACAAGTTCACTTCTGCTGGTGTGACCGCTTCCACTTTATCGGTCAGAGAGAACGGGGTTTCTCCCGTGGACCTTCTCGGGGTTGTTCGGTATGCCCACAAAACACTAGGCAACTCTTTTGCCCACTTGCCCTTAGCACCTTCTAATCTCCTCTTCAACCTTTTCACAATGGCCTTGTTGATGGCCTCGACCTGACCGTTGCTTTGCGGATACGCTAGGCTAGAATATTGGTTTGTGATGACAAGACTTCCACAAAACTCGCGGAAAGCTCGGCTGTCGAACTACAACTCGTTATCTGACATAAGGGATTATGACACTCCGAATCTCGTTACTATATTCCTCCATGTCTCGAATATTCACCAATGCCTCTGCCTTTGCCCATTTAGTGAAGTAATCCACGGCCACAAGGACGAACTTCCAGTTTCCTGTCGCTCCTGGGAATGGACCAACTATATCTAGCCCCTACTGTGCAAAGGGCCAAGGGCTACTAATGCGATTCAAGTTCCCTGCTGGTTGGTGGATCATGGGGGTGTGCCTCTAACATTGCTTACATTTTCACGCATACTCATTAGCATCCTTTTGCATTTGCGGCCACTAAAATCCTTGGGTCATTGCCTGGTGAGCTAACGAACGTCCCCCTACATGACTGCCGCACACTTCGTTATGTAGCTCGGCTAGTAGCTCATCAACCTTGTTGGGGTGCAAGCACTACAGGTATGGCCCTCCAAAAGATCTTCGATATAACTTACGATTGGCAGACAACCAATACCGAGTAGCTGTTCGGCTTCTGCTTCCTTCTCGTCATTTGGCACACAATCCTCAGCTAAGAAATTGATGATCGGATCTATCCAACACGGCCTAGCCGTTGTCACCTGTGAAACACTTGCTCTAGCATTGATACTTGGTTCTGTTACTAACTTAACTTTGATTAATTGAGGGATTTCCTCGGTTAAGGAAGACGCTAATGTGGCCAAAGAATCAGTGTGTCAGTTCTGTCCTCTAGTTACCTGAACCACTCTAACATTTAGAAAATGGTCCATAGTTTGTTTCACCAATTGTAAATACTTCATCATCCGGGGATCCTTGGCCTTAAAGTTTCCCTGCACTTGATTAACCACCAGCCGTGAGTTCGAGTAGACCTCCACTTCCTTAGCACCCAGATATGAAACCACTCTCAATTTGGCTAGTAGGGCCTCATACTCGGCCTCGTTATTGGACGCCCTAAAGCCCAACCTAAAGGAATGCTCTAACTTTATCCCTTTCGGGGTGATAACTACAATCCCAGCCCTGGCTTCTAGTGTGCTGGACGCATCGTCCATGAAAACTCTCCATGGGATTACCTTGACGAGACAAATCATCAATTTCTCCACTTTTGGGGAAAACTCTGTAATGAAATCGGCGAGGATTTGACCCTGCACCGAGCTTCTAGGCCTATACCTGATATCAAAAGAGCCTAGACGAGTTCCCCATTTAGCTATTCTTTTTGTGAAATCATATCTCTTCAATAACGACTGTAGTGGATACTCGGTCAATACGTAAACAGTGTGGGCCTGAACGTAGCATGCACTAGTGCTAACACTGACTTTTCTAAGGGTAAATACCTTGTTTCGGCATCGACTAGGGTCTTACTGATGTAGTATACTGGCTGTTGCACTCCTCGGTCACTGAGAAGCACGGCGCTCACGGCTTGTTCCGACGCAGAAAGATACATAAATAAGTCTTCCCCAAGCTCTGGGAAATCCTTTTCGCATTCCTCACTCCACTGGAATTCTTTCCACTTCTTCAAAAGCTGGTAAAATGGACGACAACGGTTGGCAAACTTGGAGATAAACTGGTTGAGGGTAGCTAACATGCCTGCCAGTACTTGGACTTCCTTTGGGTTGCTCGGTGGTTTAAGACGTTTTATCGCTTGAATATGGTTGGGGCTGACTTCTATTCCTCGGTTACTGATTAAATACCCTAGGAACTTGCCAATCCCCACTTCGAAAGCACACTTATTGGCGTTGAGTCACAACTTGTGCTGTCGAAGAATTTCGAACACCTCTCTAAGATCATCTATTTGCTACACTTCCTGTTTGCTTTTTACTATCATGTCATCAATGTACACCTCAACTGTATGCCCTATCTTGTTTAGGAACATTCTCATCATCATTCGTTGATATGTAGCCCCGACATTCTTTAATCCAAACGGCATCACGGTGTAGTGATAGTTAGCATCAGGGGTTATAAATGCTGTCTTCTCTTGGTCCTCGGCAGCCAAGGCAATCTGGTGATAACTCTGAAAAGTGTCCAGGAAACTCACATTGGATGATCATATGTGGTATCTACGAGCTGATCAATCTTAGGCATTGGGAACGGATCCTTTGGACACGCTCGGTTCAGGTCAGTAAAGTTACCACCACAGTATTTGCAAGCCACTTCGGGAAGAAAATATCCTTTATAGCCCCGGCTTCCTTCAACCTATTGACCTCTTGCCTGACTGCATCGACATGCTCCTTAGCCGATCTCCTCGGCTTCTGCTTCTTGGGAGGGCATGGGGGATCCATGTTGAGTTTGTGAACTATAAACTCAGGATTCACCCCGCGTACCTCATACGGGCTCCAGACAAACATGTCCACGTTTTGTATAAGAAACAACAACATCTCTACCTTCTCTTCGTCCTTCACACTTGCTCCAATCAGAAAACTCTTATCATCATCCAATAATATCCTTACTCTCACCAGGTCCTCGACATAATTGGTCCTTATTTCCTCTTGGGGTTCCTGTGATTGCTATAAGGGAGTCTCCTTGATCGACTCCTTTTGCTTGATTCCTTGGTCAACTACGGCCATCAAACACTGTCTGACTACTTGTTGATTGCCCTTTACTACGACAATTCCCTGCTCGGTGCGAAACTTGACCTTTACATACATGGGTAGATGGTACAACCCCCATGGCATGAATCCATGGTCTTCCAAGGATTGCATTGTACAAGGTGAAAGAAGCAACAATTACGAATGTTACGATCACCTTCTTACCTTCCATATTCACGGGAAGTGAAATCTGCCATTCTGGGATCATCATACGGCCATTAAACCTCATCAAGGGTGTGTCATACTTGGACAGGTCTTCCTTCTTCAACCTAAGCCCCCTGTACAGGTCAGGATACATTACCTCAGCTCCACTCCCCTGATGAATGGAGGTGCTATGATTACTCTAGGTCGTTGGTGGGCATGGGGGTTTAATTCCTTCGTTCCAAAGTGGGTGTTTAGGTGGGAGTGAGAGAAGTGGCATTGGAACTGCTTCTCATCTCAGAAAAGCCACTCGGTGGCAATACTCCCCAAGGTACTGCTAGGAATCCGGGAGGTGACACCCCAAGCAATCGCTATCTTGTTCGGGATATAATTGACCGGGCAAATCCTAGGTGACGAAATGTGATGTGCACAGATTAAGAGTATTTGCTCGATGGGCTCTAGGCCGGCATGAGACTTGGGCCCATGGCCTTAGAGGGCTTAGGGCCTGGAGTCTGACAAAAAAGGGGTTGGGGTCATAGGCCATATCGTTGGGTCGAAGTTCAGGGCCCAAGTGGGCCTGGGGACCCTTTATGGCACACAAAGTGTATATGCTTATTAAATAGAGTGAAATTCATATGTTAAACATCCAAGTTCATTTTAGAGAGTAAAAAAATTATATATATGGATGTTTTGATTTTGAAAGATCCATATTTGATTGGGAGGAAAAGGAAAAGGTGAAACCCATATGTTCAACTAATTTTGTTTATTAGGACACCACTTTTATGTGTAAGTATTGAATTTTGATTTGTTTGTGAAGGTGGTGACAGTAGAGAGAAGAATAGCATTAAATTAACATAGGTGGGTTTCTTCTAAACAAAATTTGGTAGCTCTTTTGATACTAAAATATCATTACGTGTGTTCAGGGGCCTTTTTCGTTGCTTGGCCATGTGTTGTCTATTGTAGGAGTGACCTTACTATACTCGAATATGTGTTTGGGGAGTTCCATCTGGAACTCAACATTGGGCCACGTGGTCCATTGGTTACCGGCGTACTTTTAAGCTTACAAAACTATTAAAGCCAAAGTCTAAGAATCATGATAATGGTTAAATAAATATATAATATGCGTTTGATATTATAGTTTTGATTAGGAGTTGTAATATTAGTTGAAATAAAGTAATATGTATTTAAAGGTGAAGTAATCATGTATTCAATGATGTAAATTTAAAGATATGGAAGAAGAGTCACTTATCTCTGTATGGTTTGTAACTTCAGCTGTATAGCATCAGTGAGTTGATAGCATTCTAGTAGAATGATTCCAGCGGTGGAGAGGCAGTTTGCCATGATAACTTCAAGATTGAAGGGGAAAAATGGGTGCAACTAGAGGGAGAGAGAGTATGTCCAGCTCTATGTAGAGGCTGGTCAAGTTTATCCTTTATATCATGCACTTAAATGAATTTCTCTTTTGATAATGCTCTTTTAGATATTGTGGAGCTATGAATAGTATTGTCTTCCATGGGAAGAGTTTTTGTAAGATAGATTTGTGCCTTCCATGAGAATGGCTTTTGTAAGAAGTATTTTTGTTTTCTAAGAGAAGAGTTTTGATATGAGATCTTAGTGCCTTCTAGGAGAAGGATTTTAGTATTAGAAATTCATGCCTTTTATGAGAAGAGTTTTTATAAGAGGAGTAGAGAAAAATATTGAGATATATTTATAGACAGCAAAACAGTATAATTTTAGAGCGAGAGAATATGAGAGTGGAGTTTAGAAGAGTTGTGGCGTGTTTAGCAATACTGCTGAGATTTTTTGCTGGAGGATGGATAAGGGCTTATTAAGGGCAGTTATGAGCTAAGGGCTAAAGAGTTTAATTCCTAATTTGGAAACTAAAAACTCAGAAGTTTGGAACTTCATTAAGAGCTTAAGAAGATAATTAGATGAAGAGAGATTAGAGAAGTTTATGAGAAAGTTGTTATTCTCTCTTGGTTGTTGGGGTTTATGTCCTAAAATCCAATTTATTAGCATGTTATAAATAATTAAATTGTTTAATTATATGAAACTATTTATAAATGAACTAATGGGACATTATCTTAGTTTATAAGATGTATAGTATGTGATTTATGTGATTTAGTAATAACAGATATGAATCACAAGTTCTTTACAAATTCAAAATTTTAGTTCGTAGTTGGTGATGAAATTAGCCATTTCATCTGTGAAAACTATAACATATCAACAAAGATGATTTATCTTGATCATGGAAGTGGAGACTTCTAGTTGATATGTTTTAAGAGTTAAGACATATTAAACTGGATCACTGTGAGATTTATTATTCTTCTAACGACTATTAAATGAATAATAAATCTCACGACTTCTATTTACATTAACTCTAAATTCTGAGAGAATAATGAACCTGATCATGAGGTGTAAGTTACTATGATATATCAGGAGTGAGATCTAAAGTCACGATCAAAATCTCAGTATGTTGAGTAGCCGCATTTAATGTTGATGGAACATATATTCTCAAGATGATATTCATATTCCCTTAACGGAGATATAAAATATTCCCTTGAGATAAGTTTAATGGATTTGGTTATTCAGAGTGTTGGGTCCAACCACTTTAGTAAGGAGTTACTAAAGTATATATTTATGAAATTGAATTTCAGAAATATATGATGAATAACTTAAAGGATTAAATTGGGTACTCAAGGATAAAGATGTAGTAATTTTCAAAGTGGCAGTCAACATTCATGACTTTATATTACTACGAATATTTTAATGAAGCGGTTGCATGTATAATAAAGTCTTGAGATATAATTTATTGATAAAACCTAGAGTGCAATTATATTTATGTAGTGGTATTAAATATAATTAATGGTAACTTTAGACTTGTCAAGAGTTGACAGAAAAGCTCAAGGCCAATTGGAGCTAGTGTTTTATTTGTTCCCTTTTAGTCCCACTTCAAGCCACACACTAAAACCCAATTGGAATGGCCCAAAAGGTTAGTCCAATTAGATAGTCAGTAAAATATAAAGAGAGAAATATACATAATTTCATTAAGAGAGTTTTCATAAGGAATGAAATGGTGTGTATGTGAGTGTAAGCCACTCTCTTATTCTCCCTTGGAAATTGATTGAGAGATCACACTTCTTGGGCATTAAGTGGAATTAGAGTGAAAATTAAAAGTGCTCTCAAGTACTTGTAATCTTTTGTTTTTGAATTTCATCGTACCAACGTACGCTTTCTTGTTCTTAAATCCTGAAACTTACATAGTACATGTTATCAATTGTGAATGAAGTAGATCCATTTATTTTCTACTGCATATGTTTTGTCTGCGATATAAACATATATTTTTCCAACATTTGTGTGTTTTGTTGTGTTGATGAGGGGTTCTATTTATAGCTGAGTTTAAGGGGCTATTTAGCAAAGAATCTCAGCCAAAATCTGTCTCAATTAGCAATAAATCTTCAAAAAATCCATCCTAGGATTTGGCCAAAAGTGGTATATTTAGCTTTTAGGTGTTCTTGCTGTTTTGGGTAATAGCTGCTGAAGGAAAGAGCAGCAGAAAAAGAAAGTATTTTAGCAAGAAAAAGATAGTTTCTTTAGTTGGTTTTGGTTTTTAGCCAAATGAGGAAAATTCAATAATGTTAAGGTTGTTGAGTCAGCTGTCACAGCTGTTCTGAAAAAGTTGTTTTAGTGGTCAGAAAAAGCTGTCACAGCTGTCATAAAACAGCTGTTGCTTAGGGCAGAAGTAGATGAAGTTAGTTGGATGATGTCAGGCTGCTGGAGAGAATATTTAGCATTTATTTCATGGGTTTGGCTAAAAATGGTAAGATTTATTTTAAGGGTATTTTGCTATTTTGGATATAGTAGCTGACTGCAAGGATTTGAGCATTAAATGGTTGGTGATTTCACTTTCAGCCAAGTGTTAAGTGCTAAACACACTTCTAGTGTTTTGCTGGAAATGTTTTCTTTTTTGGGTGTCTATATTTTTGGTCCAAGATTTTATTACAATACATTTTTGGTAAGTAATAGAATGATTGATTAATAGTTAATGAAGCTTTAGAGGTCTAGTCAAGGTCTCATTGTGTTGTGACTTAATCTTGGTGAGTAAGAAGAGCATTTAGTGCACTGCTCTAGCAGCTAGCAGAGGAATATTTGGTCTGATTGTGGCATATGGCAGCTGAATATTAAAGATATCATGAATGTTTT
Source organism: Quercus aquifolioides (assembly GCA_019022515.1). NCBI lineage: Eukaryota > Viridiplantae > Streptophyta > Magnoliopsida > Fagales > Fagaceae > Quercus > Quercus aquifolioides. Next base: position 32,811,372 of record CM032336.1, read on the forward strand.
ATATATTTGGAGATTAAAGATAGCCAATCAGATTAGGTCATATGTTTGAGTTGGATTTTAGCTGAAAGTAGTAATAAAATTATGTGGAATAATATATTAGGTTTCTAAATTTGTATAGAACAGCTGGAGATTGAATGAATAATTATTTATTCAGCATTTAGATGGCTGGAGATATTAAGTATTTGAATATTAAGTTTTAGGAAAAGAGTAATGGGGAGTTTTATCCCGCTAAGTGCTATGTAATAAGAGAGACTTACCATATGTTACCCGCTACACACGGACTTGTCAAAGTCTAGGGAGTTGGAGAAGACACGCCAAGTAACATGTTTCTTTTATCAACTTTAAGCCGTTGGAGCTTTACTGAACACACCTTTTGGCCCTCCAAACCACGACTCTCAAAGTTTCCCCATAGAGACTCATGAGCTTGGATTATAAGCCGAAGATGAGATGACATACCTTGGGTTTTGTTGTCATTTTGTGTAAGTATGAGCTTTTGTTGGAGAAGCCGCTTTCTATGAGTGTGAGAGAGGTAATATGGGCCGTGAGTTTTGATTCATTGCTTGAGCTCAATCCATAAGTTGATGTTGATGATGTCATGGGTTATGATCTCGATTGATGAAAAGGAGATGTAGACCATGAATCTGCCTTTTGAAGTAAGGATCTTGCGAGTCATGTGAGCCCAATCCATGTAGTTGAATGAGATATGAGCTTATTTTAGGTTTTAAATAGATTTACCCAAAAAATCAATAATATGTTGATCAATGAACTAGTGCCATGTGGGGTGAAAAGAGAGTCCTCAACAGTGTGTTGGTTGAGAGTATGTTTATTTTGTTGTTTTGATAGTACTAATGGTTGTATAGGGTTTTGAGACTGTGAGTGTCAAGTTCATGAGTTAGCTAGTATTTAGAATTTGTTATCTAGGTTGGGATTTTGGATAATTTTTGTTTGTGAACAAGTTTTAGTATGTGTATCTTTGTAAGTGTTGTTTTCAATTTTTGTTTTTTTAGAATACTTCAACCTATGACATCCACTTATGATAATAATTCTATATCATCAGACCAAGATACTAAGAGACTTTACCAAGATACCAATCGATTTATAATAGTGAATTTTTTTTATTTTTAGCATTATTTGAAGGCGTGGATATATCGTGTATTGGATTATGTTAAATTTGTTGTCTTAATCAACCGCTAAAGTTTGATTAATTGTTCTTGTTGCTAAAGTGTGTGCTTTATGTTGCTCACAATTTCTTATTTTGTTTCACTATTTTTTTTTTGTCTTTTTTATTCCATAACAAATTGGTATAAGATATTTTGTTATTACAAAAACATAAATGAGAGTTAAATAAGATATTTTGCTATTACAACAACATAAGCGAGAAGATTTAAAATAATTTTGATTCCTTCTCCACTTGTTAATGACTCAATGACTACTTAAAAAAAAAAAAAAAAACATAGATGGTCTTCTCATTTTCACTACTTCCAAAACATGACGATCTAATATTGGATCCATGTTGTGCAAGATATAACTAATGTGCCAGTGCCAAACACACATAAGTATGGGATAAGGTTTTTTCTTGAATAATATATATTTTTTAGAATACTAAGTATTTTTAACACATATATGAGGAAAGGAAAGAACGTTTTAAAAAAACAGACAATGATGTATATTCAAAAGGGCTTAACTCTTGAATACACAATACTAACTTTGAATAATTCTATTTAAATGTAGAATATGTGATGACATTTAAAAGTCAAATAAATATATTGGAAAAAGAAGAAGAAGCAAATTTGAGCTTCATTATTCAAGTAAAACCTAGAAACCTCGAGGAAAAGGAAAAGGACTTTTTTTTTTTTTTGAGAAACAAAAGGAAAAGGACTTTGGAAGATAAACGGCAGAAATTAATGATGCACTTCGATGGCAAACGACATGAATTGAAAAGACAATGAAGCTTTATTTATTTATAGTAAAAACGAAATGAACAGGTAAAAATGATAAAAGGAAACGACGTCGACTCAACGATACGATATCGTCCTCAACTCAAGCCTCGTCAGAATCATTTTTGATCAAATGGATGATCGCAAGAAGAACAAGGCACTTTTCAAAGAAGTGTTCGGCGATTCATCGGACAGCGACGACAACGAACAACAGACACAACAACCTCAATTGGAATTGGAGGAAGAAGAAGATCATCAAAACCCGAGTTGGGAACAAATCAAAGAGATCAAAGGTCTTTGGTTGTGCAGAGACTTCCTCTCTCCTCGACAACAATCTTCCCTCGTCTCCGCTATTCTAAACGGTGCGTGCGTTTCACTTTTGCTATGTACGACGTTATTGCTCAACTGGGTCTCACCCACATTGACACACTGTGTGTTTTGTATTGTTAACGCGTGTGTTTGCACTTGCAGAAGGATGGTTCACTGAACCCTCACACAACCAGGTCCGTACCATATCTTAATGTTAATGTTAAAATGAGATCCTATGATAGTTCCTATGGTAATTTGCAATAGCTCCCACCATTTAAATTTTCTTAAATTTCAGGTTGTTATTTTCCTTAACCTTGAATTAGGCTACTGGAAATGCTGTGACAGGGTACAATGTTTTTAGTATGGTCTAAGGCTCTCATGAGATTATTATTATTATAATTTTAGGATTGCCCAGTTTGTAATTATCATACATTTGATATTTCAATTCTTGTAGTGTAGAATGTGTAAAGTATGTCAGGGACCTGAATGAGAAGTACAACTCCGCTTACACTTCGTGTCATATGTTGTCTTGCCAAGTTGGTTGATTTTGTTCTTTCACTCTTGAATCAAATGCCTAAGATAGTTACCTGTAGGAGTTTGATCCATTGGACATTTTGGGTGCTAGGAATATTGCAAACTATTCGCGGTTTACTCCCCAAGAATGGGTCTGAAAAGCCCTACCTTGGTGAGGTTCCATGTCATTAAAAAAAAAAAAAATCACAAACTATATGTGGGTATTCTTTAAGGGTGATAAATTCCTTTTAAAGTTGATGGGGTAGTTGTCTACTCTTTCACTAATCGAGTGAGAGTACTCAACAAATTTAATCTAGAACGCTAGGAATTAGTTTGGTGGTTCTTGAGGATATGTTATCGTTAGAGGTGTTTGACGTATCTACTGTTTGCACCTTGTAATGGTTTCTAGCGTTTGATATTTGAAGGCAGATTGGTTCACTAACAACAGAGCACACTACTTGGACTTTTTTGAAGAATGTGTTGTGATGTTTATGTTATGGTTTTTCTTAGATTTCTTCATGGTATAAATTTTGAGCTTGCCTGGAATTTTCATCATGAATTCATCTTTATTGTGTAGTCTTGCCTTTCTTAATGTTTCTTAAGTTACTAAAATTAAATGAAAAACATTGAGATGGATGAAGAGGAGGTAGATCTGGCAATGCAAGGAGTCAAGCTAAAACCCTGCAAGGGAGGAGTTACCTTGTGCTTGTTTTTATGTGTTTGGACAAAGTTCATTAATCTTGTCCCTCTCCTAGTCTCCTTACTTCTATTTCAAGATCTTATAATCTTTCTTCCATTCGAAGGATTTTTTGGTCCTTTTGTTTTTCTCCCTCTTAAGCGTTGTCTTTCTTGGAAATTTCTTGTGTACTTGAGTTGCATCACTTTGTGCTCTCTTGGCATATTTGCTTACTTATCAGTGAAAAAGAAAAGGCAAAAGGAAAAGAAAGAAATAAGATAGATGATGAAGAATATATATATATATATATATTCTTCATCTATCTATCTATCTATCTATCTATCTATATATATAAAGAGATAGATGATGAAGAATTTTGATTATGGTTTCTTGTGGAATTTTGTTTGCAAACTGGGGATCATAATTACAGTCATGAAGACAATTGCATGTCAAACTTGTGCCTTTAGGTTGTTTCAGATAAGCTTATCCATTCCTTTCTCCACAGGCTATGAGGTTTGGAGATCTTCCAGCTTGGTCAAGTGAAATTTCAAACTGTATCCGTGAGCTGGTGCTTTTATGTGATCCTGCTTTTGATCCTGTGGATTTGGGAACTTATGATGAAGCTAAAGAAGCCTGTCCACTTCCATCAGATTTATTGCGGAGAGAGCCACTCTTTGACCAACTCATTGTAAATGTATACCAACCAGGTGAGGTGCGATGTGACTTCTTCTGTGTAGGCCATGCTGTACACAGCTAGTGTTCATGAAGTTGTTGAACTTAGTGAGTTGGTACCTTTAGCTTATCTGTTTATATTTTTTTACTCTGTTCAATTTCACCCTTTGTGCCATGGGATTTTCTAGAATTTGCTTTGGTGGTTGTATTTGTTGTTGGTCTTTCTGTTCTGTTTTGTTTTGTTTTTAAGGGGAGTATAACCAGAATCATGCGACGTTGATTTAATGAAGATCCCTGATCTCAAATATATATTAATATATGAATAAAAGTCAGCATTGTTTCAGTAGAACCTTCAAAATGCTTGTTATTTATTCACATATAAAATGATACTTTAGTTCTCTCTCCCCCTCTTTTGCTTAGTTTGGAATTTGAATCCCAGCAAGGGTGTGGAAAAAGGTTTTCTTCAAAATTAAAATTAAAATGCAGCCTTAGCATTTGTCATGTTGGTAGTCTGGTGTATTCAGCGTTTTTTATTTTATTATTTTATAGGTATTAGGTAATAAATAATTTAATGAAACCAAAAAAGAAACACGCAAAGATCACCAATGGAGAATGCTGGTTGTATACATTTGGTTTATTCAATTTTGATGCAGCAAAGAGAAAGAAAATGCTGCAATCAAGTTTGGTTGCAGCATACATTTAAAATTCCATGGCATTTTGTAGGTTCCCAACTAAGATATCAATAATATATCTCCATTTCTTATGAATCCCTGCAGATAAGTTTCATCTTAAAGCAATTTAGAATTGTGCAGTGTATTACTTGTATGATCATAGTAACACAAGGTTGGAATGGTTATGAAAATGTTGTTAACGATCTCTAATTCAAATGACACACCCTCCTATTGTAAGAGTAAGGTGAAGGGTGAGATAATGGGTTCAAGACCCATTGTGTGTGTGTGTAATTACTAATTAAAGAAAATGTTTCTGCATCTTTGGGTAGTATAACATTCTTCAGTTTATATTTTCTTTTGGGTCTTTGTTCATTTTGTAGTTCAAAAGATTTTTTCTTGTTAGTTACTATCTGTTACTAGTGTATGGGACAATACAATCAGTTGTGAACCACAGCTCACACACACACACACACACAGTGCAAATATAAAATTGAGATGACAATTTCAGCATGTATGTGCAGGGTATCAGTGCACATGTTGATCTTATGCGCTTTGAAGATGGAATTGCCATTGTCTCCTTAGAGTCATCATGTGTGATGCATTTCACCCAAGTTGACCGAACAGATTGTGATGTCAAAATGGATCTACCCATGACAAAGATCCCTGTTTATCTGACACCAGGATCTCTAGTTCTCATGTCTGAAGAAGCCCGTTACTGCTGGAAACATGAAATAAATCGCAAGCCAGGGTTTCAAATATGGGAAGGGCAGGAGCTAAATCAGAAGAGGAGAATCTCAGTAACACTGAGGAAGCTCTGCAAGGTTGAGTAGCATGTTAATCATCACATTAGAGCTGCAAAATACATCTGCTCTATTGTTTTTGAGCAGTTCTCATTCTTCTTGATTATTTGGACTTGTACTTTAAATGTGGGTTGACTTGAGAAATAATATACAATTGAGAATGTTGAAGAGTGTAGTGACAAATCTGACTTATACAAAAGCTTCTGAGATCCTTAATTTGTAGTTCTATTCCAAATGTTGTACGTTTTTTTTCTTTTTGCAGTATTTTTTTACAGAACTTCCAGAGCTTCACAATTTTTTCACCATGATCATTGCAAAACTAGCGAAGATGGCCTTCGGTGGACTAGGAAGTTTGGTGATTTTGAGTATAACGTATTGCGTTTTATCCCATATCGCTTGTTATGTAGATTATTGATAAGAAAGTTTCACACTTGCTCAATTAGACACAGGAGTATCTTGAGCTTCGGTACTCTTGATAGTTGGCTTAGCTAGAGATTCTTTTACCTTCAGTAAACAATGATAGATTCATAGTAATGTTGCAGCTCCTCACAGTTAATAGTGCTTGCCACCACCCCACCACCTTCGTTGTTGCGTTGTGGTTCTCCCATTTGCAACGCCCTTGCATGAATATAGACACACTCACGCACACCTTCCTATGTCTCAGTCATGTCAACAATGGCTGCTGTTACCTTTTGAAGCACAACATCTCTCTCTTTCAAGCCTAATCTGTGTTTTGCAGCTTGTTTTGACGATTTTGTTGGCAGTAGCCATCCTTTGATGCGTGCTGATGAGTTTGAAGGGGGAAGACCACCATAAATTGTTGAGGAGCGGATGCGAAATATTTTAAAGTGTGAAGAGGGTAATAGGTTCCATGCAGGTAAGTTTCGGTGCCACACTAATCTGTATGTGTTGGATGAGTCTACAGCCCCCATAAGAATGAGTTATTGCGGACAGGTGATTCCTAAGAAGACTTGTGGAGCTTGAGAATGTATGGTGAATGAGTTAGACCAGTCCCCCTTATTTGTTTTTTTTGGGGGCTTTAATCTTTGTTTGTTTAGGATTTCCCTTTTTTCTTGTTTGGTGGAAGCAGGGTAGGTTAATGGTTCATTAACAACATAATTGGTTCAAAATTTCTATGCAACAATGGGAACTTTCTACCCTCATATCACGATATTTGAGTACACAGCTCTTTACACTTACACTGTCATCATGATTTCTGTACACAGACATAAAAAATGACCATAGAGGAGAGGAAAAACTGATTGAATGAAATTTCATTATAATATGGGTATCAAGTTGCAGTTACAATGCCTTCCCAATTTTAAATATAATATAATACATCCCCATTTCCCTTGCTATGCTAATTGATGTAAACAAATGCAAAATAACCATTAGGAGGTGGGGTTTGCAGAAGAGTTTCATGTACGCTATTCTGTTAGATCTGAATCGGAAATTTCATTTGAGAGATATATACCTGAAAGTCAAGGAGTTTCCCATATCTCCCAATTCCAATTCTGGTTCTCTCTATGTCAGAAAATTAGTCCTGAGACTCTAAAAAAATCTCTATACATGCAGAAAGGAACCAAACCTTTTCATGGTTTGTGGTAAGAACTAACTTCTTTGTTTCTTCTCTCCTGATGAATGAAAATCATAATACATGCTCTGTGTGTGTCAAGAAAATATTTTCTTTTGCCTACTTCCTATCACATTTTAGGCATAACAGTTTTTAAGAGTGGAAATAGGACGATAAAGATGAGCACTGCACCACCAACAATGGCTATGACTGTCCACTTCCGAGAGCTCTTCTGTTGCACCCTGGCCTCCTGAAGCTGCTCGGTGCCTCGTCTCACAAACGAATTAGCATGCGCTACATGACTCTCTATGTCATTGAGTTGATGACCCTGTGCCTCCACCAGAGCAGCCATATCCAAAAATACCTGATGAAGCTCAATCAAGTTCTTCTCTATCTCCTTCACTGCATCATGTCTTTCTTGAATTTCTGATATGGTATCCAATATTTGACCTCTCCCTTGTTCCTGAATTGCCTTCTGCAGAAAACTTTCACTTTCCCCACTTGATATTAAATTCTCAATAGTTTCTTCATTTGCCTTCTCTCCTGTGATTGTGAAATACCTTCTTTCCACTGTTTCTTTATACTCAGCTGTCATTCTGGTTCTTAATCCTTGAAAATCATCCATCATGTCCTTGAGTTTCTTTCCCAAGCCACTAACCACTGAGGTCCTTGTTCTATCTGCAGAAGAACCTGGACCACAACCAGGAAGGTTCCTATTAGCTGCATTGGAACGTTCTAAGCCTTCAAGCTTTCCCTTAACAACTTTAACACGTTTGAGGACTTGACCAACATTTGCGTCCATCCGGGCTCGAAGGTCCTTCATTGTTTTAGCATTGTGGACAGTTTTGCATTCTTCATTGGCTTCTTGCAATTGCTTATACAGCTTCTCAACTTGCCTCATGTCTTCCTTGACATTCTCAACATCTCCAAAGAACCTATCAAGGTTGACACTCTCTTTGCCAGCTTCCATGTCATCCAGAAAAACCTGCTGCTTCAGGTCTGTGTATTTCTTGAATGAGCTCGAGAACAAGTCGTTCATCTTGGCTGAGTTTTTTTTTTTTGCTCTTCTTAACAAATTATATAGTTTTGCAAAATGGGGTTCTATCAAAAAGTTCAGCAATGAATGCAAATGCATGGATAGTGTAACATGGTGGTTTTTGGTTCCTTGCTGTATAGAAGTTTATGATGGTGGTTTTTCATCCTTACAATATGTGCGGCCAAATGAGGAGGAAGAGAGAGAAGGTGACAAATGCAAAAAACTGTCACAAAGAATGAACGTGAGGCGAAGTTTCCTTATTTTTGGTGGCGTTGGAGGTATTAGAGGCTTGAGTTGATTTGAGATTAGGACCAGCCATTAAAAGCTGGTTTTACCAAAAGTTGCTCACTAATCAACAAGTGGCATTTTGTACTTAATTGGTACTACTTTGCTTGACCAGGTCTTCCTTCATTGTGTCCATGTCACATTTGCTGGATAGTTGGGCTTTATCTTCCTCTTCTTTAGGTTGTATTCCACCGAATGCATTTCCTAATTCCTAGACGCTTTGTATTTACTCTCGATAAAAAGGAAGTAAATCTTAGTATTATTTACACACAAAATATATTGAAAGCAGTAACCTTTATCCCCCTTAAACTTTAAACTTTTATTTTTTAAAAGGAAAAAATTAACGGTTAGTAAAAAATTTTATTTTTTAAAAGGAAAATATTGTTAAAAAAAAAAAAAAAAAGTTAACAAATACTATAAGGGTATTAGTTTAAAAACTATTTCTTGAAAAAAAAAAAACTCACTTTTTCTTATAACTTTTTATTTTTTTCATGCAAGTTCCCATATTAACGGTTTCAAAAAATAGTTTATTAACAAATTAATACCTTAACCTAATAAGGATTAACAACCCTTCTTAAAAAGCTGTATGACTAATGACTATCTAATTTCTACATTAACCCAGCCAATGTTACATTGTTACATTATCATTATTCTTTTTTTTTTTTTTTTTTTTGAGGAAGATTATCATTATTCTTTATTTATCCTAAAAAAAAGGATAATATTAAAAACTTTAAACCATGTGTTACTCTTTCTTTTTTACGTTAGCTTGTATTTCAAGCTGGACTTCTAAAACGTTTGTCTTGGGATGACCCAAATAGATCAATCCAAGATCAAAACCTGAAGTAATGACACTAATAATTCAAGAAATAGAAGTCACATATCTTATCCTCAATTCCTTAACCTATGACTTAAAAAAAAAAAAAAAAAACACTTTTCAGTCCATAAATCGCTACACAGTTAAGTAAATCATTATTAATCAATTACTTGAACATGACGTATTGAAATGCATACTTTTTTTTTTTTGGTTAAAAGGAAATTTCATTCAGCTAAGCCAAAATGGCTAAATTAGTGGCAGTAAGCCTACAAAAGTTGTCCCCATTCGCATCAGATAACACAAAAGAAGAGATTACATCATATGGGGAGATATCTAAAATTACAAAATCCTCTTGCATATCACATCCTAGCTTAGCCAACGCATCAGCAACTCTATTAACTTCACGGAACGCGTGCTGCACTTTGCAATGCTGAAACCTGCTCATTATTGAAATGCATACTAACCCTTACCTTATATTTCCTAAAAACTTATATGGCAATCCAATTTTCCCTTGAAGAAAACTAATGTTATATGCTTGCATTACCTTTTTTCCTACTTCAAAATTTTCACTTATTTTATTTTTTACACATCTTTTATTATTATTTCGGTCGATATCAACATCCTTTTGTTATCATTATTCATTAGATTATATTCCAATGTGTCATGTCGCTGCCAATTACTCTGTCTCATCTGTTCTATTTTGCTGGTGGTTTGATTTTGGGCATCTAAACACTTGTATTGGGATGATCCAAATAGATTAATCCAAGATCAAAACATGAGTATTGAGATTGAAAATAAAAAAATAAAAATCATTGAATATATATGTGTGTGTGTGATACATATGTGCAGCTGTAGGTGCTGAGTTGTGATCAATGTATCATAGGAGGATAAGAACCATAGTTAGCTAAATCCAAAGTTTAACTTAAGAGCATCGAAACAACTTTGATCTTTATTTATTATCTTCCTTTTCAACACACACAAAATACATAGCAACGTAAACCATGCAACCAGTTGTAACCTATTAATATTCAGGAATAAAAAAAAGAGAGTAACCTATTAGTAATGGTTACAAACAAATATATAATATACCTAAAAACACAAAAAAGATAATAACATCAAAGTATATATATACTCTTATTTATACTTTAAAGAGAGGGAAAAAAAAAAAAAAACCTACTGAACTTCAAAGAAAAATAAGTGTAAAATTTACAATAGCCAAAAACGCAGTCCAAGCTAAACAAGGTGCAATTATATCACCAGCAATCGGATTCACCTCCTTACAGATCCGAAAACATCCAACCAAAGCCCCAAATGTAGCCAAACACACAGCCAGCCCGACCCAACTCGCTCCGGATCCAAGAACAATCGGATCCCAAACCAAACTCAAGCCTAGCTGGGCCAAATAAAGAGACAAAGCCGTTGGGTTCTGATGAAACCCACCTACAGCCCACACAAGCCAAGCCGAAAGACCCAACAAGAAACTCGAAGCCAAGCTTGTGATATGTATGGCCCACAAGGGTGGGAACCAAGAGGGCTTCGATACCATAACGTAGCTGTGAGTGGAGGTGAGGTAAATGGTCAAAAGGGTAAGAGAAAGTGGGATCGAAACTGTTATGGCAAGTGACCTAAGGCCACGTTTGGCCATGGCCATGTTGTTTTCACGTCTGTTTTTAGTTCTCTTGTTGTTGCGGGTGGTGGTGGTGGTGGTGGTGGTGATGTTGGGGTCATCCCTAGAACGATGTTTGAGGGTTTGGGAAGCCATGGAAGCAGTGTTTGTGGTATCAAGGTTATTGTTCTGGGAAGCCATGAATGTGTGTGCGTCTATACAAGGAAGAAAGGTATATACATGCATGTGTCTTGGGAGGAATTGTAGGTGAGGTAATTATATATTGATAAGACCGTGTTTTTCTCGGTGGAAAATATTACAAGTGAGTGACATGTGGGAGTAGGAGTAGGAGGTGATAAGAAGTGGACAGAAATGTCACACGTGGGTGTGTATGTGTTCAGTTTTGATGCAGCAAATTAATGAGAGAGATAAAAATGGTGCAATCAAGTTTTGCTGCGTTGCATTGCACTATATAGTATATAGTATATACATCCAAATTCATTTGCCATTTTGTTATTTGATTTTGAAAGCCCTGTAGATTAGAACAGTGAGACATTTTTTTTTTTTTTGGCTGAATGAACAGTGAGACATTTTACTTGTCTCATAAGTCATAATATAGTAATCATATGTTAGCATAGGTGGCGGTGATCGGATAAGAAAGGACATTAATTAATGGAGTTGGATGTATCATATATATATATATATATATCACACGCGTGTTTGCTGAATGAACAGTGAGACATTTTACTTGTCTCATAAGTCATAATATAGTAATCATATGTTAGCATAGGTGGCGGTGATCGGATAAGAAAGGACATTAATTAATGGAGTTGGATGTATCATATATATATATACACGCGTGTAAAGCATGAGTTCAAATTTTCTGTCCACTTTTCATGTTCCATTTTATACTTTATCAATAAATACTTGTCACGTGTTCACGTAATTAATTAAATACTATCATTATTAACTTATTAATACTACAATTATTAATTAAATACTACTATTAATTAATAACTGTAGCATTAATAAGTTAATAATGATAGTATTTAATTAATTAGGCGAACACGTGACAAATATTTATTAATGAAGTATAAAATAGAGCCAGAAAAGTGGGATATAAGATTTGGAATCGTAAAGCATATGTATTTCTTCAATTACTGATTGGACTTTTAGTTTTAGGTTTTGTTCAGTGTAGCAAGTGGGTTCACCAGCTTAATTAGAGCATCTCCAATGGGACTCGGCATCTCTAAATTTTAGAGAAAAATGTCACTATTCACACAAAATCAGAAGTCCAACAGCCTCTTTATCTTTATTTTTTTTTTTAGAGTTGCTACAGTAGCTCTCCAGGTTTGGAGAGCACTGTAGCATTCACTGTAGCTATGCAAATATTATTTCTGATTAAACTAATACCAGTTGAATTAAAAAAACATTTTTTTCTCTTTCCTTCCTTTCTCTTTCTTCTTCACTCCGTCTCTCTCTTGCTTCTCTTTAGAAAAAAACACTCTTTGCTTCTCATCAGAAAACGACGGTGAAGCACAAAATCGACAGAGCTCTCTCTCACAAAACGATCTGCCCAGATATTTTGAACCCCAAATTGTGGCTCAACCACCGGTGAGGAAGAACGGAAATCTGAGAACATCGGTCAACAATGGAAATCTGAGAATATCGGTCAACAACGGAAATCGGTACCCAAAATTTGATTTCATGGTTTTTTTTGCATAATATTTGAATTTATTGGCTAATACTAGATTTGGTGGTTTTGCATGATTTGCTATTGCTACTGTCTGGATTTAGTTTTGGATTTATGGGTTTTTTTTATGTATCTCTGATTTGTGTTTTTCTTTTTCACTCTGTTTCTTGATCTCATCTATAGCTATTTAATCAATCTTATTTTTAGAGTCAATAAGCTAATCTGATTCCTTTTAGTTTCTTATTTTTTTAATAAATTTTTTGGCCTCAGTAATATGATTGAAATCTTGCTCCGAGGAAAACAGAGAAGGCAGAGGGAACTTGGGAAATTTTTTCTTAGACAGTAGTTGTTGAAATTTATTCTTCCATAAGTAAATGGACTGCTGTAATTAGTGGATTTTGAGCTCTAATAAGCATAGAAGGGCTGAGAATTTATTCTAATTATAATTGGACTTTCTATTGATTGTTCTGAGTTGTCTGCTTTTGAGCAATATTCAGATTCTCTGTTTGAGTGGTCCCAAACCGTAGGCATTAGTGATTGGCATTCTATTATAGATTTTATTGATTCCCTTTCTTTTCATTTATAATGATTGGAGCTTGTAATCTTAATACTGTGTTCACATCCAGTGTGCATGAAAGTACTTTCTCTCTCTCAATACTTTTTTATTACTTGTAGGAAAATATAAGCTTGATATATTGTGTTATAATGTAAAAATACTATTCAGGAACTGAACTGAAAACGTGATAGAACTCAGCAAAAACATGGGAGACCAATCTTCCTGAAACTTAACCAGTGACCTCAAAGAGAGTATATGCAACTTTTGATACCTGACATGATGAAAGTTTCTATTTATGCACCATATTTTCTTCTGTCAAAATCTTTTTGTAATAACTTTTTTGGCTGGAAGAATTTTGAAACATGGAAATACCAGGTGGAGTTTTTACATTTCTATGACTTTTTTTTCTTTGATAAATACATTTCTATGACATTGTTGCTTTGGTTAATATGAAATGAATAATTAGCTATCATGAAACTTGAAGAGAAGCATAGCATGTTTCAATTGATTTTTGTTACTGGGTTGTGCTGCAAGAGGGTATTGTTAAAGTGGGTGTGTGTTTTTTTTTGGTGATATGGTGGAAATGATGTTGTTTCAGAACTGCCAATGCATTGATGTTTGTGGTGGTTGGTGGAATTGTTGTCTTTATTCTCATAATCTAGCATTTGTATAGGTAGGCATTACGTTTAATGTTCAATGAATTTGATGCTTTTGGGTATTATAGTGAAACTAGTTTAATTTTGTGAATTAGAAATTTAGAACTTGAAGAGAGCTTGCTATGTTTATTCATTAGCATTATGTGTTTTTATTTTTGTTTTTGTTACTAGGGATGGATTCGGGTATTCCAAGAGGCACATCATTCACTGATCTTATAGAAGATAGCTTTAATGATTATATGTCTGGATCTTCACATATTAGTGATGAAGACAGTGTTCCACAAGCCCAAACATTCATCTATAGATTATAACACTTATTACTAGACTAAAGATAGCCCCAAAATGGAAGTACCTAGCCTAGGGTAGTTGAGAGCAGGCCAAGGACAGGGCATAAAATAACCAACCAACATGAATGCAAGAAGTTATTTAGGTTTCAGTGGAGAGGATCTTTCTAAAACCAGAACTCAGTTTCTAAACTGTAGGGAAGCCATTGTTTTTAGTTTCTTGTTTTGCTAGAGATTAAAAGTTTAAATGCTTTGTACTTATCAAAAAAGTTTAAATGCTTTGCTAAGTAAAACCTTTTGAATTATGTATTCTTTTCATGATGTATTCAAAAAAGTTTCTTGTTTTGCCAGAACATGCCTTTTCATGATGTACTCTTTGCTTTTAAATATCAATATGTGAATTATTCACACATGCTACAATAATTGCGTGTTTTTTTGGTGGCAGCAACTTGGGAAATTTTTTCCATGGGTCGTAATACAAATTATGCACGTAATATGCTTCTAAATGACTCTGATTCCGATGATGATTTTGAGATAATTGCACTTCTTGCATTGGAAGAAGAAAGATTAGAAAAAGAGAGGGCATCAACATCACGTCGTGGTTCTGTTCCAGGCCGTCGGTTCATCCAACGTGATCATGAGCAAGGCCACCAAAGACTTTTTCAAGACTATTTTGCAGAATCACCAGTATATCCTCCTAACATATTTCGGAGGAGGTTTCGAATGAGTCGTTCTCTTTTTCTACGTATTAAATCTAATCTAGAAGAGAAAGATGAATATTTTGTTCAAAAAAGAAATGCTACCGGATTGCTTGGTTTGTCTTCCCTTCAGAAGATGACTGCCGCACTAAGGATGCTTGCGTATGGAGTAGCAGCAGATTTTACAGATGAATATGTGAGAATTGGAGAAAGCACTGCAATAGAGAGTCTCAAAAAATTTGTTGAAGCCATAGTCGATATTTATTCTACAGAGTACTTGAGGTCACCAAATAGCAATGACATTGCTAGGTTGCTAAGAGTTGGTGAAATGCGTGGATTTCCAGGGATGCTAGGGAGCATTGATTGCATGCATTGGAAATGGAAGAATTGCCCATCGGGGTGGAAAGGTCAGTATACTGGTCATAGTCGTGAGCCAACAATTATTTTGGAAGCAGTAGCATCATATGATCTTTGGATATGGCATGCTTTTTTTGGGTTACCTGGGTCCCATAATGACATTAACGTGCTAGACCGTTCTTTTATATTTACCAACCTTGCTCAAGGTCGTGCACCTTCGGTGAATTACTCAATCAATGGACATGATTATACAATGGGATATTATCTTGCTGATGGTATATATCCTTCATGGTCCACTTTTGTCAAGACAATCTCAATTCCACGAGGTAGAAAGAATAGTCTTTTTGCTACAACTCAGGAGTCAACAAGGAAGGATGTAGAGCGTGCATTTGGAGTACTTCAAGCACGATTTGCAATTGTTCATGGGCCTGCACGTCTTTGGAAAACAGAGGCTCTTGATTACATTATGAAGGCATGCATAATATTGCATAACATGATAATTGAAGATGAACGTGATACTAATGGAGCAGAAGACTTTGATTATGACCAAGTGCCTGAAAGCATCCCTACAACAATGTCCCACGAGCCTGCAGAAGAATTTAGTCAATTTACGGCATTCATTGCAGCCCATGAAAAAATTAGAGATACAAAAACTCATTTTCAACTCCAATTGGATCTCGTTGAGCACTTGTGGCAACGATATAGTGATTTGATGTAATTTGAAATTTCTCTTCATTTATGTTAGTTTTTTACTGGTAAAATTCGATGTAATTTGAAATTTATCATATCTATGATGTAATTTGAAATTTATCATATATATGTTAATTTTGAAATTTATCAAGTCTTTTTGAAAAGTATGACTATTGAAAAATATTACCATTTGAAAAAAAAAATAACCCTTAAAAAAAAGGCTATTGAGAAAATATAATTGTTGGAAAATTTGAAAATGTTACCGTTGGGAAATTTAAAAATATAGCTGTTAGGAATTTGAAAAATATAGTTGTTGGGAATGAATAAAAAAAAATAAAGAAAGATTAAAGAAAGAATGAAGAAATAATATTTAAATGGGATAGAGAAAAGAATAGAGAGTCTGTTGGAAAGTGTATTTGAAAAAGTGGGTAGCTAAAAGCTAAATGTCACTGTTCATTCTCCAAACAGGCAAAAATTAGGCAAAAATTTGGAGAGGCTGCTGGAGATGCTCTTACATGAGAAAAAGGAGAACTTCCACACGTCAATTGATTGGGTATTGGTATATGATCACACTGGCAGATGCCTTTTATATATACTACTTTTTATTTATTTTTTAATAATTTGTATTGCACTTGCATGTTTAAGGATTTGGATCTTCTGAAAATTATTATGAATATGTGATCATTCAAATGAAATGGATTTATATATATATATATATATATATATATATATATATATATATAAAAGGGGAAAATGGATAAATTTATGGTCCGTTTGGTTGCCGTAAAATATTTTTCGGAAAATACATATTTTCCGGAAATGCTATTTTCCGGAAAAGGAAAATATTTTTATGTGTTTGGTTGTTTTATGAAAATTAGTGTGGAAAATATTTTCACGTGTTTGGTTCAGTTAGGAAAATGCTATTTTCCTACAACAAATTCCAGCCACAACAACAACAACAAAAAATTCCGGCAACCACAACACCACCACCACAACAACAACAATAATAATCAGTTCATCAAAAAAAAAAAAAAACAACAACAGCAATCAAACTTAAAAAAAAAAAAAAAAAAAAAAAAGCTGAGAGATCGAGGAAGAGGAAGCGATCGACGGCGCGGCGCGCCGACGACGATCGACGATCGATGACGAGGCGCGGTGCGACGACGATCGACGGCTTCTGGGTTCGCTGGTGGGAGATCGAAGGCGAGTCGCGATATCGAAGGCTAGATCGCGAGATTGAGCGGAGGTGAACGAAGGCGATCGCTGGCGCGGTGCTCGGGGTTCGCCGGCGCGATGATCGAAGGCGCGGTGCTCGGGGTTCGCCGGCAACGTCTCCGACGTGTCTGGGCTCGCTGGGTTCGGGGTGCTGGCGCTCTCTTTCTCTCTTTCCCTCTCTCTGTCTTCATGCTCTCTCTTTCTCTCCATTTTCCGGAAATCATTTGAAGTGAAAATGATTCCGTAAATCATTTTCACCCTTGACCGTGAGTCAACTGAAAATGATTTCCGGAAAATTGCTTTTTCCAGTGCAACCAAACGCTCGAAAATATAGAAAACCATTTCCGGAAACCAATTTCACCCGATTCAAACGCAGCCTTAATTGATTGTTTTCATGTACTACATCATCGGTAAGATAGCCATGCAAGGATTCAGGGGTTCCTCTATCCATACACAAATATATATGCTTTATGGTTTTGGTTTTGAGATCGTCGACCCTTTATATATACACTGTGGGGCTGGAGGGTCCAAAGGTACTCATCCACATATGTATTGGGCCCGAGGCCCAAACCGAGGATGAGTATATGTCCGAGGACAAACACCTGATGTCATAAAAGCCCATAGTTGTAGGCGAAGAAGATAGTGTTGATCGTAACAGTCCAAGAAACTACGCCGAGGATGAACCCATCTTTGACTAACCAAGGCCGAGGTACGAAAGAGTATTTTACCAACAAAGGCAACCTTCCATACCATTCTATATGAGAAGATAAGTACTATAGGTGAATAGGACAGAACGTGATCATGTAGTATCGCTAAGGAAAGTTGCTGCCTTCACATTAAATGCACTGCAACTAACTCTCTGGCTGCATTAATGTGGATGTGATACCTGAACAGTGCGTTTTAGCCTTACAGCTATTGCATCGTGACTTAGAGGATAGGCTGATGGGACAAGTATCAACACCAACCCACCGGTATACACGTGTGAAGTGGGAATGAGAAGGGAGGATGATATAAAAGGAAAAGGAAACAACAAGAAGGGGGATTGAAAATGACAAGAAGACACACTATAGCATTTAGGAACCAAACTTGTAACCCAATTTAAGAATAATATACAAGAACAGTGCACCTCGAACCTTGCCGAGGACTATTTTTCTTCAATACAACCCTATTTCTTTTCATTCTCTGATCATCTGAATCTATTCAAATGTTTGTTTGATCAACCAAAACCCAGTTTTCCAACCCATTCTCTACAAATTCATTGTTTTGGGCTTTTTGGGCCTAAGTCCATCCACATAGTGGACTGGGATCTCAAACCTGGTCCTTACATAGACAATCCCAACACTATTTGATTCCAAATGCAGAGCAATATTTTATTGTACTTCTTCAAATCCTACTAGTTTTTCCTTACTTCATCAAGACCATAATTATATATATATATATATATATATATATATATATATATATGCTGAGAAGTGAGAATAGATAAATCGGTTAGAAAATAATGTTAGTGCTTTAGGTATTAATATTTATCCCTAGACCCTAGTCTAGAATTCATTTGCCACACATATATGTTTTAACACAACGCAATGGTGATTATTATATAATAATGAATACAATATGTTGGTAAGGCCTCATTAATTATTTCCTCTTTTGCTCCTAATTCTCTGATGTTTTTATTTTTCTCTAATACTTAGGCTTCCTCAAAAGTTTTGTGATGTTTTTGGAGATGTAAGAAGTTTTGTCCCTTCTAAGTGCCCTTAGATCTTATAAATGGATAAAAATACAACACCCTAATAATGTACTCTCATGTTTAATCCAAAAAAAAAAAAAATTACTTAAAATTTTGTTTAATCATAAGATCAAATACATCAATAATTGTCTTTAGAATTTGAACTTAATACTTTATTTGACGATAAAAGGTTTTCCAAATAAGACCTAGGCCCGGATAACAAAAGCCCTAAACCAATTAAGATTTTGGGCTTGAAATTGAATCCAAACTCTACCCAATTCGAAGCCCTAACAAAAAAAAAAAAAACGACGCCGTATGACTTTTTACGACATTGTTTGCTCTTTGATTACAACGAACGAACCAGACTCACAACGGAGATCGGTCAAGGGTCAACAGCCACCATGGCGCTCCGATCAGCACCACCTCGTGCTGCAAAACCCAAACCCAAAACCTCGGGTCTGACCTCCGAACTTTTCAGAAACCCAAAAGTACCCTTCGCTCTCGCTTTGATTTTCGCAGATGCCATCCTCGTCGCTCTCATCATCGCCTATGTCCCTTGTAAATTCCATTTCTTTTTGAATAAGTTTGTCTCTGTTTGTTGTTTGGGCTATGTTTCAAAACGACGGCGTTTTGTTTACAATGTGATCGTTTTGGTTTTCAGATACGAAGATTGACTGGGACGCTTACATGTCTCAGGTAGGTGTGTGTTTAATAAGAAAACGAAACAAAAAAGTCTTATTCTTTGAATGAAATAAATGAATATTCTATATTAAATTTTCAATTTTTTACATATGCTAGTTTGAATTGGTTTAAACAAAGAGAGATAAAAAAAAAAATGAAAATGTTGGGTTGAATTTTCAGTTTGTTTTCTTTGTCTTTGGATTCTCTAAGCTACCAAATGAGTTTATTAAGTGTTTTTGCTATCTGGGTTGATGTAATTTTTAGTTTAGATAAATGGGTTGGTGCAATTTGGTCTGATAATTGTGAAACAGGTAAGTGGGTTTGTTGGAGGAGAAAGAGATTACAGTAACTTGAAAGGGGACACAGGGCCTTTGGTCTATCCAGCTGGCTTTCTTTATGTTTATTCTGCAATTCAGTATGTTACAGGAGGAGAGGTCTATCCAGCTCAGGTAATTTACTTCACTCTTGTTCCTATTTTTTTTGGGGTTTCTTATAAAATTTGACGAGTAACTAGTGATGGGTTTAGTTAGAAGATTATTTTGATTTAACTTGGTTGTAATTATCTTAGTGGAACAAGTCATTGTTTGTGATATTGAATTAGGAACAAGTTATTGGTATTTGCTTCATTGAATGAATGTTGACTGCCTAGTTGGTTCAGTTGGCACAAACGACTAGTGCTGATGTATACTAAATTAAAATGAACGGTCCTGCATTGTGGATTTCCATGGACACTGAAGTTAAGGGGAGTTATTTTGGTTGTATTATGTAGCTGTAAGCCAATACCCTTTTATTGTTGACTACTGAACTCTATATATGCTTACACTAATACATGATTCCAGATTGCCTCATGGTTTATATTCTGGTTTGTTGGTGCAGATTTTGTTCGGCCTTTTGTACATCATAAATCTGGGAATCGTATTATTTATCTACATGAAGACTGATGCGGTATGAAATGTGCTTTAGTTTGTTGAAGATCAATTGCTAGTTTTGGCTTTAAGAGATGTGTATGTCACTGATGTGTGCATGGTAGTATTTTTACATAAATGTGTGGTACATCTTAGTTGATATATGGAGTATTATTGAAAGATTCAGTAGTTAGATCTCGTATTCATTGTCAAACTAGTGAATGTATTATAAGGCTATTATGAGTTGACACCAACTATACGCTTTGCTGATTGGGCTATCAATTCGCTAGAACTGGCAACATTTCTGGTCTAGGATATTAAGTTCTAGGTAGTATCATGAGCCCTAGCTGTGTACTTACTGGGTATTCATTACATCTGCAAATTAGAAGGGAGACGGACTGGGAGTGAAAGGGTGAGAGATCTAAATGGAGTTGAGAGGCACTGAAGAAATACTAGAGGTGCACTGTAGAGAAAAATACAATTGACTTCATTTAAGCCTAGTCGATTGTTAATGGTGTTCTTGCTTTTATTAGGCCATTGAATGGAGATTCTGGGCATGGAAAGAAAGTGAGAGAATTTTAAAGTCCTTCCATACTTCTGGTTTTTCACAGATTTTCCAGAAATCCTTTAGATGTCTAAAGACTAAAGTTTTTGTGGGACATGTCTTGGTTTAGTATATTAGAGTATCTTGCATGCATAGATACAGGCAACCTTTTAATTGCAGGATAGGTAGTCTTTTGTCAGGACATTGCCATGGACCTTAAGCTTACCTGCTCCCCTCCTAGGTTGATTTAGCATGACGCTTGTACTGGTAAAGCTTTCGGGATAATTAGATTCTTCCTCCTTTGTCCTCAATGATGCTTTTATAGGATGACCAAGTAATTCAATGTCGATGAGATTCTCAGGTTTCTTCAGGCACTGCTGCTATGAAGCCTAAACTCAGTTTCTATTTTATCTTCTGTTAATCAGTTTTTGGCTTTCATGTTGATGGTTCTGCATAGATGTGTGTGGTGAATTCTTGACTTGAATTGGCTTCTAGTGGTCTGTTTGCATGTCAGTATGGGCAATGATGCTCGGTCAGAGCAGTGGTAAAGTTTGTGTTCTGCTTGAGCCTATGCATGAACATGTGCTTATTTCCACTGTTGATACGAAAGTTGCTTTGTTCACTGAATTGGGCATTTATTTTTTTGTTTTTTGTTTTCCTGAATTTCTTTCTTTATCTTTGTTGACATTTAGTTTAAGGCCTCCTAGGTGGATTCAATGATACGATCAAATTGCATCATGAGCTTTATTCACCTTCAGCAGTAAATCTACTAATATTCTGTTACTGAGGTGTTATAGCTGTCAGCATTTATAAGTTTAGACCCTGGATATTGCTATTGCTGCCACTTAGAAAGTTAGTAGATTTTCAAGATCAACTAATGTGTCATGTGCTTGCTCCACTGGCCTTGATCTTCGATGATATGTGCGCAATATTAACTTTGAAATAGAGTCAAGTGTCTGATATGTGAATTCTGAAACCGATTTCACTTAATTTAAGACCATGTTATATATTATATTGAAAGTGTTCTCTGGGAATTAACGAGAAAGTAAATTTTCTAAGCAGTAGTCTTTAGAATTATCCCCTACTGCTTACATATCTCTTAAATTTGTCTCAATCTGGACTTTGTCCTCTCTCCTTTCTCCTTCTGTCCATGCTTTAATAAGCTTCTGTTCTTGAAATGTGTCGTAGCTTCCATGGTGGGCTCTTAGCTTGCTTTGTCTGTCAAAAAGAATGCACTCTATTTTTGTGCTCCGTCTCTTTAATGACTGCTTTGCTACGACGCTCCTTCATGCTGCAATGGCTTCACTTCTTTACCAAAGGTGGCATCTAGGGTTGATCATATTCAGGTAGCATCTTGGCTTTCTTACTGCACTTCTGTTCTTCCTTTTTATATTTGTATTTTTTTTTTTTTTTAATGGTAAAAGAAATTGGTTGATGATATCTTTTTTATCTGTACAGTGGTGCCGTTTCAATAAAGATGAATGTGCTACTATACGCTCCATCTCTATTTCTTCTCATGCTAAAAGTACGTTAATCTCTGTTTGAGTATATTTCTTCAATTTTATTCTCAATTCTTCATTAAATTTGCTCAAGTAACCATTTTTGTTCCTGAAACACTTCTTGTATAGGGTATGGATATTATTGGGGTGATATCGGCTTTAGCTGGTGCAGCATTGGTGCAGGTGCTTGCTCTGTCTTCTTCATTCTTAGGGTTGTCAGCATAGGCTTGAATTTTTTCTTTGATTAATAAGAAATGCTTTATTATTTTTTTCATGTTAAATTCTTTGCAGAGGATACAAGTCTTTTAAATCTGGAAGTTTTGTGTTATTCTTTTGATGATTTTTCCAATGTGCATAGGTGAGTTGGAGTTCAACTATCATTATGTTGTAAGAGAGGGCATTGTGTACAGTGTTCATTTGTTGCACCTACTTGGTGAATGGTTCTACAGATCTTGTTGGGGCTACCTTTTCTCATATCACATCCAATTGCTTACATATCCAGAGCCTTCAATCTTGGGCGTGTCTTCATCCACTTTTGGTACTTTGTTTTTGACTTCATGTGTTTCAGATTCCTGACAACTTTTCTCTATGCAAACTTATTAGCTTGTTCTGAAATAAATGGACAAAGGAAAATAATATATCTGTGCCCCAAATACGCTGTTATCATTCTAGGGCCCAGTAGAGGTCAATTTTTTTGAAGTTGGTACCAGATACACTCTCAAGGATCATGGGCCAGTGTGACAATTATTCAATCTAAGAATTCTGAATCATAATACAATACATATCGATTTAGTAACTGGATGAGTTGTAGTGCATCAAGAAAGGGTAGATACCATGCCTAGTGGTCTATTTGCTGAAGTCCTTTTGAAGTGAAATTGTCCTACATTGTAACATGGTTTTTATTAACATTGTTTTGACGTAACATTATGATTACATGACCAGTATTCTATTTTTGTTGTTATTTGAATTAGCAAAGATAAATTTGTCATTCTGTTGAAGAATAACCTGCGCTCAATTTTTCCAGGTCTGTTAACTTCAAGTTCATTCCTGAACCACTTTTTGTTTCAAAGGAACTTGCAGTCTCTTTGCTGATTGCTCATCTTGTACTACTTGCAGCTTTCACTCACTATAGATGGTGCAAGTAAGTACATGGGCTTACATTTTCCATTTCAAGTAATAAATTGGAAGTTGCAACGATAATGTGGATATGAAATTTGTGGAAAAACTTTGTTTCTTTCAACGTAGTAAAAGTTCAGTGAGAAGTTATAAATCTGAGGTTCTGAACACCCTCTTGTCAAGCAGTAGTAATATGTAGGCGGGTTTTTTTTTCCCCCCCAATAGAAGATTGGCATCTGGATTATTGTGTTTGGTTAATGAATGATTGTAGGCATGAAGGGGGGCTTCTCAACTTTTTGCATTCTAGATTTGTCTCTTTGAAGAAGTCTGACAATAGCAATTCATCCTTCAAGATACTCAATAAAGAACGTAAGTGGTGGACGCTCCCAAATGAAACTAGGAGGATGTCTGACTCTGTATCTTTGATAATTCTCTCTTTATATTAGATTTCAGTCTCTGTATATTGATCTCTGTTGCCCAGACACTAACCCATTGCCCTTTTCTTCTCTCTTTCTTCTTTTCCTCCAATTGGATACTAAATTTCTTCCTGATTGGATCAGATATTGTGACAACTATGTTTGTTGGGAACTTCATTGGCATTGTATGTGCCCGTTCATTGCATTATCAGTTCTACTCATGGTAAGTTTTGCTGGAGGAAAACCTTTTCTATATATCATTGATTTGGTAGCTGAGCAGCAGTGCTAGTTGCTGAAGCAGTTGCTTACCTTTTATCTAATTTGTTTTTTATAGCAAGATGTATCAAGTTGTAATCTCAAATTAGAGGGTAAATGATTATGAAGCTTTGTGTGAATGATTTTGTTTATATTCTTTGATTCTGACATGATATATGTTGTGGAATTTTCTCATATCCTACTCTAGACTAATTTGCTTGGTCCCTCCATTACTCTTGAATGGGTGGTTGCTTCTTATCTGGGCTGTGAACCATCTATTTGACCAAGTGGTCATCTCCCCTTTTATGGCTATTATGTTTAGTTTTTACAATATCAAGAATTTTTTTTTTTTTCCATTGAACATCTGGTCTTTCTTCCTCTGCATTTCTTTGCATCATTTTTTCCATCGTTAAATAATATATACTTATTTGAGTAAGGGGCCATGTTGAAGGGAAGTCATAATCTATACTATGTTTTAGGATATCGATGCTGCTGGTGTGTATCCATTTAAATTTGCCAAGTTTGGTTTGTGGTGCCACTGCCAGGACATGTGAGTTGTTAATGGGCCCTCAAAACCATTCTGTATAGGATGGAGAAGTCAAGAGATATGAAGTTGACTGATTTCTGGGGAAACTCTTTCTATCAATAACCTGTTTTATATAAATGTCTTCTGTACATGTAGCTTTATACCATGTAGAGGTTACTATTTAAATTCCTGTTCAACAAGCTTCTTTGAGATCCTCTGTTATAAAATTACCTAGGATCACTCCCTTTGGATATAACCTCCCTCAAAGGTCCTCCCCCTAAGTATTAAGCAAAGGTCCAAATTATAACTGTCTTATCAGGCAGCATGATGTCAGACAAACCAGAACAATTCAACAGGAAAATTAAAAACAGGAAAAAGAAAGACAGAACCTAGGAGTCAACACCAAATGATGAAAAACCGCTTGAAGTTAGCACCTAGGGTTGGTTGGAGTCGGCACCAGACTATAGAGACAAATTCAACAGAAAATTCATCAAAATAGTTTCCCTTTGATAAGAGTACAATACTTTGCTTATAAAGGAACACTAAGCCCTAATTCTAATTGGTGTAGGGAACACTAATTGCCTTATTACAAAAATAACCTTCCTTATAGAAATTATAATAATAATAACCTAATAAACTAATAGGACCTCGACTTGTAAAATAAAATAAGACTAAATTAAAATAGTTTTCTTTTTGAGAAAACTACTAGGACCTTTACTTGCATCATCCTGCCCTATTTGGAGAAAATTCGACCTCCAGTTTTAAAGTGCTCAAGGATCAGAATTATAGCATAGAACACTTGCATCAAGTCAGTTGCACTGAAAAACAGGAACCTTGCATTCCACATCTATCCTTGCATTAAGATGAGGTTTTTCATTTATAGACTAACACTTTTATCAATGAAAGTATGTTTTTGGGATGTGAGGCCCTAATAGGAGGTTGCTCTCTCTGTGAAAAAGAAAATAGTTAAAAGGTGCTGTCATCTATCTTGACCAATTTCCCGAGGAATTGGAAATCTAGGCTGGTTCAGAATCTCTAGTGCCTTTTAACCTTTTGTCTACTGAAAATGAAGCCAACCTTGACAATTTAATTTCTTCCTTGCTGAGCTGCCTCTCTTGTCACTTGAAGCAGTAGCTGTCTGCCTTCTATTTTAGATTTTACTGAGGTTCGTTGAGCCTTTCATTTAATGGAGGAAGTAATCTATAATTCTATACACTTTCACTTTTGTGTTGACACTACTAGGATAAGTCTGAGTAAAAGCCCATATAATTGGTGCATACTGATATCATGGTTTACAATTGTGGTTTTAAAATATAGTGTTCATAAAATTAACTATTGATAGTCGAAACATATCATTTTATTAGAAGTGAAAAAGTCTCAACTCCCATTTTATGTGTCTGCTGCAGGTATTTCTATAGTTTACCTTACCTATTGTGGCGAACACCCTTTCCCACATTGCTACGGTAGGTTGCTCACATTATTTATGCCTTACTGCTATAGTTATTTATTGATTATTTCTTCAATCATATTTACTTAATGTCCATCTTTGCGTTGTGCAGTATATTTTTGTTTATAGGGGTTGAAATTTGCTGGAATATCTATCCTTCAAATGCTTTTTCATCTGCACTGCTTCTCTGTCTCCATCTTGTTATACTATGGGGTCTATGGTCTGCCCCATCTGAATATCCTTATGAGGACCATAAAGCACACAAAGAGAAACGAAAGGAAAAGTAGATTTATACCCCTGTTAGCTGAATTTTGATTGTCTTTAAACTCTTACACAATTTTTCCATTACTGTAAAACAGCAGGTTGAGTTTTCTTTTCTGGCCGCAACTGGTTTCTTGTTCTAAGATTGAAGAATGTTCAATCAGCCATCTATACTATGAATGCTAAATACAATTTTTTAGGTTGCAAGAAAGCTTGCTATTTTATTTTATATATTTCAACAAATTTTTATGAAATTGTTTATGCTTCACTTTCCCTACTTCATTTTACTCTGAATTCCATCCTTGTGTTTCTTGACTTAGATTATATTATTTGCTCACTTAGGGGTGTGTATAGCAAGTTTACATAGTTGGATTTAGATTTTCTTAAGGACTGAACCTTGGTGGAGTCTACAAGTTAAAATAAAAAATAAAAAAATAAAAACCTGTAAAGCACAGGTCCCGTATGGTAAACTTGTTAAAAATGATTTTGGAATGGTTAAGGGTCCTTTTATTTTCAAGTTAGACTCTCTTGGATGGAAAGTCTTAGGATACTTGGTATATAGAAGACTAGATTGGGATTATTATTGATCTATTTCTAGTTATATGTTACATTATGAATTATGAAGTACTTAGCTCGGAGTGACATTATTAATCTGAGTTGGTTGTTTTTTGTTTTGTTTTGGTTGGATTTTTTAGTATAACGATGAAGGTTGTTGCTTTTAATTCTCTCTTTGGGGCTAAAGTTGAGGCTTTCATTTGGGCTGGGTTTATGTTTTATTATTCGTACCAATAAACACTGGGCATTTTGACTCTCTTCAGGGTCCACTTTGCCTTATAGTCAGTCCCCTTTATTTATTTTTTATTCTTTAATAGGCCCAGTCGCCTTTTCTGTTCCCGTATAATTCATTACTTTTTAAGGCCTAAAGATTTGAAACTTGAACACCATGGCGCTCCTAGCATTGCTTTCAAAGTTTCAATTATCTGAGTGGATTACCTCATAAATATATGCCTATATATTGCTTCTTTCTTTTTTTCTTTTTTCTTTTTTAAAATGAAAGAAAATATAGAGCCTATATATGGCTTCAAATTTGATTAAGTAATGAAAAATTGCTAAGGCTAAAAAGACAAAAATGACCATGGAGTTTAGTATTTACTATGCACTTATATTAGTTAAACTTATAGATGTTCAAAGAAGCCCTTCAAAAAAAGAAAAGAAAAAAGAGATCAATGAAAGTTCCAATGATTTTAATACGAGGAGTTTCTAAAGTTGTGTTTTGAATTGAGGTCTAATGCTTAACAAGAAGGGAAGCTTTGTGATGTACACATTTTGGTTGTATGGTTGTAATTATTTATTGGAGGGAGTGTTCTAGAAGATATTTGAGAATTAGGAATTACTAATAAGTTGTTCATGTTCTTGATTTGGCCGTTGGTCCTCAAGAACAATGTGATGTAAGAAGGTCTTTCAAGATTGGTAGTCGAAAAATTGATGTTTTGACTTGCCTGCTTTTAATTCAGATCCTATATATGACACCTATTTGTCGTAGTAATCATTTTTTTTGGGTGTGAAATTAGAGTACCTATTAGCATGGGAATTTGAGGTTGGATTGAGAGTTGGGAGGATTTTGTATAACAAGTTAGTAATTTTACTGTCTAATGTAATATTTATGCATAGAATGGAGCAAATTTAGTTGATATATGATATTAAGGGAACATATCAAAATTTTGAAATTTTAAAGGGAAAAATCAAAATTACTCCAAATTTTAAGAGTGTAATTTTCATTTTATTCTAAATTAAAATTAATCCTAAGCCTCATAAAGGGTTAATTTTACAAAATCAAACTTATTCCAAATTTTGACAAGATTCCCTCAATCAAACCTAACCATGATTAGAAATTTGTTTAGGTGAAATATTATTTGTTTGTCACCAAACTGTGATTAGGGTTTGGTTAAAAAAAAAAAATTTCTCAAAATTTAGAATATTATGCTTCTATTATTATCGGAAAAATATAATTTTTTAATTTTCTCAAAACTTAAAATGAGGGTTATTCTACAGGAGGTATGTGTAAGAGCATTCACATCAGTTCGTGCAAAAAATTACATTTATTTTAACATACAAACCTACTTTTTCTATTTTATATACTCACTATTCAAAACATCTCACATTACATTTTTTATTTTATACTACATTACATTAAAATATTAATTTTTCTTAATTTTTAAATTGTTTCTCTTTCTTCACACGTAATAACCATCATTTACTCTCTTCCTTTAACCTTGAGGTACATAAAAAAAATAATAAAAAACTTTATGCAAAGTGAATAGTATCGATGTAAATTTACATAATAACTATAGCAACTTAATAAATTTAGACATTTTTAGCTTGATTGAATTTGAGAGTTTTTTTTTTTTGAGAAACGAATTTGAGAGTTAAATGCGTAAAAGTGAATACTTTTTCCATGCAAATGTTTGATGCAAATGCTCTAATTTAATTACTATTACTATTATGAAAGAATGGCATTTGATGTAATTGTAGCAAAAGAAGGGGGACCAATTTGAGAATGAGCACACGCGCGCGCACGCACACATCCCACTCCCATTTTTCATTATTCTCTCCCATCCCAGTCCCACTCCCACACTGCGCTTTTAAATTTCGAATTGTATAGTAGCCACTGTATGGACCACGCACCTACACAGCTTCACCTTCACCAAAAAAAAAGAAATGGTATGCCCTTCTTTTTTCTTCTTGATTTCACTCTATCATTTCTGTATGTTAATTTTTCTGGTGTATTTAGGGTTTCAAGAATTTCAACTCTATTATTTTGTACCAAAATGTGATTTCACAAAAGCATTTAGATCTATTCTCCACGAACAAACAATTTTCACTTAGTCGGTTACCTGCTTTGTGTTGTGCTTTCTTTGGACGTCTACTTAGCGTAATCACGAACAGCTTAGCTTTTCCTTGGAGGAAAGGACTTGAGTTGATCTGGCTAGTATAGAATTCTTACTGTTCGAGAAGGCTTTCTAAAACCAAGTCCCAAAGTGCTTGCTTTCACCCGGGTCAAGGTCAATCAATCCGGTCTCCGTCTGGAAGTAGGTCGCCACACAAAAAAAAAAAACCCAGAATTTAGGGCTAATTCGTGTGTGTAATGTAGTTGTGTATTTGCAATTTTCCCATTATATGTTAGGGGACATGCTTTGAAATCTTGGAATTGTTTATTTATTAATTATTATTGGTTTTGGATTAATCTCTATGCAAGTGCTTGAAGAAATTGGCGATGGGTTGAATTTTGTTTTGGGTCATGTATGTTTTTATCCAAGCTTCTGTGAAGGAGATGATTCTGTTTCATTCATATAGTTTTTTTTTTTTTTTTTTTTTTTTTGGGGGGGCAGGATGGACATGATGGGGAAGATCCTAAGCAAAGCACTGCTGATATGACTGTTTTTGTAAGTTCCTCTACATTCTCTGAATAATGCAAAAGGTTACTAAATCTGTCGTATTATATATAGTATAGTGTGCTTATCGAATTTTAGATAGAATAGAATGACGGAGAAGAACGAATGTGAACAAACCCAATTAGTTTTTTTCACATGTGAGGATCAATAATTGTTCGACCCTGTAGTTTTGGAACTAACGCTTTGTTGTTGTGATTTATGGATTCTTACATGTGAATGTGTGTGTGTGTGTGTGTGAGATGAAAACACGGATTTAAGTATCTTGGATGTGAAGTGTTTGCTTGTGGGTAAGTAGTAGTAGTAGAAATTGGTGTTAATTTATTTTTTTGAGTGTTTGCAAAATTGGCTGCGTGTCTTTTTGGCTGTAAATGGTGTTTAATACTAGATTTTAGGCTTCTGTTCATCATTTGCAAGAGTCCATCAATTAGGATGGAAAATATGACACTTTCATTTTTCTCCAAACTACTAGAAGTTTTAGTGACAGTTTCTAAATGGGAGTTAATTCATAATTTGCCCCAAAAAAATGCTGTCGTTTTAATAGTTGCTATTTGATGCCCAAGGACTCTATCAGGCCTTAAGAATGGATCAAAATGAATTTTTTTTGCTTATTAGTTGTGTGACTGATGAAGTCAGATGTCTGAGCTATTTGAATGTATAAAATTGTTTGGCTGTGCATATTCTTTGAGGTTGAACCTATGAAGTTCTTAGTTATTACTGATGATTTTGAGTGTTTGCTTCTTAAATCTATGGTGATTCATTTGCATGTCAATGATAATTAGATAAATACTGGTGTAGATTGTGCACGGATGAGGAATTTCTTAATTCACTGTTGTCATTGTTTTTTGTAGTTTTCTTGTTAAGGAGTTATTGATATGCTTTTTTAATTAACTTTTCAGGTGCAAAATCTTCTGCAGCAGATGGTAAGTTACAATATAGAGCTTATGTTCAGCTAATGTCTTGCTTTAACTAACAAAATTTTGTTTGCAGCAAACAAGGTTCCAACAAATGTCCGACTCAATTGTTACAAAGAATATCCTTGACCGTATTTGTTAACTATTTTGTTGTTGTTGATAAGCCGTATTTGTTAACTTGATGGTGAATAACTTCTCTAGGCTAGGAACACTACAAATGAACTAAGTTCCCTAATGTATTTAAATCTACTGTGAGACTAAATTTAATGGTTATTGGTTCTCATATAGGAATCTTATGTAAAGGAAAGTAGCCTATCATTTCTACTTTGAACAATTCATTATTGGCTCAGGTCAGAGCTGCGAATTTAGCATTGGGTGAAAAAGCTAAAAGAAAAAGAAGGGGTGGGGGTGGGGGGGTAGGGAGGGGATTGTGTGTGATTTAAGCTTGGGTTGCCATATGAGAAGTAGGTTCACTGAATGTGGGGAAGCATTTAAAAAATGAGCTCAAATGGTACATCCTCATCTTATAAGAATGAAATGGAGGGTGATGTTATGTCATAGGTTCAATATCTATTAGATGTGTGTTACCTTACCAATAAACTAGAATGGGAAAAAAGAGGGGGGGGGGGGGGGGGGGGGGCTGGAGTTTGATGTTCTCCAAAGCTTGAACTTAGTTCTGCCCCTGATTTCTGGCCATTCATATTCTGGATATTTGATATATGAACAGGTCATATGGGAAGAATAATCAGTAGGGAACTAGGGATTAGTGTAAGTAAACCTTCACTCTCACGCAGATGATGCTCTTGGACCACACATGCATGGATATTTATTTTATAAAAAAAAAAAGGACCCACCCTGCCACCCAAGCAGGAAGCTTGACAGGGAGAATAAGTTGGAACCTGTCTCTTTCTGTTCCTGGTTTTGTCTACCAGTTTGCCAAAGCAACAGATTTAAATACATTTGGAAATTTGTTGTGTACCATGTTATTGTACTTATTTGCTTTTCTGCAAAACTGGTAAAAGATGAGGTTTTATGTCTCCTTAACTGCTACTCACTTGATGAGATGGGAGGCCGCATAAATGAATTGGAGCAAAGCATCAATGATCTACGAACAGAGATGGGCGTGGAGAGCTCTCCATCTCCAGTTCCCCCAACCAAGCCACAGTTAGATGATGTGAAGAAAGAGGAGGGTTCTGCATAGTGTTAATGCCGTGCATGTTTTACATGGAGTGATGAGTTTGGTTTGATGCCCACTTTCTTTGTCTGCGATTAGTCTGGAGAATGAAAACACTGCTGTTATGGAATATTATTTAGTGCCTCATATGTTTTTGTAGTTAATGTAATGCTGTTTTTCTTTCAGAAATACAGTGCTGGGAGTAGTTATTTTCTCCCACATTGAAATGTGTTGGTCGTTTGACATTAATAGGGAAGTTATGAATATGAATATCTGTTTCAATTATTATTATATTTTTATCGATCATGCAGTGCAAGTGGCTCTGTTCCTCAACATTACCCAACTTGGCTTTATAAGTTTTCAAGTTTCAAATATACCCGTCTCAAATTCCATCTCAAGTGTGTCTGCTCAGCTTTTGACAATAGTTGTGTTCGATGGTGAAAAGCACATTCAGGGACTGGCCGTAGGGAATTATAAATTTTAGGATTTTTGTAAGCTGGATTGTTCAACTTTTTTATTTTTTGAAAATCAGATAACTTCCATTCCCATTAGAACACTTGAGCTACATTATTTTTCAATTGTTCCCGTAGGAATTCAGGAAGGTCCTCTATACAAGCTACAAATTTCTTAATATTCTGAGCATACCTAGCTAAAGTGTTTGCTGATTGGTTTGCTTCCCCTTGGATGCTGAAACCGGTTCAATCCAAACTCTCTCTATCTCTCTGATAATTTGATAGCAGAGTAATTTGAACCTTGAATGTCTTATTTGAAAACACCATGATGTGCCAATTAGGGCAGTTCAATTCAAGCCTTGCTTCTTTTACCACCAAAGCACCCAGTAACAAACCCTCTTCTTTTGTAGAAAGCAACTTCTCTCTGACAGCAACTGAATTAACTTCTAAGAGCATGAGTTAAGGCACATCTAATATTTTATATTAAATAATGCATGTTTCTGTTATCGTATTTAAATGAAGTCAAATTGTAAAAAGTAAACAAAAACACACGCACACGCACACGCACACGCAAACAGTTATGATATTCCTGAACCCGTTGAATTCTCTTTATTTTCTGGTGGCAAATTTATAAGAAATCTTGAACCTTTATAACCAAATTTTTCGCCATACTGAAAATTTTGCTGTTCAGCTCGAGTTTCTTGCTTCGGAAAACTCATGGATCCATGACCATCATCAAAATATCTAGTAAAAAGATGTATCATCACCTGCTTACTTAGACTGAGTTCCTTGTACATACATATAGTTTGGATTAGCCTTATCTGAAAGTCGTAGGCAAAGAAATTAAGACTTGGGAACTTAAACCAGTTGATTCCTGAAAGATTTCCTGTGTTTATTTGATTCTCCATCTTTCTTGGCAGTCAAATGGAACTTGAGAGCTGATTTTGAAAGAACAGGGCAAAGTTAAAAATTTTCAAACAAATCACAACAAAATTTTTAAAAAATTAAGTGAATCAAAGTATATATGAAACTATTAAACGAAAAGAGTGAAAGAACATAAAAGTCACAGTAATATATAATCATCCTTCTATATAGTTCTGTTAAAAAGTAAAACTTATAAGACATGAATATGACACCCTACAATAACAGAGAGGAACTAGAACCCTTCTAACTAAATCCTCCATTTTATTACAACCTTATATTACAAATAAGTAGAAACCAAACCTGCAGAAAATTAAAGAACAAAAACAAACAAACAAACAAAAGCTTCAACTACGGCATTGAGTGATGGCACTGCAACCACGGTTATAGGGGTTAGCCTCAGCACCAGCCTTGCAGTTGTAGTAGGAGGCACCTCTTAGAGAGCATGGCACAGTGTTCCTTTGCAGTGCTGCATAGCTTATGTACTGAGTGGTTGCCAAGATGCGCCTGTTGATCTCAGAGTCCATGTCAAATTCATTGCCATCAGCCATGCACTCAGCAATGGAACCTTGGCAGTGGTTTGAGTTTTTCCTTGGCACCCAGCTCAAGCTGTGGTCCAAGCTTGCGTTGGTGGAGGAGATCATAATCAGGGTTGTGATCAGTATCATGTAGAAGGCCATGATAAAAGAGGTTGAGTTAGCCATTGTTGTTGTTGTAGCTAGATGTTGCTCTTGTTTTTATTCTCTTTTGGCTATTCTGACCATCTTTCTCTATTGTGATTTGTTAACACTCCTATATAAGTATATGATACTTGGGACAAGAGCGGGTGGCAATTTGTTGTTAAGTAGAGTTGATTCTCAAAGAATGGCATTGCATTTGTGGACATTTACGAAAATGCCATGCTTGTGTAATTAATTGGTGATCAATAATGATGTTTATGTTGTTACTCTACATTCTTAAGAATAAAAATCATTTGTCCCATTTTGAGTATTTTACTTTATGCTTTACTTAAATACATGACATGTTACAATTGGCCGAATACAAAGTGATTAAAATACTTCTAAAAAAATTAATAATTAGAATACTAAAAATGAGATAATTGATTTCTTTACTGTTGCTACTTAATTCTAATTATATACTTTCAAGGTCAACGACCTTTTGATGTTTTGGACATTTCACCCTTGTGGTGGGTATATATCTAAGGTTCCATCCCAATCTTTCTCTATTAACAATTTATATAATTTGGAATTGAATAATATTTGTATATAATAAATTTTTTTTTCTTTGTTTTTCTTTTTGGGTATAAATATCATTCTTAGATTTTCATGTAAGTTGTCATTAAGAACCTTCTTGGAAATTTATCAAGGAAATAGACAAGGCTAAATAAAGAAATAACTATTTTCGATCATAATTTTGCTGTGAAAATATTGCATGATTAATTGTCCAAATGGAATTAGCCAATATTGGCAAGAAAACTTATAATGCATTATTATCAACCACTATGATACAATATTAAATGAAAGATGCTTTCAAAAAAAAAAAAAAAATATTAAATGAAAGATAGCACAATTGTACAAAATAATTATTTCCTAGTTTAATGTAAGATGGAATATGTCTATTTAATTACAAAATAAATGAATCAATTGAGAGTTCAAGAAATTTTCAGGTCCGCTTTAAATTCTCATATCACCCACTCACATAAGTTTACTTAATTAACAATAATGAAATGGTAGTTCTGTAATTAAGTGGATGACCATGATGCACCTAGCTGGCTAAGCTATTTCATTTTAGCTGACCACTGGACAGTGCAGAATAAATTCATATTTCTCATGCTTGTTTCAATTCTTATGGCCCATGAGTGCAATAATTGTTATGGAATACCAATAACAGTATACCATTATGTCGGGGCCCCTTATGTGTGCAATGAAAGTAACACTATCAAGGAAAAGGCCTTTCCAGTACTCACACCCTGAGATAAATAGTCCACCATGGAAAACAACGCAATAGGATCAAAGACCATAAAAACCTTATGGTATAAAAATCTGCACTACACTGCACTATTTTAAACTTTCTGCATTGCACTATTTCTCTTCTATTAATGTTTCTTGAATGTTAGCTGAAAATTGGATTGTTATTGTTTTGCAAGTAGGGATCTGGCATTTTGTTATTTGGGTTATTTGGTAATACAACTACAAGACAAGGACAATCAGGT
Organism: Quercus aquifolioides; assembly: GCA_019022515.1. NCBI lineage: Eukaryota > Viridiplantae > Streptophyta > Magnoliopsida > Fagales > Fagaceae > Quercus > Quercus aquifolioides. The sequence goes on from CM032336.1 coordinate 32,846,914, forward strand.
ATTTACTAGTCTCTCATTTATTCTGTACTGTTTCTTGCATATTTATTGGTGTTGAGGGTCATTTTTTGAAATAGACTGAAGGCAGCCCAACCCAGCAATACGGGCAGCAGAGAAGCGGCAGACTAAGTAAAACCATTAGGTTCAAGCGGCAGGAACAATGGATCACAGGCCCTTAATACAAACAAATGGGTCTTGAGAAAGTAAGTGGGCCTAAAAGGCCCAGAAAGAGAGAAAATAGCACCCATGGGCAGTATATGGTATGGAAAAGTGAGAATGGGCCGCAGCAGGCCCAAAACAATGTAAACAAAGAAAGTATGGGATAATGGCAAACCCATAAACCCCAAGGATGAGAATGAGGAAATTGGGCAAGGGAAGCCCAATTAAGTTAGTAAAAGCCCATGGGATGCGGAGTTAGTAAATGGGCCGAGAAAGTCCAAAGGAAGTAAATGGGCAGGAGAGGCCTAAGGGAAAAGAAAGGGACACTGGAGCCTATAAGTGAGAACACCAGTGGCCATATTAAGCCACTGGGGGAAAGAATGGAACGGCATGCCTGAAAAAAGGCCCAGCAGGAACAAGTCGCCGCGGCAGGAAATGCTAAGTAATGCGGTAGGAAGCTAAGGCAATTAAAGAATTGGGTTGAAAAGAACGCAAAGCCCAGTACTAAGTAAAGCCCGGATCCTAAGGGAGCGGGAAATCAGAGTAGTCATGAAAAGCCAGAAACGGACGGCAGGCAGTACAGGCCAAGTCTCCAGTCCACGGCAGATGCATAAACAGTAGGCAGATTTTAAACATATGCACGCGCAAGGCCCAGACACCACCAGCCTGTACCCAGCCAATACAAGACATGGTGAGGTCATGGGTCAGAGGTAAGAGGGCATGGTTTGGTGGTGGGGAGAGGGGAAGACCTGTTTTGAGGTTCCTGCTCAAGCTCTTTCGGGGGATACGTCTTGCTGGGATGACATACCTCCCAAAAGAGGCAAGGCTGAGTTGGAACCACTAGGTGCATGCCATGAGGGATAGAGAGAGAGAAACATCATCGCGGCAGGAAGAGGTGCCACGGCAGACTAACAGACAAAATAGTTGTCTTTGTCTGTAATAGGGGGACTCGCAGACGGAACAGTGATGGTCGGCAAGTACGCCCAGACCAGACAAAGGTGGTTAAGGGGTAGAATAGTAAAATACGGTCACGGCAGGCACTATAAGAAGGAAGCTTCTGCCGTGTACAGGGGACAACAACAATGCAATACAACACAAAGTAACAAAGACTCTGAAACATACTTAGGAAAACAGGGGAAGCACTATACTAAAAACCACAATTGTGGAAATCACTAAGGAAAGACTAAAAATGAGAGAAAGATAGAGAGAAAAAGAGCAAGAGTTAGTGGCATGCACCGATAGGTCCCCTCCCTTCTCTCTCTCTCAAATCCCTACTCTCTTCTATAATTGTCCTGGACATTATCCATTCAGGTCCGCCTCCCTCAAACCCATTAATTTCCACAGCAGGAATTCTTTTCCTCAGAGGTTAATCGTGTTGAGAAGAGGCGTTCTTCCTCTTTGGCTTTGCTCCTGTGGACTGAACTGAACTTATTTCCTTTATCTGTTGATTAATCTTTATTACTATTTGCCCTTACTATTTTATTTGTCAAAATTGTTAATATTATTGTGATTATGGATCATTTGGTCATTTCCTATTAAAAGAACTATCTGGTCATTCCAGAATACACGGTTCTGTTTTAACATTGTATTTGTCTGCCGCAAACTTCTCTGAAACAGCTCTGCCTGCCGCAAGCACTCTCCTGGCAGACGAGGCATAGTTCGCGCACAAGCCGTCCAAGTTGAGTTCCAGTTGGACCAGTCTCGACTCTCGCAACCCAAAACACTTGGGCCTACAATCACAAAGGGGCAGCCCAGCCCAACACAGTTAAAAGGCCCCCACAATTGGTAATATGTTTCTAGAAATAATTTGAAATTGGAATGTGATTGCATATTTAAGTTTCTTGGTGTTGATGCCCATTTTTGCAAATCTGTACAAGTCTGCCGCAAAATACAAGTCTGTCTGCCGCAGAATACAAGTCTGCCGTAGAATACAGTTCTTTGGCAGGATGACTTCGGCAGATGAAGATAAATTGGGTCCAACGCCCTTTTTGATCCAGTCAACATTATTTGGCCCACAAAACCCAAATCATTTTGTATAAAAAAGAGAGGCGTGAGAACTGATATGATAAAGAACGATGAAAGGAAACAAGGAGCAGCAGGGAGTGTTAGTAGCAGGAATTGCGTGAAGAAAGAGTCAAACTAAAGGAAATGACAAATGCAGCAGGAAACGCGTGAAGAAATAAGACAAAAACACGCAGCAGACGAAACAGAGCTAATCTGTTGCAGTAGGAATGGCGTGGGAGACAAAAACAAAAGACAGTGGAGCAAGAACAGAAGGGCCGGGGCACCACCAACCTGTACCCAGCCAATACAAGGGAGGTGGGCCCACGGTCAAAGAGATTCAGAGGGCGTGGTTTGGTGGTGGGGGGAAAAGGGGGTTTATATTTGGTTTCCTATCATGATTTCTTTTGGGAACATATCCTGCTGGGATGATATCTTACCCAAAAGAAGTAATAAATGGTTGGGACCACTGATGCATGCCATAGAGCTAGGTAGTGAGGTAGAGGTATATGGCAAGAACAAACAAAAGAGAATTTTGTCATGCAACAAATATGTTTTGAGCAGATGGCAGTGGTCGGGACAACCAATGGGTGAGTGGGTAATCTTGAAAGGATGCCCACAACAAATCAAAAATAGTTGGTGAAGCCCTAGGGGTAAAAGGGAGAAATCTCATTGAATTAGTTCATTATAAAAGGGAGGTAACCATGGTAGAAAAAGGGGGACCGAAGTGGAGGAAAAAACAGGGGAAAGAGTAAAAAACAGGGGAAGAAGAAAAACACCCAGAGGGGAGAGAAAGAAAGAAAGAAAGAAAGAAAAAGAAGAGAGAAAGCGCGGCAGGAATAGGAGCATGCATCAATAGACCATATTTTCCCTCCCTCTTAGCAAACCCACTCTTTGAAATCTCCAAAAGTAATAGCTAGTAGCCATTATGGCCTATTTTCCAAAATGAACAACTTTTACGGCAGGAGCCCATGATAAGGTTGTTGAAGTTGGAGTTTGGGTTCCTTCTTGGTTTACTTATTTTATGGGCAGATTTAATACTTAATTTTGATTGCAAATATATTAGATTTCTCTCATTATAACTTATATCTGCAGTATTTAGTTATCCTGCCATAGCACGTTTTTATCACGTCTGCCGCATCAGTTGCCTGCTGCGGTGTCTTTACTTGCTGTACTTGTTATTCTGCTGTAACACATTTTCATTATATTTACCGTGTTAATTATTATACAAGCTAATCATTTCCTGCCGAAGCTTTCTTCTCTATTTGTTATTACGTATTTTGCTTTTGACACAAACTAACCATTATCCAGCCGTAAGTATATATATACATATACCCTGTTTCTCATGTTCTGAAAAAATATATTTTATATATGTATATGTGAATACGTACAAGTATATATACTCATATATGTGTGTATATATTTGAGAATATGCTAACCCATTTAAACTAACATTCGTTTGATGGGTATTTTCTTTGGGTTTTTAGATTTGTTTATGCGCAGGAAGTAGAAAAGTGTTTCTGTAGTAAAAATGGTAGTCATTCACATTGCTGAAGGCTTTACTGTACGGCAGACAGCTTTAAAGCACGACAGATAGCTTCACTGCATAGCATAAACTTTTATTGCACGGCAGACGGCTTCATTGCACGGTAGAAGGCTTTACGGTAGAGAGCTTTAATGCACGGCAGAAAGTTTTGTTGCACAGCAGGAGGCTTTACGGTAGGAGGCTTTACAGCAGGAAGCTTCACTGCATAGCAGAAACTTTTATTACACAGCAGACGGTTTTACTGCATGGTAGAAGGTCTTGCTGCACAGCAGAAAAGTTAGACATGTGGCAGAACTGGAGAATAGTTCCTTCTGCGGGAGAAAAGTCAATCCTGCGGCAGAAACTGGAGAAAAGTTCCTGCGGCAGGAACAAAGGATAAGCCCATTTCGCAGCGTCTTCCCTTGGACTTGGACTCAACGTTTGCGCACAAGCTGACCCAAGTTGAGTTCCAGTTGGACCAGTCTCAACTCCCTTACTCAGAATACTCGGGCCTACTACCGCGGCAGGCAGCCCAGCCCAACACACAAAAAAGGCCCCCACACTTGGTTATCTCAAACTTGGTTTTATGTTTGGTTTAATTGTTTCATTTCAAGATTGCCATTGTTTTTGCTACCTCTATGTACAATTTGTATTCTATCAAAGAATCATGTTTTTTTAATTTCTATATTGCATATTTTTATTCTGAAGTTAGTACGTGGATGCTATATTGTGTATTTGCCAAAACCTTTTTTTAGTCATGGGCAATTGTACGTTGCAGTGGCTAGGGTTACAAGCATAATGGACTAAAATTTCTAAAACAAAAGATATTGTGTATAAAGAAGTTTTTACCAATTTCTGAGTCAAGGAACCAATTAATAGAGGTAACATAATTTATATTGTAAAAGTCACTCATAATTGCTTTGCATTTATATTATTTATATTTGTGTTTACCTCCTTCTCCAAATTGATTTAGCCACTTTGTTTGGAGTAGTTTCTATTTAGGTCTTTAAGTTATATTTTTCTCTTTGCTTTTTGGTTTGTGCATTAAATATGATCAAGTTTTTTGATATTTGTATGAATTGGTTTCAGTTTAGGTCTTTAGGTTATATTTGGTTTTGATTAAGGCATTTGAGTAAAATTGGTTTTAGTTTAGTTATTTTTGTTAATTTGTTCGTATTTATCTATCTATGGTGACTGGGTTAAAACACAAAGGAGCGGATTTAAAGAACTTAAGCGAGTCTTAGTCTCTTTCAGGCACTTCTAATATTGAAATAGAGCAAGAGTTTATTCTAGACAAAGTTACAAGCAATTCAAATCAAGTGGGAATGAAAAAGTAAGGGATAATTACACTTTACCCACCTATGGTTTGCCTCTAATTTGACTTGCCTACCCGTGGTTTCAATTTTGACACTTTAGCCACCTGTGATTCCCTTCGTTACTAATTCGTAACCCACCTCTCCTTCGGCCGTTACTCTAACACATAATATGTCAAAAACAAAAGCCCAAACAAATCAAAACACTCCTCACTCTCAAAACTCAATCCCATCAACTTGCTCACCAAACTAAGATCCTAGATGCTGAGGGGGAATCTTATGAATTTGGAAAGCCCCCGCTTTTACTAAGTACAATCGCTTATTTTGCACCCAAAAGTTTCCCACCCAAAGCTTACCCATTCAAAGCTATTAAGGATAATGTTGATTTTGTTAATCTCGTGTGCTACGATTACTATGGAAGCGGGGACTTTTACGTCACTACTGAACATGGTTTGCTCTATGTCCTGAAGTGCAGAAAGAGCACTCACTATGGTATTTCACCCTGGATCACTGGGATTCCAGAAGGGAAATTAGTCATGGGTTTGCCACTCTATGGAAGAACATGGAAATCTTTCATTAACCCAGCATTTTTTGGGTTTGTGCTCGTGTGTTATGGGTTTGATTTTCTTGTGTTCTTGTGTTTGATTTTCTGGGTTTGTGCTTGAAATTTCTGGGTTTGTGTTAATTTTTTGGGTTTGTATTCTTTGGGTTTTGAAAATTTTGGGTGCTCAATTTGGGTTTTTTTTCTCTCATCTCATGTTAGATTTAAAAAAAATCTTTTTTTAACCAATCTATGGTATTTCTGGGTTTTGGCTAATCATGTGTGTTTCAACTGATATTGTGTTTGGTTGCCAACAAAACAATGACTAGGTTTGTGTTTTAGGATCTTAGTTTGGTGAGCAAGTTGGATGGGAGTGAGTTTTGGGAGTGAGGAGTGTTTTGATCTGTTTGGGCTTTTGTTTTTGACATATTATGTGTTAGAGTAACGGTTGAAGGAGAAGTGGGTTACAGATTAGTAACGAAGGGAATTACAGGTGAGTAAAGTGTCAAAATTGAAATCACGGATAGACAAGTCAAATTAGAGGCAAACCACAGGTAAGTAAAGTGTAATTATCCCAAAAAGTAAATTAGGCATTTTCCCTTAATCTATATAAGTAGTAACGTGAATCTCTGTGGAGGGAAGACTTTTCAATTCCTTTAATAGGTTATAGCTTTCTTTTAAGATTTTTTGTGTTGGCCTGTAATGATTTTTTTTCTGAAGGAATCTTTGCCTAAGTATATATTTTTTGCTTCAATTTCGGAGTTTGGTGGGCTTAGACATCATCAACTATAGATTTAGATACTCTAAAAACACTTTTATGGTGACATGCTACATAATATTTAACAATGCTATTACTTGGTTCTCTTTTAGAATAGCATTTTGTTTTTACCTATTGGCTTTTCTTTCATATATGGCTGTTAAAGACAATTTTGTGATGCCATCTCTAATCACCTATCCTCTAGATCATATTAAACCGTATATAGTTAAAATATTTCATTGCGAATCCCTGTAGGTTTTTTTGATAAGTCCCTATAGGTTTTGAATGCTTATATTGTGATTGAGTTATATAGTTTCTTATATGTATGCAAATAAATCTTTTATTTGATCAGATTGTCACACCATTCTTGAATATTTAGGAAAAAATTAAAGCTCTCTATAGTTTCTTTAAAGTGGTTTCTAGAACAATTTTACTCTTGAGGAAATTTTCTTGATGATGGGCTGTAATCGTTATAGTTGTTATTGTCTTATCAAAGTTGGTGCTAAATTTGATGTCTAAACTTCTTTACTCTTTAGATGAAGAAGTATTAAAACAAAGAGCATGAAACTGACTACAACCATGATTTTCTACCAAATTGCTTTCAAGGATATTTCTATCTTTGACAAGTATGTAAATTAAATGCCTACAACAAATATAGATGTGGCAATAGTGTTTATTGGAATTCTTTTGACAGTATTTGATCTACAAAATACATTAGAGCGAAAAGTGAATTTATGTAGTGAGACTGATTTACAATTAAAATGAAGTATGTTTTCATTGTTTCAAAATTGAATTTAGATTTTGACCTTGAGCCAAGTAAACATACAAAGGTTGCAAACCTTTGCAAATAGATTTCCCATTGTCTTAATGTTGCTTTAGTTTTCAACATTATTTTGTAAAAAAAAAAAAAAAAATTCCTTTCTTTCTTTTTCAATGTCTTTTTTTCCCCCCCTTCCTTTTTAGCTTTTACTTGGAGGGCAAATCAGCATTTCCTTGATTCTTTTAGCTTTTTCTTTTAATGTGAGGTTGATTAACTAAATATTTATTTAACTAGCTTTTTCTTTTGATGTGAGGTAGATTAATTAAATATTTATTTAGGCTGTGTTTGGTTCCCAAAAAATATTTTCCGGAAAATAGATATTTTCCAGAAATGCTATTTTCCGAAAAAGGAAAATATTATTAAGTATTTGGTTGTATTATGAAAATTGTTGTAGAAAATATTTTCATGTGTTTGGTTCTATTATGAAAATACTATTTTCCTACAAATTTTTCACATTTTCTCAGCTATTTTCTCAGCATCCAAACAAATTTTATTACAGAAAATTTCAAAATCACAGCCAAATCTCAACCCACAGCCAAATTTTATTACAGAAAATTTTAAAATCACAGCCAAATTTTTCTCAGCCAAATCACACCACCACAACAACAACAAAAATAAAAAATCACATAAGAATCAAAATCACACAGAGAAAGAGATCGAGCGGGTCGAAGGTCGAAGATCGAAGGTTGAAGGTCGAAGGTCGAAGATCGAAGGTTGAAGGTCGAAGATCGGTGGGTCGAAGGCGAGAACGTGCGGCGGAGGCGAGATCGAGCGGCACGGTGCGATCGGCGCGGTGCTCGGGGTTCGCCGGTGACGAGACCGGTGAGATCTGGTGCGTGCAATCGTCAGACTGGAGCTCGGGGTTTGTCGACGACGTCGAAGGCGTGATCGTCGGACTGGTGCGTGCGATCTTCTTCCTCTCGCTCTCTCTCTCTCTCTCTCTCTCTCTTTTTCCGGAAGTCATTTAAAGTGAAAATAGGAACGGAAATGGGTTTATAGGATTTTTGGGTTATTTTACGGTCAAAGGGGAAATGGTTTGAAGTTGACTGAATTTTCCAAATCAACCAAACGCTCCAGTTTTATGGAAATGCTTTTCCGGAAGTGGTTTGAAGCCAAACCAAACGCAGCCTTAACTACCCCCGTGCATCGCACTAGTCTATATATATATATATATAACCGAAGCCTCTGAAGCTCTCACAATTTTTCACACAATTTAAAAAAAAAAAAAATGTAATAAAACCTTTCTAAAACCCGATGCACAGCCAAACCCAATATAGCTATCTCCTTCCTCCAAAACGCAGATTCACAGCCAAACCAATATAGCTCTCTGCCGTTCCCCACCGCTCATCTGTCCCGATCGACCTTTCTGCTTCCTTTCATTCCCATCTCCCTTTATACCACAAGCCCAATACAAACCAAAACCACCCACATCTTCTAAGAGGGAAAAAAAATATGAAATTTTGGCATTTTGGCCGAAATACTCTTTCCGGGCCAAAATAAAAAGCTGGCCTTATTTGTTGATTTGCTCGATTCTGTGTACTTGATCTCAGTTGATCATGGGGAATGAGTAGGTCTGATTGTTATGAGGTACTCAACACTATTGTGATTTGGCGAGAAGGTTAGAGTTTTGGCTAAAGACTCTAAATTAAAGGAAGGTGAAAAAAATGAGGAGAGATTTTGAAAAGGTTCTGTGATAATGAAAAAGTAAAAATAAGAAAGGAAGAAGGGTAGTGGCTGAGGAGATATGGAGTGGTGAGTCTTGTGCTTGGGAATGGTGAATTTTTGAAAAATTTCCAGGAAAGTTGCATGTTTTACAAATACCCTTTTATGCTTGCTTATTTACAATAATAGCATATTTAATTTTGAACGTTCCTTCATTAGAATTTTATATATAATCATTCTTTAAACTTTTTTTTGAAGAAATCAATTTAAAAACTTTAGCTTAATAATAATAAATAATAGTAATTTTATTATATATATATATATATATATATATTTAAATATATACATGGTGCGTAATCCTGAAACGGTGCACCGGCACACACCGATACCAAAATATTCTGTTCCAGTAGCTAATTCGGAACAGCCTCTAAAACGGAATTTAAAACTTTGGTGGAAATAGAGTGACTGAACAATATAATCGAAGCCTTTGACTATTTGTTGATTTCTCTAGAATTTTCACCTTAACCCCAAAACCTTCATAGATCGGTGAATTGAAAAAGAATATAAAAAAATAAAAAATAAAAAAAAACCTTTTGTGACAACTTAATCATAGTTGTGTGTTTACTGTAGTGTCTAAGGGTGGAAATAGGGTGACTATACAATTAACCAAGTTATGCAAAAATTCAATCCAAAGATTGATGAAAATTTTAAAATTTTAGATAAACACTTGAATTGAAACTAAGTTGAAATAGATCCAGTATGTAATAGCCATCAATTGAGGCTACTACACAAGGTTTTTTTTTTTTTTTTTTTCTTTGTTGTAATTTTTATTTTTATTTTTTTACTCATAGTAGCTCACAAGTTTGAGTTGTTTCGTTATTGTTCCTATATACTCTCAATATGTGTCATTGAATGGAAATAGCATTGTTATTTGTTCACTTTCTTCTAAGATTGCTTTCATGAATTTAATAGTTTTTTCTATTTTCTTAACTTGATTTAAAAAAAAAATATTCCTATTTTGTAGAATTTATTTTGAAGTTAGATCAAGAGTTCTATATTAAACATATTAAAGTTCAGGTGCGTTATCAATACTATATTAATTTATAATGATATTTTTATGATCTATAAGTTTATTTTTAAGGCTGTTTGGTACCGTCAACAACATTGCATAAATGATAATTTAAATTCTTCTTTTATTGTTGGATTTTTTTTCATAGTTAATAGGTTTCCCGTGCATCGCACGGATCAGCGACTAGTCTATATATATATATATATAAAACCGAAACTTTTGAAGCTCCCACAATTTTCCACGTCATCATTATTTTTAAAATCTCAATATTATAAAACAAAAATTTTGATTTTAATAACTATTTCTCCCCGATAGTCCTTCTCATTCCTTATAAAAACCCGATCAACTCTTTCTCTTTTCCAATTTTTCCTTCTTCTCCGTTCTTTTGCATTTATTTGTCTTTTGCTTCTTTGGCGTTTCCTTTCTTCTTCTATCACTGGTGCCCAAAACCAAAAGAAATCAAAAGTCTTAGATTTTTTCTTTTCCAATAAAGCTGTCTACCAATATGGCAGACCCTACCCCTTCCCATGAAAAAGTTGGACATGTGGCCACGCTTCAACCATTCATTTGCTTTTAAATTTTTTAAACTTTTTTTCATTTAATTGCGTTTTTTATTGGACATTTAAATATTTAATTGCAATATTGGTACTACAAACCCACATATTCGTATATTAAGTTCATGTACTGTTCTTCTCAAGAACCACTCATGTATTGTTATTGTAAATTAGGATTTATATTATAGATTAAATCGGTATAATATTACATAAATTAGTTTTTCTATTTATATTAATTTATTATATTTATCTATATTTTAAATAATTTTTAAATTAATTATGACATCATCACGGTTCGACCTTGATCCGACCTCGAAAATCTTGAATCTCTTCATTCTCCGGTTCTTTGAATGGTCCGTGTTTCAAAACCATGATATAGGTAACCCCACTATTCTATTCCGTTCCAAAATTTGGCAAGTACCGGCATTTCCGGCTGAAATTTCGTCATTCCGAACAGAATATGAATTTTTGAGCTAAATGAAGAATGTGTTTTCTCTGAGTAGCTTCTTTTGGATTTGATGGTGCAGACGTTAGAAAAGAAAACCGATTAAAAAAAAAAAGTTGAGCGAAGAAGATGAGACGAAGGAGGAGTGTTATATAGATTTGTAGACGCTTGAGTAGTCTGAGAAGAGGAATGAAAAGAGTTAAAAAAAAATGAAATGACATTTATGACACTTGGGAAGGGTAGAAAGGAAGTTTCTAGGAAGGTACTTCCTTTACAATGCCACCATATGCCTTTTTATTCACAAAACTGTTATTACATCATTTTATAAAAATATTTCTTTTAAATAAATAATCAGATAATCATTTTTAAATATTTTAGCTTAACAATAACAGTAAATAAATTTCGACATAAAAAAAAAAATATTAAACAAATATCTTTATTTCAATTCAGGAAAAAAAAAAAAACTTATTTCAGCTCAAAAATAGTAGAAGGAATAACCATATTATTATTGTCTAAAGTCTAACTGAAATGCACAAAAAAAAAAAAAAAAATTGCATAGGTGATAGCTTAAACTCTTCATTCATTTATTTTTTTAAGTAATAGCTTAAATTCTTCATTCATTATTGGATTTTTTTCCATAATCAATAGTTTTTTTGTGCATAGCACGGGTTAGTGACTAGTATATATAAAAAATCGAAACCTCTAAAACTCTCACAATTTTTCACGTCAGCAACAAAAAAAAAAAACTTTTCACGCAACATAAAACTTTTCTAAAACCCCATAAACGCAAAACCCACTCAATCAATACCCACAAACCCTATTTCTCCTTCCTCAGAGTCCGTTTGTATACAGTTGAAAAATTGAAAAATACTATAGCAAAATAATTTTTAAATACGTAAATAGTAACATAGTACCTATTTTTAATGAAAAAATGGTTAAAAAAGTAAAATTTGTGAGTCTGTGAAATATATCGGCTGAAACAAAAAAAAAAAAAAAAAAACGCGTCTGTGCTTCCCAAACGCACCACTCAGACCCTTTTCCTCCTAATCCCCTTCTCCTTTCCCGTTTCACCCACAACCCAGCAGGCAGCAGCAGTAGCAACGCCCACAGCAACCGCAAACTCTCTGGATCGAAGAAGAGCCTCTCTCTTTCTCACAGTGTATCTGAGTTCCTTCCTTCCTGTCTTCCTCTCCTCACAGAACGTGGCTGCTTCGGTTGAGGTATCTCTCCATTCTTTTGCTTGATGATTTTTGTTTCCCTTATTACATTTTGTTATATGGATTGGTAGTAATGGTTTGCTGCTCGGTTTTGAACACACAACTCGGTTTCTGAGATTATAAGGAAGACGAACACACATTCAAAATTGAATCTTTATTATTGGTCTGAGAGTTTGGGTCTTTGACAGAGATATAATTGATTAATTGAGAAACAGAGAGAGAGAGAGAGAGAAAAGCCCAGGAAAATTGATACGGATATGGACTCTTTAAGTCTCATCTATATCTCTGCGCTGTTCTTGTAATTCACGGGTTTAATGGAGTGTGCTTTGGCAAATCAGAGAATTGTGGGTCAACTTTCATCCAAAACATTGTATCTTGCCACAAGCTGTTCGGTTTTACTTCCAAAATATAATGTAAAAGTCAGTCTTTTACAAAGCCATAGTACTTTCCTAGGTTCTTTTATTTTTATACTTTCCTTCCTACTGTTTTTCTTTTCTGTGTCTTATTTTTATGCTTAAGGGAGGTTTTAATTTATGAAATAAGCTATAGGTGGGATTAATAACCAATTAGTTGTGGTGAAATTGTCCTTCTGGCTTAGGCAACCATGCCCACTGACCGATTGGAAATAACTTGGAATGTAAATGTTCAAAGCCCTGTTGTTTTCCAACTTATCTTTTGGAATCCAGGTAGGACAGGCTTAGCAGAGGTGCAGACATTGTAATTGTTTGTTCAATTAGAAATAACAATGAATTGCTTTGCTGTGGCATGGATGATTGTTTTGATTCCTGTGGTTTTTAATTGGAGCTCTGTCCTTTTGTTCAATTCCGACAGATGCTACAGAAAAACTGCCAATACTGTCACATGCTGTATTTTAAAACTACAACCATAGTGTCATGTTTTTTCACCTGTTGTTTTTTTTAGCACATTCATTTCTTATTATGCTTTGTGTTTTTGTTTCTTCAATTAGAAATAAAAATGAATTGCTTTGCTGGGAAATTCCAGATAGTTGTCTGCAAACCATTTTTAAGGTTGCTTTGAATGTTGTGTAAAGAAGAAAATACAGATTGATCTTACTTTATTTACTTATTGTGTTTTTTGGTTTGTGAGAAATTAAAAGTTATGCATAAGTAAGCAGAAATAATGTATGAACCAAATAACTTGAATATTTGTTTCAAAAACTTTAAAATATAAAGAAGCAAAAGCAAAAGCAAAGAGAAAAAGAAAAAAAAGGGCATATAGAGCATCTAGGTGAGAATTCGGGGCAGAGCTCAAATTCAATTAGAAATAAAAATGAACAAAAGCAACAGTCGATTGCATTGCTGAAGCTATTTTTTTTTTTTTTAAAAGAAGATGCAAATGATATGGGAATTTAATATTTTTTTGCCTTTATGATCAGCAAATGATGAGTGTATCAAATAAATTAAGCCACAACCTTGCTTTTCTGTTCTTTAAAGCAGTGCAGATGTCAAGTTTATTCATTTTCTTGATTGTAGTTTTATTTCTCAATCTATCAGTAAAATATATAACTTTTAATTGTATAGAATATATAACTTTTAACTTTATACAATGAAGTTTTGCACAGTTCTAGAGTCATTATATTTTTGAAAAAAAAAAAAAAAAAACTCAGACTTCTTGGCTTCTGCAGCAATTTTCTCAGCTGGCAGACTGCCTATGATAGTAGCTATCAATCAATTATTCTTCATCTTTAATAGAAATGATTATAGACTTATTTAAATTTGATAAAGATTTAAATTTTAGGTTCAAATGTATAGTTGAATCTGCCCCCAAACACACTATTCTTTACTATGTTGTTAATTTAATATGCAGTAACATTTTTGGTGATCAGCTTCTTCAATTACATCATTACAGTCCAATATTTCTGGTGCTCAATGCACTTTGTGGTCACATGCTGTATTTTGAATCCACAACCATAGTGTCATGTTTTGTCACCAGTTGCTTTTTTTTAGCACATTCATTTCTTATTATGGTTTGTGTTTTTGTCTCTTCAATTAGAAATAAAAATGAATTGCTTTGGTGGGAAATTCCATTGTTGTGAATCTATTCTGCTTTACTTGGAAATAGCATAACAATTGATGAGATCCTTTGCTGTGTAATTTTAATCTCTAAGAATATGTGAAAGGAGAAAATACAGATCTTACTTTATTTACTACTTGTGTTTTTGGTTTGTGAGAAATTAAAAGTTATGCTTAAGTAAGCTGAAATAATGTGTGAGATTTTGTAAATCTTGATGACATTTTGTAATTGAAACCCACAATATAGAATGTTATTCTTGCTGTTTTTTTTTTTCTTTTCTTTTTAAGGAAGAGGGATGCAAATAAGGTGCTTGGTGAAGTGCAAAACAGGAAGTACTCGGGTGTGTTTTTCACCAATCCAACCAATTACACTGAATTTATATAAGAAATGGGAAAAAGCTACAATTGTTGTTGGGGTTTTCTTAGTTGCAAATGCTCTTGAGCATTTGGAGCGGACAACTAAAAATAAAGAGGTTGAACATGACCCAGGTACTCCAAGTGAGTGCCTAATTGTTATTTCCATATTCTTGAAGAGATTAATATTCTAGGTACCTGAAGATTTTGAGAGCATGATTTTTTTTCCAAAATAATTTCTAGACCAAAAGGATTTTGATAATTTCCCTTCGCTTTGTTGGTGGCAGTGTATGGTTAGTGCGGAAGGTTCAAAACTATTGTTCATAGTAGTGGTTTCTGTATCTATTGTCTTTGGCTTATCTTCAACTGTCATGAATTTCATATTAGTTTTGTGTGTCCTGTGATATCAGTGCTGGTGAATTATAATTGGTAAGTGTTGATTGCTATTATCAAATATGTTGATCTCTTACTTCCCAGCCTTTGTTTATTATCAAGTATCATGGTCAATGTCTGATAGCAATTTCAAATTATATATTAGTTAGTTTGATTGGGGGCTGCAAAAGTAGGAAATGGAAATTCTGGAATTCTGCTTTTGTCCGTGAAGTTTTGCAAGGCAGGAAAGTTATGATGGGGGAGCTTTAGTTGTAGTGCCTGATAGAAGAATGAAGCAATCCAAGAGAGATCCTTTGGGATATAGTGTAGAGTCATATTGTGCAATTGTTACAATGTTGCTTGGGAAGATACAAATTCTCACCAAAACTAAATGGAATTATAGATTCTCACCAACATGTCTAACATTTGTTTGATTTGGCAAAAGCTTTTATATCACCAAAGCTATGAAGCTCAAGCTCCAATTCTTCCAACTACTGATGACACTTGGAGAACCTAAGCATTCAAGGAAAAAAAACTAAGAAGAATCATATTAAGAGTAGTATGAGATTTTAGTAGTAAAATAGTGTTCAATTCATAATAGTAAGTTTATTGATTTTCATTTGTTCATCTTTTCTCGAAAGAACACCATCACTACAAATATACATAAAGGGCATTTTGTAAATTTAGTTATTGTTTTAATACTTTGAACCAAATTCTCATGTTGTAGTTACGTTATGGTTAGAATTGATGTTGTAGTTACGTTATGGTTAGAATTGTTAGATACATATGTTTGATCGTTAGATACTCCTTTTTTTTTGGTAAACAATTTCCACACCATGCTATTTAATTAAGCTATTTGTATCTTAGTGAGCATATATTTTCATGTTCTATGGTTCCATTATTTATTTTCATGTATCTTAGTGAGCATATATTCTCATACACGGGTTAGCGACTAGTTTCCTCAAACACCGTTTATGACTTTTTCACTTCTTGTTCCAAATAGATCCAAATCTCCAAAACTTTTACAAACCCAAATGGCTCCCAGAGATAGACCCGGCTCCATCAACCCGGATCCAAACTCCAAGGAGATCCGATACAGAGGTGTGAGGAAGCGTAAATGGGGTTGTTACGTAGCTGAGATTCGCGACTTGGGGAAGAAGACCCGAGTCTGGCTCGGCTCTTTTGGCACACCCGAAGAGGCAGCACGTGCCTATGATGCCGCAGCTCGCGAGCTCCATGGTGCTAATGCCAAAACGAACTTTCCAAACCCCTCCCCAAACAACTCCTCCACTCGTAGCTCTATGCAAAACACTGCTGATATGACTGTTTTTGTAAGTTCCTCTACATTCTCTGAATAATGCAAAATGTTATTAAATTTGTCGTATTAGATGTAGTATAGTGTGCTTATCAAATTTTAGATAGAATAGAATGATGGAGAAGAACGAATATGAACAAACCCAATTAGGTTTTATGTCACATGTGAGGATCAATAACTGTTTGACCCTGTAGTTTTGGAACTGACGCTTTGTTGTTGTGATTTATGGATTCTTACGTGTGATGCGTGTGTGTGAGATGAAAACACGGATTTACGTATCTTGGATGTGAAGTGTTTGCATGTGGGTAGGTAGTAGTAGTAGAAATTGGTGTTAATTTTTTTTTTTTTTTTGGGAGTGTTTGCAAAATTGACTGCATGTCTTTTTGGCTGTAAATGGTGTTTAATACTAGATTTTAGGCTTCTGTTCATCATTTGCAAGAGTCCATCAATTAGGATGGAAATTTCAACGGTTAACTATGATGGGAGATAGTGTGGTAGAAGTGTGGTAGAGAAAGTTGTGGGGCCATAAAAGTATTTATGAAGCTGAAAATGGTTTCATGGAATGTTAGAGGTTTGAAATGACTCCCAGAAACGTCTGGTAGTGAGAAACTTGTTACGTGAGTGGAAGTGTGATGTTGTATGCCTTCAAGAAACAAAGCTTGCTGGAATAGATAGGCAGCTGGTTTGCAGTATTTGGGGCTGTTTGTATGTGGATTGGGTGGCTTTAGATGCTGATCAAACCGCTGGTGGGGTCTTGATTATGTGGGATAGGAGGGTTTTAGAAAAATTGGATGTTCTGGTGGGCTTGTTTATGGTGTCGGTTTAGTGGAAAGGTGTGGAGGATGGTTTTATTTGGGCATGCTCAGGGGTGTATGGCCCAAATGATAACAATTTGAGGGGTGATTTATGGGATGAGTTGGTGGGTATTCAGCAGTATTGGAATGTTCCCTGGTGTTGTTTTGGGGATTTTAATATTGTTCGTTTTCCTAGTGAATGGAGGGGTGGGTCTAGGCTTACTCCAGCTATGGAAATTTTTTTTGAATTTATTGAAGATTTAAACTTGATAGATTTGCTGTTGGAGGGAGGGAGGGAGTTATACATGGTCTAGTGGTACTGACTAGCCATCCATGTCTAGGATCGATAGGGCTCTAGTGTCACATGACTGGGAGCAACACTTTCTGGATGTGACCCAACGGATTCTACCACGACTAGTTTCAGATCATTTCCCAATTCTCCTGGAGGCAAGGGGTATGGCGAGGGGAAAAAGTCCCTTCCGGTTTGAGAATATGTGGTTGAAGTCGGACGGGTTTGTTGATAGAGTAGACTCATGGTGGAATCGCTATTCTTTTTCGGATACACCTAGTTATGTGTTTGCTAAAAAATTGAAAACTTTGAAAGAAGACATTATTTAGTGGAATCGCCAAGAGTTTGGCAATGTTGGGTGCAGGAAGAAAGAATTATTGGGGGCTTTAGAGTTATTAGGTGCTAAGGAAGGGTTCTTGGACTCACTGAGACAGAGAGAAATGAGAAAAATGAAGTGAGATCGCAGGTAGAGCATCTTATTTCTCTAGAGGAGATCTCTTGGAGACAAAAATCGAGGATGTTATGCATTAAGGAGGGAGATAATAATACTAAGTTCTTCCACAAGATGGCTAATTCTCATAGAAGGTTTAACCATCTGAATTTCTTAGAAGTGGATGGGGTGATTTATGAGGAAGGAGCAGCAGTAGTTGCTCAAGTAGTTCAATTTTATAAAACTCTGTATCAGGAGTCTGAGGAGTGGAGACCTTTTGTGGAAGGACTGGAGTTTGATCAAATAGGGGAGTTGGAGAGGGGCTGGTTGGAGAGGAGATTTGAGAAGGACGAGATTCTATCAGTGGTCAGAGAAATGGAAGGGGATAAAGCTTTAGGTCCAGATGGCTTTTCTATGGCCTTTTTCCATCATTGTTGGAGAGTAGTAGAAAGAGATGTTTTAGCAGTCTTTGAAGAGTTCTATTAACACTGTAAGTTTGAGAAATCTCTTAATGCTACCTTTATAGCTTTGATTCCTAAGAAGAATGATGCCTCTAACATTCGTGATTTCAGACCTATCAGTTTGGTGGGGAGTTTATATAAAATCTTGGCCAAGGTTTTGGCAAATAGATTGAAAGTGGTGTTAGATCAACTGATATCTGAATTTCAGAATAGTTTTGTGGGAGGTAGGCAGATCCTTGGTTCAGTTCTCATTGCCAATGAGTGTGTTGATAGCAGAATGAGGAGTAAGATTCCGGGAGTGATTTGTAAGTTAGATATTGAGAAAGCTTATGACAATGTGAATTGGGAGGCACTTTTGAAGTTGTTGAAGAAAATGGGCTTTGGGGAGAAATGGTGTAGCTGGATTTGAACCTGTATTTTTACAATGCAGTTTTCTGTGTTGGTAAATGGGATCCCAGCTGACTTCTTTGGTAGCTCTAGAGGTTTGAGATAAGGGGATCCGTTGTCTCCCTTATTATTTTTAGTTATGATGGAGGTGTTTAGTAGGATGGTGAAGAGAATGGAGGGGACAAGTTTACTTAGTGATTTTAGGGCGGATATTAGGAGGGGCAGAGGGGAAAGTGTTTCACATTTGCTGTTTGCGGATAATACTATTTTGTTTTGTGATGCAGAGGTGGAGCAAGTCCTACATGTTTGATTGTTGTTACTTTGTTTTCAGGCTGTGATTGGCTTAAAGGTTAACGTAGCTAAAAGTGAAATGGTTCCTATAGGGGAGGTAAATAATGTGCATGCTTTGGCAGAGATATTGGGTTGTAGGATGACATTGCTTAAAAGGAGGTAGGATGGAAGAAGTTGTATTTGTCGAAAGGAGGTAGGATGACATTGCTTAAAAGCACACTATCCAACCTTCCCACATATTTTTTATCTCTATTCACAATCCCTACACATGTGGCAAACAAAATTGAGAAGCTCCAATGGGATTTCCTGTGGGGAGACCCTAAGACTCATTTATTGGGATAGGATAAGGTGTGTATGCCTATTGCTAATGGTGGCCCTAAGACTCATTTATTGGGATGGGATAAGGTGTATGCCTATTGCTAATGGTGGCTTGGGTAGTAGGAAATTGACCACTTTCAATAAAGCCTTGCTAGGAAAGTGGCTTTGGTGTTTTGGGATTGAGGAGAATAGGCTTTGGAGGAGGGTGGTAGCTTTGAAATTTGGGGAAGAATTGGGGATTGGGGGGTGGACCTCTAAGTTGGGAAGGGGTGCTCATGGTTGTGGTTTATGGAGAAGTATCCGGAAGGGCTGGGAAGTTTTCAACAAAAATGTCCAGTATAAGGTTGGGGTGGGGGATAGAGTGAAATTTTGGACAGACAAGTGGTGTGGAGATCTTTCTCTCCAATTGGCTTTTCCAGTCTTGTACAATTTTGCTGCAAACAAAGAGGCTTCCGTAGAATCATCTTTGATATGTCAAGGAGCAGGGGATGGGAGAACTTGGGATGTTCGTTTCAATCGAGATCCTAATGATTGGGAGGCAGATGTGGTGGTTGATTTCTTTCGATTCTTGGTAGCCAATTTACCTTCAGGGACTGATGGTGATTGGTTGAGATGGAAGTTGACAAAAAACGGGGATTTTACTATCCACTCCTATTATCATAAGTTATATGGCTCTTCTTCTGTTGTTTTTCCATGGAAAGGTATTTGGAAGGTTAAGGCATCCCGGCATGTCTCTTTCTTTGTTTGGATAGCTGCATGGGATAGGATCCTCACGGATGATAACTTGCGGCTTAGAGGCTTTGATTTTGTTGACTGGTGCATTATGTGTTGTTTCTGTGGTGAGACAGTGGATCATTTGTTGTTACGTTGTGGAAATGCTTATTGGTTGTGGTGCTTTGCCTTTAGGATTTTTGGGATTTCATGGGTTCCCTCATGTACGGTGTCAGATTTTCTATTTAGTTGGTGGAATTGGTTGGAGAAGCATTCATCTTACATTTGGAACTTAGTTCTGTTGTGTTTGATGTGGTGTATTTGGAAGGAATGCAATTGGCAGACATTTGAGGATTTGGATAAATCTGAGGACCAAATGCTTGCTATCTTTTCTGGTTCCTTGTTTGATTGGGTTAGGGCTTGGGGACTCACATCTAGTGACTCTCTTCCTCTATTCCTTAGCTCTCTTTCTTTGTAATTAATGTCTTTTTATGTTTTTTGCTTTTCCATCTTTTTTGTACTTTTGATATGCTGGTGCTAATTTGCATCTAGCAGTTTTTGAATATATTTTTTCTTACCTGTCAAAAAAAAAAAGGATGGAAAATATGACAATTTCATTTTTCTCCAAACTACTAGAAGCTTAGTGACGGTTTCCAAATGGGAGTAAATTCATAATTCACTGTTGTCATTGTTTTTTTGTAGTTTTCTTGTTAAGGTGTTATTGATATGCTTTTTTAATTAACTTTTCTGGAGCAAAATCTTCTGCAGCAGATGGTAAGTTACAATATAGAGCTTATGTTCAGCTAATGTCTTGCTGTAACTAAAAAAATTTTGTTTGCAGCAAACATGGTTCCAACAAAGGTCCGACTTGATTGTTACAAAGAATATCCTTGACCGTATTTGTTAACTATTTTTTTGTTGTTGATAAGCTGTATTTGTTAACTTGATGGTGAATAACTTCTCTAGGCTAGGAACACTACAAATGAACTAAGTTCCCTAATGTATTTAAATCTGCTGTGAGACTAAATTAATTGGTTATTGGTTCTCATATAAGAATCTTATGTAAAGGAAAGTAAGTAGCCTATCATTTCTACTTGGAACAATTAATTATTGGCTCAGGGTCAGAGCTGGGAATTTAGCATTGGGTGAAAAAGCTAAAAGAAAAAGAAGGGGTGGGTGGGTAGGGAGGGGATTGTGTGTGATTTAAGCTTGGGTTGCCGTATGAGAAGTAGGTTCACTGAATGTGGGGAAGCATTTCAAAAATGAGCTCAAATGGCACCTCCTCATCTTATAAGAATGAGATGGAGGGTGATGTTATTTCATAGGTTCAATATCTATTAGATGTGTGTTACCTTACCAATAAACCAGAATGGGAAATAAAAAGGGGGCAGGGGGGAGTTTGATGGTCTCCAAAGCTTGAACTTAGTACTGCCCCTGATTTCTGGCCATTCATATTCTGGATATTTGATATATGAATAGGTTATATGGGAAGAATAATCAGTAGGGAACTAGGGATTAGTGTAAGTAAACCTTCACTCTCATGCAGATGATGATATTGGACCACACATGCATGGATATTTATTTTATAAAAAAAAAGGGACCCAACCTGCCACCCAAGCAGGAAGCTTGACTGGGAGAATAAGTTGGAACCTGTCTCTCTCTGTTCCTGGTTTTGTCTACCAGTTAGCTAAAGCAACAGATTTAAATATATTTGGAAATTTGTTTTGTGTACCATGTTATTGTACTTATTTGCTTTTCTGCAAAACTGGTAAAAGATGAGGTTTTATGTCTCCTTAACTGCTACTCACTTGATGAGATGGGAAGCCGCATAAATGAATTGGAGCAAAAGATGGGAAGCCGCATAAATGAATTGGAGCAAAGCATCAACGATCTACGAGCCCATCAGAAGCCACAGTTAAATGATGTGAAGAAAGAGGAAGATTCTGCATAGTGTTAATGCTGTGCATGTTTTACATGGAGTGATGAATTTGGTTTGATGCCCACTTTCTTTGTCTGCGATTAGTCTGGAGAATGAAAACACTGCTGTTATGGAATATTATTTAGTGTCTCATGTTTTTGTAGTTAATGTAATGCTGTTTTTCTTTCAGAAATACGGTGCTGGGAGTAGTTATTTTCTCCCCCATTGAAATGTGATGGTCGTTTGACATTAATAGGGAAGTTATGAATATGAATATCTGTTTCAATTATTACTATATTTTTATCGATCATGCAGTGCGAGTGGCCCTGTTCGTCAACATTACTCAACTTGGCTTTATAAGTTTTCAAGTTTCAAATATACCCGTCTCAAATTCCATCTCAAGTGTGTCTGCTCAGCTTTTGACAATAGTTGTTTTCGATGGTGAAAAGTACATTCAGGGACTGGCCGTAGGGAATTATAAATTTTAGGATTTTTGTAAGCTGGAGTGTTCAACTTTTTTATTTTTTGAAAATCAGATAACTTCCATTCCCATTAAAACACTTGAGCTACATTATTTTTCAATTGTTCCGGTAGGAATTCAGGAAGGTCCTCTATACAAGCTACAAATTTCTTAATATTCTGAGCATACCTAGCTAAAGTGTTTGCTGATTGGTTTGCTTCCCCTTGGATGCCGAAACCGGTTCAATCCAAACTCTCTCTCTCTCTCTGTGATAATTTGATAGCAGGGCAATTTGAACCTTGAATGTCTTATTTGAAAACACCATGATGTGCCAATTAGGGCAGTTCAATTCAAGCCTTGCTTCTTTTACCACCAAAGCACCCAGTAACAAACCCTCTTCTTTTGTAGAAAGCAACTTCTCTCTGACAGCAACTGAATTAACTTCTAAGAGCATGAGTTTAGGCACATCTAATATTTTATATTAAATAATGCATGTTTCTGTTATCGTATTTAAATGAAGTCAAATTGTAAAAAGTAAACAAAAACACACGCACACGCAAACAGTAATGATATTCTTGAACCCGTTGAATTCTCTTTATTTTCTGGTGGCAAATTTATAAGAAATCTTGAACCTTTATAACCAAATTTTTCGCCATACTGAAAATTTTGCTGTTCAGCTCAAGTTTCTTGCTTCGGAAAACTCATGGATCCATGACCATCATCAAAATATCTAGTAAAAAGATGTATCATCGCCTGCTTACTTAGGCTGAGTTCCTTGTACATACATATAGTTTGGATTAGCCTATTATCTGAAAGTCGTAGGCAAAGAAATTAAGGCTTGGGATCTTAAACCAGTTGATTCCTGAAAGATTTCCTGTGTTTATTTGATTCTCAATCTTTCTTGGCAGTCAAATGGAACTTGAGAGCTGATTTTGAAAGAACAGGGCAAAATTAAAAATTTTCAAATAAATTACAACAAAATTTTTAAAAAATTTAGTTAATCAAAGTATATATGAAACTATTAAATGAGAAGAGTGAAAGAACATAAAAGTAACAGTAATATATAATCATCGTCATATATAGTTCTGTTAAGAAGTAAAACTTATAAGACATAAATATGACACCCTACAAATACAGTAACAGAGAGGAACTAGAACCCTTCAAATCCTCCATTTTATTACAACCTTATATTACAAATAAGTAGAAACCAAACCTGCAGAAAATTAAAGAACAAAAACAAACAAAAGCTTCAACTACGGCATCGAGTGATGGCACTGCAACCATGGTTATAGGGGTTAGCCTCAGCACCAGCCTTGCAGTTGTAGTAGGAGGCACCTCTTAGAGAGCATGGCACAGTGTTCCTTTGCAGTGCTGCATAGCTTATGTACTGAGTGGTTGCCAAGATGCGCCTGTTGATCTCTGAGTCCATGTCAAATTCATTGCCATCAGCCATGCACTCAGCAATGGAACCTTGGCAGTGGTTTGAGTTTTTCCTTGGCACCCAGCTCAAGCTGTGGTCCAAGCTTGCGTTGGTGGAGGAGATCATAATCAGGGTTGTGATCAGTAACATGTAGAAGGCCATGATAAAAGAGGTTGAGTTAGCCATTGTTGTTGTTGTAGCTAGATGTTGCTCTTGTTTTTATTCTCTTTTGGCTATTCTGACTATCTTTCTCTATTGTGATATGTTAACACTCCTATATAAGTATGATACTTGGGACAAGAGCGGGTGGCAATTTGTTGTTAAGTAGAGTTGGTTCTCAAAGAATGGCATTGCATTTGTGGACAATTACGAAAATGCCATGCTTGTGTAATTAATTAGTGATTAATAATGATGTTTATGTTTTTACTCTAGATTCTTAAGAATAAAAATTATTTGTCCCATTTTGAGTGTTTTACTTTATACTTTACTTAAACACATGACATATTACAACTGGTCGAATACAAAGTGATTAAAATATTTCTAAAAAAAAATAATTAGAAAACAAAAAATGAGACAGTTGATTTCTTTATTGTTCCTACTTAATTCTAATTATATACTTTTGAGGTCAATTAACTTTTGATGTTCTAAACATTTCACCCTTGTGGTGGTTATATATCTAGGGATCCATCCCAATGTTTCTCTATTAATAAGTTATATAATTTGGAATTGAATAATATTTGTATATAATAATTTTTTTTCTTTGTTTTTTTTTTTTTTTGGGTATAAATATCATTCTTAGGTTTTCATGTGTTATTAAGAACCTTCTTGAAAATTTATCAAGGAAATAGACAAGGATAAAAAAAGAAATAGCTATTTTCAATCATAATTTTATTGTGAAAATATTGCATGATTGTCTAAATAGAATTAGCCAATATTGGCAAGAAAAATTATAATGCATTGTAGGGACCGGTTTTGGGCACTTCTATTATTGAGAGAGTGAACTTAAGCCCAGCTAGCCCTGCAATGAATTTATAGAGAGTGGATTTAAGAACTAGGCCTTAGTGATGAATGCAGCGACCATGCATGGTTGCATGTGGGTTTAATAACCTAAACGTGAATTGGGATGCACAATAATGCTCCTCGGACTTGCCTTTCAGAGCTTGGAGTTCTTATTATTTCTTTGAAGATTGATTACAAGATTCGAGAGAATATAAGTCGCTACAGTACTTCTTAATTCTGGTTTTTTGTTCGTCCCCCTTTCAAGAGGGACTCCTTACATTATATACATTTCTCTCAGTTGATCCTAACCCTACATTTGTTGATCAGCTAGGCCACCACTTGAGAGCCTGTCCCATCGGCCGCATTCCCATTCCTCCTGTGGGTTGCAGCACCCAAGGCAGTACTGTTCAGGAGTCCTATTCTCATTAATGCGGTCAGGGTATTAGTTGAGGACATTTAATGTGGAGGTGACAGTTCATCTGGGACTTGCTCCTCCACCATGCTTCCATTGCTGGCACTTGGTACTTGCCATTTACTCTTTGTATGCTCAGGAAGACTCCCCTTGATGGTGTATTGCTTGTCCACTTTATGGTCTCGGCCGTCCGAGGAGGGAATCGTCCTTGGCATTGTTTCTTGGGCAATTGGGATTTTTACTCTCATCCTCGGATCGTAGATACCTCCTCGGCATGGGCCTTTGGGCCTGGTACGGAGTGGGCCGGGGCTGTCTGACTCTCTGGCCCCACAATAGCCCAAAATCTTGTTGTCCGTGTCCTCGAGTGGAGAGGAGGATTTTGACGTCCTCGGGCCTGCTCCTTGTCTCGTCGAGTCTTGTCCCCCATCAGCGCTGGGGTCTTTTCGTCTGCCCAAGGCGCGTTTCTGATGCTTCGAAGCGCGTAACGTGTCCTTCATTAAATTAAGACGGCTCTGTGCTCCCCACGTTCAACGGGCGGATGACCATCTAACGGTGGGGATTCGCCTAGCATTTATGGGCGGGAAAACCCACACGGTTGCTCGATTTGGGGTATAAATACCCTCTCGAATTGCTTTTCCCCTTCTTTACTCGCAATCCAAAGCTCTTGCGCATATATCCTGAGTCCAGCAAAGTTTCCACCTACATCCCCAGCATAAAAAGCCTGTCCGAGGAGCTTCTCCTCATTTCTGTAAGTTGCTCTATCCCTTTCTGAGCTTTCTTCCTCTCTACTCCTCATTCTCTTTCATTTGCTCTTTCTTTAGTTCTCTTAGGCGT
Source organism: Quercus aquifolioides (assembly GCA_019022515.1). NCBI lineage: Eukaryota > Viridiplantae > Streptophyta > Magnoliopsida > Fagales > Fagaceae > Quercus > Quercus aquifolioides. The sequence goes on from CM032336.1 coordinate 32,872,772, forward strand.
CATTTGGGATGGGTAGACTTAAGAAGTACGTCTATACTGAGGAGGCGATGGAGAAATTCATCGCCGACTATAAGATACCTGCCAACGTGGGCTTGAGGTATTGCGAGGAAGGGGAGTGGCTCCTTCGGAGGCAGGAGGGCGAGGTGGTGATTCCCATCATCGCCTTCCTCGAAGGTGGCATGAGGATCCCCATGGGGCCAGTGATGAGAAGCTACCTGACGTACTTCCGGCTAGCCCCCACTCAGTGTGCCGTCAACGTCTTCAGAATTCTGGGTTGTGTGGACGCCCTGAACGAGAAGATGGGGCTAAGGTTGACTCATCACGACGTAAACTGGTGTTACAACCTCCAGTGCTTGAAGGGCAAGTTGTACTACATGAAGACAAGGGACGACAGGGTCCGGCTTATCCAGTGCCTCCCTGAGTCCAGCAAGGGGCTGGACAAGGACTTCTCATTGTGTCCGGAGAGTGGCACGATGACCTTCACTGCCCAACGATGGAGGGGACACTAGGTGGGGCAGTGGGAATATGAGGGGGTTCAAAGATTTTAGTTTATTTCATGCATCATTTTTTTGTACTGTTTGGTCACTAACATGAATGTGTCTGCTTTCTGCAGATCCGACGCCTACACGCATCACTTCAGCCTGGTCAACAGGGAGGATTTGCAGAAAGTGCTCAGGGCGGCGGTTTTCGAGAATGAAGCTGACCATCAAGTTAGGGCCGCTCACAAAATCTTGGGGTATACCCCGGTCCAAAAATCGTTCGCGGCTCCAAAGCACGTGATCAGAGCAAAAGATCCTCGGCTGCAGAAAATCGCTGTGACCGAGGATGGGTTCTAGTTCCCCGAAGAGCCCTCCACTTCAGAAGGCGTTACCTTAGCAGGCCCCTCTTCCTCCCACAGATTCTTAAAGGCCGTGGAAGAAAACTTAGAGAGGGAAGAGGAAGTTGCAGATTTTGGCCTTGCCGAGGACGACTTTGATGTGTTTGAACAAGTCCATTAGTCCGAGGACCATTCTGGAGACTTGGGTGATCCTCGTCTGACCGAAGCAGACTTCCTAGCGTTAGAGACATCTCCTCGGCTTGAGATGGGTTACAAGAAGAAGTCCCAATCCAGCTTGTTCGATCTAATCGAGGGCCAGCCGGGGAAGTCCCAGCCAAAGCTTCCTCCTCCTCCTCTGCCCAAGACTTTGCCTGCCCAGACCAGGTCAGCTTCTGCCCAGTCCAGGCTTCCTCCTGCTCCACCTCAGAAGAGTCTGCCATCTAGGCACGAGCCCACTGATCCCAAACAGAAAAAGGATAAGGGCAAGAGGCCTATCGAGGACAAGTCTAGGCCTACGCGGGAGGGGGATGACACTCGGCGGTCTTCAAAGCAGCTGAAGATAGGCTCCAAAGGCCAGGACAAACAGGTCGATGCCCAGCCCGAGGTTCAGGCTTGGCTTCCCGCTCCTATGCTCCATGGGGAACCTCTGAGGGACGACTCCTCCCTTAGGGACTTTAGAGAGGGCGAAGGTGTGTATGTGGCCGATGTGCTGGAGAGGTGTCTGTTACTCCCTGCAGACATGGCGGAGCTGCAGGCTATGAGGAGTAGGGAGGTCTTCCTCAGCCTCAAACGATATTTGGGGATGGTAAGACCCTCAACACTTGTGATTTTGTCCGACTTTGTTTTTTTATTTATTTATTGGGATTTGCTTATTGTGCTTTCATTTTGTTTGGCAGGCTGTCCAGGCCACTTACAGGTTAGAGGGGGCAGCCAACGACCAAGGAAGGGCCTTGGATGCAGAGCGTGAGAGACACTTGGAGGCCATTCGGACCCTCAAGACCTCCGAGGATGACCTTTCCGCGGCCCGGGAGGAGCTAAAGGCGATGACCAGGGCTCGGGACAGCGCAGTGTCATGCCTCGACGGTGCTCAGAAGCAGGCCGAGGCTCAGATGAGACGCCTGGGTGAGGCAGAGGAGCAGCTGAAGATCGCCAAGGAGCTGATAGCTGACCTGACGAAGAAGATGGCTGCTGCTGAGGAGGCCAAGAAGGTGGCTGAATGGGCCAAAGAAGAAGCTGTGAGGGCCAAGTTTGAGGCAGACCAGGGTAGGGAGGAGGCCTAGACCTCTAAGGAGGAAGCCGAGGAGGCTGCTTACGCCGCAGGGGTAGCCGAGACAGAAGCTACCTACAAATCCCAAGTCCCTGAGGTTTGTAGGCGTTATTGCTCCCAAACTTGGGGTGAGGCCCTTAAACAAGCTGGGGTGGAGGCCTCGTCTGACTTGTGGAAGGCGGAGAGTGTGTACTACCCCCCTGCCATCCGCGAGGCTGCTCCGGATAGCTCTGAGGCGGAGGTGGCTGCTAAGGGAGATGGTGCCACTCTGGGTGAGGGAGCCTCAGTGGCTGGGTTGGCTGAATCGAGTGAAGGCCCCCATGAGGAAGTGCCCCAAGAGGTTGCAAAGCCCTCCTCCGATGCCCAGGCTTCTCTCGCTGAGGAGGCAGCTATTCCTGCTGTGCCTCTGCAGGCTATTCCGCTCAATCAGAATCCAGAGGATCCTGAGGCTGCCATGGACCATCCACCCACTGGGGCGGGCAATTAAGTGGAAGGAGTAGGTTCCTCGGCGCCTCTGCCTGCCTTGTTTTTGGCCATTTCTTTTGTCTTTGCATTTTTTTTTTTACATTGTAATGTGAATCCTATCATGTAACTTCTATGGGCTTAATGCAATGTGATTCTCATTTCTTTTTCTATTTGTTCTGGCTGTTTGTTTACTTGCACGCTATCCGCTCTTCCTTTTTTTTACTTGTATAATTTTAACTTCAATCGTATCTCGGCCAATCGCGGCATCAATCATTATAACGTGAGGGCATGTATGCTCGGGCGGACCTTTCATGTCCAAAGGACTAGGTAGAATTTCTTCGAAGTAGACACTTAGGATCTTTTTGAAGTAGTTAGTTTCCTCATAGGCTTGAGTCTGAGGACCATGCAATGCCTTGGTTCTGTTTAACACTTAGGATTGAGTCCGAGGACCATGCAATGCCTTGGTTCTGTCTAACACTTAGTCTTTTGAAGTAGTTAGTTTCCCCATAGGATTGAGCCCGAGGACCATGCAATGCCTTGGTTCTGTCTAATACTTAGTCTTTTGAAGTAGTTAGTTTCCCCATAGGATTGAGTCCGAGGACCATGCAATGCCTTGGTTCTGTCTAACACTTAGTCTTCTTGAAGTAGTTAGTTTCCCCATAGGATTGAGTCCGAGGACCATGCAATGCCTTGGTTCTGTCTAACACTTAGTCTTTTGAAGTAGTTAGTTTCCCCATAGGATTGAGTCCGAGGACCATGCATTGCCTTGGTTCTGTCTAACACTTAGTCTTTTGAAGTAGTTAGTTTCCCCATAGGATTGAGTCCGAGGACCATGCAATGCCTTGGTTTTGTCTAACACTTAGTCTTTTGAAGTAGTTAGTTTCCCCATAGGATTGAGTCTGAGAACCATGCCATGCCTTGGTTCTGTCTAACACTTCCGTTCTTCTGTAAGTAGCTAGTTTCCCCATAGGTTTGAGTTCGAGGACCATGCAAGTCCTTGGTTCTGTCTAGTACTTAGTCTGGCCGTCAGGACGGGAGACACATAATCATGATAGGCTAAAAATCAGAATCAAAAGGGACTTCTTCATTAATAGTAATACCTTTTCAGGTTATTTACATTCCATGGACGAGGTACATGTTTGTCATCTAAATCTTTTAAATAGTATGCCCCTATCCCTGCTACTAAGGTAATTCGGTAGGGCCCCTTCCAGTTGGGTCCTAGCTTTCCCCAAGAAGGGTTCTTGGCAGCCCCTATGACTTTTCTCAGCACCAGGTCCCCCGGTGCTAGTGGTCTGAGCTTTACATTGGCGTCATATCCTTGCTTGAGCTTTTGCTGGTAATAGGCCAGCTGGATCATTGCTCGCTCTCTTCGTTCGTCTACCAGGTCCAGGCTCCGCCCCAGCAGTTCATCATTGCTGCCTGGAGTGAAGGAGCTCGTCCTTAGCGTCGGGAAGTTCGTTCCCAGGGGGATCACCGCCTCGGCACCATAAGTCATGGCAAAAGGTGTTTCCCCCGTTGATCGCCGGGGCGTAGTCCGGTACGTCTAGAGAACGTGGGGCAGCTCCTCTACCCATCTCCCCTTGGCATCATTCAGTCTTTTCTTAAGCCCATTGACGATGACCTTGTTGACAGCCTCGGCCTGTTCGTTTCCCTGAGGGTAGGCTGGCGTTGAGTATCTGTTTGTGATCCCAAGTTCACAATAGTACCTCCTGAAGGCCTTGCTATCGAATTGGAGCCCATTATCCGAGATGAGGGTATGAGGGACCCCGAATCGTGTGACAATGTTCCTCCAAAGGAATTTCTTGGCGTCTACGTCCCTGATGTTGGCCAGTGGCTCGGCCTCCACCCACTTGGTGAAGTAGTCCGTGGCCACCAACAGATACTTCTTATTCCCTGGTGCTCTGGGGAAAGGTCCTACAATGTCCAAGCCCCATTGGGCGAACGACCATGGACTGGACAAAGGATTGAAGACCCCTCCTAGCTGATGGATATTTGGGGCAAACCTTTGGCACTGGTCACACTTCTTGGCATACTCCTGGGCCTCTTGCAGCATCCCTGGCCACCAATATCCTTGTGTGACGGCTCGGTGAGACAAGGATCTCCCCCCTGTGTGGCTCCCACAGATTCCCTCGTGTAGCTCTTCAAGCAGTAATTCTGCCGCTTCGGGGTGGACGCACAGCAGGTATGGTCCAGAGTAGGAGCGCCTGTATAGTTTGTGATCCTCGGATAACCAGAACCGAGGAGCTTTCCTTCGTATTTTTTCTGCCTCTGACCTCTCCTCAGGCAGGACATCATCTTTGAGGAATCTCACTATGGGGTCCATCCAGCTAGGACCCATCTCGACCTGATGGACGAGGATCGCTCCCTTCGCCCCTTCACTCGCCCTCCTTAGATGTTCTACAAGTATGATCCGAGGTAGACCGTCTGCCGAGGAAGTTGCGAGTGTGGCTAATGAATCGGCATGACTGTTCCCACTCCTGGGAATATGAGACAAACTGAAAGGGTCGAAGTCCGATTACAAGTGCTTGACCTGGCTCAGGTACTCTTGCATTCTTGGATCTCGGGCCTCCATCTCTCCTTTTACCTGTCCTACTACCAGTCTCGAGTCTGAGAACATCTCCACCGACTTTCCTCCCAACTTCTGTACCATGACCATCCCCTGCAGTAATGCCTCATACTCGGCCTCGTTGTTTGTGGCCGAGAATCCGAGCCTCAGGGACTTTTCTATGATGTGATCTTCAGGGGATACTAAGACTAGTCCCACTTCAGACCCCCTCTGGTTTGCCGCGCCATCAACATATACCTTCCAACATGGTGACCCCGGGATGGAGACTGCCCCAACTAACTTCTCATCAACACTCCTCTCCTCGGCTGTCACTTCTACAGCTGGTTCAGCGAACTCGGCCATCAAATCTGCCAGAACCTGGCCCTTTATGGAGGTCCGAGGCATGTATTTGACGTCGAAGGCCCCCAGAATTGTGTTCCACTTCATGATCCTTCCTGTGTAATCAGCGGTCCGGAGTACAGACTTCAAGGGCAGTCGGGTTAGGACAACCACTGTGTGAGCTTGGAAGTAATGGGGGAGCTTTCTCGTGGCGTGGACCACAGCCAGTATGGCTTTCTCCAAAGGTAGGTATTTGACCTCCGCTTCATGCAACGACTTGCTGACGTAATAGACTGGCTTTTGAACGCCATTGTCATCCCGTATAAGTACTAGGCTCACTGCGTGGGGCGCTACAGCAAGGTATGCGTAGAGGACCTCGTCGGCCTCGGGATTGGACATGATAGGTGGCCGGGATAGACACTCCTTGAGCTGCTGGAAAGCTGCGACACAATCCTCGGACCACTCAAATCCCTTCCACTTGTTGATCAGGAGGTAGAAGGGCCTGCACCTGTCAGCCGACTTGGAAATAAATCGGTTCAGAGTCGCGATCATCCCAGTAAGCTTTTGGACCTCTTTGGGGTTCTGCGGAGGCTTCAGATTATGAATAGCCCTGATTTGGTCAGGGTCGACTTCGATTCCCCTGTGGGTGATCAGGTATCCCAGAAACTTGCCAGAGCCTACGCCAAACGAGCATTTCGAGGCATTTAGGCGCAGCTTGTGCTTTCTCAGGACGTCAAATGTGCGGCCGAGGTCCCTCAAGTGTTCGGACACCAGTTTGCTCTTCACCACCATATCATCAACATAGACCTTGATGCTCTTGCCCAACATCTACTCAAACATTCTCGTCATCATCCTTTGATAGGTGGACCCTGCGTTCTTCAGACCGAACGAAATTACTTTGTAGTGGTAGTTCCCGACGGGCGTCACAAAGGCTGTCTTCTCCTGGTCTTCCTGGGCCAATGGTATCTGATGATAGCCTTGAAAGGCGTCTAGGAAGCTCATCCGAGGATGGCCCAGGGTCGCATCAACCAGCTGGTCGATCCGAGGCATGGGGAACGGGTCTTTCGGACACGCCTTATTTAGGTCGGTGAAGTCCACGCAGACCCTCCATTTTCCGCTCTTCTTCTTGACCACCACAGTGTTAGCCAGCCATTCGGGGTAAAAAACCTCCTTGATAGTCCCTGCACGCTTAAGTTTATTCACCTCTTCCCTGATGGCATTAGCGTGCTCCCTCGAAGGGCGTCGGGGCGGCTGCTTCTTGGGCACTACGGATGGATTGACGTTAAGATGGTGACAGATGAAGGATGGGTCAATCCCTGGGGCTTCACAGGCATCCCATGCAAACACGTCGATATTGCCTCTGAGGAACTCAACCAGCTCCTCCTGCTCCGTGGGAGGTAGCCGAGCCCCGACCCGAAAGAACTTCTCCTAGTCATCATTAACTACCACCTTCTCTAAGTCCTCACATTTTACTTCCTCGGCAGTTGCACCAGGGTGCGCTACCAGGGTCTTTGATTGCTATAAGCCCTCCTCGGTAGTGGCCGAGGGCTGTGCATCGAGCCGATATGATATGGCAGCCACCGTGCATTGCCTCGCTGTGGGCTGGCAACCGCGGATCTCTAGAACCTGGTCCCCTGATGGGAATTTCACCTTCTAGTGAAAGGAGGAGGCAACGCCCCCCAAGGTGTGGAGCCAGGGCCTCCCTACGATGGCTGTGTAAGGGGAGTACGTGTCCACCACCACGAAGTTCACCTCCACCACTTTTGGGCCTGTCTGTATGGGCAGCCTGAACATGCCCTTTGGGATGACGAGCTTTCCGTCGAAGCTCATTAGGGGGGAGCTATAAGGCGTCAAGTCCTCCGGTTTTAGCCCTAGCCCTTTGTAGAGGTTTGGATACATGACCTCGGCTGCACTGCCACCATCCACCATCACTTTTTTCACGTCGTAGCCCCCAATTCTAAGGGTAACGACCAGAGCGTCATCGTGGGGCTAGGTGGTCCTAATCTTGTCCTCCTCCGAGAAACTCAAGGCTGGGGGAAAACTCCTCTTGGCCCTCTTCGGCTCTGTCTGAGACTCCTCAGCGGGCTGTTGGGCTACAGACAGCACTCGCGAAGGGTGCGTGCCTGTTCTTCCTGGTGCCGCCAAGATTACATTAATCGTCCCAGCGAGCTGCCCCATGGCGGTGTCCCTCCGTAGCTCTTGGTAGGTCTGGCCTTGCTGGCTGCTGGAATGGTGCAGAAGGTGCTTCAGTTTTCCCTCCCGGACTAGCTGGTCCAGGTGGTTCCAGAGGTTCCTGCAGTCCTCCGTGGTATGTCCGTGGTCCTGGTGGTATTGGCAGTAACGATTCTAATTGCGCCTCTCAGGTTCCCCAGCCATCTTGTTCGGCCACCTGAAGTATGGTTCGTTCTTTATCTTTTCTAGCACCCTATGTACGGGTTCTCGGAACACGGCGCCGACAGTTTGGGTATTGGTCGCTCCAGATTGTCCCGCGAAATCCCTCCTTGGACGGGCATTGCTATACCGGTCCGACCTGAAATCCCTCATCTCCTGAGGGATAATCTTCTCCTTCCCCTTGTCCTGCAATAGATCTTCCTCTACCCGCTTGTATTTATCGATCCGATCCATCAGCTGCTGCACGCTGGTGGCGGGCTTACCAGTTAAGGACTTCCTCAGGCCGTGCCCCATTGGTAGTCCGTTCTTGAATGTATTGATGGCGACATCGTCGTACTTGCCGTCTAGGTCATTGTAAACCTCCCAATACTTGTCCGAGTAAGCCTTAAGAGTCTCCCCGTCACGCATGAATAGGGACAGTAATGCGCTCATGGGCCGAGGAGGTTTGCTATTCGTGACAAAACGGGAACCAAAAGCCTGGGTCAGCTGTCTGTACGAGTTTATGGAATTCGCCCTTAGGCCGTTGAACCACCTCATTGCCACATGTCCCAAGCTGGATGGGAAGACTTTGCACATCAACGCCTTGTTCTTAGAATGGACAGCCATCCTCTAGTTGAACTGGCTCACATGCTCCACGAGGTCTGTCTTGCCGTTGTAAACAGTGAAGGTTGGCTGCTGGAACCGCCGAGGGAGCATTGCCTCCTCTATATGACGCGTGAAGGGCGACTTGGAGAGCCGATCCAGTGCCTTGCTCATGGCATCACTCCCTAAGCCCCTGGGAGTTGGGCTGTCACGCTTACGCCTCTAGTAGCACTCCTCCTCATGAGAGAAAGTCTCGCTCGGGGGTGTTCTTGACCTTTGCCTGTATTCGTCATCACTTTCGTCGTCAGAGGGCAGGTCAGGGCTGGGTTCGGACCGTCTTCGCCGTGCACGGCGTAACTTTCTCTTCAAATCATCTATCTTGCGCTGCATGGCCACCTTATCATCCTGTCTCTGGGATGTGTGGCTATGGGCCTCTTCTGACCGCGCGGCGGGGCCATTGTCGTGCCTCTGGGGCACGTGCCCGTCCCGGCGGGTGTGACTTCTGCTAGTTGTTGAGGTATGCACGCTTCTCTCTCGAAATCGTCCGTTCTCCTCGTTTTGACCGCGCCCGGGGTCGCCATAGTTACCCTGGTGCTGGGATTTAGCCGGTTCAGGTTGATGGGGACTTCTTTGGTAAGGGCCTGATCCTACCATGCTTGGCTGTTGTCCTTACTAACGCATGAGTTCTTCCCACAGACGGTGCCAATTGTAGGGACCAGTTTTGGGCACTTCCATTATTGAGAGAGTGGACCCAAGCCCAGCTAGCCCTGCAATGAATTTATAGAGAGTGGGCTCAAGAACTAGGCCTTAGTGAGGAATGCAGCGACCATGCATGGTTGCATGTGGGTTTAATAACCTAAACGTGAATTAGGATGCACAATAATGCTCCTCGGACTTGCCTTTCAGAGCTTGAAGTTCTTATTATTTCTTTGAAGATTGATTACAAGGTTTGAGAGAATACAAGTCGCTACAGTACTTCTTATTTCTGGTTTTTCGTCCATCCCCCTTTCAAGAGGGACTCCTTACATTATATACATCTCTCTCAGTTGATCCTAGCCCTACATTTGTTGATCAGCTAGGCCACCACTTGAGAGCCTGTCCCATCAGCCGCATTCCCATTCCTCCTGTGGGTTGCAGCACCCAAGGCAGCACTGTTCAGGAGTCCTATCCTCATTAATGCGGCCAGGGCGTTAGTTGAGGGCATTTAATGTGGAGGTGACAGTTCATCTGGGACTTGCTCCTCCACCATGCTTCCATTGCTGGCGCTTGGTACTTGCCATTTACTCTTTGTATGCTCAGGAAGACTCCCCTTGATGGTGTATTGCTTGTCCACTTTATGGTCTCGGCCGTCCGAGGAGGGAATCGTCCTCGACACTGTTTCTTGGGCAACTGGGCTTTTTATTCTCATCCTCGGACAGTAGATACCTCCTTGGCATGGGCCTTTGGGCCTAGTACAGAGTGGGTCGGGACTGTCTGACTCTCTGGCTCCACATGCATTATTACCAACCATTATGATACAATATTAAATGAAAGATAGCAAAATTGTACAAAATAATTATTTCATGGTTTAATGTAAGATGGAATATGTCTATTTAATTACAAAATAAATGAATCAATTGAGAGTTCAAGAAATTTTCAGGTCCCCTTTTGATTCTCGTATCACTCACTCACATAAGTTTACTTAATTAACAATAATGAAATGGTAGTTCTGTAATTAAGTGGATGATAGTGGCTTAAGGCATTAGTTGACTACTCAAGGATTAGCAAGTATGCTATGAACCATTCAACCACCCTCAGCTGCATGGCTGTCCTAGGTTATTTTTTTTAAATAATACTCTAATATTAAAAATAAGAAAAATGTTAACCAATACCCTTAAGGCATTGGTTTATTAGCTATTTTTAGAAATATTTTATTGGGAGAATGATAAAATAATAAATGTTACTGATAGCTTTTTATATTTCCTATGAAAATGGTGTCAAAACTTTCCTATTATAGTTTATTAACAATTGTCCTAAGGGCATCATTTAACATGACTCAATTAATAATAACTAACCAACATATAATAATAATAAAAAGAATTGAAGGAAAAAAAAGAAGGTGACATGGGTGTTTATTTCTTCTACAAAGCTCATAATCAATTTTTATATGATTCTTCTAAGAGTTCAAACTTGTTAAGATTGATGTAAAGAAAGCTGGATCTTTGAATGCCAGGCCTCTTCAAAACCTACCAAGAAAATGATATTGACTATTACATATAATAGATTGATTAGCTCTAATTCAATGCATTTTAGGTTTTCGCATTAATTAAAAAAATAGCTGCAATTTTTATTGATTACGCAATCCTTACCATCAAACCGAATTTTTTTGTTTTTTTTTGTTTTTTTAATAAGAAAAATACCATCAAACCGAGTCAGACCCTTCATAGAATACTCTTAAATTGAATTGGTTTCAAGCTCAATAGTCAATAACTCAATATCTGCTGCAACGAGTACTATAAAAACTTTAAGTTTTTAGATAAAAAAAAAAAAAAAAACTTTAAGTTTTTATTAAAACTTAGAGTCACTTAAAGTTAATATATATATATATATATATGTATATGTCAAAACGTGTTCACACAATCACACGTTGAATCTGAAAACCTTGAATGCAGCACCGGCTTCTGGAAGCATCATGCCATTTCTGAAGTGTTTCTATATTGCTATTAAACAAATAATTGAAGCCTATACAAATGGTTCATAAATTTGACTCATGCAAATGCAATAAAATTGAAAGAGAGTGCAAGTTTGATATTAAAATTTTTTTTTTTAAAAGTTTTTATGAACAATAATCCTAGCGATATAGAAAATTTCATAATTGTTGAGATGATAAATTATGATATATAATAAAAGTGGTATCAACGATAAACCATGTACCAATTACGATTTATAAGTTGTGAATTATTTTGTCTTTTAACATTGGTCAATGGTGAGCAATTATTTTGTCTTGATCTATTCTAGGCCCTCCCAATTCTGGATGTCCATGTTCTTTTTTACCTAAGTTCTAAACATCTATCGTTTACTATCTTGACTATCTTAAGATCAGATAGTTTGGAAGAACTATTTTGGGATGAAAAGTAGGTGGTCGAATTAGTACTCATTGTGAAGCAAGATTCATGAACAAGGATGGCTTACTTTTTTCTTGTTGAACAACCAGTTCATTTTTAAAACTGTTAGGTGTCAATAGAATTAGACCAATTTTAACTATTTCATAAGTTTATATACATATTGATAATTCGATAGTTGGGATAAGGGAGATTTGAACACAAGATGTCTCCGTTGTAAATACCATAAGGTAGCAACTAATTGAGCTACAACTTGCAAGACTCTTGGTGAATAAGTTTATATTCAAGTCAAGAAGAAAGTATCTTTTGTAACAAAATCAGAAAATGTCAATGAATATTATGCAGAAGGTTGGTGAAACCAACACTGACAAAGAAGTATAAAATTGAATTACACGATATTCAATTCATCGGCTTGTTATATAACTAACTTAGTATGCTTGTGACAAAATATAAGTTTGTCTCCAGGGGAGTGTCAGGAGGACTGTTTAACGAGATTAATCCATATTATTCACACCCCAAGAACCTAGAGGTTACAAGCAGTAAGCTTTTCTCGAAAACCAACACTTGGAGATCATATTTTTTAATCAATATATTGTGGAGTAAATTATTTTAAAACAAAAATATTCAATCCCAAAATAAGAAATTCTTTGAGAATCCAAACATGGGGAAGAGGAACAGCGTGACGGTGTGGGACATGATGATGTTAAAGGAAAATAAATATACGGAACCAACAAGATCCATAACTCAAGTATGCAAATTTTTTTTTATCAACCCAAGAGATGGACCACATATCACTTCCAAATACCAATATCTACTTCTCCTTTTTCAAAAATTGCTATGAAAAGTTATAATACATTAATGTTTAGGACAAATGAAAGAATGTAAAAGATTTTTGAGCAGTGTCAAAGGACCAACTATAGGGTCCTGGGTGTAGAAAATTATACAATAGAAAATGTCTCATGTGGTATCATCAAGGATGGGATGGAAATTATCATAACAATTATAGAGTAAAAAATGGCATGTCTCTTGGCTCAAAATTCTGTTATGTAAGACTCGGATGATGCAAGAAACTCTTCCTATCTTTCTAGCTTGCTTAGTATTGCCTCCAATGGTGGCAGCTCCTGCAATATTTGTTGCCAGTCAGGCATGCCCTGAAAAGACAATTCAGAACTGAGGACATCAGACTGTGAGAAAAAGGTATCCTTAAATTTATACTGGTCTTTGAAAATCTTCAAAGAATACTTATATTTCAAAAAATTTCTAAGGCATATCAGTCTGGAATGCCTGTCCCACTTATCGATATTAGAGGTGCATGCAACATGAACTTAATCATCAGTTTGAGAAAATCAAATGCTAAAGCTGGGTACCACCCCGCCCACCACCACCCCCCCCGCCACAAAAGAAAAAAAAAAGGAATTCAAAACCTAGCTTACGATGTTTTGTTGAATTTCAAAATTTCAATGTTTTACTGCCTCTCAGGCTCTCAGCTACCGAAACATACAAGTTTTTAGCTATTCCAACACTTACTAAGTCACAATTTCCATGTTGATACCCACTGAGCGTGCTAATAGAAAATGAAGTAAATTTCACCTCGACCATTAGTAGGTTTCGCTAGGGCATTTATAACACGACCTAAATAAGCCTCACTTACGAGTATCTTAATTGGAATTTTCTCCATCATAATTATTGTAAAGAAGCGTCTAGAATAATTAGCCTTGGGCAGTTTATTTGTGAATATTTATTTATAGCCAAAAACGGACGGCACTTAAAATCGGGTCAAGTTCCATCCAGGGATAAGCAACAAATTTTTTCCTCCCAAATACTTACCTTCCCTGATCTTCGGACCCGACCATCTAGGCGCAGTATAATGTAGACATCCTCACCGGGAGTAACTCCTTCAGACTTCTGCTGATCCCTTATCCACCTAGACTAGTTTTGAAAAATTCATCAGTTTATATATATTAAAATCATTAGATGGGAAAAAAAAATGCATAAGTTATGCTTATTTTTAGCTTATATGATCAATGGTAGATGCAATACAACATTTAAGGATGTCCACTGGCCTCCTAGGAAAAGCTAAAAAAGAAAAACTTCTTAAACATAAACATACAAATTATCGAGAAGCATTCTTTTCTCTTATATGAAGAAATGCACAGAATTGTTGTCATTTAGAACATTAAATGATGGCAAAACAAGCATGCAGACAAGATAGAGTGGCAGGTGACCTTTCCCATTCTGCAGGCGATACAACCTCAGCCTTAAATCGAATTTCAGCCTTCAACTTTGATTTTGTAGTTATAGACTGAGCCCGTTTCTCGAAATCTTCCTACCATAGTGCCATTAGATATAATGTCAAGAACAGAACAAAAATTTAATATGTGAAAGCAAGCTTGAAATATGCATGGTTCTACAGCCCATTATCTAACCTACACTTTACATTTATTTTTGTAAGACATTAAATAAACATAACTATACACATGACAGATGATATGAGAACTAAGTAATAAAAGATTTTAAGGATGCTTGCAGCCAGAAGTTTTATATATGAGCCTTTGCATCTTACCCCAATAGAAGGAAGAGCATTGGCTGCCTTTCGAGGGACACCAAAACCTTTCTTCTCAACTTGTGGTGCCGTACCTTGACCCCAGATTACAGGGACTAAAAGAACACCTCGTCTAAGGAGATCAGTCCGGAACCTCTCTGCTGTCTGGATAGCCAAAGAAACAGCCTCTTTTTCCCCTGCTAAAATAACCTATATCCAACCCTTACAACATTGACATTTTCAGACATAAACAGCATAGACACAGAAAAGAAAAGGAAGCACACACATATATATGAGTTACATTAGCATATATTTAAATTATGCTTAACAGATACACTAAGAATCTATTCAATGCAAGAAAAAATAATAATAAAAAAAATATATAAACAAAAAAAGAGAGGGAAAGCAATAGAACATAAAGAGATGGACATACACGAAACTCTAGTTGCAAGTATTAGATGAAATCTTTTAATGGAAAAGCCCACTAGGTTTTGCAATTTTTGAGCACATCTACTTATTCCTTTTATTTTCTCCACATGTATGACTTGCTGCCTATATGCCCCATTTGATGTTAATTCATCAGAAAGTTTGGAAAAGTGGAAAGAATGTAAAATAAATATCACTGGCAGACATAGTCTAGGTGCTTCCAACATGCGTGATCATACAATGACGTGCAGTCTTAATTTACATGTAACCTATTAGTTTTTGTTGCAATGATACCACTTTGGGAAGTAAGACAAAATATTCATAAATATACAGAATAATGGATTTTCAGAAAATTGAAATTGTTCAATGTGTATATTGCATAAGTTTTTGTTCCTCACTTAACAAGTAGATGTGAAGCAAGATGCAACCAATATTTCAGGAAATACTTTGATGACACTGGTGCATGAATAATAATTTAGAATAGTGCACACAAATTTTGACACGAACAATTTGAGCAACATTAAGAATTGATGCTAACTGGCTTAGGTGAAGAAATTGACAAAAACAAAGGCAAGAAAGAGGATTTTATATCCTCTCTCGTGTGGTCATTCCTTGATTCTTTTCTGTTGGAGTTATATGTGCAGTGTGCTCTATACTATACTTTTAGGCTGAGTTCAATTATATGTCTTCTTTCTATATTTTCTTGATTCAATCTAAATAACATCTTCTAGTGAATTTCCTAACTCTCAACTTGGTTTTAACTTTTTTATGCCTTCATTTATATATATATATATATATATATATATATTTCTTATTGTCCTATCGCCAGAGCTTGTAGACAAGCTATAGAACAAACTAATTCGGAGCTCTTCATCAACTTTGTTTTTGTATTTAAAAAAAACTTTCTACAAGTTAAAGAACAGTTAACTATCAGTTAATGAGTAGGCTATGCTAAAAATTTGGAATGAAACAAGTGGCTTTTTGGCTTGAGCTTATATATTCCAAGCACATGAGATGCTTTAAAATATTGAGAAACCAACATTTATAGCTATGACACAATAGTACTAATTTGAAACAAACCTATTAGTTTATGTTGCAATGATATCACTCTGGAAAGTATGACAATATATTAATTAAAATACAAAATAAAAGATATTTTCAGACAAAAACTGAAACTGTTCAATTTGTATATCACATAAAAGTTCTTTCTTTGTTTAAAAGTAGAGGTGAAGCAAAATGCAACCAATATTTTGATATGAGCAAAATGAGCAAAATTAGGTGTTGATACTAACTGGCCTAACAGTGTCTCGCAGCTGCACGAGTTCAACAACTCGATTAGTGGAAAGGCGCAAAGGCAACCTTGATAGAGTTTCATCTCGGGATATCTGTGCAAGTTGTTCCTCCTCTTTCTTGTTGTCCCAGAGAAACAATGCCACAAGAACAATGATGCCTGTAGAATGCTGATTCAAAAGCTTAGTCATTTTAAGAAGCAAGTTGTAACATATTTGCTCAACAATCATACTAATGCACTAATGACTATTCTAAACAAAATATCCTGGGTTAACTCACCAAAGACAACACACACACACACACACACATCTCAATCAAATATCAATCTCTTTGTATGAAGGTAAAGGCTTAATGTTTACCTCCGATATTAATGGCAGCATTTCCAGCAGTTTCCCATAAATCAGGGGCATCATCACCACCTTTAATTGCACGAAATATCCTGGGAATAGTAAAGAACAATGATATTCCGGCGGCTGCAGAGAATGCCACATAAAAGAATCTCCTAACCCCCCGGAATGGTGCTTGGACTTCACTAATGAGTTTGAGATCTCTTCGAAAACCGTAGCCTATATCTTCCCCACCCAGCCTAGCCTGTAAATATAAAAAATAATAATGTGATATAATGTCTAAGAATTTGAATCAATAGATGGAAGAATTATGGCGAGGGTTCAATCATTGGTAAAATTCATTCAAGAAATTCTCACTTCCTACTTTTAGGTGGTTAGGAAACACTGAGTACGCATACAACAACCACGCCTTAGTCCTAAAATTTGGGGTTGGCTGTATAGATCCTCAATAGACTAGTTTTTCCAAAAGAAATTTGTACTGAATCCATTCATAATAAAGTGACTAAATTTTATGTTAACCTTCAACCTACTGCAACCCTCCTTATTTCTGAGCTTGGGACCGGCTATGAACAAATTATACAACACTAAGCACAGACACATGTACGGTTAAAGGTGGCTAGAAATGCTCTCATTGTGTGCAAGAGAAAGGGGGGGGGGGGGGGGGGGGGGGGCAGTAGAAATCAAGTAGCCAAAGTTCATCGAAAAAACCTCTTCTTGCAATTCCTTGAATTCAGGCAAAGCTCTGAAGGAGGCCAAGTCAGGATCATTCAGAATTGTACCAAATTTGAGGTTATACTCTCTCAATGCAGTTCGTAGACAATCAGCAGCTTTTTTTCCTTCCCCTCTTCCAAAAAAAAAAAAAAAAAAAGGATCCATCAGCTTTTCTAAGCAATGTGTAATATATTTAAAATTGAGTTTTAAAACATTAACCTCATAGAAAGATACAAACCAAAACCTTTTAGTAGCTTTTTATCTTGGTAATTTCTTTTTAAGAAGAATACATGGAAATTGAGAAAACTGAATATGATCAATGTGATTGACTAATAACCGTATGCAAGTACCTGTGACTAAATCAAGGCCTTCCTTTGAAAGAAGATTCTTACTTTGGAGTCTGATAGACAAGCTACACTACATGGCTTCTGTGGAAGTAACTCCAAGGAAGCATTAAACCTAATGTCTTTAGCTATAGTTCATATTATTTCATTTAAATTATGCTGATCATCTGTTTCACCTTTTTTTTTTCCTTTTAATTGGTAAGTTACACATTCAGCAGTGGGTTTTGAACCAATGACCTCTCCCTCCCTCCATTCTTGTGTGAGGGGGATGTGCCATTTGAACTAGAGATCACTAGTGACCATTCATTTAACCCCTTAGAAGCAACTTCAACATAGTTGAATAATGTTGAGACTAAAAGAAAACAAAAATGAAATTTCACCGGTAGGCATGACAGCAAGCTTTGTTATAAAGTGCAGCTTGGGCCTCCAGTGGGTTGGGATCCAAATTAAGTGCTGTTTCAAACTGGACGAGAGCATCTTTTACCTGAAATCCATTGCCATGGGTGCAAAATTAAATTCATTTACATAATTGCATAAAGAGTTAACTGACTAACTCTCCACTACAAAGAGATAGTCATAACAACAAATATACCTACTTAATGTACAAAAGCAAAGAATACATCATGCAA
Organism: Quercus aquifolioides; assembly: GCA_019022515.1. Classification (NCBI taxonomy): domain Eukaryota; kingdom Viridiplantae; phylum Streptophyta; class Magnoliopsida; order Fagales; family Fagaceae; genus Quercus; species Quercus aquifolioides. The sequence continues at coordinate 32,890,568 of CM032336.1, forward strand.
AGGCATGTTGTTACTAGTCCTGTAGGGAAATTTTTTTTTTTGGACAATACAGCCTCTTGATACATGTAGCTTGAACATCTATTAAGTTATACTGAAGAAGGAAATATTGTTTAGGCAAGTAATTAACCATGATATGAGCACAAGTATCTAAAAAAGCATTCAAAAGGTTTACTTAGCAGAGCATTTAAACTTTTTTGATAAGTACAAAGCATTTAAACTTTTAATCTCTATGTCAGATAAAAATCCATAGGTGGAAGAATCACTCCCAAAAATTGAGCAGCGGTAACAGGAGAATGATGATATAGAGGTGGCAGGACAACAAAAGATCAATTTATAAAATGGATACAACTAGATGCTTATCATTGTTTAGGTTGGAAAATAGAGGTGCTATGATTCTCCATATATTCCAGTTGAAAATATAGCGCGAGTCAATTCTATAAGAAATGGAAAAAAATCTCCTATAATTTTATATATGAAAAAACAGTGAAAGGATCATTGTAGCAACCCTAAACAGTAGAAATATTTTGCGCATTGCATTAAATTGTTCAATATATCATAAGAGAATACAGGAACTCAGGAAGTATTTAATTATTTATAAAACTAATAACACAAAATCCAAGTAAAGATTAATAGAAACACAAAAATTCAAAGTCAATCACATAGCACCAAAATTTGGATTCTTTCACAAACATAATTCTCAAAAAACAAATCAAAAACAAAATTTTAAGCTCCCAACAAAGGGCAAAACTAAAGTCACTCCTTCTCTCGTCTCTCCAATTCGAAGTCTCAAACTTTTCAAGTGTGAGAAACACAATTCAAGCTAAATAATTGAAACACTACAGACCCCATAAGAAAATTTGTCATCAAAATCAGAACCCAGGTTGCAGAACATGAGTTTGGCAGACTATGATTAACAAAAAATAAATTGTATATAAATCGGCAAAGTCCAACATACCCATTTCGCAAAAACAATAAAGAAGAAAACTGGTTGACATACCCGTCCTTTGGAGAAGAGCTGGAGACCCGAGTTGACATAGAACTCAGCAGTCTCTACATTGGCTTCTGGGGACTCTGAAGTAGAAGAAGAAGAGCATGAAATGGAATAAAAATGGGTTCTTGTTTGAGAATTCAAAAGGTTTGGTTTGTGTGGAAGCCATGGTTTTTGTCTTGGTCTTGTTTTTGAGTTTGAGAAGCTGAGCAGTTGACTGTGAAGAGCAAGAGTAGCCACAGCCATTGAGAGAGAGAGAGAAGGGTACAGTCACAGATTACCGTTGCCAATCTATCCGAACAGCTTTTGCAGTGGGGCCCTTATCTCCTGCAGATAAAATCTGGGCCGTGAGTTTGTGCGTAGCTGTATGAAATGACGGTTCAGATCTCGTTCTTATAAACGGCATGTCGTTTCAACAGTTATCAAGCACACTGTTGAAGTCGTTTCAGATACCAAAGCAATTAACCTACTTGTGAAGGGACCTTCACCTTCCTACTTAGGGTGTTACTTTCAATCTAACAATCCAACGAACTTGGTCCAACCTAACTCGACTCAATCTCACATCTCAGATTGATTTTTTTCGTGGGCTTGATAGGTTAGGTTGGGTTTTGTTTTTTAATATAGGTCGCGTCTACTTTATAATGATTACTCTTTTTCATTAGACAAAACACCAATTAGTTTGTGTTGTAAGCAGAATTTAAACTCAGTTTATTTGTATGACAACAAGGAATTTTACTAGTTTGGGTTAACGAGAACTCACAAAAAATATATGTATTTTAAGTTTGTTAGTTTGATTATTTTGGTATTTTGAATCTTTGCTTTTATGAAATTGTAATATTACACCCAATTGTTTAATTTGTATTATTTATTAAACAATAGGCTTAAATATTTGAATGAAAATCCAAAATTTTAATTTAGGCCCGACAATCCAATCCCATCCAATTTGATTCTTACATGTTGGGTTGGTTTTTAAACTACCATTTAGTTGGGTTGGATTAAAATTTTCTCAACCTACATAGGTTAGTTTGGGTTGAAAATGGTCAAAATGCTCCGAACCCAACCCATACACATCCTTACTTCTCTCTCTCTCTCTCGCGGAACCAAAATGATAGCTTCTCCTCTCTCTTAATATTCATGGTTTCAAATATATTTAGAGATAGAACAAAATAATATGTAGGTGTCACCCAATTTAGTTAGTAAAGTATTTTTCATTTTATAACACTTACTCAAGGTGGAATAAAAATTTGTTGCCCTGAGATTTGAATCTTAATATTAATAAATTAGTCAAGACAAGCTCAAATATACACATATGCATATATACGCGGATATCTATTTATTTATTTATTTTTAAAATTTTAATCTTATGATACTAAACTAAGTTATAACTTATAAACATGGGTGAACCCAAGTATGACCCACAAATTTTGAACAAAATTTATAATCATAATGTCCCAAAAAAAGAAAAAGAAAGTTCTCTCAAATCAATATATAATGCTAGTTAGAATGTCCTCATTTGAAACATCATGATCATGGTTATACTAGGTGAACCATTGTTGGGGGAGTTGTTGGGTTGGAACAGATTTTGGAGTTTAGCCCAGAACTCAATGTTGGCCCAAGTAAAGGAATCAAGGGCTTCCAATGTGTTTCTTACTTCAAAATAAAGAACCAGCATAAGGCCCAAATTGGGGATAGAGTTACTCTCGACAAGGCCCTTAACCTAATTTTTGAATTGGCCAAAAATAGCCACTTGCAATAATTAGTCAGCGCAAAAGAATCTCAACTGCAAATCAACATATATGACTTATTTAGCAGCTAATCAGTACAATAAAAACACAGCGGTAAATAACTCAATTTTTTTTTGATAGCTATTGCATCTCATCTTCTAATAGTAAATTCATGCAACGGTTGGGGTGTGAGGCATGGGTAAGGGCTGAGATTCAAATATCCGGAATGAGGTCTTATACACATATACATTAAGATTATGATAGAGTAAAATTTTTATCTTGTATATATAAAAAAAAAAAAAAAAAAAAATAGAGAAACAATAATACAAAGGAGTTATTCCATAATAATTATAAGGTAAAAGAGGGAAACCTCAATGTAGTTGAAAGGAGAGAAAAAGTGTCCAATTAATTGTGTGCATTTGTATGTCAATTAAGCAAGTTTTCTTCTCATCAATACATGCTTAAGAAGTGGTAGTGTTAGTGAGGAATTCTATGATTCTAAGTGGGTGAGATAGGTCTTATGAGGTTTAGAAAGTGAAAATTCTTAAGGAATAGAGATGAAGAGAAAAGTGTCTAGCGACAAATTTCAGCTGTTATACTCTTAGTTGTCTATAGTTTTAACTCCTGTTGTTTTTGGTTTGCCTTAAATTGATGCTCTCCCTTTTATAGAGTGTTTGGGAGTGCAAGGATGGGGTTTGGTAGAGATGGAAGGGGCCAAAACCAATTTTCATTTAACTTTAAAATACAGAAAAGTTAATATTTATAATTGAGATAGTTATTAATCTTTAATCATCTTGATATTATTGTATACATGAATGATATAATAAAGAGATAATGTAATCCAATGGAGATAAACATAATTGGGTGAAGTAACATGGCCAAAATACCAATATAATTTAACCTCAACCTGTGTAATAATATGTTGTGATGGGAGGCAGCTTTTTTATTTTTTATTTTGCCAAAACCCTAAAAGTTTCATTATATGATTATAAATTTTTCTTAAAAAATAGGACCCTTGTTCGTTGATATAATCAAGCTTCGTTCTAGGCTTCAAGTTATTTTTCTGCTAGCTCTTCCTGACTTAACTTTACTACTTGTTATGTCATATTATTTGAGTGGTTTCGCTTTCACATATAAGTCACTGAAATTAATGCTTCGGAATGGTTCTCATGGTTGTACATATCCAATTGGATCAATTCATTGAAAAATCTTTATGGCCGGCCTTTGCTTTTTGTGATTTGGGACTTCATAGATGATAGATGTTCCCCACTGATCCTCTTTCAAGTTTCAACCATGCATATATTACTCAAGAAAGCTCATGGTTTTAAGTACTGAAATGTTAGTATAAAGTTAAAAAGTCTTCAAGAATATACATAGCAAAAGCACAAAAAAGTTCCTATTGCAATTATACATATATGCAATAATAATTTTCAAAGAAAATATATATTTGCAATAATAATATTCCATACATTTACGTGATTTCTTACCGACATGCTGAAATCATTTCTTAATGACGTGTGCGCTTGCGTGATCAGAAAATTTAGATTCCCTGCTTATCGTTGATTACTTTGTGTAGGAGTAGTTTATATATGTATTGATGTACTTTCGGTATGTGATTGTGTTATTTGGCTATGTAGATTGCAGACTAGAACAACGGTTTTGAATTTTTATAATATTTAATTTTTTGTAACCCAGAAAAAACTCTCTCAGTCTTTTAGTTCAACCGTATTACATGTCTTTATATAAAAGAGTAATACTAAGGATGCAATATTTTTCACAATAGAATTTGACATTTTTTTGTTGAGATTGAGCAACATTACTTTTATCTTCATTCATCTTTGACATTACTTGTTAAGAAAAATAACTATACTTTTACAACAAATCATATTAACTATGAAAATAGTTTCAAAAAACATGGTTTTACTAGACTTATTATTATTAAATTGATTATATATATAGAATCTGTTTACATTATCTCCAATGATACATTGTCATTCTGTTAGTACATATTATCCAAGATAAACTCCATTCAAAAGTTGTCTCATACTTTAGTTTTGATATCTGCTTCATTCAAGAGTATACTCAATTAAAAGCTGGTAAGTAAATGTCCGTACTCGAGAATAGACATAAAGAATGGATTCCATTAACACAACGCAAATATATCTCAATAAAAGTGAAGCTAAAGCATCAAAGCTAGCTAGGTTAGGAACAACAGAACAAAATTGCATGTCTCACTATGTGACATGAAATGAAGTGATGAAAGTGTGTTAATGTGTCAGCTATGCTATATATATGGCCTAGCTAGTAGCTATTCGCATACTCAATATGCTATATACTTATTCAGGAAATATACACGTCATTACACCCAGACTTCTAAAAAAAAAAAGACTACTTTTCATGTTAAAGCTGGTTGTACGTCTCATTTTGACATACCCTATCCTTTTCACTTTCCAAAAGTTGGCCTCCATTATATGCTGCTCGAAAGAAATACTCTCGCCCTTGCATTATTCTCTATTGGAAGCTTTTCTCCTAGTCCTTTTTTTTTGTCTCACTAGTGTGATAGCTAGTTGTTAGTGCTCTTCATGTCAATATTTTGTGTGGCTTTATTTCATCAGAGAAAAGGATATGGTCTTTAAAACTATATAGAACCCTTTAAAGTGCCACGAGAGGATAGTTGGATATCAGACCACATTTCAATGTGAAAAATTTTCTATAAAGATAATGACTTTCACTAGGCCCCATATATGTAACCCTTACCCACCTTAATATGCTATACACTGAGAATGATTCCCGTTACATAAAAAGATATCACGCACATGATATATTCTCGAAAGGTTTGCCAAATATTGCTCTTAATTACCATTTATTTTCAAGCTTTATATGATATATATCATCTTCTTTTTGCTGAAGAAGTTGTTGTCTATACTATTATGGCGACAATAATAATATTGATTAAATTCAGAGAAGAGAGTTATTTACTTATGTCCAAACCTCTAATAACCTGGTTGTACATAAGGGGTCGAGGTGATTCTAATGTTGGTATATAAGTCAATAGAAAATTTGGTAATAAGGTGAATCCTTCCATAGAGATATTGGCGGACAACATGATGTGAGTGATAGCACGCGATGTGCTGCTCCACCTAGTCATAGAGAAAAAATGAGGTCCAGTAGTAATTTTAACTTTCTCTTCCATTATCACAAGCTTCCCAAGAATGGCAAGAGAAATTCCATTACACTAGTGCTATTGTCTTGCTTGAATTGTCATATGGCTCGTGGCGAAGAGGACAGCTTCCGTATTGATACAACGTATAAAGCTAACTCTCACATGCTTGAAATAATAAGGTACAAAAGGATTGAAAGAGATGCAACGAGCACCAACCTCATCTGAATGGCAAAGATGTCGATTATGGCATTGTAGACTTGTATTACTGTTTTTGATTTTAATGCATTATAGGTAAGGCAGTCGGCAGTCCACTTGAGCCATGCATATAGAATTCAACATAATTAAGGAAATGAAATTCCTTGTAAGTCCATCTAGTTTCATAAATATGGTATTTGGGAATAACTTTATGTTATTGGGGACATTGAATGACCTTTTGTGACTGCAAATTTTTGGCTTTGTGTGTTCTAAATGTTCTTTGTAGCGTGCACAGTATAGCTTGTAAAGCACTAGCTACTTTGCTATTGAAAGGAATGTAAGTAGGGTTTCTCTGCGTGTGTTACATGTCACATTCTGTTTTGAGAGAGGGAACAGATAGTAGAATAAGATTTGATTTTATCTGCTCGTTTTTCTTGGTTTGTTTTTGTTATCCTACTGAGATAAGGAAGGAGAAAAAACCTCTATTATGTGGATAATTAATGATACATATAGAACCAGAAAAAATTATTAGGTACTTTCGGAGTATCATAAATGTGTACTTCCTCCTCTCACATGAATAGTGAGTCTCACAATGAATTAAATTTAGTGGGACCTACCATTTATGTGAGAGAAGGAGTACGCATTTATGATACTTCGGTAATACACAATAATTTTCCTAGAACCAGATACTTTCAATCTCAATGTTGTCCACTAGTGTGTATATATATGCCTATTACTATTTGACACACATTGTCCAAAATTCTATCAAATTTAGAAAAAAATAAAATGATATAATTCTACTTGTGCACTCTATCGAATCAATACCAAATGGTATATGTATAAAGTTTCATGGTTTGTACTTTGTAATTTTACAATAATGTTTCATTATAGACCCCTCTTCCTATTACAATTTACATTATTCACATAAGAAAATAATTTTTAAATGCACGTCGCTTTAGAGTACATTTCTTGTGTATTATACAAGAAAAAAAAATTACCCTAAAAATCCTGATGCTGTAACGTAGTTTTAAAGTTTGTTTGAATAAAAAAAAGGGCTACTTTTTTTTTTTTTTTGGGTGCAACCTTCATTTAATGTGTCAATAATCACAACAAAAAATGTTTATTATAACAAAAATGTGAAGTGTTGCAATAAATTTTGAGGTAATAAATTTGTGCTATAAAAAAATTTCGTTGCAATAAACCTTAAATATTTTAATGACAATTTTGATGTAATAATATATTTACTGTTGCAATAAACAATTTACTACTTCGAATATCTTGTAGCAATATATTATTATTTCACGAATTTTATTACAACAGATTGCAAAGAATTGACAAAAATAATTTGGGTCAAATTATTGCAATGGTATCTTCATTGTAATAAATGATTGTTTCATATTGAAAAATGAAACAATCATCAATATGATTGTTTGAGGACATTTGAGGACATGGAAAGTTCTAATGATCAGTTATTGGCTTCTTTTAGTGGCTCCCTTTTTGATTGGTCTAGGGCTTGGGGACTCACCTTTAGTGACTCTCTCGTATGTTCTTAGCTCCCTTCTTTGTAATTATAGTATCTTTTCTTTATGTTTTTTATCATCTTTTTCTGTAATTTTTTTCTTTGTCTTATGTTTTTCTGCATGAGGTAGTTTTTTTTTAATATACATCTTTATTACTTATCAAAAAATAAGAAGAAGAAGATGATTGTTTCATATTTTTTATTACAATAGAGTGAAAAATAATTGGTATTAGATCATTGTAATAATATATTCATTGTAGTTTCATATTTGTCATTGCAATAGATTGTAAAATAATTGATATTTAGTTATTGCAATGTTATATTTGTTGCAATAAGCCGTCTCTTTGAAATTTCTATTGTAATATATCGAAAAATAATTTGTATCAAGTTATTACAACAATTTCTTCAATTTAAGTTATTGCAAAAAATTTTCTAAATTCAATTTAATATTAAAGCCTCTATTGTAGCTGAAATTTATAAATTATTGCAATTAATTATTATTAATGTAATAATTTACTACTTTTAAGTTACTATTACAATGACTTTTAATTTTTAGATATGATATTATGTCTAATACCACTATACTAATTTTGTTGTATTAACATTTGATGTAATAGACTTATTTTGGTGTAGTGAATATAGTTTTGATATCAATAGCTTAATTGGAAACAATCGCATTGTAGTCACATACGTTACATTATTCAAATAAGACAATAATCTTTAAATATAATGCATGTCACATTAGAGTGCTCTTGTCTGTATTACGTACGCAAGAAAAAAGTTACCTGAAAATCCTGATGCTGTAATATATATAGTGGTTAAGTTTGGATAAAATAAAGACATATATTCACCCTCTAAAAAAAGATGAAGAAGTAATTGTATACAAATTAATTTCACAGTTTTTACTTCACTTGGTGAAGGATGGATTTCAAATCAAGAAAAGCTTGTGAGGGTCCATATCTGAGGTGGCAAAGAGAGACATTTTACTTAGCCAAACTCATTATATAAACCCTTTGGCTTCTAAAACTTGTCCATGAGAAGAACATTGAAACTCAAAGTGCCTTCATCTGATAGCATGGATGGGAAGAAATTGGAGTACAAAGGTGAGGAGGCATTAAAGGAAATTGAGAGACTTACAGAGAAGGCTGATGAAGTACAAAAGAGCATCTTGACAGAGATCTTAACTCGAAATTGTGAAACTGAGTATCTTTTTAAGTATATGGAAGGTTCAAAAAATATATTAGAGTTCAAGCGAAATGTCCCTGTCATTACTTACAAGGGTATTCGCCCTTATATCCAAAGAATTGTCAGTGGTGAAGACTTCTCTCTCATTACTGGTCACCCTATAACAGAAATGCTATCCAGGTTTCTCTCTCTCTTTGATTCTATTTTCCTCTTCTTCTTTTTTTGTGGGTTATCTTCATATAGTAATTTTTTTTTTGTGAGGAAATTAATAATTGGTGTCATGGTACTTGCAGTTCAGGGACTTCAGCTGGAGAGCCAAAGTTGATGCCTTCCATTGCAGAAGATCTTGATAGGAAAACATTTTTATACAACCTCATCATGCCAATCATGAATCGGTTAGATAATTCTATCTTTATTCCAATTTACGTTATGACTTAGATTTATCATTTATCATTTAAAATCATGTATTCTCTAGCTGGTGCATAGTAACACGTTTCATATCATAAAACCTTAATCACAAAAGCTTGCATTGAATTTGATTGTATTTAAAGTTTTTTTTAGTGATAACACAAACACAACTGATGTCTCTTTAGCCATACAAGAATATTTCTTGGTTCAAATTAATTAAGCATGTGTTATTGACATTCTAATTCCAGGTATGTACCTGGTCTTGACGAGGGCAAGGCCATGTACCTCTACTTTATCAAGGCAGAAATGTCCACTCCTTGTGGTTTACCAGCTAGACCTGTGCTCACCAGCTACTACAAGAGCAAGCACTTCAAGTGCAGAGCAAAAGACCCTTTCAATGACTACACAAGCCCAGACCAGGCCATTTTGTGCAAAGATAGTAGCCAAAGCATGTATTGTCAAATGCTAGCAGGTCTAATCCACCGCCACCAAGTCCTAAGGCTAGGAGCTGTGTTTGCCTCAGCTTTCCTCAGAGCCATCACATTCCTTGAACGCAACTGGGTTCGTTTGTGCAATGATATCCGCACTGGCCAACTAGACCCCATGATCACAGACCTTGAATGCCTTTCATGTATGTCTATCTTGCTTTCATCACCAAACCCATGTCTTGCTAATGAGATTGAGGACATATGCAGCCGTGTACCATGGAAGGGAATTTTGTGCCAACTTTGGCCAAGGGCTAAGTACATTGAGGCTGTGGTCACTGGCTCTATGGCACAATATATACCTGCCTTAGAGTATTATAGTGATGGGAAATTGCCATTGGTGTCACCCATGTATGCCTCATCAGAATGTTTCTTTGGGGTCAACTTGAAACCCTTATGTGACCCTTCTGATGCAGCATTTACCCTCATGCCCAATATGGGTTATTTTGAATTTATTCCCTTGGGAGAGAATGGGACAATGTTGATGAACGTAGGTGAAGAAGATGAAGTACCCAATGATAAGCTTGTTGACCTGGTACAAGTTAGGCTTGGCTGTTATTATGAATTGGTGGTCACTACCTTTGCTGGTGAGTCTTTACTTACAAATGCATTTGATTTTTCAAATAAAAATTGTGTATCTTATTCTATGTGTTATACTTTATGTACTACTAACTATATTGTAATTTGCATCTTTTTTTTTTTCATAATTATCTTTTAAGAAAAAAAATGGACGTGTAATTAATTGATGGAGCATAAGGGTAGAAGAATGGGACAAATGCTTTTATTCTTATTTTTCTTACTTTCATTTTAAGGTTGAAAAATATTCTTTACGTTTGTTACCCTTGAAATGAAAGTCCTTTTCAAAACAATAACAAAGAGAGAGAGAAAAAAAAAAAAAAAAAAAAACAGATTCTTAACCAAAACTTTTTTCTCATACCAATTATGCTATGAATGCACTAATATATACATCAGTGGAGACCACTAGTGTCGTATTGTCATTAATGCTAAGCTTTTTGTACATGTCTTATTAGGACTCTATCGTTATCGTATTGGTGACGTGCTACAAGTGAGCGGCTTTCACAATCGAGCCCCACAATTTCGATTCATATGTAGGAGAAATGTCCTTCTCAGCATTGACAATGACAAAACCAACGAAGAGGATTTGCATAAGAGCATAACTGTGGCCAAGAAATTGCTAGAACCTTACAGTGCTCTACTCGTGGAGTACACTAGCTATGCGGATGCATCAACTATGCCTGGACATTATGTATTGTATTGGGAAATTCGATTTCATGGATCATCAAAGGCAGATCACTTGGCCAATATTGCACTCGATGACAAGGTGCTACAAGAATGTTGCATTGCTGTGGAAGAAGAGCTCGATTACATATACAGAAGATGTCGTACGTTTGATAAGTCTATAGGGCCCCTTGAGATTCGAGTGGTGGAGCTAGGTACGTTTGAGGAGTTGATGGACTTGTTCATCAATCAAGGGGCCTCGATCAACCAATATAAAACACCAAGGTGCATCAAGTCTATAGCGGCTCTTGAGTTGCTTAATTCTCATGTGAAAGCTTCTTTTTTTAGTCCTAGGGATCCAAAGTGGGGGGTTTAATTAGAATGATTTGCCCTAGAAGAATCACGACTTTGTTGGCTAATAATTTTCCCTTATTTCTTTGTAGTCCTCCTAATTGTATTTTGAAGTTTAAAGGGGGTGCATCATAAAATTGTTGGGGTCACTACCTTTGCATGTAGAATGATTTAATATGTGCGTTCTTTTTTAATGAATAATATGCGTTTTTGGAGAACTTGTATTAGTTCATCATTTCATATTAAAGAGAGGGGGAAAAAATACTAGAATGTTTGGATATTGATGTTTTTTGTGGTAAATAAAAAATGATTAAAGAAGAACGATTAGTGTGAGTTTCTTATTTAGGCATAATTATAGTAATTTTTAGTTTGCTTCTAAACTAAGATTACATGCCACAATTGCTAATAAGTTAAATGAATAACTTGGAGTAGAGGAAAGAAAACCTTAAGATATTTGTGTCATTGCATAGAATAATAGATGAACCATATTCACATGGACCGAAGGGCCAGGGGAAATGATAAGAGTTTGGTGTGGATAAATGCCGCAGCTAAAAGCTGACTGATGCATGCATGTGTCGAGCAATGGAGTTGAAGTTGAAGTTGCCAGCTGTTATGCAACATGGGAAACAGGATAACCTGCTGTGTCATTACTCAACATGTCTCATAGTCTGACAAGACCCCCCCCCCCCCCCCCCCCCCCCCAAAAATGGGTGCACATTTCCCTCGTTCTATTTTTCTCACCACATGGTTTTGGATCTAAATGGAGACCATTAATATGTATATATTCCTGAAAAACATTTACCTCCATGTAGGTTTGGAGTTATCATCCTATAACTCAATATGCCATAATTGAAGATATTATTTATGTGCAATTTTAATTACATGATAATTTTTTTTAAAAATTATGTGGCTTATTTAAATAATATAGGGAAATGTTAATGGGTATCGTAAGGTGTCTGTTAAAAATGATTTATTGCGGGGTCTATCTAATAAAAATTGATATAAATTGATGAAAGGACTGAAAATAGTAATGAAATGATAAGTGAAATTCAAAAAGTTGGCTTTATTGACTTTATACCCTATAAAATTGGTCAAAAATCTGACAAAAAGTTAACCTTATTGACATGAAAGTTGTTTCTTAACGGGTACTTTGCGGTGCCCGTTAACACTACCCAATAATATACGTTGATAGTCTCGTGTCTTAGTAAGTTGGAAGAAATAGTTCCAAACCAATTTAAAGCGAAACATTATCGGTCATCACCCTTTAATTTTTTTTAATGGAAAGAAATAAGCCGTAATATTGAACTAAACATAAGATTTTTGACTTCTAGTTATGTTATTAGAAAAAATGTAGTGTGAAATAGAAATTAGAAATCAAAATTAGGTGCACAATTTTGTGAACCTTGATACGAACTAGTTTAGAGAAAAATCCTTCAAATTCTTATATCTTTTTATTGGATGTGAATTTTGAAAATATAACCATTAAATTACATGTTTTTTATGTTTTTAATATGCATGTTAAACTTTGTTCAAATCGAATGTTATTTACTATTTAATCAACAAACTTATTTTTATGCATAATTTTAGAACACAAAAATTTGAAATTTAAACATTTGATTGATGACATAGGTATTGATCTTTGATCTTTTTGAAATTTTGCAAGCATGAAGGATATAATAAAAAAAATTCAATCTAATAGTTAAATTTTCAAAATTCACATCTAATAAAAAGAAATAGATGAAGTTTGAAGAGTTCTATTCAAACTAATTTGGATATAAACTTTTTCCTCTCAGTAACATAAAAGCCATAACTTTTCAGCCCTTATAAATAAATAAATAAATAAAAGAAGAAAAAACTATGACTTTCAGGCCAAGAGACAAAAAAAATAAAAGGACATGCCTTCATCTCCCATCATAAGAGGCACCATACGACTTATAATTGTCACATTAGTAAAGGTAACATAGTGAGAAAGCATCTCATCACTAAAAATTACATCGTGTCTTCTTTTTTGGCACAATAAGAGCATAGGCATGAGCTCAAAGTCTGAATAGGGTTGACAAACTCCTAATACTAACGAGATATTGGAAGATGATCACATTTGGGAAAAGGTGGATGGGAAAAATAGTTACCTTTCAATGTCCTGGAAATTATTTTTTCTATTTCAAATAGATGTATTTTAAATTCCCCTTTTTTTTTCTTTTCCAATAATTGAATTATGCATATATATATATATATTTTTTTTCTTTTTAAATTATGTTTTAAATTAAATATAATAATTTATCCTAGTAATTTTCCAGGTCTCATAAGATTTATAAGATCCTATGTTCCAAAATTTCAAGGAATTGATCCTTATAATTACTTTGTATGTGTGAGATAAGGAAACTTCATACAACAGGGAAAGAAAAAAATGATTATAATGTTCGAAAAACTTTGGAATCTAGACACACCCTTGTTAGCAAGTGGGAAAAAAAATTATGCTTTCAAAATTATATATATAATAACACATCATTTAAAATTGAGAGGATCTTGTTTCACATAGCATGTGTGTCTTTCCATAGCCATGAGTGAAAGCACTAACTTGAGTTGATGTCCTTAGAAAGAAATGCAAAGGTAGAGTTGTATCGAATATGCCTCAAGTATATGAGTATGATTACCTTTACGAATATCGAATAATAACAGCACTTTACCGAAAGACTTTGTTGCATCTTATCGCCTTAACCATTTCAGAGAGACAGCGTTATTATAATATTGAATACTGCAAACACGTGAACATTGACTGCATAATTAGCTTGCATCATGGCCAATATGGTTGGTACACAGTACATTCTGTAGCAATATTTTATGTACGTGCACCAGATTTTTCAACAGGATGTCAACTTCTATTTTTTTAAGAAGGAGGATGTCAACTTCTTGATCTTGTATTTGATACTATATTATATAATATTTCTGAATTATATGCCACTTTCTTTGGGACAGTCCAATCAGCAATGGCCTCTGTGTAAACATTGTTTTGAATTATTGTTAGTTTTCACAAGCTTTGAAATCCTGAAATATGCCCCACCACCTGTTTTGAAATTTGTGCAGTCATGCACCTAATCATAAGGTGTGGTTGTTATTGCCCCCGGCACCATGTTCAAGCGTGCCCCAGCATGCGCATGCAATTCCCTCCTTGCAAAAATGGCCGATATTTTGTGTGAGCTCGAAAAGACAGGGAACTTGATGATGTAGAAACAATGTCATATTATAAAGGCTTTGTGTCGATGCTGGCTCTGTCCATTTACCCAGAATGAGGAAGAAGAACTTAAAAAATTAAGGCTTCTCAAAACTTCATATTTATAAGATAGTAATTAGTAACATTTTGGTTGAGCAAATAGTTAATTATTTGTCAAGAGTTTTATAGTTCAAGTGGTTGCTTCTTTATGATATTTTCAATAGAGACTTTTGAGATTCAAATTCTCCAATTTTCAACTATCAAATTATTAGACAATCACTAATTTGAAATAGTCAAGAAATACATTTAGTTGATTTTAGATATAGGAAAAGACACAATAATGCATTTTAAAAGTTAAGGAAAATCCTATGAACTTACTAAAATATTGGTTTTTGGTAGTAAATAATTGAATTTTGTTAGAATTTGGACAATTAGGTTATCCATTAGTGGACATCACCTTTGGCTAGCCACATTTAATGGGATTAATATCATATAATATAAGTTACATAATTACATTTAAGTGAGTTACAAAGGGTGTAACCTCCTTCATTTGTGAAACTCATGAAAAATAGAATATCTTTTCCTCTCCAGTATTCTTTCTAGTTTTTGGGTTTTGTCCTATGGTTCTTAGACTATGGATATTTTGTGACTTGCTATATAGTAGCAAGCACCACCATGAGCAACAACCGTTTAAGTTATGGCCACATGACTTACAACATGGAAAAACCAAGTATATGATTCTCTATTTTTTTACAAATCTCTAACCCAATGCATTCAAATTTATTAAAAGAATTGCATTTAGCACACAAAATTTTTTCTTTGATGGAATTTGAGAAATGTGATTGATAGACAATCTTACCTTAGTGTTTGTTGTCGAAAAGATTGATTCCCAAATGTTTTCAAACTAATTATAATGACTAATTTCTTAAAGTTGGGATGAATTTGTATTTAAGTCCTAATTAACTATCTTTGACTGTATCTAGATGATTAGATAATTACTAATTTGAAATAGTCAAGGGATACATTTAGTTGATTTTAGGTATAGGGAAAGACACGATAATACATTTTAAAAATTAAAGAAAGTCCTATGAACTTACTAAAATATTGATTTTGTGGTAGTAAAGAATTGAATTTTGTTGGAATTTTGGACAATTAGGTCACCTATTAGTAGGCATGACCTTTGGCTGGTCAAATTTATTTGGGGGGGGGGGGGGGGGGTGGTAACTCCCATCTAATATAAGTTATATTTAAGTGGGTTACAAAAGGGTGTAACTTCCTTCATTTGTGAAACTCATGAAAAATAGAATATCTGTTCCTCTCTACCATTCTCTCTACTTTTTGGGTTTTGTTCTATGGTTCTTAGGTTGTTAATATTTTGTAACTTGCTCTAGTAGCAAGCACTACCATGAGCAATAACCGTTCAAGTTATGGCAGTTTGACTTGCAATGTGGAAAAACTGAATATATAATCCTCTATTTTCTTACAAATCTCTAGCCCAATGCTTTCAAATTTATTAAAAGAATTATATCTAGTGCACACAATTTTTTCTTTTATGGAATTTGAGAAATATAATTGGTAGACAGTCTTACCTCAATATTTATTATTGAAAAGATCGGCTCCCGAATGCTTTCAAACTATTTATAATAATGACTAATTTCTCAAAGTTGCAATGAATATGTGTTTAAGTCCTGATTAATTGTCTTTTAATGTATCTAGATTGTGAGCAATATAGCATATCAAGTAGCATGCTTACAAAAATCAAATGTGGAGAAAGTAAAATCTGCAAAGACAGGCTGAATATCTTTCATTACTATAGCTCTATGAAGAGGATGGATTCGAATCTTGTTCTCTTCAGCTGTGTGGTCCGGGTCCCCCCTCTTTAAACCCTTTCTTCCCCCACCACACAGATTGCAATGTACTTTAGTATCCACTTCTCAAATAGTTCAATGGGCCATAGAGAAAGCAAAAGGAGAAAGCAGAAAGCTATTAAATAACAGCTCAAATAGAAAATGCATGCTCTACATGATGGGTACATTATCACTAATAAATCATCAAATGGACCTTGATGTCATATCATTTTTTTACATATATATTTTGTTCTCTAAAGTTGAAATTTCATCATAAGTACCATGTAGTATCCTGAAAGCATTATAATAAAGGTGGATTAGTTGCAAAGAGAATTGCATAGTAGGTAACCTATCATTGTATTAGTCATCATTATATTAAAGCTAAACAAAATTAGATCAAATAAGAGAACACTCTAGGTCCCATTCTTTGAATCTAGCTATGTTTGGTCACATAAAGGCATTGGAGAGCCAATTTCTCGATGAGAATTAAGAGCTTCAAAGTCTGTTGGCAAATGATGAAAGCCTAAGTTCATGGAGAAGACAGGAATGTGGAGGGCGAGAGGCATGTAAAGTAGTCCCATTATTTCATTAGGAAAAAAAGCTAAAAAGTTTTGAGCGCTCGCTCTCAGTCACATACTTTGGAGCAAAGATTTTTTTTGGATAAGGTTGTTTATCTATTTTTTGGGCTAAGTATTTTGGATAAGGTTGCTGACCATGCGGTATCAGATTAATCAAGACGGCAACACCTAAAATATTTACTGTAACTTGTCGAGAGCCTTTTGCAAAGTGTGGCAATACTCTTAGCAGCTGGGCTTTTGGCATCAAGCAAATGGGTTTTAGTTTTCTTTATTACCCATCAGAATAATATAAATTTTGGGCTTGGGTTGGTTTTGCACCTTTGGATATATTCAGATCCCAAAGATAGTTGAGCAGGGTCACTCGCCCAAGTTCAGTTAGCTAACATTATAATCTAGCATTATATTGTTAACATTAACAAGCAAACATTATACATTTTCTTCGGTTATTAGCCAAAAAAAAAAAAAAAAAAACCATTATACTATATTTTTTAATTTTTGCACCTTAAAATTTGGACCGAGTATCTATTTTGTTCTTGAATATTTGTTTTTAATAATTATAATCTTAATTTTAGAATTTGGTTCAATAAAAAGCTTCCACTAGCCTTTTTCTCAACTTTGGTTGAAATTGTGAACGTGTTATTATTAGGCACATAATTTCGTTTTTGTTTTTGTTTTTTTTTGAGGAGATATTAGGCACATAAATTTTTTTTTTTTGAGGAAAAATTAGGCACATAACTTAATTGCGTTTTGAGAAGAAAAAGAACCTTTTGTTAGTTTTTTTTTTTTTTTTTTTGGGACCTTTTCTTATAGTTTTATATGGAAAAGTTACTTAACATTAAAATGAACGCTTTAAGTGTAAAACTACTCTCTCTCTTGAGGGAAATAAGAGTCTATGCAGCGGAAAAAATTAAATTAACGGATGTACTTCATTCTCAATTGTCAACATGTGCCATATAAGTTTCAGAATTAGAGAATAAGATAGTGTACCTTGAAGCAATGAAATTCGAAACCAAATTCAGAAGTTCTTGAGAAGACTTTCAATCTTCACTCCAATTCCACTAATGCCCAAGATGTGTGGTCTCTCAATCTGTTATATGAGTTTGCTCTAGAGAGAAAGAGAGAGTGTTCTCCACTCACATACATACCAATTCATGTTCTTCCAAATTCTGTATGTTTCTCTCTTAATAACAGATTATCTAATTGGGTTAGCCTTTTGGACCTTCCCAATTGGGCTTTAATATGTGGCTTGGAGTGGGACCAAAAGGGAACAAATAAGACACTAGCTCCAATGGGCCTTGGGCTTTTCTGTCAACTCTTGACAAGTCCAAAGTTACCATTAATTATATTTAATACCACTATATAAATATAATTGAACTCTAGGCCTTATTAATAGATTATATCCCAAGACTTTATTATACATACAACCCCTTCATAAAATATTCATAGTAATACAAAGTCATTAATGAAGACTGCCACTTTGTAGATTACTACATCTTAATCCTTGAGTACCCATTTTAATCCTTTAAGTTATTCATCATATATCTAAGATTTTGACCGTATACTTTAGATCTATTACTAAAGTAGTTAGGCCTAACATTATGAATAACAAACCTATTAAACTTATCTCAAGGGAATATTTTATATTTTCGTTAAGAGATTATGAATTCCATCTTGAGAATATATGTTCCATCAACACTAAATGTGGCTGCCCAATATACTGAGATTTTGACCGTTACTTTAGATCTCACTCCTGATATATCAAAGCAACCTACACTTCATGATCATGTCCATTATTTTCTCAGGATTAAGAGTTCATGTGAATATAAGTCATAAGATTTATTATTCATTTGACAGTCATTAGGAGAATAATAAATCTCACAGCGGTCCAGTTCAATATGTCTTAACTCTTAAAACATATCAACTAGAAGTCACCACTTCCATGATCAAGACAAATCATCTTAGTTGATATGTTATAGTCTTCGCAGATGAAACGCCCAATTTCATCACCGACTACGAACTAAATTCTGAGTTTACAAAGAACTTGTGATTTATATCTTCTGTGACTTTTCACATAAATCACATACTATGCATCTCATGGACTATATAATAATGTCCAAATATTCATGTTACCATTATTTCAGATAATAATAAAACAACTTTATTAATTACAATATTAAGTCATACATCATGTCATACATAATGTCATACATAATATCATACATAGCATCATACAATAGGATTTTAGGGCACTAAAGACTATTGTGCACTATTCTAACTCCCATTCCCTCCAAATGCGACTTGAAGGTCCTTTGAGGCAAGACTTTGGTAAAGGGATCTGCCAAAATTATTTGCATTTTCAATCTTTGCTACCACCACATCTCCACGAGCAATAATGTCTCTAATTATGTGATACTTTCTCTCGATGTGCTTTCATTTCTTGTGATTCCTTGGATCTTTTGATTGTGCAACTGCACCACTATTGTCGCAAAACAATGTGATGGAAACTTGTTCCATTCTCATTACACCAAGGTCAGAAAGGAATTTCTTGAGCCATACAGCTTCCTTTGCTGCTTCACAAGGAGCAACATATTCTGCTTCCATGGTGGAGTCCGCAATACAAGATTGCTTGACACTCCTCCAAGTTATGGCTCCACCTCCCAAGGTGAAAACACATCCTGATGTGGACTTTCTGAAATCTAGATCCGATTGAAAGTCTGAATCTGTATAGCCAATGGGAATTAAATCCTCACACCGGTAAACAAGCATATAATCTCTCATTCTTCGAAGATACTTGAGAATATGCTTTACAGCTTGCCAATGTTTTGGTCCTGGATTTGATTGATATCGGCTGACCATGCCAACTGAATAACAAATATCTGGCCTAGTACATAGCATGGCATACATAAGACTTCCTACTGCTGAAGCATAAGGAACTTGTCTCATCATATCTACTTCCTCTTAAGTCTTAGGCATTTGGTCATCAGATAGAGGAACTCCATGTCTAAAAGGAAGTAATCATTTCTTGGAGTTTTGCATGCTAAATCGTTCTAGAACCTTATCTATATACTCAGCTTGTGATAAGCCTAACATCTTATTCTTACGATTTCGCTAAAGCTTGATCCCTAGAATAAAATTAGCCTCACCCAAGTCCTTCATATCAAATTGGTTTGACAACCACACCTTTACCGATGACATTACCCCTACATCATTCCCAATGAGTAGAATATCATCAACATAAAGCACTAGGAACATTACTACTTTATCTTGATGTCTTTTGTACACACATGGTTCATTTAGATTTTGTTCAAAACCAAATGATTTGATTGCTTGATCAAATATGATGGTCCATGACCTAGATACTTGCTTAAGTCCATAAATGGACATTTTCAACTTGCATACCATATGCTCTTGGTTCTTTGCTATGAAACCTTCCGGTTGCATCATATAGATTTCTTCTTCAAGATTGCCATTAAGAAATGCAGTCTTGACATCCATTTGCCAAATCTCATAATCATAATGAGCGGCAATGGATAAGAGAATTCTGATAGATTTAAGCATTGCTACTGGTGAAAAGGTTTCTTCATAATCAATACCTTCTTTTTGAGTATACCCTTTCGCCACTAGCCTTGCTTTAAAGGTTTCAACCTTTCCATCTATCCCTCTCTTCCTCTTGTAAACCCATTTGCAACCAACAGGTTTAATGCCGTTAGGTGCCTTTACAAGATCCCAAACTTGATTGGAATACATGGAATCTAATTCAGATTTCATAGCTTTAACCCAATGATGTGCATCTATATCATTCATTGCTTCTTCGTAAGTGTAAGGATCGGTTTCAGCCTCTTCTGAGATAGCTTCATAAGTTTCTCCTAGACCTATAAACCTTATAGGTGGCCTAACAATCCTCCCACTACGATGAGGCAATTGTGTACTAGTCATCTCATGAGTAGTATCTTGTGGTGTATCCAATACAACCACATCATCCCTAGTTTGATCTATTGATTGTTCATTTACAGGTTCATTCATTTCAGCCAACACAACTCTACTTCTAGGAGTATAATCATTCATATAGTCATTTTCCAAGAATTTGGCATTTGTGCTAACAAACACTTTATTCTCTTTATGACTATAGAATAAACCTCCAACGGTTCCTTTTGGATACCCTACAAAGAAAACCACTTCTGTTTTAGATTGTAACTTGTCAGACTTTCCTTTCAACACATGAGCCAGACAACCCCAAATATGGAGATGTCTTATACTAGGCTTACGCCCATTCCACAACTCTACAGGTGTTTTAGGAACAGACTTCAAAGGTACTAAATTCAGAAGATACATTGCAGTATTTAAGGCATATCCCCAAAAAGAAATTGGTAGAGTTGAATAACTCATCATGGATCTAACCATATCTAAAAGAGTCATTGTATTCCTTCTTTCTGCTACATCATTTTGTTGTGGAGTTCCAGGTGCAGTCATTTGGGATACAATTCCATTTTCAGTTAAGTAATCATTAAAATCCCCAAGAAGGTATTTGCCACCACGATTAGATCGAATGGCCTTTATGCGTTTGCCTAATTGATTCTCAACTTCAGCCCTAAACTCTTTAAACTTTTCAAAGGTTTTAGACTTCCGTTTCATTAGGTACACATAACCAAATCTAGAGTAATCATCTATGAAAGTAATGAAATACTCATAGCCACCTCTTGCCTGGATTGACATAGGACCACATACATCTGAATGTACTAGTTCTAGCAAATCTTGGGCTCTTCTACCTTTTGCATTAAAAGGTCGTTTGGTCATTTTGCCTTCCAAACAAGATTCACAAACTGGAAAATCATCAAAGTCCAATGGCTCTAAGAGACCATCTTTGATCAGTCTTTGAAATCTGTTTGAATTAATATGACCCAAACGCAAATGCCAAAGATATGCATCACTAGTAGAAGGAAACTTTCTCTTTAATGATTTTACATGAGAGACATTATCTAATTCAAAATTATATAATTCATGCTTATCCGGAGTTAAAATATAACGACCATCAACAATATTGCCAGAACAGATAAACATTTTACCCTTCTTTATTACAACATTGTCTTTAAAGATAACACAATATCCATGGTTACCCAAATAAGTTGCAGAAATTAAATTCCTACGAACATTAGGTACATACAGACAGTCTTCCAATATTAAAACTCTAGACTCAAAACATAAATTATAAACACCAACAGCTACAACCGGAATCCTGCTCCCATCAGCCAAAGTAAGAAACAATTCCCCTTCCTTAAGCTTTCTGGTCTCCTGGAACCCCTGCAAAGAATTGCAGATATGATTAGTACAACCTGAATCCACACACCAGGAATCTGTGGGATTCTGCACTAAACATATTTCAAGGAGGAATGTCCTTTCTCACCACAATGGAAACATTTTCCTTTGAGCTTCTTTCCTTTGTCAGCAACCCCTAAGGCAATTTGTTTACCCTCTTGCTTGGTGA
Source organism: Quercus aquifolioides (assembly GCA_019022515.1). Taxonomy (NCBI): domain Eukaryota; kingdom Viridiplantae; phylum Streptophyta; class Magnoliopsida; order Fagales; family Fagaceae; genus Quercus; species Quercus aquifolioides. The sequence goes on from CM032336.1 coordinate 32,912,943, forward strand.
AGTCCTTCTTCTTCTTCTTCTTCTTACCCTTGCCTTTCGACTTAGGTTGAGAAGTAGAAGCTTCACCCATATTGGCTTCAACATTAGAAGTACCAAGGATGCCTTCCGCCGCTACCAATTCATTCATTAATTTAGACAAAGAGTAAATCTTTTTGTTCATATTATAATTGAGTCTGAATTTCTTGAATGATTCCGGTAGTGACTGGAGTATCATATCCACTTGGGATTCTCCATCAATATCGGCACTTAAAACTTCCAATGTATTCAGATTGGAAATCATTGTAAGACAATGCTCCCTCACTGAACTACCTTCAGCCATTTTGGTATTATAAATTTGCCTCATGGTTTTTTGCCTTGCAGAACGGCCTTGCTCACCAAACATCTCCTTCAGACTTAGCATAATGTTTGAAGCTAGTTCTACATCTTGCATTTGATGCTGTAGAACATTTGAGATAGATGCTAGGATGTAGCACTTGGCCATCTCATTAGATTTCTGCCAACGATCATATCGTTGTTTTTCCTCAAGAGGAGCATCTAATGAAGGAAAGCTAGGACATGGTTTAGTAAGAATATATTTGTGCTCTTCAGCAGTGAGAACTATGTCCAAATTTCTTTTCCAGTCAACATAATTGGATCCGGTTAGTTTGTTTTTATTAAGAATAGTAACAAGTGGGCTAAATGATGCCATGTTCAAATCTGAAATTAATAAACATGAATATAATAAGTAAACTGGACATTATCAATTTAGCATATAAACATATAGCATGAAACCTTAATAAAACCATAATACAATATATGCAACGACAACCTAATCCCATATTCAATATCCCTTAGCATAGAGTGAATATAAAATACTATGATTGATTGAGAACTATTCTCATTATTAATGCTATCACGATAACTCTTATCAAATACTAATAATATGCCGTTATATATTTGGCCTCTAAATAATAATAGTAAGAACTCAGCATAGAGGATACTATAGTATTTAGTATAGTGTATACCATTTTCTAGAATCATGTGTAGCCACATTTCATCCCCTTAACAGGTTTATTTTGCAGTACCACCCTCCGCATGGAATGCAAAGCTCGAGGCTAAGACAAGGTGTTTGATCAAACTACTATAAACCAAGAAATTCAATTCTGTAGTACCATGAAATAAATACTCTCCGCATGGAATGCTAAGCTTGAAGCAAAGACAAAGTATATATTTCACACTACTATGAACCAACAATGGAGGCCGTGAGATCCAACCCTTGTATCTCTCTCCCACTAGATGTTTTAAATTAAAGGTTTTTATTTTGTAAACATGTGTAAACTAATCACACACAGCCTTGCACTTTATACATTTGAAAACACTTAGAAAAAATTCAAAATTCCCTTCAGTAGCATTTTCGCGAGAAGCTCGCGATTAAGCTCTTCCCGCGAAAATGCTTTCATGCAAAAAAGTGAAAACACAAAAAACAGACAGAAACTCTCACTACTGTCTCGCGACTAAGCTCTTCCTGCGAAATTGAGTTTAGGCAAAATAGTGAAAACTCAAAAAATCAGACAAAAACTTTCGCTATTGTCCCGCGACTGTTTCGCGAGTAAAGCTCACCCGCGAAAAGTTTTGTGCTTCAGAAGCATTTCTCGCAAGTAACTTCGCGGGAAGCTAACTCGCGAAAAATCCGTGTTTTCAGTTTTTGAAGGAAAAATTTGAACAGTTTTCTACAGTTTTCTATGAACAAACAATCACCATATAAACATGATAGACATAATTTGATGTCAAAACTGAATTTCATTGATGCTATAGCCTTAAAGTTCAATTTTAACTTAAATTCAAATTTAAACAACATCATAACATCAATTTCAATTTTCATCAAATCATAGTTTCAACAACCATGCAGAAAATTAAATACACATATAATCTTCTAACATCATGAAACTATTATCTCTAATACCAAAACTCACAAAACATGTTAAACAGATTGGAAATTGAAGACCGCTCTAATACCATTGAAGGAAATAAGAGTCTATGCAGCGGAAAAAATTAAATTAACGGATGTACTTCATTCTCAATTATCAACATGTGCCATATAAGTTTTAGAATTAGAGAATAAGATAGTGTACCTTGAAGCAGTGAAATTCGAAACCAAAATTCAGAAGTTCTTGAGAAGACTTTCAATCTTCACTCCAATTCCACTAATGCCCAAGATGTGTGGTCTCTCAATCTGTTATATGAGTTTGTTCTAGAGAGAAAGAGAGAGTGTTCTCCACTCACATACATACCAATTCATGTTCTTCCAAATTCTGTATGTTTCTCTCTTAATAACAAATTATCTAATTGGGTTAGCCTTTTGAGCCTTCCCAATTGGGCTTTAATATGTGGCTTGGAGTGGGACCAAAAGGGAACAAATAAGACATTAGCTCCAATGAGCCTTGGGCTTTTCTATCAACTCTTGACAAGTCCAAAGTTACCATTAATTATATTTAATACTACTATATAAATATAATTGAACTCTAGGCCTTATTAATAGATTATATTCCAAGACTTTATTATACATACAACCCTTTCATAAAATATTCATAGAAATACAAAGTCATTAATGAAGACTGCCACTTTGTAGATTACTACATCTTAATCCTTGAGTACCCGTTTTAATCATTTAAGTTATTCATCATATATTTATGAAATCCAATTTCATAAATATATACTTTAGTAACTATTTACTAAAGTAGTTAGGCCTAACATTCTGAATAACAAACCTATTAAACTTATCTCAAGGGAATATTTTATATCTCCGTTAAGAGATTATGAATTCTATCTTGAGAATATATGTTCCATCAACACTAAATGTGGCTGCCCAACATACTGAGGTTTTGACCGTTACTTTAGATCTCACTCCTGATATATCAAAGCAACCTACACTTCATGATCAAGTCCATTATTCTCTCAGGATTAAGAGTTCATGTGAATATAAGTCATGAGATTTGTTATTCATTTGACAGTCATTAGGAGAATAATAAATCTCACAGCGGTCTAGTTCAATATGTCTTAACTCTTAAAACATATCAACATATCAACTAGAAGTCACAACTTCCATGATCAAGACAAATCATCTTAGTTGATATGTTATAGTCTTCGCAGATGAAAAACCCAATTTCATCACCGACTACGAACTAAATTCTAAATTTACAAAGAACTTGTGATTTATATCTTCTGTAACTTTTCACATAAATCACATATTATGCATCTCATGAACTATATGATAATGTCCAAATATTCATGTTACAATTATTTCAGATAATAATAAAACAACTTTATTAATTACAATATTAAGTCATACATCATGTCATACATAATGTCATACATAGTATTATCATAGTTTTAAAAACCGGACCGGATCTGCAGGTCCGACCGGTTCAACCGGGAACCGGCTTTCAATCCGGTCCGGTTATGGTAAAAAATCGGAAATGAATTTAAAACCGGTAAATAGTAAAAATCGTTCGGTTCAACCTGAAAACCGAAAACCGGAGTGGTCGAACCGGTTAATGATCAGTTGGGGTTTTTTGACTTCTCCACTAAAACTACATCGTTTTGGTCTTCAATAAAATCCTAAAACTATCCCTAAGCCTAATCAGATCAGTCTATCATCTCAGTCTCACGATCATCCCGCCTCACTCTGCCTAAAAAAAATCCATGCGAAGAACCAAAAACACCAGCAAAAAAAAAAAAAAAAAAAAAAACATAAAGGAAACCCACAAACCCGGTAATCCAAAACCCATGAACCCAGAATTCCCGCCTTCGCTGATCATGGTGCTGTTTTACTGCCGCTTTGACCAAGCAAAGAGCTTTGATGGGTCGGTAGCTGGGCAAATCTGATGGTTATGCACTGGACAAATCAGATGGGTCGGCGGCGAGTGAAGGAAGAGAGGGAAAAAAAAAAAAAAAAGGAGAGGGTGAGCTTCTATGGAAGATTTGGATTGGCTAGAGGAAGAGAGGAAAAACAAAAGGGGAGAGGTTGAAGAACCAAAGAACGTACGAAAGAAAAAAAAAAAAAAAGTAAACAGAGAAAGTGAGAAACAGTTCAGAGTGAGAGAAAGAGGCAAAGAGCTTTGAGCAATTTTTTTGGACTTTTCAGATAAAGAGTGGACACTCAGGAGAGGACTATCTTTTTAAATGTAGTTGGATACTTGGATGTCCTTTGGCCACGTTGATGGATGGATCCGGATCAGGTGCAATACCTAGGGTATTGCACCTGGTGCAATACCTCAATTTCCTTCACAATTTTTTTTAACTTTTTTCACTTTTTAACTTTAACTTTTTTACACTTTTTTAATATATTTTATTTAATGGCTGAGATTGAAAGTTGCTTTTTGAGAAATACGTTTGTGATATCAGATATTGCTTACGTGATCAATCAAAGGCAAAGAATTATTTGCACTTCATATACCTGTAAGGTTATTGCAATATTTAAGATAAAATATTTTTATAATAAATACAAATTTTTTACAAAAAATATTTAGATGTGAAATTATATTAACATAGATAAATATTTTTTAAATTAAATAATGGTTTTGTTAAAAATACTGAAAATTATATATGATTATAAAACTTTAAAACCAAAAACTTTTTTTTTGGTAGTTTGTTTAGGTTAACTTCTTTTTCTTTCACAAAAAATGATAATTTATTTTTCTTTTTATTTGAGTTAAATTTAACATGAAAATACTTTTAAAATTTTATATATATTTTTAATAAATATCAGTAGCTATACCTATATTCTTATTTATTTATTTTTATTTTTTATAATTATTTATTTATTAATTAAATTATTTATGACGTCACCGGTTTGACCACTGGTCCGACCATAAAACCGGTAATCAGTCTCTTTTCCGGTTCTTTTACCGTACCGATTTTTAAAATCATGAGTATTATACAATAGAATTTTAGGGCACTAATCCCAACATCTCTCTCTCTCATTCCATGTGCAGCAGTAATTATCCTAGTAATACATACAGATTTTTAGGATCAAAAGGAGCAGGTAGGTAACAAGCAATGAGGCAACTTCGACATGGCATATTGGCACATATATTCCCATATAAGTACGGGTTTTGACGGATCATTTATAGCGATTTTGACAGAAATTTAATACAGTTGAAATTCAAACACATGTACACCTAATTTTGACATTCATCTTTGAATTATTTTACAACACTCGATCATTTTTTTTTTTTGATGGGAACCACAAAAATATATTAAACATAATTGTGAATATTGCAATGTTCATTAACACTCGATCATTAACCACTCCATAAATAGACGTAACAATTTAACAACCATGTTTGACTTCAATGTACCAAATAATAAATATTAATACAAATAAAAGCCTCCAAATAATTAAGCTTTCTTGAGAAAGCTCCTTGCAATGTTACCACCTCCACCATGAGGATAAAGCCCACCTGGTACGTGTTCATTTCCAGTTCCATACACTATCCTTAAGATCTCAGGTGGTGTCCTAGCATATGAAACAGAATCTGTATTAGCTGAGAGTATGTTGCTGTCCGTACGATTCTCTGCACCAAGGTATAGAGGTACTATAATGCCTTCATCTTTGATACCACACATGGCCAAATTGTTCCTAAGACGAGAGATATAGTCTGTGAACTGTGCCACAGTTATGTCATATGGCAACACCTTTTCTTCGGCTCTCTCATAGAGTAATGTTCGTATCACTGCATCTTGTCCAGCCTCCACGCCCAAAAGCGATGCAACCAACTAAAAATAATAATATAGAAGAAAATAAAATACATAATTAAAGAAAGAAAGTGTGGAATCAATAAAATTAATATGATTTAGTTTGACAGCCTAGATCCATGCATGATGGAAAATCCCAAATAGCTAGCTACATATTTATTGTTATGAAAAATTCAATACATGCCCAAATTTAACACCACAATAATCCATGAAAATATAAAACTACAATAGTTCATAGTATTCTACTTAGTGCCAGCTTTAGGGCTACACCTAAGGCTCACTATACCTCAAAAAATTATAAAAGGTTCCGATGGTCTGATATTGGAAAAAGAAGATTTCACAATTGTACAAAAAGTAAGTTGTAGGATGATAATTAAATTTTAAAAAAATATATCTGGGTTTTGTATTCTTTTTCTTACCTCTAAGAAGGCCCTCAAAATATTGGGTAAATAGAAATCCTACTCAACTGCAACTTCTAATTTGTTTCACTAAAAGAAAATTGATGCTTAGTGTGTTGATTAAGTGAATTAACTATTATGAATTGTAAAAGGGATGCTAATAAAACTTGAATATAGAAACTTAATTAGTAATTTTACATCTCAAAAAGTAAAAAGATTAAAAAAAAAAAAAATTAAAACATAGAAAGTTAAATAAATATTATTAATTGATATTTAATTATTGAAAAAATTCAATTTAAAATTATCGCATTATGAATCAAATTGTATTAAGTCGACCTTGATTCTACTAAATCATGATCTACTTATTTATGAGAATATCCTAATAATGTAAATATTCTAACAATATTTAAGTACCTATAGTTGATATATATATATATATATATATTTGAAGAAAATGGATCCATGGAGGGAGTGATGAGATTCTTACACTTAGAGAACTTTTTTTGGAAAGGTTTGGAATGGTGCCAACATAACCCACTAGTCCTACATAAGGGATAACATAGGTTGCTAAGAGATAGTTCAGTGTGTTCAAGTAAGGGTCAAATGGAGGGCTCAATTTGAAACCAGCTGCTTCATCAAATATTTTAGCAAAATTCTGAGGGCTGAGATCCAACAGCGGCCTGGGAATTCCACCTACTCCTGTAATAATAGCCCTGAAAAATCATTGTAAAAGACCATTTATTAAAAATTAATAATCTTCCCTGCATATACACTCTACTAATAATAGTCACCAAATCAAATAACAAGAAGAAGAATGACAATCATATTAGTGAACAAAAATACTCCATAATTACAGGTGGGGATACCCTTTTATTGTAGGAAAATTTTTATTTTTCAGAAAATTAAGTTGGACTAAAGCAATGAACTAAAAAAATGCAATGCTTATACATAGCATAATATACACATACAAAACATAATAATTGTAAACTTAGAAGTATAAGTGTAATTGAATTATAATATTTCTTTTAGGACCTGAGATGACCAACTTCTTGATAACCAAATTCCTCAAAGATCTGACGAACTAGAGGGTCAAGATTGGCCTTGGTAGCACCAATTGGAGGTGGACCGCCCTGAGCATAAGATGGCTCTATGCTGTCAAGTCCATGACCAAGTGCACCATTTAAGAAAAACTCTGCTTCAAGGAATTCAAGGTTAAGAGCAAACTGAATCTGGTCAGTATCATCGGCTACAATTGGTCCACAATTGGGAGCACCATTGACAGGGCTGAGTTTCAATATAATAAGAAAGACAAAGGCAATGAAAAAGAAAGCACTATCCATTTTTACGTGATCTCTATACTTGCATGAGTGAAGCATTATATTACTACCAGCTGCTTATATAGACAGATACTGGGTCATGTAAAGAGATCTGATGAGTTTATAATATTTCGCCCACGTCATTGCTAAATATGTAGAAGTTACTATACGTGTCTATGAAATGTACCTCACGATAAGGCTCAGCCTTCTCAATCAATATTAATTGGCTTGTTATACAAGTAATTCGATCGATTTAACAATTTTGACCCAACAAATGGAATCTTTGGAGCTTTAATTTGCTAAAATTATAAAATGTTTGAAATTGATAGCAATGAAGTTGTTAAAAGTAAAACTCAAGCAAATGGTCATATCTATCTTATAGTCGTAGATATTTGATGATAATGATATTCATAACTATGTTATGACTTTTAGGTGTGTAGGCATATTGTCATGATTAGATAAGCCAAACGTAGCGAAAAATCTCCAAGTAAAAATATTATTTTGATGATACACTTCAGAAATCTCTTGTCTGTTTTTTGCTAATATTAATTATAAGCCTACTACCTAAGTAGATTATTTATTAAGAAATTACCTAATAATAATTTAGATCCCAAATTTTAGGTTAAGCTATCAATTAAATATAAGTAATTAACCAATTGAATATTGCATGGAGACCAACGTGGGAGGTGGTTTAGTGACCAGGCCTTAAGCAAATAAAACTTTGGTATTGGATTTGAGTTCCCCTAAACACCACTCTAATGAGTGCATTAATGCCCATATCCTTACAAGTGCGTTAATTCAATATCTTAATCTATCAAAAGAAACAACATAAAATATTTAGACCATCTTGCTTTTAAAGGTTGAATAAGCTCCAATGACAGCAATCGAGTTGATCATCAAGATGTTGATACGATCTCTACCTTGAAAACCCTAAGCTTTGTGTAAAGGAAAACTCCTCTAGATCTCACAAGAGATTTAAACAAAACAGAAAAGTATGAGCAACAATACAACCGGAGCAACTCTAAAAACGTGGCTAGGGTTTTGCCTTTTATACCTAGGGCAAAAACAGAAAACCCAAAACGTTTAATGAGTTAGGGCTGAGTTGGAAAATTCTGCAGAAAAGCATTCTGGCCGACTTTCGATCGATCGAGCCAGGCCGAAATGCACCAATGCATCTGCAGCCTCTCGATTCCAACTTTACATAAAATATATAACTTTGAGCGAGCCTAAACAAGACTAAACATATTGTTTTGATCATGGTTTGCCAACATTACACATTAGAGTTCTAAATACATAAATTCCTAAATCTTTAGAACCTAACAGAATTTTTTGGTAATTCTATTGCTAAATGAAACTGTAATTGAAACTTTGATAAATTAGGAACATATTGAAGTGTAGGATTTGGAAAATTGATGGGATTAACATATTGAAGAGTTGATGCCATTCAAGGAATTGAAGTGTTGGATTCTGCCTAGCTTGGTCAATCGATTTTTCCATTAATGGGCAGCATGACCCAATTCCAGCCAATATGTCTCTGTTTAATAGGAAAGAAGGAAGTTAGGCATTTGTTATAACTGTGATGAAAAATGGCAGAGTGGTTATAGGTGTAAGGGAGCCAAGTTGTTCTTGTTGGAAGAATTACCTCTGGAAGTTGAGCAGAAGCCTCATGGGGTGCAATTGGTTGAGATAGACGATAATGGAGTGGTGATTGAATAGCATGAGAAGCAAGAAGAGATTAGTGGTGTTGCTGAAATTACCTTATATGCTTTATTTGGTAATCCATCTTCCACAACCATGAGAGTTAAGGGAAGAATTAATAATCATGATGTAGTTTCACTTTTAGACTCAGGTAGTACTCATAATTTCATTGATGTTGCTATATTACTAATCTTGAAGTTGCCTTTGGATTCTTCTCAGTTATTGGATGTTAAGGTTGCTGATGGTAATGTCATTAAAACCTTTGGGGTCTGTTATGCAGTGATTCTTTTGATGCAAGGGCATAGGTTTACTATTGATTTTAATGTTTTGCACTTAGAAGGTTGTGAGGTAGTGTTGGGAACTAAATGGCTGTGCACTTTAGGGGTAATTAGCTGGGACTTCCAGCTATTGACCATGGAGTTTTGCCATTTGGGTAAAAGGGTGTTCTTGCAAGGGGTAAAACCCACTAGTTCTTCCTTCCAAGAAGCTAATAGGTTCTTTAATGGCTTAGCTAGGAAGGGACTGGTCCTTCAGATCACTGATGCCACACTTGTTGCTGCAGTACAGTCACAACTCCCAACAGCTCTCTCTGACTTATTAGATGAGTATTATAAGGTCTTTGAGGTCCCATCTGGCTTACCACCATTCCAAGGACATGAGCATGGTGTTACACTTAAGGAAGGAACACAACCAGTATGTGAAAGGCCCTATAGGTACCCCTACTTCCAGAAATTAGAAATTGAAAAAATTGTTAATGAATTGCTGGGCATAGGGTCTATACAACCTAGTTAGAGTCCTTTTTCTTCACCAGTTTTGCTAGTAAGGAAGGTAGATGGTAGTTGGAGGATGTATATAGACTATAGGGCTCTTAATAAAGCCACTGTTAAGGACAAATTCCCAATTCCTGTTGTGGATGAGTTATTGGATGAATTAGCTGGTGCATCCATCTTTTCTAAGTTAGACCTCAGGTCTAGCTATCACCAAATAAGGATGAAGCCTTAGGATGTTCCTAAGACAGCTTTTAGGACACATGAGGGTCACTATGAATTTCTAGTGAAGCCCTTTGGGTTGACCAATGCTCCCTCTACTTTTCAGGCATTGATGAATGCTATTTTCAAGCCTTATTTGAGGAAATTTGTTTTGGTTTTCTTTGATGACATCTTGGTCTTTAGCTATTCTTTATCTGCTCATTTGACTCATTTAAGGTCTGTGTTGGATGCATTACTTCTCCATCAGCTGTATGCTAAGAAGTCAAAGTGTGTGTTTGGTTGTTCTGAAGTGGAGTACTTAGGGCACATCATCTCAGGCAATGGTGTTCAAGCTGATCCTAAAAAGACATTTGCCATGCAGTAGTGGCCTGTCCCTACTTCTGTTAAGGCATTGAGGGGCTTTTTAGGACTCACAGGCTACTACAGGAAGTTTATCAAGGGTTATGGTTCCATTGCTAAACCCTTGACTAATCTTCTTAAGAAGGACTCATTCCACTGGATTGATGAGGCTCAACAAGCATTCAATAGTTTTAAGGAAGCAGTATCTCATCCCCTAGTCTTGGCCCTCCCTGATTTTTCACAATCCTTTATTATTGAATGTGATGCATCTGGTTCTAGATTGGGAGCTGTTTTGATGCAGCACAACAGGCCCATTGCATTTCATAGCCAAGCCTTGAAAGGGAAGCATCTTCATCTGTCTGCCTATGAAACTGAATTGCTAGCCTCAGCTATTGCAGTCAGGAAATGAAGGCCTTATTTGGTGGGAAAACCCTTTGTGGTGAGGACTGACCATCAAAGTATGAAGTTTTTACTTGAATAAAGAATTGCAACACCAGCACAACAGAAGTGGTTGGCCAAGCTGCTAGGTTATTTGTTTGTGGCGGAGTACAAGAAAAGAGTAGATAACAAGGTTGCTGATGCCCTTTCTAGACAGTTTGAATCCATTCCTGAATCTGATTTTGACCAATTGGGTGGTAAAGGTGTTCCTGAGGGATGTTTGTGCCTTTTGTTAGTTCCAGATCCATCTTGGTTGCTCATTCTTAAGGACAGCTACTCCTCAGATGCTGAGATTCAACATATCATTCAATCAATCAAGTCTGGTATGGCCTTAAAAGGTTTCACTTTCCAAAATGATTTGCTTTTCTACAAGGGAAGGTTCTATCTGGGCTCTACTTGTCCTCTAAAATCACAAGTTTTACATCATGTGTATAGTAGCCCCTTGGCTGGTCACTCTGGCTTCCTTAAATCCTATCAGAGAGCTAAAAGGGAATTCTTTTGGCATGACATGAAAACTGACCTCAAACAATTTGTTAGGGAGTGTGATATCTGCCAGAGGGTGAATCAGAGACTTCTGCTCCTGCTGGGCTGCTTTAACCCTTGCCCATTCTTACCACTCCTTGGACTGATATCAGTCTTGATTTTGCAGAAGGCCTTCCCAAATCACAGGGCTTTGAAGTCATTCTAGTAGTGGTAGATAGGTTGACAAAATATGTTCATTTTGTGTCTATTTCCCATCCTTACATTGCTGCTAAAATTGCATCTCTATACATGTAACATATCTTCAAGCTTCATGGAATGCCTATTTCTATGGTGAGTGACAGGGATGCCACTTTCACCTCTCTTTTCTAGACTGAGCTGTTCAGATTGCAGGGTACTACTCTAGCCATGTCCACTACATACCATCCTCAATTTGATGGCCAAACTGAGGTGGTGAATAGGAGTTTGGAGCAATACCTGTGAGCCTTTACTTGTGACAGACCTAATCAGTAGGCTGAATGGCTCTCTCTAGCAGAGTTTTGGTTTAACACCAACTTCCACACCAGTTTGAAGCTCACTCCCTTTGAGGCACTCTATGGTTTTCCACCTCCTAAACTACAAGCTTATATACCTGGTACCACCAGGGTTGATGCTCTTGACTCCTTACTCAGTCAAAGACAGGAGGTTTTGCCTACTCTCAGGGGTCACCTTTTGGCTGCACAGGAAAAAATGAAGTTTTATGCAGATAAACATAGGGTTGCAAGATCATTTCAGCTTGGTGATTGGGTGTATCTCAGACTGCAACCATACAGGCAGAGGACCCTAGCTTATAAGGGTAAATGGAAGCTTTCACCTAGGTACTTTGGGCCTTTTCAGGTGATTCAACAGATTGGCCAAGTATCTTACAAATTGGCCTTGCCTCCAGAATCTAAAGTCCATTCTGTTTTTCATGTTTCTTGCCTCAAGTTGAAGTTAGGTAAGCATGTCACTCCTCTTCCTACACTGCCACCAGTGGATGATACAGAACAACTCTGCTCTGAGCTCATTGCAGTTTTACAGACTAGGACAAAGACCTTGAGATCTCGTGATGTTACTGAGGTGTTAGTTCAGTGGTCAAGTTCAACCATAGAAGAGGCTATTTGGGAGTCCTTGCACCAGCTCCAGCTTTCCTTTCCTCACCTTGTGGGCAAGGTGCTTTGAATGGGAGGGGTAATGATAGGTACTTACTCAATTGTACTCAATTGTAAGGTTGTACTCAATTATAAACAGCAGTTGGCAGTGGCAATAGTTAGTTACTAGTGATTGAGTTAGTTAGGAAGTTGAGTTAGCTACAGGTATTGGGGTTAGTTGCTGAAATAATGGAGCCAGTTGGAGTTAGTTACTACTGATATGAATTGTATAAAAGGGTTAAGCTGTGATTGTAGAGATATGCATAATCTGATTGTGATTTCATTACTGTCTTCCTCTCTTAATATATCTCTCTCCATCTTCTTCTTAAGGAGGTCTAGATCCCCTTGAAGAGATCTACCAAAATCCCTTAACACCACCAAACTCTCTAGGTTCTTAACAGATTAACTCAGTTGTTGGTTTCCCATTAGAATTAAGAAGAAAGTGAGATGGACATAATTTAGTTCGATAAAAAAAACCAATAAAATTATGAATTTTCAAAAGAGGGAGGAATTAAGCAAGCCACAAATCATAGCTTGCTTGATCAACACAGTGTGAGAGACATTAAGAAATAAGGAAAATGCCATTGTCGCAAGATTTAGGGTGTACATTTTTAGACCCCTTAACACAAGTTGTTTAACCTAGTTATTTAACCAAGTGATTACTTAGATAAATTATTCAGTTCTAGGTTAACACAATAAAATCATATCATGTAAATAATGCAGAAATATAAAGAACACAACGATATGATAACCTAGGAAAACCTAACCGGTAAAAAACTTAGGGAGGATTTAACCTAGCTATCCTCAAGGTAAAACAGATCCACTATGAAATAATTGAAGTTTTTATAATAGAACTTAGTCCACTAACATCCTATTGCTACCTCTAGTAGAAAACTTACTACCACGACCACGTGACAGCTCCGAGTCCACGGACTACTTCTTTCTTTGATCTGTTGCAACCACAAGTTCTCCTACTTGTGACTTTGAGACTCCACTCAAAGGTTTTAGATCTTCATTAAAGTTCTTTATGCAGCAATTGAAGAGATCATCAAGTTCTTGACGCGAATCTTGATCTTGACAACTCTATGTGTGTATGAAGGTAAACACCTCTAGATCTCATAGAAGATTCAACACACAACTCTCCAAAAGACTCACAAAACGTAGCTAGAGTTTTTTCTTTTATACTTGGAGTGAAACACAAAACCCTACACGTCATATGGGCTTGGGCTGAATTGGAAATTCTGCAGAAAATTAAATCTGCACGAGTTTCGATCGATCGAGTCTAATTTTCGATCGATCAAGCCTTGCAGATTTTGTCCAATAAATCTTGCAATCACTCGATTCAAATTTTACATTAAAACATACTTTGAGCAAGCCTAAACCTAGACTCTATGTTTTGATCATGGTTTGCCAATATATTACAAATTGAAGTTCTAATAAATTAGTTCCTAAAGTTTTAGAACCTAACATAGGGTTTTGATACCATGAAAGAAAAACATAAATTAAAGGTTGTGAGGTGGGTTTTACAAGCTTGCCCATATACATATTATATACAAATTATGTACAACACATCGCTTTAGCTTAAGTGGTTAATTACAACATATATTCAAATTTAAATTATACAATTAAGTTCTTCTCAAAAAACAATTTTTTTTTTTTATACAATTAAGTAAAGCTATGTGACTGTTATCTCATTAAAATCCTTATCTAATGATACTTGACAGTTGACAAGGATATGCATGATTCTTTTTCATGTGTTAAAGTTTCATGATCTATGGCTCATGGCGTCCAATATATAGATTTATAAGAGCAATGTTCATATTTGTTACGGTTTTTTTTTGTTTTATATTTTTATATTTTTTAATTAATTGATAAGTTTTTGGCTTCAAGAGAAGAGAAGAAAATGGAGATTCCAACTAGTGCCTTCCATTGCATGAGTTTTTACAATCTAGAAATCATCATAAATCTAACATTAGTCAAACCTTAAAAGCCTCCCCCTTTACAAGAGAAGTATCATTAGTCTACTACCTAACTATTAGTATTTGTTTGGATTTATTTCCATTGATTTCTTGGATTAAAAAAATAAAGATGGATAAAAGTCTATACATAAAAGAATTGAAGTGAGACTTTAGAAAGTTATATTTAAACAAAATAAGATGAATAAGTTGGAAACAAAATTCTAACAAACGAATGAACAAACCAAATTCAAAATAGTCTAAGCTCCTCATTCTTATTCGATATAATAATTTGTTTTTCTTAAAACACATGTTAGCTAGAGGGGATTCGAATTCAGGTTTATTCAGACTATTTCAACATTCAGCTACATATTCCAAAAGCTTCGTTCATTGGAAGCTTCTTAGTCTTATTCTTATTGTTATTATTATATCTAAGTTCTAATTAATGGAATCTCTTATGCTGGGCTAAAGATATCGCCTTGCAATGTTCCCACCTGCACCATTAGGATAAAACCCACCAGGCTTGTACTCACTGCCAGTTCCATACACTATCCTTAAGATCTCAGGTGGTGTCCGAGCATATGAAAGCAGAGACGGAACTAGGATTCAAACTTAGGGGGGTCGAAATTCTTTATTCAAAGATTTTAAAAAATTGAAATATCAATACTAGAGGTTAACAACAATGCATTATTAGCATTAATTTTTTAATTATTTGTATTTTTTATTTTGAAAAAAAAAATCACAAATGACAATTTATAATCAAGAGTTTTGTAAATTGTGATTTATAACTATGTTTTTTGTTGGCTTTAATTCCGTGTCAAATTTGATTGTAATTATGTTCAATTATTTCCCTGTATTTTTGTGGGATTTAATGTAAGGGTTGTGTGTGAGAGTTTGGTGAAGATTCTGTAAAAATGAGGATTTCATGACTAGCTCACGAGTGCCAACTCGCGAAACAAGCCACGTGAGAAGCATATGCTGGAATTTGAAGAGTCTTTGATAGGCTGGATTTCACGAGTCATTCGCGACTCAGGCCAAGTCACGAGTGAAATATTCAAACATTGTAGCGTACCATTCATGAAAATCAAAATCACGTAGATCAATATTCAAATATTGTAATTTCATTTCTTTATTAATGAAAATGATGGGGATGTTACTTTGATCAAGAAAGAAGAAAATTGCAATTAGAGGAAAGCTGATCAAGAAGTAAATAGCAAGCATAGAAAAGCAAGTCAATGGAATTGTACCGTACCATGAGCAATAAGGCTTATAAGTCTTGACCCAATGTAGCAGTAAGTCAATAACAACGAAAAAAGTATTTTGCTAGGAAACTTGGGAGGCTAGCTAGCCACAAAATATTTGGTCGCAATTTGCTATTCACAATCAAATGACATGGAGTTATGATTGAGCGGGAGGCTCATGTGTGATAAAAGAACCATTTTTCTACCAAATATTAAAAGCAGTTTATCAGGGACAGAATCAGGATTCAAACTTAGGGGGGTCGAAGTTCTTTGTTCAAAGATTTTTAAAAATTGAAATATCAATACTAGAGGTTGACAACAATGCATTATTAGCATTAATTTTTTAATTATTTGTATTTTTTATTTTGAAAAAAAAAATCACAAATGACAATTTATAATTAAGAGTTTTGTAAATTGTGGTTTACAACTATGTTTTTTGTTGGCTTTAATTCCGTGTCAAATTTGATTGTAATTATGTTCAATTATTTCCCTGTATTTTTGTGGGATTTAATGTAAGGGTTGTGTGTGAGAGTTTGGTGAAGATTCTGTAAAAATGAGGATTTCATGACTAGCTCGCGAGTGCCAACTCGCGAAACAAGCCACGCGAGAAGCATATGCTGGAATTTGAAGAGTCTTTGACAAGCTGGATTTCACGAGTCATTCGTGACTCAGGCCAAGTCACGAGTGAAATATTCAAACATTGTAGCGTACCATTCATGAAAATCAAAATCACGTAGTTCAATATCAAAATCACGTGGTTCAATATTCAAATATTGTAATTTCATTTCTTTATTAATGAAAATGATGGGGATGTTACTTTGATCAAGAAAGAAGAAAATAGCAATTAGAGGAAAGTTGATCAAGAAGTAAATAGCAAGCATAGACAAGCAAGTCAACGGAATTGTACCGTACCATGAGCAATAAGGCTTATAAGTCTTAACCCAACGTAGCAGTAAGTCAATAACAAAGAAAAAAGTCTTTTGCTAGGAAACTTGGGAGGCTAGCTAGCCACAAAATATTTGGTCGCAATTTGCTATTCACAATCAAATGACACGGAGTTATGACTGAGCGGGAGGCTCATGTGTGATAAAAGAACAATTTTTCTACCAAATATTAAAAGCAGTTTATCAGGGATGGAATCAGGATTCAAACTTAGGGGGGTCGAAGTTCTTTGTTCAAAGATTTTTAAAAATTGAAATATCAATACTAGAGGTTGACAACAATGCATAATTAGCATTAATTTTTTAATTATTTGTATTTTTTATTTTTAAAAAATCACAAATGACAATTTATAATCAAGAGTTTTGTTAGTCAATTGGCACGTTCTAATATTTTCAAGGTCTGGCCAAGATTAGTCCGATTCTTTATTCTATCGACATTATAAATTAAAAAAAAAAAATTTATGTACTCTTTTCACATAATTCTATAACTAATAGCTTCACTATATATATATATATAGTTAGAAGATTCTTAAAAAAAATACAAAAAAACTATAGTTAAAAGTTCTCTATGTCAAACATTATATTAATAAAACAGCTAAAATAATGGTTAATGATATCATGTAATAATATTCAGCGTAAAAAAGGGTAAGACAATTATTGGTGTCTTGGTAAGGTTGAGAATTTTTCCTTTCAAAAATTGCAAGTTTGAAAAAATAGTAAAACAAAAAATTAAAAGAGAACTATTAAACAATCACATGATAATGGACGGTAACTTTGAGTTTTTAACTAAGTAAATAATAAAGCTTTTCCCGTCATTACATTAATTTAGTTAAGTCACAAAATTTATTACCAATAGACTAATTTCACACATGCTTTGGTGGTAGTTTATGTAAGGCACAGAACAATAGATTGTTGTTGTTTCACACATGTATTACCATTTATGCATGCATGCTAAATGTGTCACAAAGTTAATAAAATATTAAAAAAAAAAAATTCTACTATTCAAAAAATAGATAATTTTTTTTTTCCACTGGTTGAGTTAAAGACACCTACTGATCCAAGTTGTTGGTGATTAACTGGTGTGTGGATGGAGCGATCAACAATATAAGAGTTATCTATGTGTCTATGAGGTAAAGTCATTTGAGAGAGGCATAGAGCTCTCAAATGGGAGGGAGAAATTAGGTAAAAATTATTGGGTTTTTGTGATTTGTTTTGCTAGGATTTGTAATTGATTTGTTGTTATTGTTTTTGCTTAGACTAGATTTATGATTTGTCCAAAGATTTTTCTTATTATCCGGATATGTGTTTTTTTTAAAAAAGATTTTTCTTGTTATCTATTTTTGAGATTTATGGGTCATCTTGTCAACTTTTTGGGGGGAGGGGGCCAAGTATATAAATTTTAGTAAGATTTTTTTTCAAAGGCTGAGGGGGGGGGGGGGGGGGGGGGGGGGGGGGGGGGGCTGTTCGTCCCTGCATGAAAGGGAATCTGTATTAGCTGAAAGAATGTTACTGTTTGTACGATTCTCTGCACCAAGGGATAGAGGTAAAATTATGCCTTCATCTTTGATACCACACATTGCTAATCTATTTTTAAGCTCAGCAGTACGGTTAGTGAACTCGGCCACAGTAATGTCATAGGGCATCACTTTTTCGTTGGCTCTCTCATGGAGTAATGCTCTTAGAACTGCATCTTGTCCAGCCTCCACTCCTAGAAGCCCAGCAGCCAACTACCAAAACAGATATGGGATACGATAATATTAATATATATTTAAAGTATATTTTATTTACTTGAAGAGGTATTTTATGTTCTATTTTAACTTTTCAAAATAAATAACAACCCCATAAAAAAGAAGAAGGGGAAATTGCGTTTTACCCACCTGTGGTTTGACCCGTTTTAACAATGCCTACCCGTGGTTTAAAAGTTGTCACTTAACCCACCTGAGGTGGCCTCCGTTAGACCTCCGTTACCCACCTCTGCCATTTCCGTTAGAAAATCCCATTTACTATATATGCCAAAATTAGAACCGAATTAGAACCCTAAAAAAAAGGAATGAGCTCTCTCCCTCTCTCTACCTTAGAACCCCCAAAAATCACCATCAATCTCTCTTCAGCGATGCACGAGTTCAATATCCCATCCATAAACTTCATTATCACTGATAAATTCTTGGTCCTTGGTTTCTCCATCAGAAACCGATCAAAATCTTCAATCACGAGTTCAGATCTGAATCTTTCGAGACCTTGGAGACATCGATGTCGTAAACATCGTAGGACAAGAAGTTAGCCATGGCTGCCACGAAGCTCGATTTCCCTGTCCTCGAAGGACCGTACAAGAGAAAGCTGCGCCTCCAAACACGGCCTAGACAATGGTAATATTGTTTGCCTTTGAGGAAAGATTCGAGGTAAGACTTTACCTTGTTTTTGAGATCTTCTTCCATGGAGATGGTTTCGAAAGTCGAAGGATGCGTGAAAGGAACAGATCTCCACCGTCTGTTGCCTTGTTGGTCTTTGCTGGGGTTTTTTTTTTTTTGTAGATTTTTTTTTTTTACTTGCAAATCTGGGTTTTTTCTTTTTAGAGAACCCAGCAAAAGAGAAGGGGTTAGAGTTTTAGAGAGAGAAAGCCTAGGGTAAAGATAGAATCTAGCAAATTGGTGGATACCATTTATTCTTAATTTTTGTATTTTATTTTGTGATTGTTTTATGAAGAATTAAGTAGTCAATTTTTGGATTTAGCAGTGGAAGGCTAGTGAATCTGTGGGTGTATGTTCACATGGATTTGTGGCTTTGTTTGTGACCGTAAGTGTATTGGTTTTCTTGTCATTGTAAAAGTATGTTTGGCAATTGCAGTGGGCATTGGGTAAGAACGTTAAACGCATCATTCCATATACATTTCTGGGTTTTGATTGTGAAGAAGAAGAAGAAGAGAAAAGAGGAGATAGACATAAAATATAATGAAAAAGACACATTTACCCCTATTTTTAACACTGAAAAGGGAGAGGTGGGTAACGGAGGTCTAACGGAGGCCACCTCAGGTGGGTTAAGTGACAACTTTTAAACCACGGGTAGACATTGTTAAAACGGGCCAAACCACAGGTGGGTAAAGTAAAATTTCCCCAAAAAAATAAAAATAAATAACGACTATCAAAATGGTTAAATATATATTTAAAATCAAAAGAAGTTTTGAAAAAAAAAAAATTATATCACATGGATGCAAGAGTGATCTCAATTCTCAAGATATCTAATCTAACATGGAGATTAAGAGATTTTAGAGTGTTCGTGCTTCTTCTTCTTCTTTTTTTTTTTTTTTTTTTGCTGAGAAATATGTGAATTTTATTCAAAAGAAGAGAAAGACAAAGCGTCATGAACTACAAGTGATGCAATGAAAGGAGGACATTCCTCCATCCAAGCTACAAAGAAATCAATATCTTTAGCATAGGCGGCTAAAGTATGTGCTGGTTTATTGGCATGTCTACTCACATGGGAGCACTCAAAAGAACGAAAATCCTGGAGTCTAAGGCTTGTCCCAGCAACGATATGGGCGATAGAGGTTTGAGCATTCGTGGGGTTGGTCAAAGCATGCGAGACCAAGCTTGAATTTGTTTCGAAGATGACGTCATGGACTCCTACATCCCATGCGAAGATAGAAGCTTCATCTAGCGCCTTGGCTTTAGCTTCCAGCGGGCCTAGTGGGAAAGGGAGGCGTTTACTTAATGCAGCAATTACCATACCCTTATGATCACGAATGACGACACCGACGCCAATCATGTCTAGTTGAGCGAAGACAACAGCATCCACGTTCACTTTATACCATGGAAAAGCAGGTGGGACCCAGCGTTTGTCTGTGGCATCCTTGGGTTGTGTGGGCCGAAAATGGGCTTCTTGGTACTCCATGAGCATGAACCCGACTTTTGTTATTATATCATGAGGAGTTTGATGTGTAGCTCCCATTCTCGTCTTGTTTCGACTAAACCAAAGACCCCATGCAGTCATAATAATGAGTTCGAGTAGCTTTGTCCCTATGTGTTGCTTGAAGATCAAATGCCAGAGAAAATCCATGAAGTCTCTGAAGTAGACTCCATGTCCATCGAAAGGTATATTTGAGGCCTTCCAAGTGGCTTGTGCTATGGTGCAATCCCAAAAGAGGTGACTGGTGGTCTCAGGGGCTAGACCGCATGCTTCACAGGTGGGGTTATCGAGGACATGTCGGTGGCATAGGTTGGGTAAAGATCTTGATTTTATTCGAGACATGAAGGTTCCAAAGTCTTCACCAGAAATGAGTCTGGTTTGTGTCATGTGAGGTGTCCGTAGCAGACAAGCTTTGGGCCATGGATAGCGCCACCTTGTACGCACTATTGATTGTGAGGTTCCCTTTAGGTGTGTAGGCCCACACTATACGATCCCTCGGTTTGTGACGGCTTAGGGGAATGTCGAGAATGGAGTGTACATCAGCTGGGAGGAAGATTTGGTCAAGCAAAATAACGTCCCACTCACCGGTTTGAGTTTATTAGGGTGCTAACCTTTGTGTCTGCCGGCAATAAAGTAGGAGGTGCCAGCACACGAAAGGTCGAAGGCCTTGGGATCCAACGGTCTGCCCAAATGCCAATTAAGGTTCCATCCTCCACCTGCCACCGATAGCCTGAATTCACCACAGGTTGTGCTGAGAGAATGCTTCGCCATGCGTATGAGGGCCTAGGGCCCAACTCGGCGTGGAGAAAGTCAGTGTTTGGGAAATATCGAGCTTTGAGCACACGATGCACCAAGGAATGGGGGTTTTTCTGCAAATGCCATCCCTGTTTAGCCAGTAGAGCTAAGTTGAAAGCCTTTAGATCTTGAAAGCCCAGCCCACCCTTCTCCTTTGGAGCACACATCTTGTCCCAGCTGAGCCATGCCATCTTATTTCGTCCCTCCTTTTGGCCCCACCAAAACCTTCTCATCATCCCAGTTAAGTCATCACAGAGTGTATCAGGGAGTTTAAAGACACTCATTGTATATGTGGGGATAGCTTGCGCTACCGCCTTAATAAGCACCTCTTTACCTGCCTGGGATAACATCTTCTCCTTCCATCCTGAGAGTTTATTATCAAGCTTTTCCTTCAATGCCCTGAATGTGTGTCGTTTTGAACGACCCACTAGTGATGGTAAGCCCAAATAAGTTTCATGCTGTTTAATGACCTCCGCCCCGAAACGATTTTTTATGTCCTCCTGAATGGTCTGTGGGGTGTTACGGCTAAAGAAAAGGGCAGTTTTTTCTTTGTTGAGCTGCTGGCCAGACGCATGCTCATAGATTGCTAGGAGATGCTCAAGGTGGTTGCATTGTTCTGGAGTGGCTTGGCAAAAAATGATGCTGTCATCAGCAAAGAAGAGATGAGAGATCCGTGGGCCATGAAATGAAGCAGATACACCCCTTAAAAGACCTTGTGTGGTAGACTGTCATAGAAGTGCTGAAAGTCCCTCTGCACAGAAAAGAAACAAGAAAGGAGAGATGAGATCCCCTTGTCTCAAACCCTTAGTAGGAGTTATATGACCACGGGGTTTACCATTAATCCGGACAGAATATGTAATAGAGGTAATACATAGCATCATAAGTTTTACCCATTTCTCATTGAAACCTATTTTCTGCATGATTTTTTCCAAACATCCCCACTCAACACGATCAAAGGCCTTACTCATATCTAGCTTCAAGGCCATCTCACCAACTTTACCACTAGTTTTTTTATGAAGGTGGTGCATGATTTCAAAAGCCACAATAACATTATCAGTGATAACGCGATCAGACATGAAAGCACTTTGATTTTCACTAATGATAGCTGGAAGAAAACGCTTCAGTCTATTTGCAATAACTTTGAAGGTAAGCCTAGAAATAACATTACAAAGACTCTTTGGGATGAGAACAATGTGTGTTTCATTGAAGTTTGGGGGTGCAATGCCAAAGTTCAGAAAATCCAGAACAGTTTTTGTGACACACTCACCCGTAAGAGACCAAAAGTGTTGATAAAAAAGAGGAGGCATACCATCGGGGCCTGAGGATTTTTTAGGGTGCATCTATTTGAGAGCTCTGTAAACCTCATCTGCTGTGAAGACTCGAGTCAAGGCGTTATTCATGTCCTTTGTTATCACTGGCTGGATCGCATCAACAAGCAGTGAAGAATCAGTAGGGCCATTGCTGCAAAAGATATTTTCAAAATACTCCAAAATGATGTTCTCAGTGACGCGGTCATCCTTTTGCCAAGTCCCAGTTGAATCACAAATGCCTTTGATACAGTTTCTGTCTTTGTGGTTTGAGGCTTTTTGATGGAAGAAAGTGGTATTGCGATCGCCATCAGTAATCCACAGATTTCGCGATCGTTGATGCCACATGGTGTTTTCAGCATCAAGCCAACGGTTCAGAGTAGCCCTTACCTCCTATATCTCAGCACTATATCAGATAGGGTCCTGTTCAAGGCATTGAAGCTTTTTATCAAGTCTCTCAATCTGTTTCCCAACATGGCCAAACTCATTCTTATTCCATACAGTTAAATGGTTACGGCAGCTATCAAGGCAGTTTGTGATCGGTATGCCACTCGACTTGAAGAGACCTTCGTGCCAAGCATCCTGGACTACCTCAGCACATCTTGGGTCTTGTACCCACATGGCCTCAAAGCAAAATAGAGGTCGAGAAACCAACTTTCGAGGTTTGGAGCAGTGCAGGTGGATGGCGATCAGGGAGTGATCCGAGGATGACATGGAAATGTGATGGACCGTGGAACCGAGGAAGAGTGACTTCCAAGTAGTGGTGGCCAAGGCCCTGTCAAGGCAGATATGGGTGCGACCCTCAGTAGGGTGATTTCTTGACCAAGTGTACAAAGAGCCAACATAGCCAAGATCAATGAAGTTGCATAGGTGGATAGCTTGGCGAAAGCGGTCCATCTATCGAGCCGGTCTCAGGCAGCCTTCGGCTTTCTCATACTGACTCGTTATCTCATTGAAGTCGCCCACACAAAGCAAAGGCAGGTGGGTGGATCTGCTAAGAGATTCAAGGAGAGTCCAAGTTTCCTCTCGTTTATTTGTTTCAGGATGGCCGTAAAAGCCAGTCAACCTCCACGATAGTCCTGTATCGGCACAAAATATATGAGCATCAATAAACCAGCAGGAAAAATTTTGAACATGTACCTTAGTGTTTGGTTTCCACAGAAGATTAATTAGTACATATATACATTTATATATAAAAGAGTAATTAGATTTGTGGGAAGAAATTGCGGGTTCTTACCTAGGAAGCATGGGTGCGTTTCGGAACTCGAGTGCGGGTGCGGGACTCGGCAATTTTTGAAAAAAGGTGGGTGTGGGTGCAGCGGGACTCGGCAATTAAAAAATTATTAAAAATATTTTTATTTATATTTTTAATATATTACTAAGCATACTTTTTCACATTATATACACATATACCAAATTTAAAAACAATAGTAGATAATAACTAAAACATGATGTTCATAAATTAAATAAAACCCACAAGATTAATCTTTTTTTCTTTTTATTCTCTCCATTCACCTGCCACTCCAGTGCCAACAAGTCAACAACACATCACGTTTGGTCTCATTAGAATATCAACTTTACCTTTTTTTTGTTTTTATTTTATTTCCCCAAGGCTTCCATTTTCCAAAGCTTAATCTACACCACACCTTTTAAAAAAAATCTCTAGACCAAGTCAGCCTTTTACTTCTACATCTTTTTTCTTCTACTTCCCATTAGTCTTTCTTACCCAACCATCTCCGCCTCTCCTCTCTCTCCCCTTCCCAGTTCATACCTTTTCTTTTTTTAACCTTTCTTTAGTTTTCTTAAACCAGTTTACGCAACATCTAGATTGAGTAGAGGCAAGAAAACAAGACAGAGAAGAAAGAGAAGAAGATTTTGCACATTTTTTTTTTTTGAATTTCGGTGTTTCGGCGGTTTCGCCTGATATGGCCCAAGTCGGCCCGATTCAGCGCGAATCGGCCCGAGTCTGAGCCGTGTTGGCGTGAGTCGGGGGAAAAAAAAAACCATGTGGCAGGACGCGGCCCGATGCGAGGTCAGCGGCGTCCCTCGCGTGTCGCCTCGTCGTGCCGCATCGAACGCAGGTGCGGCTCCTCTGGCGCCGTGTCTGTGCATCCCAGGTTCTTACCCTTCGAAAATAACTGCTTTTAAGCTCTGGAATGGTGCCAACATAACCCACAAGCCCTACGTAAGGGATCAAATTGCTTGCTAACAAGTAATTGATTGTGTTAAGATAAGCGTCAAATGGAGGGGTCAATTTGAAACCAAAAGCTTGGTTAAAAATGTTTGCGAAAGTCTGAGCTCTTAGATCCAACTGAGGCCTTGGAATTCCACCTGTTGCGGTAATAATAGCCCTGAAAAGTTATGTTTAGAGAGCATCATTATCAATGAGATTAGGCAATATATATGGAGTAAAAAAAATGAAATGCTTAGACATAGCATAACATACGTATATACAAAACATAATAATGGTAAACGTGGAAGTATAAGTGTAATTTAATCATAATATTTCTTTTAAGACCTGAGATGACCAACTTCTTGATAACCAAATTCCTCAATGATCTGACGAACTAGAGGGTCAAGATTGGCCTTCTTGGCACCAATTGGAGGTGGACCGCCCTGAGCATAAGATGGATCTATATATGCTGTCAAGTCCATGACCAAGTGCACTATTTAAGAAAAACTCTGCTTCAAGGAATTCAAGGTTAAGAGCAAATTGAATCCGATCAGTATCATTGGCTACAATTGGACCACAATTGGGAGCACCATTGACATGGTTGAGTTTCAATGTAATAAAAAAGATAAAGGCAATGAAAAAGAAAACACTAGCCATTCTTACGTAATCCCTATACTTGCATGCATGAGTGAATCATTATATTACTACCAGCTGCTTATATAGACACAGGTACTGGGTCATGTAAGAGATCTGATGAGTGAATAATATTTCGCCAACTTTATTGCTAAATATGTAGAAGTTGCCTCACGTTAAGGCCCTGCTGCCTTCTCTATCAGTATTGGCTTCTTATACAAGTAATTCTATCGATTTAACCCAACAAACAGATTTGGAGCTTTGCTATAATTTATAAATGTTTGAAATGATAGCAATGAACTTGTTAAAAGTAAAACTCAACGTTTACAAGCAATGGTCATATCGATCTTATAGTCGTAGATATTTGATGATAATGATATTCATAACTATGTTATGATCTTTTTCTTTTTTTTTTGAGCAAAGACGATAGAATAACTATGTTATGATCTTTAGGTGTGTAGGCATATTGTAATGATTAGTTAAGCCAAACGTAGTGAAAATTGTCCAAGTAAAAATATTATTTTGATGATACACTTCAGTATTATTTATTGAGAAATTACCTAACAACAACCTAGGTAATAATTTAGATCTTAAATTTTAAGTTAAGCTATCAATTAAATATAAGTAATTAACCAATTGAATATTGCATGGACACCAACATGGGTGGTGGTTTAGTGACCAGGCCTTAGGCCAACAAAACTTTGGTTTTGGGTTTGAGTTCCCCTAAATCCCACTCTAATGAGCGCATTGATGCCCATATCCTTCCTGGTGATTTGATTTTAGAAGCAATTGTCTTTTTAAAAGCATATAATGCATACAAGCAAAAGCAAATACAATGAATGATTGTAGCAGGAAAGAAAAATATTCATTGAATAAAATGCATTTCAAAACAGCACGCATCTTATTATAAAAGTGAATAAAGACACGGATTTAATGCTCAATTTGCACCATCCAAAGTATTCCTTTCCTCAGTAGCATATATAGCAACAGTCATTGAGTCCACGCCACCCAGAACAGGAGCTATATATCCATCCAGCTACTTGGCTCATTGATACCATTTGTGCCAACATCAATCATCAATAATTGCACCACTAGGTTTTGATAATTTGATCCAACTGCCTTTGACCTAAAAATTAGGTGAATAATTTTATAACTAAAATTAAAACATTTCTCGCAGCAGGGCCAACAAGCAAGCAGAATGGTAGAGTTCTGTGCGTGAACGTGTTGTGTTGTAGCTGAATTGTAGGACAGCTAGGAGCCTAGGCCTCCAGAAGTTAGAGAGAGAGAAGAGAGGAAGATTCAAGAAAGGATAATAGGACAAATTGTTATTAAAGTTCTGATTGAGACATTGTGTTTCCAATTACACCCTTTATACAATCTGTAACTCTCTAACTAACCCTTCCATTCTAACTTTACTAACTGATCCTCCCAACCCGTGTTTACTGTTTACACAGTTAGCCAATTACCAACTCACTCTAATACAACAATAGCTACAACAGCCCTCACATGAATGAACTAATGAACCAAACAATTCAATGAATTAACTAATACTCACAATCCTAACACAGAATCTATACAAGGAACTGTTACAAATCAAAAACTGTGTTTTATCCACAGGCAAATTGATTTGAGCCATTATGATGAATTTTTTGTCTACACACTTAGCCAATGATGTAATTCTGTCTTTAGTTCTTGACTTTAACCTTTGGAGCTAGCCCCACAGAAGTTTGGGTTTGAGCTGCTTGGGTTGTGTGTCTGATTGGACATTTACCCCACAAAGGTCAATTTAGGTCCTACAAATTAAAATGAGCATGGCCACAATATATAAGTTTTATGACAAATTAAGATAGTTTTCAATTCTGTTCTGTTTTATAAACTTGGCTTGGGGTTGAGAGGCTTTCATGATGAGTCATAACACATCCAATAGATTTATACTGATGCAATAATTTGGTATTCAATGCGCGCATAATCCATTGCATAATGGGTGAATCGGATGTGAATCGGATGCTATTTATTGCTTCTCACTCTTATAGCTGGCAGCCAAACTAATAGGTTCATGTATGAACCAAATTAAGTTATTCAAAGGTTCTCAGTTTTATAGCTGAGAGCTATCTAGCTAATTAAGCTTTGTTGAGCAACCATATCAGCTCGTGAAAAAGATTCCGTCTATTTTATACAAAAAATCGATTTTTTTTTATTTTACACTATTATTTTTACAAAACACCTACATCAGTTTATCTATTTTACAAAACTTTTCAATAAAATATTCATTCTTCATCAATTTTTATTTTTTTATTTTTTATTTATTTTCCTTAATGGTCATACTTTTTTAATTTAAACTTATATTTTAAGTAAACTACCAACACCGGTGGCTCGACCAATGGAGCCACTTGTGGTGGAGGTCCGATGGCTGAACCGCCAAAATAGTGGCTCCGGAGAACGCCGCCGGATTGGTCTTGCTGCCCACCGTACCGCCAAATAGTGACCCACCGGTGAATGGATTATTAAAATAGTGGTTTCGACGAACGCTGCCGATGCCCAAACTACCAAAATAGTGGCTTTGGTGACCGCCCACCGGATTGGTGTCTTCGACCATTGTACTGCCATCACCGATGGGTCGATTGTTGTAATAGTGGCTCCGATGACCGCTGTCGAATCGATGTCTCCGACCACCATATTGCTAGAATCAGTGACCGAATTGATGTCTCCAACCAACATTCATTTTTTTTTTTTGACCCAACAGTCATAATTTTTATTGTTATATCCACCAGTCATAATTTTGAAATTCAAACGGTAATTCAAACCTAACTTTAAACCTAATGGTAAATTCAAACCTAAAGGTTCAATGGTAAATTCAAACCTAAATGTCATATTTTTTAACTTTAAACCCAATGGTAAATTCAAACCTAAAAGTCATTTTTTTTTAACTTCAAGCGGATCTCGTCGAGCATCTATGGCAACTACAAGGCCAGTCGTAGGAATTTGGAATTCTAAATTTCTAAGTATTACTACTTTTATTTAATGTGAACCTTCATTGTCACTCTATTAATAACTATTGCATGATTTGTTTCTTCACACATCAAGTATCACTATTACCCCTTTATGTATCTTTAATCAAATCATCCAAACCCGAATTCAGTCTATCAAACTTCAAAAGTAATTTAACAGAAAGTAAATTGGAGTCTCTATCTTTCCTGCAAATTGAGGCTAGAGTTGCTAATGACCGAGTCCCACAAAATGATTTTGAATTACAACCTAACCCCCAAGCCTTTATTTTAGCCGTATATAAGTTGACAGACCCTTAGGTAAGTTTGTCAACTTAAGTTTAGTTGTAAACTTACACTAGATACTATCCTGATCATTGGTCATTTTGAACACAACTGCAAACACCTTTTCTACCATACATTGACATTCTATACCTAATAATTCATTTGGTAAAAGTCCATTCATAATTTATAGTTATTCAATAATTTAAAACACAGCACAGTTATAGTTATCCTTTTAAATTCTTCTTTCTTTATCTCATACAGGGGTATTTAACCCTCTGCTCACAGTAGAACAATAATGCAGAACTATGTAGAAAATCACGTCTGCAGAATTCAAAAACAATACATAGAAACCTATAAAACAAGCAGAGGAGTCGGACCACAATTACAACATTACCGGACCTATACTGCAGAAGCAAGAAATATGCAGAAAAACAAAAGAGTTTCTGTAGAAACAAATAATTATGCAGAAAAATAACACTATGCAAGTACAGCCACCTGCTGAGAAAGTGTAGAAAAATAACATTATGCAGAAAAACAAAATAGTTTTTGCAGAAACAAATAATTATGCAGAAAAATAACACTATGCAAGTACAGCCACCTGTTGAGAAAGTGCAGAAAAATAACATTATGCAGAAAAACAAAACAGTTTCTGTTGAGAAAGTGCTATTTACATTCAAATAGCATATACAACCAATAAAATCAGCAAGTACAGCCACCTTCAACAGAGACATTGCTTCACCCAAAACAGAATGACAAGAACAGAATCACAAATTAAATTGAATAATCAAGCGCTATTGTTCGTGCACAATACAAAATTTACAACATTGCATCTGTTTCCTTGCACAAGTGAAGACTACAAAAATATATCTAACATGATTAGAGATTGAATGATCATGTTCCCTGCACAAGTAAATACTACAAAAGAGATGTCTAACATCAAATCATCTATGTCAACTATGTGCTAGTATCTTTGCATTATACAAAAAATTACATGATTAGATATTGTCAATAATAATATTCAAATTATGATGGATATTTAGACCTTAAACCTCTCCAAGATTTCCAAATTCTTTTTGCTCAAGATCCATGGTTCTTGTATCTTTCATCATAATTTCATCTTCCATTTTCCTTTTTTCTACTTGATTCTTCTCTTCCTTGATGCGAATCAACTCTTCACTCTTCTCTTCCTTGATACGAATCATCTCTCTTCGTTCTTCGGATGCAATACGCATTAACTCTCTTCGTTCTTCTAATGCAATGCGCATACTTTCATTTTTCTCCTCATACATTCTCCTCTTTTCTTCCTTGATTTCGTCCAATTGGGAGGAAAGTATTGGGACCACGTCATCACAATTCTTTCTTTTCTTTAATTTCTCGTTTTCGGCCTTCTTGCCTATGGGTCTCTCCAAGGTTTCGCCAGTGTTCATCTCATCATTATCTTCATCTAGATTTATTGAGCTTGCAAAAGTATGAGAAGATTGTGTGGCTGGTTGTCTTGTGCGGGCCTTCAAATTCTCTCTTAGAATCAACCACTTAGCTTCATTCCTCAAAATTCTCCAACAATGTTCCAATTGAAATGCATTTTTGCAATTATTTAGATACATAGCTTTTGCATCTTCAATCTACAAAAGTAAATAATGAGAATAATAAAACTAAAAGTGTATTGATGTACAATACATATTAGATGGTGAGTCAAAATACCTTGTCATGCTCAGTTTTACCACTTTCATTCTGGCTCTCAATTTGGGCCAAGCATCCACAAAACTTGTTGGTCTCCTTTTGAATTGTTGACCACCGACTATTTAAAGAATCCTTGGTGCGGTTAAATTTCTTGTCATTGTGGAAGGTGGACCAAATTCTCTCCCAAAATGTTGTGTGTTTTTGGTTCGTCGATGTCACGTCATCTAAGCTAACATTGAGCCACGCCGACACTAGCTTAATGTCTTCATCTACGGTGAAGTTGATTCCCTGTTGACCTGTCTTAGTAGTTGATTTTTTTTTGCAATGGGGGGTATAGATTGTCCCATTTCAACTTGGGGTGGAGATTGACAGACATTCACATTTGAATGCGGAGTGGACATCAAAATACTACTGTCAAAGGACTCAAAACCTTGTTCATTGTCTTGTAAAATGTTAAGGAAGAAGGGATTTTGATTTTGTGAGTCTATTACCTAACAAACACCAAAGTAATTCAAAAGCAGCACTAATAAGCAACAAAATTGAACTTATATTAAAACACTAACATTATCAACAGAACTCTCAACTCTCAAGTAAAACCCATATGCATTTGTACTTATATTAACACAGAATCAAGGAAACTCACAAGCAATACAACAACCAAAATTCATTTAACTGCACAGAGTTAATCAAATTCCACAATCACAACCAAGCACCCTTATGGCACTTGGCTTGTCTAGGACAAAGACGTGCACAACCCACACACCTAATATAAAATTGATAGGATTTTGGTAGGTAGTCTTGTTTTGATTGGTTTGAGAACCAAGAACCTTTTTTTATTTATGTTTTTGGGTTCTAAAATAAACACATTTTTCTTCTATTATTAGGTACATTATTTCTTCTATTATTAGGTACATTATTTGTATATGCCAAGACCTTTGAAAATATATGGGGACAACCTTGGTACATATGTTCATTGTTTCTTAGCATAATGTAAGATTATGACAATGAAACCTATTGCCGCGAGTATACAAAAGGTCATTTTACCATGCATTATAGTCCAAAAACTTACTGTTACTAGGTGAAGTTTTTGTTCATGTATCAGCATCAGCAATTATACTGAGTGAAACACAAATGCAATATGGTACCAACAAGTTATGATGCATCATGTTTTACTGAAATAACATATCGGGCTATATCTGGTCCATAATACATCTCACTTCCACTACTGACTTAATCCATGACAAGAACTACCAAAGTCAATGAGACTCCAATTTATGGTACATCTCTTTGTGGATGGAGAGAAGAGAACTGAGTTTGGGGGATAATAATTAGATTATAATGTTCAAAGGTAAAGAAGCTAATAGTCTAACTCAGTAACAGTATTTGATTTTTTTTTGAATAGGGAGTACTTAGATTTGAATCCCCAACCATAATTAGAAGAAAAATAATATTGTAATACACTAAGTTCATATGTGAATGTTTGTTAGAGGAATTTTATTTGGAGAGATTTTGTTGGATTGAATAAAGTGAGAATCAAACACTATAATGAGAGAGAAGAATGTTAGGCTGGAAGAATTTATTTGTCTAAAATGATGGAAGGCTCATGCTTCTTTTGAGTACTTTGTCGAGCCCCCCCCCACCTAGTTTCTATCTCTTTTAATTGTTCCAATACATGTGGCTAATAGCTTAGAGAAGTTGCAACATAATCTGGTGGGACAAATGAAGAATTCAAATTTCACTTGTTTGAATGAAATTGGTGTACCCCGTGAAGATAAAACCCACATGGAATTCAACCTCAAAAATAATAAGTATTCAATAGAATTCAAAAATAAACCAAAATTTAAACCGATTTCCCACAAATTATTCTCAAACGAAGAACTAAAAAAAGACTCTGATTTTATCAAATTTGGCTTGCAAAAGAGAGACAAATAGACAAGCAGTTAGCTATATTGCTTGCAACCTATAAGATTAGCCCTAGAATAAAAAAAAATAAATAAAAAAAATTAAAGATTAGTCCTAGATTAAAATTGCTCCACAGGCAGAGACATACTAGGCAGTTCTTTCATGGCCAACAAACAGTATATGTTTCTCAAGTATATCCCAAAGAAACATCCAAAATCAATGAAAAACCTCTAACATTAGGTTGAAGTAGTTTATAACTAAGTAATAAGAGACTCCACCAAATCAGCATAGGAAAAACAGTCTGAAAACTAAGTATATAACTAAGTAGTTTATAACTAAGTATATACCCTGTTCAATCAGTCCAAAAACAGGGTCGAAATAGAAATTTAATACAAGTTTAAAAATCTCCAAATTCTTCAAACACTCCTTACACACAGGGAAACTAATCCCTATCAAAAGACATAAAATTTAATCCTTATCTGAACTCTAAAATAATCAAATATAAATACACACAAAATCTGAAATACTAATAAATTCCAAAAATAAACTTCGGGTGTGCTCCGAAGATTCCCTAAAAAAAAACCCCAAACCAGAAAAAATTTGAAACAAGAAACCCTAAAAAAAAAATAGTTTAGAGAAACTCCCAAGAATCTTGCTTGAAACCAAAAAACAAAAAAACCCTAAAATCTCAGTGAGAAAAACCCATACATTTTTAGAGAAATTAGCCCCAAAGTCTGTCAATAGAGAAGATGAGTCTGTCAATTGATCCACCCTGCAAAACCCCCAAACCGATCACATTATTATTTCCCATGGTGTCACATTATTATTTCCACCTCCACCTTTAGGGAAAAAGCCAGCAGGAATGTGCTGACTACCAGTCCCATAAAGTATCATTAAAATCTCAGGTAGAGTACAAGTATGGTTTACTGGTATGATGTTTGTATTTACTTGGTTGTACGCCCCAGGAGATATAGGTACAATTATGCCTTCATCTTTGGTACCACTCTTGGATGACATGTTCCTAAGCTTAGAGATATGGTCAGTGAACTCGGCCACTGTCATGTTATATGGTAGCACCTTTTGATTGGCTTTCTCATAGAGTAGTGTTCCTATAACTGCACACTCTCCGTGCGCCTCACTTATCATTGCATCAATTGCTCCTCCAATGACCTACACCAACCAAAATAAATAAATTTACGGTTATATTTAAAGTCATGTTAGAGATACTACAAATATTACTGTATAACCTTTCAAATTGTCAAAAACCTTGTAACTTAGTGACATTATTAAAGCCAATACAAATTTTATTACAAAATGACGTGAAATTTTATAGTATTTTTAGTATCACCCTAGTAAATAAAACATTTATTTATTATGTGTTAAAATGACAACAATAATGCATATTCATTATCACGTCAATTTATAAATCTTTTTCTAAAATAAAAGTTGTAGCGTGCGTTTGCGTAGCGGCATTTCTGCGTTTGCGTGTGTTTGCCTTTTTTTGGCTGGTCCCATGGCACTGTTCATGGACCAGCCAAGTGATAAAAAAAGTGTGAACAGTATTTTCAGCAATAAAAAATATTTTACTACAGTGTTTTCAGCAAAATAAGCGGTATCCAAACAGATCCGTAGTTGATTTAATATTTTATATATATATATATATATTCTTATATTTATTAGTAATTATATATATTCTTCTCATCTTCATTTAAAATGGATGCATGAGAGGGAGTGAGCTAATAGAGGTTTTTACAGGTATATCAGCTGTAATTTCCGCATCTAGGAGTGACACGCCAAACAGATATAAATAGGAAGAGAGAGTGAGAGATCGAAAAGATATTTGTGAATAGTAAGCAATTATAGGTGATTATTATCAACTTTTTGGAATGGATGCTGAGGTAATTCTCACACGCATAGAGCTTGTGACGTTTGAACTGTTTCCAACAAAATTCAATAGTCCTACATGAGGGATCAAATAAGAAGCTAGGAGATAGTTGATTGAGTTTAAGTACGGGTCAAACGGAGGATCAGTGGGAATCTAGCTGCTTTTTTGAAATATTTTTGCAAAATTCTGTGAGCTGTGATCCATTGGAGGCCTTGGAAATCCACCTACTATTGCTTTGATGGCCCTGCAGGGAAAATTATGTAGTAAGAGAGAGCGCACAAATTATCATTAAGACTTCCGGGATATGATTTCAGTTGTTTTTAAGGGTGTGTGTAAAACTGTTTAAAATAATTTGTGTATAATAAACACCACTCTATCGTTAATGATTTGAACTTGTGAGTGCTATACTGTAGTGGCAGTCAACCATGCATGTTACAAAAGTAGTACTATATGTATCATGTATAGTACAAAATTGATGAGCCACTCATGTGCCTTATATATGCTAAGCTCCTCCATCTACTTACAAAAACAGAGTCAACAAGAAGCACATGGGGCTAGCTATAAACAATCACTAAAATGATTTGCCCTTCTAAAAAGGGTTTTGATTGTTGCTCATTCAATAATGTTCATACTCTTTCACATCATGTTCACACTATTTTTTATCATGTGTAAAATGTGGATGTCTGATATAAAATTACATCATGTTCACATTATTTTTTATCATGTGTAAAATGTGGATATCTGGTATAAAATTGTGACATTATATGAAATATTTCATATTTGAGAGTATAAAACCATAGTTAACGATTATAAAATTCAATTATATAAAATCATAACTCTAGTATCTTTTTTAGGACCTGATATTATCGACTGCTTGGAAACCGAATTCCTTAATTATATGATCAACAACAAGGTCAAGATTGGCCTTCTTAGTGCCAATGCGAGGTGGACCACGTTGGGCTAAAGATGGATCAATGGTGTTGAGCCCTTGACCAACTGCACCATTCAAGAAAAACTCAGCTTTCAACAATTCTAGGTTTAGTGCAAATTGAATCCGATCAGCCTCATTAGCTTGAATTGATTCACAGACAGGCTCACCCATGAGTAGTTTGAGTTCAAAAGTAAGAAAAAAGGAGAAAGACATAGAAGAAAGATGGATAAGTCATGTATTTGCACTCTAGCAAAATAGCTGATTTTGAGTTCATGCATTAGCAATTGCCACCAGCTTTTATATAAGCATAAAGTTGAGAGAGAGAGCCTACATAGGTGTAGCATGAAATTAATAGAGCAAATTGTTAAGTTCACTTCATGGTCGATGGAAGTTCACATCAAGGTTGTTGGATATTAATAGAAGTTATAAATTTCTCAAACCCAAAAGACCAACTTAATGGGAAAAAAGTGTTTAGGAGTAATAGATTTGCATCCTTTCTGTCACGGAAAAATATTAGGTACTCTCGGAGTATAGTGACATGATGTTTCATTCTTTCACATTTATGATAGACACTACCATAAATTTAATTAGTGAAATTTATCATGAATATGAGAGAATGGAGCATCATGTAACTATATTTCGGAAGTACCTAATAATTACTCATCCATCACTAATCAATATTAGGCTCCATCAAACTTCCATATACATGCATCCTCGTATGCGATTCATGACGTGTCACAAGTCATGATGTATTGATGCGAGTTGCCCACCAATAAGTAATAAGATAAAAAGCGCATTAACTGAGTGTAATTTTTTTCCCCACCCATGAGCATAATAGAAAACAAATTACTATTCAGATTTAGATTGGCAAATTCTATATGTCAAAACTAGTGTTAATGAGGGTTGTTATCAATCTATTTAAGTTACGTAAAATTTTATGTAAAGAGCTACTTATTGAAGTTTAAAAAACGATGCTATGAGAGAACTCAATTAACCTAATCCTAGGTGTACAAAACACAGCCATCCTAAAGTCAATTTTCACACCCAATATGTTTACTTTATACCTTGGCTTTGGGGTCATGAAACCCTAGAAGATTGGACGGCTGATTGGGTCACGATTCTCAATCAATCGACTTAAGCAATATATGTGTTGAGATAATATGTGTTGGGCTCTCGAATGATCGACTATGTGTTGAGAATCCCAGTCCAATTCTTCTTGAGTAGTTATGGGCACAAGTCTTGGACATCAACTAGACACCAAAACACCTACATGACACATGTTTTGTCCTAAGACTATGGACTCAACAAAAAATTAAACTAAATTCCAATAAACCAATAGTAAAAATACATTTGCTTTGAAGATCAAATAAAACAAAGTTAAAATAAATTTGTCTTCTTAGCCGTACTCCCTGCTTCATTGGCACTTACAAAACATTGTCATCTTATAGAATTCATACAAGCAAAGAAGCAAAATTCGATGATGGATTGTGACATAAACATCTTATTATGAAAGTGAACAAAGACATGGATTTAATGCTCAATTACACGCTTAGCACCTTCCAAAGTATTCTTCAATAGCATTGCAACAGTCATTGGACCCACACCACCTGGAACAGGAGTTATCCATCCGGCTACCTTACATGCTTCCTGGAAATCAACATCTCCAACTAGCCTATAGCCTGACTTCTTACTTGGGTCATCGATTGCATTTGTGCCAACATCAATAACTGCAGCACCTGGTTTGATCCAACTGCCTTTGACCTGAAAATTAAGTAAATAAATTCATAAATAAATAAAATCAAAGAACATCTCCCACCAGGTTTGATTAAACAATCAGTCAGAGTCTATACAAGGAACTGCTACAAATCAAAAACTGTGTTCCACAGGCAAATTGATTTAAGCCATTTTGATGTACTCATATGGCATCTTTGTTAATTCTTTAAGATATAGATGAGACAAAGCCATGGTGTTACAACTTACAACTAATGTACAAAGCAATGTCCCCACAAGAGAGGTGGGGGTCTTTGGAAAAATTGTATCTAGTGCATAAAGCTTCCACTTTTGCAGGGCTTGGGAGAGCAGAGAGGTGATTGGTAGAGTCTTAACTCCATTTTTTCTTGAAGAGGCTGATTCTACAAGAAGGATTTGTAATTTATATTTTCATTTTTCTAAAAGCTGATCCTGATTTATTCATTTTGACAATCTCTTATCCATACAACCTCCAGTTCAAATTCCCTTCATGTTTCTTTAAAATAGTAGATTAAATGATGGTTAGAGTAGATGAACAAGCTTAAATTTGGAAAATTGGATATTCAATTTTATGATATTGATCTCATTTCAAAGGAAGCCCGAAAAGAGTCATATATGATGCAAGCACATAAATGGGATGAATTTATGATATATCAAGAAAAACAGATCTATAAACTTTCTCTAGTTACCATCATTGCCTGCCCTGCTGCTGCAATAATGATGTCTGCTTCACGAATTATTCTTTCGGGATCTTGAGAATGTGAATGGACTATGGTAACTGTAGCATCTGCTTTCACAAGCAACAGTGAAACTGGCAGTCCAACAATGTTACTTCGACCCACCACAACTACCTTTTTCCCCTTTATAGTTATACCACTTCGTGACAGAAGTTCAAGACACCCCTGCATAAAAATTAAAGCCAATACTTACTACATTGAGGATTTTCTCAATTAATATTCATATGAATAATTCCTGAAAAACAAGAGTTGCTTATTTCATAGAAGATAGTGAAAAAAGTTAAGTTTGAAATATACATATGTATTATTTTCAAGATTCAGTACATTGCCTTGGGGGTGCAAGGATGGAACAAGGGTTCTCTGCCTTTCATTGCAAGCTTGCCAATGTTTAGTGGATGAAAGCCATCTACATCCTTCTCAATGCTAATTTCAGTCAGAACTCTCTCTTCATTTATATGCTTCGGCAATGGAAGTTGAACCAATATGCCTGTCAATGTAACAAACCAGGGTTCTAGGATAAACATGCAGATTTAACAAATCAAGAGGCACACATACATAATATTCAATCCGTAATTGGTTTTATAGTTGTTTGGTTGAAACACCTATTGCAGTCTTGGGTTGTAGGAAACTAAAAACTAACCAACTAATAACTTAAAACTCAATCATTTTTATTATACTTCAATACCTTATTGAAACACATAGATAAATTTCATTTTTACAATATTTTTAGTTTCAAATACGGAAACTTATTTTTATGATTTACTGCAAATTTTTTTTTTTTTTGGAAGCAATTAAAAAAAAAAAAAAAACTATGGCAGAGAAGATCACATGGGTTTTCTCTCCTTGGTTTGTGTATTAGTATGTTATCATCACAAAAGGTGTCCAAATAAAAAAAAATTCAGTCAAATACAATAGACTCTAATTCAATGATTCATAATTTTAACTTGAACAAAACAAATCATAAATCAATGAAACTATTTCATAAAGCACAACATCATCATACATCAAATCATGTATATATACATGAAAAAACTGACCAACCATGTACATCAGGATTTGCATTTAACTCATGAACCTTAGCGACCAAATCAGCTTCAGAAACTTGCTCTGGAAGGTCTGTGTCAAATGACTTAATCCCAACTTCAGCACATGCCTTTCTCTTCATACTCACATAGCTTTGAGAATCCTTCCTGTTGCCCACGATCACTACAGCCAGCCCCGGGACCTAACCGGTCCAAGTAAGAAGGGCACAAAAATCCCAGTTTACAATTTCTCGTTAAACACTACACCACAACAACAGAACCTCATCCTAGTACAACATTAAGGAGTATCTAACAAACCATAGAACTGGGCCAACCATGAATAGTACAAAAGGTTTAATCTTTTTTTTTTTGGGGGGGTCAAATTTTGTATAAAAAAAATATAACTCAGTTTCTTAATTTGTCATCGTTGTTTCCAAGTACACATGTTTCCATAAGCAGATTAACATGCAAATTAAAGCTAGTTTAAGATTGGTTTAGAACCAGATTGAACTGGTTCCTCAAACACCCTCAACTCTCTCAATACATGATTTATAAAAGAAATGCCAATCTGGGTTTTGCAAATCAGAACCTTTAGGACCTGTTTGCTTGTCCCACGAATCCAACTAGCCCCCATTAGGAAATAAGGCATTTCACACATCCTAATTTGATAAACAAAAATGAGAAATTTCATAGCCCAGTTGAACACATATATATGAATTGGA
The DNA here is from genome assembly GCA_019022515.1 of Quercus aquifolioides. Taxonomy (NCBI): domain Eukaryota; kingdom Viridiplantae; phylum Streptophyta; class Magnoliopsida; order Fagales; family Fagaceae; genus Quercus; species Quercus aquifolioides. The sequence continues at coordinate 32,952,351 of CM032336.1, forward strand.
TATGGGTTTGTATTCAAAATTAGATACATACCTTGCCGTGTTTGTTTGAGAGATGGTGGACTTCAGAGGCGATTTCATTGCGGATGGTTTGAGCGATGGCTTTGCCGTCGATAATATTGGCCTTGTGATCCGACATCTTTGTCCAACTGATTAGATAGCTTGGACTTTAAATTGGAGTTGGGAACTCAGCCACCAACTCAGCTTTCTTTTGTGCTAAATTTTCTCTCGAACCAAACAGAGGCTTTAGTCAACAAATTCTGTTCACCATTAAAGAAAAGTACTTGCACTTAAAGCAAAACAGAGTGATGAACTATCTTGCTTTTCAAACCCATAAAAAAAAAAAAAAAAAGCTTTACAAAAAAATTTTGAAAAATAAATTTGAAGTCAGAGAGAGAGAGAGAGAGAGAGCTCACGAAGACGCAGAAGCCGCGAAATACTGAAGAGAAAAGAAAGGGGAGAAAGTGAAGAGAAAGGGAAACAGGGACAAAATTTTGTGCCACTAATTTTTTATTTAGGGGGGACTTTTAAGTTTTAATAAATAATATAATTGTTTGGTTATCAAAATATATATATATATATATATATAATTGTTTAAAAAATATTTAGTAAATTAATAAATTTTATAATTAATTTATAAAATAAAATTTTCAATTTTTCATATAAATGGAGTTCACCATTCATCCTAACCACTTCAATTTTTGCGGTAAGTTTCTCGCCAAGTGACTTGGATTTGGTGGGGGTATTGCACTGTGCAATTACCACCACGTGAGATGAAATCTTGATAGTATAAATATTTTTTTATTATCTTTTTAACTTTTTTATCTCATCAATTATTATATCAAATTCCAAAATTCCCTGTTAAGAGTTTTGCTGTTCAAATAGTTGAAATCTCTAGATGTTTCTAATGAAAACATGTCGGGTTTAAATCTCTCTAACCCAACTAGGGTTGTCTAAAGACTCACCCAACTGACCGAACTCAAGCCGACCCACGACTGATCCTACGCCTGCAGTGGTCGCCAACAGCCAATGGACGTACCCTTCTAAAACCTAGCAACAACGGGTTGAGTGCCTAGTCTTTCCCACCAAATTCAATCCGACCTAAGATTGACTAAGTTGCATGAAAGATTAAGTAATTATTCATATTATCAATTGAAAATGAGATACTAAAAAAACTTGAATACAAAAATTTCATAATGAATTATACATCTCAAAAATGAAGAAAAATAGGTTCTAGATTAAAAAATATATATCATAAGAAGTTAAATATATATTTTTTAATTGATATTCATATCAAAGGAAAATAACTTATTAAACATTTTCGTCTTTTACCTCAAATTGTATCAAGTCAATTGCCCTATCAAAACGTTCCCACGTGTTGACGTTCTTAACACAAAAATTATAAAAAATAAAGATAATAAAGGCACAGTTATTGTTATGGGAAAAATGGTTTTACAAATAAAAGATTAGCAAAATTGACGACCTAATGTTTAAGATATGTAAACCTAAATCGTTTCGAACTTTTGATCAATAATTGTCTTTCTCATGGTATTCATTCGTAATAAATAGATTAGCTAGGTACAATTTGATGTGTGAAGAGGCCCCATTATCCGTGTACCATGTTTCATCATTGAAAAATTCTCCAGATGTTGTAACTAAACTGAGAGGTTGCAGGTTTCTTTTTTGGTACCCTCCCTTCATGTGCATGGTTCATTTGATGATAAGATTTGATGGTAGAGTGACCAAGTCTGTGAAAACTTATCCTCTTGTTAAGTTACAGACGTGGAGTCTCGTTTAGGACTTCAATCTGGACATGCTTTGAATGGTTGAGAGCCACCACAATCATTATAGATTTATGAGAGCAATATTCATAGTTGTTACTAGTTACAATTTAAAAAAAAAAAAAAAAAAAAAAATTAACTGATTAGTTTTTGGCTTCAAGAGAAGACAAGAAAATGGAGATTCCAACTAGTGCCTTCCACTGCATGAGTTTTAACAATCTATAAATCATCATAAATCTAATTAATATTAGTCAAACCTTAAGCCTCCTCCTTTACAAGAGAAGTATCATTAGTCTACTACCAAAGTATTTGTTTTACATTTATCTTAGCATTGTTTGGATTTATCTCCATTGATTTATTGGGTTAAAAAATAAAGATGAATAAAAGTCTATACATAAAAGAATTAAAGTGAGACTTTAGAAAGTTATATTTAAACAAAATAAGATGAATAAGTTGGAAACAAAACTCTAACAAACGAATGAACAAACCAAATTCAAAATAGTCTAAGCTTCTCATTTCTATTTGATATATATAATAATTTGATTCATCATTTATTGCTTTTGTTTTTCTTACAACACATGGTAGCTAGAGGGGATTCAAATTCAGGTTTTTCAGGCTATTCAACATTCTGCTACATATGTTGTTTAGCATATTTGAAATTTATTCCAAAAGCTTCATTCATTGGAAGCTTCTTAGTCTCATTCTTATTGTTATTATATAGCTAATTAATGCATGGAATTTCTTATGCTGGGCTAAGATATCGCCTTGCAATGTTCCCACCTGCACCTTTAGGAAAAAACCCACCAGGCTTGTTCTCACTACCAGTTCCATACACTATCCTTAAGATCTCAGGTGGTGTCCGAGCATACGAAAGGGAATCTGTATTAGCTGAAAGGATGTTACTGTTTGTACGATTCTCTGCACCAAGGGATTGAGGCACTATTATGCCTTCATCTTTGATACCACAATTGGCTAGTCTATTTTTAAGCTCAGCAGTACGGTTAACGAACTCGGCCACGGTTTTTCCATATGGCAGCACTATTTCGTTGGCTCTCTCATAAAGTAATGCTCGTATAACTGCATCTTGTCCAGCCTCCACTCCTAGAAGCCCAGCAACCAACTACCAAAACAGATAAAAGGGATACGACAATTGATTAATATATATTTAAAGTATATTTTATTTACTTGAAGGCGTATTTTATGTTTATTTTAAGTTTTTAAAATAAACAACAACTATCAAAATGGTTAAATATATATATTTAAAATCAAAGGAATTTTAAAATAAAAGGAATTATATCATATATAGGACGTGCATGTAAGAGTATTCTGTCTAACACAAAGATTAAGGGATTTTAAAGTGTTTGTACTTCTTAATACGTATATGTATATGTATACATATGTTCATAAAAGGAGTAATTTGACTTGTGGGAGGAAGTTGCGGGTTCTTACCCTTCGAAAATCACTGCTTGTAAGGTCTGGAATGGTGCCAACATAACCCACAAGCCCTACATAAGGGATCAAATAGCTTGCTAACAAGTAATTGATTGTGTTAAGATAAGGGTCAAATGGAGGGGTTGTTAAGGACATATTTTATGTAAATTGGCAAATCCTTTTGACAAAACGCACTCTACTTGTAATTGGGTAGTTCTAGGTGTTTTTAATACTTCAAGAAACCTTGTTTCAAGATCAAGTGTTGAAGTCATCAAGTCCGTCCAAGAAAAAGCAAGCTGAAGTGCAAGTTCATTAAATCTCGACACCTCTCGATAGCTACCTCGACACCTGGCTATCTGTCGAGATCTTCAGCTGATTCTTATCGCAATCTCGATAGCTTCTCGATAGCTGGTCGATCGATCGAGAAAGTTTCTGTCCCCTCGACACCTTCTCGACACCTCCTCGATAGCTGCTATCTATTGAGATTCATTAAATCTCGACACCTCCTCGACACCTCTCGATCGATCGAGGTTACGGGAAATCAGAATTTTCAGCTTTTTGATTTTTGGGCTAGGCTTATGTATTTGAGTAGGGTTTCTTTTCTTACAACCCTAGACTTATATAAGGCTTATTTTAAAGGCCGTCACACAACAGAATAAGAGAATACAAGGAGAACATATTCAAAAAGTTATTCTCTCTGAAAGAAGCTACTGCGTCTTTATGCCTTAGGGTTTTGTAACCAAGTGCTTCTTGATCTTCATTGTTGATGAAGTGAAGAACTTTGCAGCCAACATTCTTCTTCCTTAAGTTGGTGAGTGAGTCACGTATTGGGATTCGTGCAAAGGAGTTAGTCACGTATTGGGATTCGTGCATCAAAGGGTGGCGTTCATATATTGAAGAGTTCAGAGGTTCTGAAGCGGTAGAAGGTTTCTGCTGTGAGTTCATCTACGGGGATTGTAGAGTCTAGGGACAAAGGTTTTGTACTAGATCTGAAACTTCTCTTTACTATAGTGAATTGCTTTTTGGGAAGGTTTCCCCCCAGGTTTTTACTGTGAAACTGGTTGGTTTCATTGGTTTTCCTGGGTCATCATATCTTGTCTTATTTACTTTTCCGCTGCATTCATTATTGACATGATATTGATGTTTGTTTGTTTTAACAAGTTTATTCATAATAAATCTAATTAACAACTTGGGTTTAAAACTTGTTAATTCTATCAACCGGGGTCTAAATTTCCCAACAGGGGTCAATTTGAAACCAAAAGCTTGGTTAAAAATGTTTGCGAAAGTCTGAGTGCTGAGATCCAACAGAGGCCTTGGAATTCCACCTGTTGCGTTAATAATAGCCCTGAAAAGTTATGTTAAGAGAGCATCAATGAGAGTAGGCTATATATGGAGTAATTTCTTTACTATGGAACAATTACAACAAGACGGAAAGGAGAAATTCCAATTATATATAAACATGATTGTATTATTTGTTTTAGTACCTAAGATGGCCAATTTCCTCATAACCAAATTCCTCGATGATCTTAGCAACAAGGGGGTCAAGATTGGCCTTCTTGGCACCAATGGGAGGCGGACCACCCTTAGCAAAAGATGGAGCGAAACTGTCAAGTCCACGACCAAGTGCACCATTCAAGAAAAATTCAGCTTCTAGGAATTCAAGGTTAAGAGCAAATTCAACCCGATCTGTATCAGTGGCTTGAATTGGTCCGCAGTTGGTGGGAGCACCCATAACCAGGCTAACTTCTAGTGTAAGAATAAAGAGAAAGGCGCAGAAGAGAAATGGTCTAGCCATTGTGAGATCAGTGTGTGTATCTAATTAGCAAAATATAGCTCAAGTGATTTATGATACGTGCATGTGCATGAGGCAGCGATTACTACCTTTTATAGAGAGGGAGAGAGGGCATGTTAATTGATCACACATTTAAGGTTCGGGCGTCACATGTACACAAAAAGTCAATCTCAAATTACCTTCTCCTAAGGCAAAATACAGTAATCATCGCTGTCAACTTAAAGAACTCTTAAGTTGACAATTTATTATAAGAAGTGTGCATGAGGCAGCAATTACTACCTTTTATAGAGAGGGAGAGAGGGCATTTTAATTGATCACACATTTAAGGTTCGGGCGTCACATGTACACAAAAAGTCAATCTCAAATTACCTTCTCCTAAGGCAAAATACAGTAATCATTGCTGTCAACTTAAAGAACTCTTAATAAGAAGTGTAAGAGCATTCATAGCAGTGGAGCTAAATATTTAGTTATTTAGCTCCACCAAAAGTTATTTTATTTATTTTACCTATACATATGCTGCAGCAGTGGATCTATTTTAGTTTTTAACACAATAAAATAATCTAAATATCATAAAAAAAATATTATAATCATTACAATAAAATAATATATCCCACTACCCAAAAAAACATCCACAGAACCAACCACAACCACCACCACCAGTCCACAGCAGGAAAAAAAAAAAAAAAAAACCCAAATCTCTAATTTTTTTTCCTCAGCCACAGCCACAGCCACAACCACAACCACAACCACCACCAACACCACCACCACCACCACCAGTTCACAGCAGGAAAAAAAAAAATCCAAATCTCTGTAATAGGGGTGGGTCGGCGAGCTCCATGGCTGGTCGGGCCGGAGTGAGAAAGGGGATGAGAGCTTGAGGACGAATGGTCGGGACGGTGAGATTGCACAGTGATTGAGAGAGGATGAGAGCTTGAGAGAGTTTTGGGGAGAGGATGAGACTTCAGATGCAGGCGCCGAATGAGATCGGATTTGATAAAATGAAAAAAAAAAAAAAAAAAAAAAAAGCAAGTTGTACCGTACCGGAGTGAGCTTGACGATGGCGGCGACGTTGAGAGAGTGGAGCTTGAGAGGCTTGAGATGAGAGATGAACGAGAGAGAGTGAGAATGAGAGTGAATGAATGACCGGATTTGATAAAGGAATAAAAAATAGAAACAATGAGGTCTAGCTGAATAAATTTTTTTTTTTTTTTGCTCCAAGCTACAGTGCACATCTATAGATAGATGTGCACTGTAGCATTTCAGCTAAAATTTTTAGCTATTGCTCCACTACTGGAGCACCATTTTAGTGATAGTGTAGGTAAAATATAGCATTATAGCATTATACCTACATTGCTGCAATTTGCAAATGCTCTAAGAACCCGATTTGAACTTTTAGTCCAAAAGATGCATGGACTCAAGTCCAAAAAGTCCAAACAGCTAAAAACAATAAATTTGTAGAGAGTGAGTTGGAAAACTAGGGCTTTAGTGAATTAAGCAACAAGTCAATGGATTTTGATCACAAAGGGAGAAAGATTATAGTTATCCTCTAAAGAAAATCGTCCTCGGCCAAGTTCGAGGAGACTGATTCTTCTATATTGCTTTTGAAGCGTTATTACAAGTCTGATTCTAGATTGTTACAATATTTCTTTCTTCATTTTCTCTCTCCCTTTTCCTTCAAGGGTCTCTTCCATTATATATCTCATTTCTGGTGATCTTGGCTTTCCACTTGTTGATCATCCAAGCCACCACTTGAGTGCCCGTCCCATCGGATACCCCTTCTGGCTTCTGTGAGTTGTGGTGGCCAAGGCAGCACTGTTCAAAGGTCTTCTCCACATAAATGCAGCCAGAAAGGTAGTTGTAGTGCATTAAATGTGGTGATAACAGCTTTTCTTTAGGTACCTCCTAGCTTCCACTTTTTGGTACACTCGAGATGTATGTTCCTGTCACTGGAGCTTCCTAGAAGGTCGTTTTGATCAATGGGATCCATATCAGGTCTGTGTTTAGCTGGTCTGAGGAGGTGTTCCTCCTCGGACCACCTTCCCAGTCATATCACATTCATGAAGGTCTGAGCTTACACTCCTAGCTACTGTTCAATCGTCCTCGGATCACCCATATTCTCGGCCAATGCCCAATGCCCAATATAGTTTTTGGGCCTTTAACCCTACAAGAAGTAAATGTAGGAACATTTAACTTTCTGGGTTTTCTTGATCAGGTTTTATCTGCAAGAGTACGGAATATTTCTCTTTCAAATTTTCAATATAATCTTTTTTTTATAAATAATATTAATAACAAAATCTATTGTACTGTTGGTGTTACACACAAAAATAAGAATTCCTTGTTTTCCTTTCTAGTTTGGAGGAAACTTTATTCTTAGTTTTTAATTCGACAAGGAATCCTTATCCTCCATAAGGGGTGATGAGATCATGAAGGCAAACAAAGCTAAGGTGACCAACTAAATTATTCATGAAGCCAGGGAAATATGGTTATTCATGAAGGCAAACAAAACTAAGGTCAGTAACTAGAACAATCCACAATTAATAATCTTAATTACTTATCCGTATCCTTATCCATGAGGTAATATCTAGTGAAACCTTCCACTCATAGTACATGAGATTCAATTAGAATCACTTGCAGTAAGAGGGAGGTCTCATGAGATCATCTTATTAGATAATTTTCCTTCTCCTCTTTTGCCTCCTACCATATAACAGCAAAACATTCAAATAGTTTAGATGCACAAGATTTGTGTGTAATTTACCAATTAGGAAAACAGTTCCTACGCACAGAATATATGTTAGAAAATTTTGATTAATGTGGAGATTAATACAATATTTATTTATTTATTATTTGGACCTCCTAAGAAAAAAAAAATGAATGTCAAAGCTTAAGGCTGAGTTGCTATCAAAGTTCGAAATCAACAAAAAATTCTAATTAGGCTTTTCAATAGTTGAGATAGTTATGCCTAAGTATAATCTCAGTAGGCTTTTTGATAATTGTTACTCAAGTTTGCAGAGACGTATCTACAACCATGACCCCCATCCGGCCATCCCCCCCTATTTTTAGTAGTTATTACTTATTACTAATACCAAAAATTATAAGTATTTTGGTACCCTTAAAAAATATGAATGGGCCTCCCAAAAAAATAAACTAGTAACAATTATATATATATATATATATAATTTTCAACACCACTCAAATTCATTATTTTTTTTGAAACTTAATAATTCGTGACAGTTTTTTAGTCACTCTTATACAATTATATTTAAGTCACGTGGTTAAAGAAAATTCATTGTCAAAATTAGGGCTATAAACAAGATGAACTAAGCCGAGTATTAAAAGTTCAGATTAGTTCATTTAGTTTTATTTTGAACTTGAGCCAAGCTCGAGTTTGTTACCAAATAAAATTACATGTTCAAATTTGGTTATTTTTTTTGTAGTTTTATTTTCCATTATGTAGTAAAACCATAACAAAAAGTTTTTACCCTTTACAGATCTATGAATTTTTATTACAAATGGATTGTTTATATTATCAATAAGATAAAAATAATATCCAAATTTGTTTATATTATCATATGCACCTATTTATAAAATTGTATAATCCAATTTCAAGTCTATATAAGTATATTTTTAGACAAATATACATATAAAAATGTAATATTATATATAGTTAAATCGATCCTTGTGTTTAGGAACACATTATTATATTTGAACTTGGCTTGTTTAATAGTTGAGTGTTCACTTAAACTTAAGTTTGACTTATTTGCTAAACACTTAAACATAACAAAACTTTTTTTTTTCAAATCGAGCCCGAGTTGTTAATATACAATTTGATTCATTAATGACCCTAGTTAAAACCAAAATAAAATTCTTTTTTTATAAGAGTAATAAAAGTTGTCTAAAATGTTTTATATTTTGTTTTATGTGCTGGATATGCTTAATTTTTGTAATTCTCTTAATTACTCTAAATATTTTCCCCCCTTATTTAGTTATTTTATAGTGTTTTGCTGATCTTTGGGATAAGAAAGAGTTCAAGGTCCTATGAGATAAAAGATTAAGTTTTTTTTTAGAGAATGATTGGAATAATAGTTTCCTAAAAGGATTTTATTTTATTTTATTGTTGTGTTACTTTGTTATTTGTGGGACAAATAATTGATATATATATATATATATGCTAACTAGGCACGGGTGTATTTTATAAGTTTGTACTGTGAGTGGTAAATGAAGCCGTTTAACTAATTCAATTTTCTAAGAATGATAATATCTAATCAAATTGATAATGCTAAAAATCTAAAAAAGAAATTGTCTAAAAAGTTTTTTTTTTTTCTTCTTTTGAGAATCAAGGGATTAAAAAGTTCCTTTGTGACCTTAGTTTAATCATTTCTCACAAAGTACGAGAGTTTGGTCCCAAAAATAAAAATATCTGGTCTAGTGACTCTAGCTATAATGAAAAAGACGCGTGATTCAATTAACTTTGAAGAGACGCTGGCTATCATAATTTCTCTATTAAATAGTTATTTACGTTTCAGTAACTTATGGACTGACTAACACTTTCTTTATCACCAAATAAGTGAGTTGGTTTCTCAAAAAAAAAAAGAGTGAGGAAGAGACAAAGTACGTAGTTCTAGGAGCGCCCGACCTATGGGCTATGGATAAATCGTATTGTACAAAAAATAAAGAATTAATTTTATAAATGATTGCGTTCAATATTACCCCAAAAAAATAGTTTTTTTACTATTTAGTTTATTTTTATCACTATTTAGTTTATTTTTGTTACTATTTATAGGTTCTATTGCATTTTTTGGTACTATTTACGGGTTTTATTGTACTATTTTAGTTAGCTTTTAGCTTTATCAACAATATTTTCAGCAAAAAATTTTCAGTTTCAACTAAATAAGTTGTTCTCAAATAGACACATAGTTGTTTGATCTTTTGGGGAAAAAAATTGTATGTAGTCTGTTCCATATAGCACCAATTTCATTAATATTTTGGAAAAAATGCACTTTACTAGTTTAAATTATCCCAAATTACACTTTGCGTCATAAATTTTCAAAATATACAATTTGCACCATAAATTATAACTTATATTACACTTTATACCATGCTGTTTGTCAATTTTTTCAATCCCTTAAAAATAAAAGAGAAATTACACTTTATTATTCTAAACTATACTTCCAATTACAATTTGTATCATAAATTTTAGTTTTTTATCCAAAATAACGGCAATGTGCAAAGTGTAATACATGTTATAGTTTAAGATGCTAATTGTGTGTTCTAAAAGTTTAAGGTGCAAAGTTTAATTTGAGATATAATTTAAAATGGTAAAATATAATTACTCCTAATATTTTAGGATCAAAATATGATAATACACATTTTTGGTTTGATAGCCGACAGGAAAGGTCCATTATTTTAGACATTATCAACGCCTTTACTAGATTGTCTTTGCTTTCATAGATTAATACTGCTAGTACTTTCGCCGTCCTAAAATGTGCGTCTCAATTCTCAAATACATTAGACTTACGCACATTAAATTTTGAACAACCCCAACAATAATTAATGGAACTATTGCACGAATTACAAGATGAACTAATATCAAATTCAAGTATTATTTATTAACTGAATAAACGTATATATTAGGGGGATCCGGATTCTCTCCATTTCCCTTTGAAATTGAGAGGGTCCAATTCACGGTAGGAATTTTTTTAAAAATGATTCACGCTCAAAAACGTGTCACGTCATTTAAAATGTTAAAACACACTTAACTCAGGTTCAACACTTAAACTAGGGGTTGTTTAACTCAACCGAACATTGTACTGGAAAACAAAAAAAAGCTTTTAGGAGGGAAAACTGAAATAGAGGTTATTCGTGCAAGTTCTTTCGGAAAACAAAAAGACCTTTTAGGAGGGAAAAGTGAGACAGAGGTTGCACGTTCAAAGCTTCACAGATTTTAACCCCAAAAAAAAAAGCTTCACAGAAGGTTCAGAGAACAAGTTCAGCTTCAGAGCATCTCTGTTTCTATCTTGACAAAACAGAGGTATATCCGTAAACTTGTTTATGCTTATCTTATTTGATGTTTGATTATTTTTCTGCATTTATATTGTTGTCTTGGTGAGTTTATAAAAATATTGTTGTTTTGGTGGCTAGATGCAAGTTAGAGTCTATCTGAATTTTTATTTTTAATTTTTTGAGATAAAGATTGAATCTTTATAATGGCTGGATGATTCTTGGAGTCCATCTCATTTTTCTGCATTTATATTGTTGTTTTGATGGCTGGATGCAAGTTAGAGTCTTCCTTAAAAATTTCATATAATTAAATAAGATTGAACATTGAAATTTCTGTTTAGACCCCAATGTGAATTAATGCGCAAAATTATCAAATTATATTGGTGAAGTGATCCACTCAAACAATTAATTTTTCACTATAGTTAAGCAATTAACAAATCAATAAGTAATATAAAAAGCACAATTAAGCATGACATAACATTTGGTGACGAAGTGGAAAAACCACTTCGGAAAGTAGCTAGATTAGGAAAGTATATTTTTACGGCCTCACTCAAGCGAGAGACATGCAAAATCTCAGACCTTTAATGTTCCACTTAAGTAAGTTTACCATCTTGCTTGAGCACACCTCACATCGCACTTAATCGATCTCGACCTTCGCTCAAGCAAACCTCTTTAGTAAGCATTTCTTTGAGTAGCTCTAAATATAAACTAAAAAACTAACTAGATTTTCAAACGGATAAAATTACATCAATAAATTTGAATTTATTACTATAAAATGTTATGGAATGGATCAACACTAAAATCCTTACACACATGATCCTAATTCATAGTGTAATCAATAAGTTTAGTGGCACAATTTAAATATATATATATATATATATATATATATTTCCACAGCTGTTAATATAGTCTATTATAATCGGTTCATAAGAAAATAGTATCAATGATGAGTTTATGTGAAATTAAAAAATGATTACTTGTACGCTTAATGTGGATTATGGACATATAAAGAGAGGTGATCAAAAGGAAACAATTGTGGTGTTGATCACAAGGTTTAGATATTTAAATTAATAAATTTCTCTCTTTTGAAAATAAAAATTCTCATAATAAATAAGTTCTTTAATCATAATAAGAAGATTCCTTTATAATGATTCTTGATGGCATATTATGGATGCAAGATTTTAAAGAACATGTTTATTACTTGAAAGCTCGAAAAAGTGTTGAAAACACAAGAGCTGTTTAGACCCCCTAATTTAAAATTACGGCTCGATAGATTTTACACAACTTTAATATAAAGTGCGGAATAGTGTAAAAGCGAGCGGATGAACAAGTAAGCTACTATAATCCATAAACTAAGTAACACAGCAGTATAATGGAATTAAACAAGAGTAGGGAAGAAGGATGCAAACACAGAAAACACCGAGACGTGTTCTCGAAGAGGAAACCGAAGAACTCGGCGAAAAACCTCTCCGCCGCCCTCCAACCGGAAATCGATCCACTAGACAATCAGTTGGGATACATGAGTAAGCAAGAGACCCTCCAAGCCTAATCTACCCGATGTACCTAAGCCCTCCAAGCTCCTACTCCAACAAGGCTTCTCGGAACCGTGTCTTGTCTTAGTTCTCCGAATCCTGCAACAAGCTCCATGTTGCATCTGCCATTCCAGGCTTCTTCCAATGCTTCCCAGCAGCACCAAAACGTCACTCAACACTCTCAAAAGGTGTGGTAAGTGTTTGGGCTATCAACCTCTCAATGGTGTGGAAATGGAGAGGGAAGGGTTGAGGAGATACCACAAGCAAGTGTATAGAGAAAGGTGGGGATGACAATCTCTAATTGCAAATGTGTTTGGTTAGGGTTTTCTCTCTGAAGCATTCCTCAACATTTGTGGGTAATGGGGGTTTATATAGGATAGGTGCAAAATGTGTGAGTCAGTCAGTACAGGCTGGCAGAACAGCATGTCTCGCGGGTGTCTCGCGGGAAGGCCTTACCCGCGAGATACTCGCGAGAGACAGCTGTCTCCATCTGTCCTGACTCTTCGCATTCCAGCATGTGCAGGGCACATGCTTCACTTCGCGGGAAGCTTAGTCGCGACATACCCGCGAGATTCCTTCAGCTTCCAATTTGCTTGAGTCTTCACACACTCTCTATCACACACCCCTTACATCAATTCCCACAACAAATACAGGGTATAAACAATTGATAGTAATTACAATCAAATTTGGCACGGAATAAAAGCCAACAAAACACATAGTTGTAAATCACAACTTTACAATTACTGTCATGTTTAAATTGACTGGCCTTTAAGTGAGCCGAGTTGAAATCATGCTTGGTCATCTTGACCCAATTCAAATTAGGTTGATTCTAATATAATGTATGCAAACCAAGTAGATGACATAAGAATTTTTATGTTTAGTAACAAAGATATATAACATCTCTCTCATATGAGGTACATCCTCATTACTATGTTGATCATTCATTACATCCTCATTTTTTTTACATCATCTCTGTTTTGAAAACAAATGATAGGTGAAAGTTATAATAAATTTATAGTCAATTTTTTCTAGGGATAATGATGGGAATACATGTTCCGTCTAATGTGCCCGTGGAATCTACCCCATTTAAAGGGATGGAGTTTGAAGCGGATGAGATTGCATACGATTTTTATAATGAATATGGCAGAAAGGCTGGTTTTAGTATTAGAAAAGAGTATGTAAATAAATGTAAAAAGACTGAAGTGGTTACTTCAAGGAGATTTGTGTGCGCGAAGGAGGGAGTTCGAGGCAAAGACAAGAGAGATCAGAATGTAAAGAATCCACGAGCAGAAACAAGATGTGGTTGTGAAGCACATTTGGTTATTGTACTTAATCAAGATAGTAAAAAATATGTGGTGAGTGAATTTATTGTTGAGCATAACCACTATCTCCACCTCCCATCAATTGTGCACATGATACCATGACAACGGAAAGTGGCTGCAACTCATGCTATTGAAATTGATTTGGCACATGAATCGGGATTAAGATTAAAGCAATTTTATGAGCTTCTTAGTAAGCAAGTTGGTGGATTTGATAATCTTGGTTTTACCAAGCAAGATCATAAAAACTACTTACGCACTAAGCGACAGAGAGACATGGAGCATGGGGCAGCTGCTAGCTTGGGAAGATATTTCAGTCGTCAACTTAAGGAAAATCCTTCATATTATTTCGCTACTCAATTGGACTGTGAAGAGTTGATTACTAATATCTTTTGGGCCGATGCAAGAATGATCATTGACTATAGCCACTTCGGTGATGTAATAGCATTTGATACAACGTATAGTACAAATAGAGATGCAAGGCCACTTGGAGTATTTTTGGGTCTCAATCACCATAGAGAAACTGTTGTATTTGGAGGTGCACTTTTATATGATGAAACGATTGCATCTTTTGTATGGTTATTTGAGAACTTCTTAGAAGCAATGTTTGAAAAGTCTTTTGTATGGTTATTTGAGACCTTCTTAGAAGCAATGTCTAAAAAGAAGCCAATCATTATTTTCACAGATCAACATGTAGCAATGTCAGCTGCAATAAAAGTAGTCATGCCTAAGACATATCATGCATTGTGTAGTTGGCATATGTGGCAGAATGCTGAGAAACACTAGGGTCATTTACTCAAAAATGAGTCTCAATTTAACGCGGATTTCTTCGCATGTATCTATGAGTATGATGGTGAAGATGAGTTTCTTACAGCTTGGAATGAAATGCTAGTTAAGTACGATGTTCGTGAAAATAAATGGCTAATTGATCTATTTAAATTGAAGGAAAAATGGGCCCAAGCATATGTTAAGAGAACTTTCACTGCAGGAATGAAGACAACCCAGCTTAGTGAGAGTTTCAATGCTGACTTGAAGGATTGCTTGCGTACTGATCTCAATATAGTAGAGTTTTTCACTCATTTTGAAACAGTTGTCCATCAAAAGCGGGATAAGGAGTTAGAAGCAGAATACAACTCTAGGTAGAAATTTCCAAGATTGAAGCTCAAAAGCTCTCCTATGCTTAACCAAGTAGCAACAGTGTACATGCCTAAGTTGTTTGATTTATTTCAGATAGAAGTTGAAGAGGTAATGACACTTTCCATCCTAGGACGCAATGTGAGTCAAACACATAGTTATGTGGTTGGAGTTTTCAATCAAAATGGAAAATATGAGGTCATGTGGAATCCATTAGATGAGACTTTATCTTGTAGTTGCAGAAAGTTTGAGTCATTTGGTATTTTATGTAGGCATGGTTTGAAAGTTCTTGATGTATTGGATATTAAGTTGATTCCTAATAGATATATCATGAAGAGGTGGAGAAGAGATGCAAAAGATGGAAGCGGAAAAAATTGCACAACACATAACATTAAGTCGGATACTTGACTGGAATATGTAGATCGGTATCGAGATTTATGTCCAAAATATATTCAATTGGTGAATGAGGCAGGTGAAACTAAAGAAGGCCATAATATTCTAAGCTTAGCAATTGCAGATTTGAAAAAAAAAAACTTTGTGACCTTAGGAATTGCAAAGCTAATGTAGAAGAAGACATCATTAGGCCTTCCACCGATTTTGTAGACAAAGAAGATCAATTATGTGTTTCGATTACGATTGTACCAAAAGGGATAAAGAAAAAGGAGATTTATCGTAATAAAAAGTGTAGGCCGAAATCATGGATAGAAAAGATGCCGAAGCCAAAGGAAGGCACATCAAAGAAGCAAACAAAGAAAAGAAAAGTGTAGGAGGTGATCTTCTAAATTATCCTTATTTTCACCATTCTATTTTATTTTTACACATTAATATAGTATACTATTATTGTTGCTAAACTAGTACAATTTTTACAAGAAATATATGCACATGACGTCATGGCACAAAAGAAAACTGAGGATATCTCTTCTGGAAATATTACTAGTTTTACACAACTTTTAATGGTAAAGATATTTACAATTATATATTTTACTTTGATATTAATAATAGTTTAGATGCATGATTTGATAATTTTAATGCTAAACTTGTGATATGTGTAATGTGTAATTGGATTTTTTGTAGTCGGCTTCTACAAGTTCTGTAGCACATCAGGGAGGCTCATCAGCAAGTGCTGCATTAGCATCACATTTAGAGAGGTCTCTTGACTCAAGGAAGTGTTGCAAGTGGAAAAAGTGTTGCAAGTGGAGGTCCCTTGACTCAAGAAAGTGTTACAAAGTGGATGGAATGAGATGGTTCATAAAGTTAAGCCATTTTTCTAGTTTAGGATCATGTTTTATAATCTATGTCACATGTTGAGATTAAGTGCTCTTGTTTTGTAATTTTCCTAGTTTAGGACTGGAGTTTTGATGGTCCAAAACTTAGTCACATTTGGTCACATTCAAATGTTCAAACTTAGTCACATTTGTGACCAAGTGTTCTAGTTTTGTAATTTTCTTTCTTTAAGATTGAAGTTATGATGATCCATAAATTTCCTTTTGTTACCAACTGACAGTGTAATTTCTGCATAATTACTGTTTGTAATTTTTGCATAATTTCTGCATAAATTTTCTGCATAAATAGTAATTTTTGCATAAATTTTCTAGTTACTGTTTGTAATTTCTGCATAATTATTGTTTCTGCATAATTACTGTTTGTAATTTCTGCATAAATTTTCTGCATAAACAGTAAGTTCTGCATAAATTTTCTAGTTATTGTTTGTAATTTCTGCATAATTACTGTTTTTGCATAATTACTGTTTGTAATTTCTGCATAAATCTTCTGCATAAACAGTAATTTCTGCATAAATTTTCTAGTTACTGTTTGTAATTTCTGCATAATTACTGTTTCTGCATAATTATTGTTTGTGTTTCTGCATAATTACTGTTTATGTTTCTGCATAATTACTATTTATGTTTCTGCATAATTACTGTTTATGTTTTTGCATAGTTGTTGTTTTCTGCATAGTTGTTAGTTTCATGTCATTCATGTAGAACAAAGCCTCATTTGCAGATATGCCAATAGTTGCAGAACAGAAAACACCAATACCAAATTAGTTAGTTCGATGCCATTAGTGTGTGTGTGTATTGTTCTCTGCTGAAATGAGTGGAATCTGTTAGGTTCTAAATGTTTAGAACAATTGGCAAATCGTGAACACAAACTTGTCTAGATATAGATCTTAGAGTCTATAGGTTTTATTAGACAATGCTCAAGGTGATTCAAGTCAAGATTCAATAACATACAAGCTGCAGGAAGAAGACTTCATATTCTGCCTAGTTCGATCGATCGAAGAACAGGCTCGATCAATCGAAAATCGTATCTGCAGAATTTTAAGTCGGCCCAAACAGCAGCTTAAGCCCATTAAGGATTAGGGTTTCAGATCTACTTCTCCCACTATATAAAGGAAACCCTAAGCCACGTTTTTTAGAGCTTTTAGAGAGAGAGAAGAGAGTGCCTCTTTTGTATCTAGGGTTTTGTACCAAACCCTCTCTAAGTCTTTGTTGCTCATACCTTGCTGTTTGTGTGAATCTCTTGTGAGATCATTGAGGAGCTTTCCTTCACATAAACTTAGGGTTTTCAAGGTAGAGATAATATCAACATCTTGATGATCAACTCGGTTGCTGCCATTGGAGCTTAAAGAATAACAAGCGTGGGTGCTTGTAGCTGATTGGAGAATCCAAAAAAGAAGGAGTCCGTGGATTCGGAGCTTGCACGTGGTCGTGTCAGTAAGTTCTACTGGTGGGTAGCATTAGGAAGTCAAGCGGGGAGCTTGTAAGTCCTTTTGTATGAACTTCGATTTCTCGCATAGTGGATTCAGGTTTACCTTGAGAATAGCTAGGTCAAATCCTCCCCAGGTTTTTACCGTGTGGTTTCCTGGGTGATCATATCTTGTGTTATTTATTATTCCGCTGCTTTATATTCTTGATATGATTGTATGTTTGTGATAACCTAGAATTGCATAATTTGACTAAGTTAATCACTTGGCTAATTAACTAGGTTAATCTGGTTGGTTTAAGGGGTCTAAATTTCTAACAGAATCCATGTGGATTTTGCTGCTCTTTGTGCCCTTTTAAAGCTTAATTGCTAATTAAGGAGAAATTGTTTGTTGATGGACCAGAAATAACATGTGCTTCATATTCAAAACTGCTGCTGTGAATGTGACAAATAATAATAATGAATGGTAGTTATGATTGCATCTTGGTGCATTGGTTATTATATAGTCAACCTGCATATTCAGTTTGAGTGTATCAATGGTTTAGGTTCCATTTTGTTGCTTGGCAGACACACATGATGTTTCTGCAGTCTCAAATTGCTGTCTAAAACAGGACATTCAAACCAAGGCACAAACACTTCACAACAATGCAATAAATTAGTATACAAGTCATAGATTAATTAAAAAGATCATGTTCCATTGCTAAAGTCTCGGATTACAGAGAGAATTATATCAAAATTCAGGCATTTTCCCACTAATACCTACCAACACATACCAACACAAATTCAGGCCAACACATACCAACACAAACATTCTGCCAAAACCTACCAACATACACAAACATTCTGGGTCTCCTACATTTATACCAAATTCTCATAGCACACTTTATTAATTGGCCCTAGCCATTTCATCTGATCCTCTAAATAATATTGCCCATCCTTGTTCTTTCCTACATAAACCAATTCTAAGTTGATCCCAGCAACCTCAGCTACAACTTTTGCTGTAGTTGTGAATTTCCGGATCCAGTTAATGTCCTCACCTCCATACAAGCATACAACTCTCCCTTTTGCCATCTGGTAAAGAAAAAAGCAACATATTAGTACTATAATTAGTGAGTTAATAAGAAAAAAAGTGCATATTTATATATGCACGCACGAGTACAAACCTTTAATAAAAAAATTTCATCAAACCCTTTTTCTTACATCTAAAAGACTAAAATAATGTACAAGAAAATTACCCCAGTTCTTTGTTGATTCAATCCTCCACTGGTTGCTATCGCCAAGTACCGATTGGGATGTGTTACAGCTTCAACTTCTGAAATTAATAAAATATAAAATAATCACAGTTAAACAAACAAACAAACAAACCCAGCATTCTACAAAACCTAGTCAATTTTTTTTTTTTTTAAATATTTTAATCAGAAGCTTACTAACAAGTAACAAGACACTAGTTAAAAGCATGGGATGATATCATGATACTGATTATACTAATCAGAGATGAGACAAAACCCTAGCTAGCGAAATTGATAAAAGAATTTCGAAAACCAAGAGAAAAAAGGATAAGTTGCACTTAGTATGCACTTGGAAATTTGTTGCTGGCATTGCTGCATCCATGGTAGAATTTGGAATTTTTCGAAGTCCAAATATCATGATCTGATTTCATCCCTCGTTTCTAATGTCATTCTTACACAGCGAACCCATCCCCACCACCACCACCATCAAACCCACACATCCCACAACAAAAAATCAGCCACAAATCAAAAGCAACCACCATTGGCTACCCACAAATCAGCCACAATACCCACAACAAAAAATCAAAGCAAAAAAGGAAACCCCAACAACCCCACTCCACCACCGCTGCACTACACACCACACCACCACTAGTAAACCCACCGCCAAAAAAAAAAAATCATTGACCTAGTAAACCAGCACCACCATAGACCACCATAGACCCACCACGCAAAATACCCATACCAAACCCACCACCATAGCACCGTCGATCTCCACGGAACAAAACCAAGCCACCAATCTGATAGAGAGGGAGAAAGAGAGCAAACCACCGAATCCACAACACTGCCGATCTGAGAGAGAGGGAGAAGGTTTGCAGATGCGATACCCATTTGCAGATGCGATCTGAGAACGTATGGGAAGCAAACATTTTCTGTTGATTTGAGAAAGAGAGTTTGAAATATTCAGATGGGTTTGGTGAGAGAGAAACAGTGGTTTGTCTGGTTGAGTTAAAGAGCCTCTAGTTTAAGTGTTGAACTTGAGTTAGTGTGTTTTAACATTTTAAATGATACGGCACGTTTTTTAGCGTGGATCATTTTAAAAAAAATACCTACCGTGAATTGGACCCTCTCCATTTCAAAGGGAAATGGAGAGGATCCGGATCCACATTAGGGTTACCATTTAACTTTATGAACATTGCAGACCGTCTCTAATAACATAAAAATTCTTTATTTTCTTGTATCCTATAAGTGAAATCCCAGCCAACACACACACACACACATCCAAGCTTTCTTTTTAATTTAATAAAGACAGCATTTTTAATAGGTAGTTCTTGATTCTTGATACAACCATGTTGAATTTTCATTTATACATGAATTTTCTTCTTTTAACATAAATCAGCAGCTAATATAATTCATATTGTTGACATATTTTTCTCATGAATGTTTCAATCATCTTCCAAGCCAATATTACCCGAATTATTACATAGTAATAGATCAAAGCTTAAGTGTGACTCCAAGAACCCAAGAACATCAGAGTTTTAATTGGGTCTTCTGCATGGTAGCTCCACTTTCGTCTCTCAATTTCTTTGGAAATTGGAAGACTAGTACAACCACCATATTCCCAAGCTCCATTCTTGGCCATGGCTATTATAGCCACCTCATAAACCTGCCTGAACTTTTCTCCGACTGTTCTCTTTGATTCTTGAGCAAGAGAACCATCCCCAGAGAGGGGTTGAGGTTTCATCCTTATTATTAATAATTGATGCTTCTTTTTTTGACCTCAAAAAGAAGGAAAAATATGGTGTTTGCTTCTTAGGTTACACTAACATATTAGAATTTGAGAGAAGAGCTAGCAAGGGTACATATATAGAAATAGAAGAGGCAAAAAAGTCATGAGCATAGGGCCCAAGTGTCCTGTAGAGATTGGATTGATTCCTCATCTTTGTGGATGACAGTTCAGCCAAATAGTTGATGTGATGACCCAACTGGTGTAAAATATTCGCCACCTTGTCTGTTCATTATTATCCTCAGATTCGATTCGTCTGCTTTCTTCTTATTAATTTGTTTTCGAAATATTAAAAAAAAAAATGTTTTCTTTTGCCTTTTCCATTCATAATGATAATTTTTTTATATGTATACTTAGCAAAATTGAAATCCTACTCTTTAGCTCGGGGGAAAAAAAACATGGATAATTGGAATATAAAAATATATTCTTGTCCTACTCATACTTGATTTTGACCCAAAACAATTGGATTTAGATCCAAACTCGGTTCATTTACACATTCTCTTATTTAATTTTTAATTGAGGTATTTCAATATATGTTTGTTTGTTAATTAAATGAAAAAAAAAATTATAATATTACTCTTCAATTTTACATGCAATTATCAAATATAAACATTTCTAGTAATAGATTTACAAATAATATTGTCTAATACTTTTGTAAATTATAATATTGTCTTTCAAATTATTATTATTAATTTTTTTTTTTTTTTTTTTGTATCTAACATGTTATGTTAGCTTTAGATTTATTCATTCTCAAAAAAAAAAAAAAAGAAAAAGAAAAAAAAAAGCTTTAGATTTATTGAGTTATTATTGGACAACAAACCATAAAAAAAGATTTCGTTTGTGTATTTGGGTGAGTTAATTTTCATTTATTTATTTTTCTTTGACATGCAAATAAACCTGATAAAAGTACGTCGTATGATCACACTTAAGAAGTGAGACTTTAAAATTTTTCATATAAGCCAGCGGTGAATAGTAAACTCATTCAGGAAAGGGTTTAAATGATGTTTTGAAAACAACAAGAGCTTGGTTTGGTTTGGAATATAAATATTTCCTCTTCATTCTGATGAAATAAAATTTATACCCTACAAACAAAAAAAGGAAAAAAAAAATTGATAGCCGAAATTTTCACAATGATCACATGTTTTGCATGCCTAGAACTTGATGCAATTTTTATAGCATAATTCTGATTTTTGTGCATGCAATAGGTTCAAATCTTTTCATGTGCCTGGAAATTTCTAGGATCGATGCCCACTTTCATTAACGAATTTACTTTTAGGAGATCAGATTCTAATTGAAGCACAATGAGGAATATGTCGATGGCATACACAAAGAGGGAACATCACCTTTTCTCATCCTTACAAATTAAGAATTAAGATGCTTCCACTCAACGATAATAATACTGGTCGAATGAATCAAAAAAAGAAAAAAATGGATTCGATTAATAACGAGTATTCTATGTGTGTATATGTATATAAAATTAAAAAAATAAATATAAAAACAAGCATGAGTTTCGTTATGTGACTATCTCATGGGAGTTGCCATTTATTTATATATTTTTATACTTCGGAAGGGATGTTGCCATCAATGGTTGAGTAGTGTTATTTTCACAACCATTAATATAGGTCCATTATGATTGGAAAGAAATCACTTTCACCTAAGTTTTTAGTTGACACAATTTTTATTATGCACCAATTAAAATTAATCATGTTATATTGTTTCAAAAAAAAAAAAATTAATCATGTTATATAGCAATTATAAAATATAATATTGTTTTACTTTTAACATCAATAATTAGGGTTAGAGAGATTTGAACTTTGGATTTTTCCATTAGAAACACTAAGAGGTGTCGATTAACCTATAAGACTCTTGGTCCCTAAATTTATTATTATTGTTGTTGTTGTTGTTGTTATTTGGAGATAATGAAAGCTAACTTGGACGGTTCATACTTCATACTTCATGTAAAACTTTTTAGATATAGGCGTATATGATATATCTATATTTTTAATTTTTTATATTGGTTTTTTAAATAAAAATAAAATTAGTTCATGAAAATTAGTTCCTCCAAAAACAGTCTAAATTGATTTATAAATTAAAGGTCATGCTAATAAGTGCCCTTAAGGCATTGGTTAACTATAAATTTTAGGAAAGTTTTGACACCACTTTTATGGAAAATGAAAAAAACTGTCAAAATATTAACTATTTTTTTTTCTTTTAACGTAAAAATTTTCTTTTAATGAATTATTAACCAATGCCTTAAGGACATTTGTTAGTAAATTAATAAGGGCAATCCAAAGTTCCTAACATCTGTTCAGGGTTATGAACTAAAAACCAGAACCAGTTGGGCTAGAATTTTAAGCACTTGGCCTAGAGGCCCTAGACCTACACCATTCTTTAAAGTAATTTTTCTTTTTTGACGTAATTCTTTACAGTATTAATATTGTGTTTAATGGTGATAAAAAGAAAAGAGAACAAATAATAGAAATGAAGATTAGAAACAGATAAGAGAAATCATAGGAGGGGGAAATCCATATTAACTTTGAAATTCGAGCACATCATTTTCCTTTCTTGTTCAATACTTTATAAGCATAGCTAGTTCTCAAAAAAAAAAAAAAAATCTGCTTTTAAGAACATTAACAGTGATGTTTGAGGTGGAGATCTACTACTTTACTTTTTTTTCTTTTTTCTTTTTTAACTTGATACTTTTTTAAGATTATATTAGGATGACAATTTTAACTTGTTAAGAAATTGTAACAGACAGATCCTTAATTCATCTTAATAACAGCGTAGTTGTTTCACAAGGGAGGAGTAAAAAAAAAAAAAAAACGATGTAGGTGATTCTATGCGGGCCTCGTATATAATTCAGACATCTTCTTGTGATCTTAATCCCAGCTAAATTATCAGGCTCCGTATTCTGAAATGGATTTACAGGCCTTTGCAATTTGCTCAATACCCCAATGGGTGAAGAAAATGTTCTTGGGCTGAGAGGCCCCTGAACTAGCAAAAAGTAGAAACGACATGAACAGAAAAAAGGGTATGGAAAACTTCTAGGCCTGTCCATGTTGTTTACCATTTTTCTTTTATAAGTAGACAATGACAGAGAGGAGAGGTAGGGTTTGAACTACAAACATAGGACATCGTGCAAAAGATATGATTGTCGCTGGACAATCACATGAAACCCCGTTCACCATTTTTCACAGTCATTTGCTGCCACTTTTTAAAATGCTTTAGGCTCTAGTGAAAGGTATAGAAAAGTGCTCCATAGAATTTTGGTGTAAGACTTCAATGGTTGATTTGGATAAAAGGATCTAAAAAGAAGGATTTCGATTTCAATCTTTCGTTTAAATGACTTGAATAGGGTATGAAATAATAACTCTTGTTTATTGATAAAATTTTATGGAGAAATTTGAGATTTATTAATATGTGAATTTTAAATAATTAGGAATAAGATGTCATTTCAAATCCATTATATCACAAATAATTTTGTTCGAGTAAAATCTTTAAGTCAATATCATTATGTGTTGTTAAATTTATATCAAACAATATATACTAGTTATCATTTTATAAATCGCGGGATTTGAAATCCTCAGATCTAAATGTAGAGCTTGAGCTATTTCATATTCATTTGACCCTTTTAGTACAAATCACAAAAGACATTTCATTTATAAATTTCCTTCTGGAGTTTCAACGAATTTCTTCTTATTGTCCTATTAAACACACAAAACAAAAGGCGAACAAATATTTATGCGGTTGCATCTATTGAGGTACTTGGAGCATTCTTTCTGATTTTGGGGAAAAGAAAAGAAAAGAGGGACTCAAAAGATACCTACTTTGGAAATCTAAAAAAGGAGAGGCATGGTATAAGGCAAAAATATTTCACTATTCTTTTTCTTTCTTTGTCTTTTCCCAAGATTTTGATAAACAAACAACTTTCAGTAGCAGTTTGGCTGCATTTGATTGGTAACTTTAAAAGATTTTCCAGGAAAAAATTCAGTGGTAGAACAAAGTTTTTATTGATTTAGACACATGTGGATAGAGTCCTAGAAAAGACAAAGGGTGGGGATCATTTGGTTTCCACTTTCCCTCTTCTTCCAAAAGAAATCACTTGGGGTGTGGATCATATGAACCCCAACTTAGCTTAAAATTGAGTTGGGGGCATACTGCTTGCAACAAGGGGCTCAGTCAATTGGTGCACTTTATGGCCGGTGTGGTTCATTCAAGATCCACCACTCAATTGGGCTAGTGGTGCAAAAGTACTTGCTTGTGACCATCTATGATAAGGCCTAGCCTAGGGTCCCCACACTTACAGACATTTAACATGATCATAACCTACCAACACACAGTAATTGTTAGGTAACTGATTAAGTGCCAATGACAAGATTTATCAACCAAATGCGCCACTATTTCTTACCAAATTAATGTTGTACTATCATTATCTTTTCTTCTACGCCAATGGATCCTGTTAATAGGTGCCATCAAAAAAAAATTTAATAAATAATTTGTTTATGAAAATTTTGACACTATTTTCATTAGGAATATAAAAAGCAGTTAAAAATTAACTATTTTTTTTTATTTTTCCATAAAAATTTCCAAAAAATAATCCATAAACTAATATACTTAGGGTATTCATTAACTTTTCCCGTCTTTAATCTTCATCAATAACAGCAATCATTATTACAGTTAAGACAATTATTATTTTTTAATAAATGAGAGATTTTATTTGCAAACAAGAATTATAATTTTAGACACCATAAACTACCATAGATATCCATGTATCTTTCTTAAATATCAGATAAAGAGATTCTTAAATAACTATGGGTCTTGTTAACGAGTGTCTTGAAGGCATTTGTTAATGGAATTTTAAAAAAAATTTAAAACTATTTTCATGAAAAATATAAAAGACTATCAATTTTTTTTTCTTTTCTCATTAAAAATTTCTAAAAATATTTACTAAATCAATGCCCTTAGGCATCTGTTAATTTTTCTCAATAACTAATGCCTTTATTTTAGATTGAGTTCTTTGGATTTTGCCAAAAGAATCTAAATCATCTTTTGTCAGCTGGATAATATCTCGTTAAGACATTGTTTTTATTTAAATTTGGAATGTCTCTAATGTGTACTATCTTGTAGTTAATATATAAAGAGTAGGAAAATGTTAACGGCCCTAAGGGCATTGTTACTGAACCATTTTAGGAAAATTTTTATGAGAAAAGAATAAAAACAATTAATATTTTGACAGTTTTTTTTTTATTTCTTGTAATGACAAAATTTTCTTAAAATAATTTATTAATAATTGTCCTAAGAACACTCTTTAACAGAGAGAAATGCTAATGAATGACCTTAGGGTAATAGTTAATAATTTATTTAAAGAAAGTTTTTATGGGGAAAAAAAAATTAATGTTTTGACAGCTTTTTCCATTTCTTATCAAAGTGATGTCAAAATTTTCCTAAAATGGATTGTTAGTCATTACCCTAAGAGCATTTGTTAGCATAACCCTTTAATAGAACCCAACCCAAAAAGTATATTGGATTAATTAAGGCACTCTTTTGTTGGGCTTTGTGGAGCCTAGTTTTTTTGGCCCGTTTTGTAGCCCATTGTAATCCTGTGCTCAGGATATAAAAGCCACTTTTGTGATTAGGGTTTATTAATGTTGTTGTGTTTTTTAGAGAGAGAAAAAAAAAACACTGTAGCCGCACTTTGTATTTTTTCCTTGATAATAGTGAAATCCCTACAACTCCGTGGACGTAGGCAAATTGCCGAATCACGTAAATACTGTCTTGTGCGTGTGATTATTTTTCTTTGACGTGTGTTTTCTCTATTTTTTTTGTTTCTCACAGGTTGGAATTTCGGTTGAATTCCCAACAACTGGTATCAGAGCCTAGGGTTAGGTTTGAGTGGGAGCAATGGCAGAGGAAGCAGGAAAGGTGTCTGGAATAGAAAAGTTTGATGGCACAGACTTCGCGTATTGGAGGATGCAGATTGAAGATTATCTCTATGGGAGGAAATTGCATCTGCCTCTTTTGGGGACAAAACCTGAGGCGATGAAGGCTGATGAATGAGCTCTTCTTGATAGACAGGTACTGGGAGTTATCAGGTTAACTCTGTCTAGGTTTGTTGCACACAATGTTGTAAAGGAGAAGACCACAGCAGATCTGATGAAGGCTTTGTCTGGTATGTATGAAAAGCCGTCAGCAAACAACAAGGTGCATCTGATGAAGAAACTGTTCAATTTGAAGATGGCAGAGAATGCATCAGTAGCACAACATCTGAATGAATTTAACACTATCACAAATCAATTATCGTCTGTAGAAATTGATTTTGATGATGAGATTCGTGCTCTGATCGTCTTGGCTTCTTTGCCAAACAGTTAGGAGGCAATGAGGATGTCAGTAAGTAATTCTACAGGAAAGGAAAAGCTCAAGTACAATAATATTCGAGATTTAATTCTGGCTAAGGAGATTCGCAGAAGAGATGCAGGTGAAACCTCAGGATCTGGTTCTGCCCTAAACCTTGAGACAAGAGGCACAGAAATTCAAATTGGGGTAGATCAAAATCCAGAAATTCTAATCGGAACAGAAGTAAATCTAGATTAGGCCAACAAGTACAATGCTGGAATTGTGGGAAAACAGGTCACTTTAGGAACCAATGCAAAAGTCCTAAGAAGAAGAATGAAGATGATTCTGCTAATGCTGTAACAGAAGAGGTACATGATGCATTACTTTTTGCAGTAGACAGTCCACTTGATGATTGGGTTTTGGACTCAGGAGCTTCGTTTCATACCACTCCACATCGAGAAATCATACAGAATAATGCTGCAGGTAATTTTGGTAAGGTGTATTTGGCTGATGGTTCAGCCTTGGATGTTGTGGGTATGGGAGACGTCCGGATATTGTTGCCCAATGGGTCTGTTTGGTTACTGGAGAAGGTTCGACATATTCCTGACCTGAGAAGGAATCTGATTTCTGTTGGACAACTTGATGATGAAGGGCATGCAATATTATTTGTTGGTGGTACTTGGAAGGTTACAAAGGGAGTTAGGGTATTGGCTCGTGGAAAGAAGACTGGTACTCTATATATGACCTCAAGTCCAAGAGACACAATCGCAATTGCTAATGCAAGTACTGATACAAGCCTATGGCATCGCAGACTTGGTCACATGAGTGAGAAAGGGATGAAGATGCTGCTGTCAAAAGGAAAACTACCAGAATTGAAGTCCATTGATTTTGACATGTGTGAAAGCTGCATCTTAGGAAAGCAGAAAAATGTGAGTTTCTTGAAAACTGGCAAGACACCGAAGGCTGAAAAATTGGAGTTAGTGCACACTGATTTGTGGGGGCCTTCTCCGGTTGCATCCCTTGGAGGTTCAAGGTATTACATCGCTTTCATTGATGACTCAAGCAGAAAGGTATGAGTTTATTTTCTGAAAAATAAATCTGATGTATTTGAAACTTTTAAGAAGTGGAAGGCCATGGTTGAGACAGAAACAGGTTTAAAACTAAAATGTTTAAGGTCTGATAATGGAGGAGAGTACATAGATGGAGGGTTCAGTGAGTATTGTGCTGCACAGGGAATTAGGATGGAGAAGACCATTCCTGGGACATCACAGCAAAATGGTGTGGCTGAGCGCATGAACAGAACTCTCAATGAGCGTGCTAGGAGTATGAGGTTGCATGCTGGACTACCAAAAACTTTCTGGGCTAATGCTGTTAGCACTGCAGCTTACCTGATAAACCGAGGGCCATCAGTTCCCATGGAGTTCAGACTTCCTGAGGAGGTTTGGAGTAGTAAAGAGGTAAAGTTTTCACATTTAAAAGTTTTTGGTTGTGTTTCTTATGTTCATATTGATTCTGATGCTCGTAGTAAACTTGATGCAAAGTCTAAAATATGTTTTTTCATTGGCTATGGTGATGAGAAATTTGGCTATAGGTTTTGGGATGAACAAAACAGGAAAATCATCAGAAGTAGAAATGTGATATTTAATGAACAGGTTATGTACAAGGACAGGTCAACTGTAGTGTCAGATGTTACAGAGATAGATTAAAAGAAATCTGAGTTTGTCAACTTAGATGGATTGACTGAAAGTACTGTCCAGAAAAGGGGTGAAGAAGATAAGGAGAATGTAGATTCACAGGTAGATCAGAGTACACCTGTAGCTGAAGTCCGTAGATCTTCCAGGAACATTAGACCTTCACAACGTTATTCACCCGCTTTAAATTATCTCCTGTTGACTGATGGTGGTGAGCCAGAGTGTTATAATGAAGCCTTGCAAGATGAAAATTCAAGCAAGTGGGAGTTAGCCATGAAGGATGAGATGAATTCCTTGTTGGGGAATCAGACATGGGAACTGACTGAATTGCCAGTAGGAAAGAAGGCTTTGCACAACAAATGGGTATACAGAATAAATAATGAGCATGATGGTAGCAAACGTTACAAGGCCAGATTGGTTGTTAAAGGGTTCTAGCAGAAAGAGGGCATTGACTACACAGAGATATTTTCTCCAGTTGTGAAGATGTCAACAATTAGACTGGTACTGGGAATGGTGGCTGCAGAAAACTTACCTCTTGAGCAATTAGATGTGAAGACGGCATTCCTTCATGGTGACTTGGAGGAAGACCTTTACATGATTCAGCCAGAAGGGTTCATTGTTCAAGGACAAGAGAATCTAGTCTGCAAACTGAGAAAGAGCTTGTATGGCCTAAAACAAGCTCCTAGACAGTGGTACAAGAAATTTGACAGTTTTATGCATAGAATTGGGTTCAAGAGATGTGAAGCTGATCACTGTTGCTATGTTAAGTTTTTTGACAATTCTTACATCATATTACTATTGTATGTGGATGATATGCTTATTGTAGGGTCTTGCATTAAGGAGATTAATAATCTGAAAAAGCAATTGTCAAAACAGTTTGCAATGAAGGATTTGGGAGCTGCAAAGCAAATCCTTGGTATGAGAATCATTAGAGACAAGGCTAATGGTACATTGAAACTTTCACAGTCAGAGTATGTGAAGAAAGTTCTCAGCAGGTTCAACATGAATGAAGCTAAACCAGTGAGCACACCCTTGGATAGTCATTTCAAATTAAGCAAAGAACAGTCACCGAAGACAGAAGAAGAAAGGGACCATATGAGCAAGGTGCCCTATGCCTCAGCTATTGGCAGCTTGATGTATGCTATGGTGTGTACAAGGCCAGACATTGCACATGCAGTGGGAGTTGTGAGCAGATTCATGAGTAGGCCTGGAAAGCAGCATTGGGAGGCAGTCAAGTGGATTCTGAGATATCTGAAGGGTTCATCAGATACATGTCTTTGTTTCACAGGTGCAAGTTTGAAACTGCAGGGTTATGTAGATGCTGATTTTGCTGGCGATATTGATAGTAGAAAGAGTACTACTGGGTTTGTATTTACTTTGGGTGGTACAGCTATATCATGGGTTTCAAATCTGCAAAAGATTGTTACTTTGTCTACTACAGAAGCTGAGTATGTTGCAGCAACTGAAGCTGGAAAGGAGATGATTTGGCTACATGGTTTCTTAGATGAATTGGGTAAGAAGCAGGAGATGGGCATTCTACACAGTGACAGTCAGAGTGCAATTTTTCTTGCTAAAAATTCGGCTTTTCATTCAAAGTCGAAACATATACAGACAAAATACCACTTTATCCGGTACCTTGTTAAAGATAAGCTGGTAATACTTGAGAAGATATGTGGATCTAAGAACCCGGCAGACATGTTGACTAAGGTTGTCACTATTGAGAAGCTGAAGTTGTGTGCAGTTTCAGTTGGCCTTCTAGCTTGAGGACAGGAGGATGAGTTGCAGGGATGAGGGATTGCTTTTGGAGGATAGCGACTGATGTTGGTGATTGAACTAGTCTCCAAGTGGGAGATTTGTTGGGCTTTGTGGAGCCTAGTTTTTTTGGCCCGTTTTGTAGCCCATTGTAATCCTGTGCGCAGGATATAAAAACCACTTTTGTGATTAGGGTTTATTACTGTTGTTGTGTTTTTTAGAGAGAGAAAAAAAAATACTGTAGCTGCACTTTGTATTTTTTTCCTTGATAATAGTGAAATCCCTGCAACTCCGTGGACGTAGGCAAATTGCCGAATCACGTAAATACTGTCTTGTGCGTGTGATTATTTTTCTTTGATGTGTGTTTTCTCTATTTTTTTTGTTTCTCACAGGTTGGAATTTCGGTTGAATTCCCAACATCTTTCTACCTAGGCATTGCTATTGTTTTCCCAGTGTGGCAATTATAAACAAAGTATTTTAAGGATCGAGACAGTCTAGAGGTAGGAACCACTAGGATACCATCTTTCTAGTCTAGAAGTCATTACCAATCATGATACCTTAAGATCTTATTTCAATTATTTGAAAGGTCACAGACTGAACATATTAGAAGTTGCATTTTGCTTTTGGAATAAGATTCTCTCTTCAATCTTTTCATTATAATGAATAGTGTAACATAAGTCGTCCCAATTCATTTCACCTGAACACCAACAATCCCAAAATATCTGCATTTTGTCCCAAAGTTTTGCGACCCACCAATTTTTTCTTCTTCTATATATCATCAAATTATGAGAATAACACAAGAACTAATACTAGAACTTATGGTCCTAGGCTCATTTCAGAATTACATTGGAACCATTATCTTGTTTAATTTTGTCCCTATCATTTAATAACTGAAACTAGTAAAAGTAAACCCGAACTCGTCAATGTCCAAATCCAAAGGGAAAAGAAGTTGGTTTTTAGCTAAGAGAATTTTTGACGTGAAAAGCAGTCAACTCGAAAACGATCCATGAAAACGGGCTGGGTATGGGTTTGACTAGGGCCGGAATTAGATATTTTTGCTTGAGGGCAACTCCTATTTTTATAGGTTATATTTAATAGATATTTTTACTTGAGGGACAACTCCTATTTTTATAGGTTATTGTAGGGGTATTAGGCCCAGGAGCCCATATTTATGTGTATATTGGGCCAGTGACCCAATTCGAGGATGTTAAATAATCCAAGGATGGGTAAACACTTTCATGAGGAACTGTGTTAGTAAGTGAAGAGGTGAAATCCGGTTAAGGTCGTCCAGAAGGGTGGTCCGAGGAAGAATCCCTCCTCGACTGAGCAAAGCCGAGGTTAGAGGGTGTGGTCTGCCATCAAGAGTAACATTCTGGATCGTTCAATGAGTGAGAATAAATATCAGGAAGGAATAGGACAGAGAATGGTCATGAAATATTTCAAGGGAAAGCTGCTACCACCGCATTAAATGCTCTGCAGCTAACTCTCTGGCCGCATTGATGAGGAAGTGATACTTGAACAGTAACTTTCAGCCTTACAGCTACCACCTAAAGACTTTAAGAAGGTGCTGATGGGACAAAGATCAACACCTACAATCTGATCTGCACGTGGAATGTGGAGATGAAAGGGGAAGATAATATAAAATGGAAAAGGGACTCTAAGAGAGGGGGATCGAGAAACTAAGAGAAAAACACTGTAGCCATCAAGAACTGACTTTGTAACCAAACTTGAAAGAAATATATAAGAACTGATCTCCTCGGATTGTGCCGAGGACGATTTTTTTTTAGATTAAATTAGTTTATCTTCATTTTCTTGTCACCTGAATCTATTATATTTGTTGTTTAACTCGTTAAATCCCAGTTTTCCAACACACTCTTTACAAATTCATTGTATTGGATTTTTTGGGTCTAAGTTCATTCATCACTTGGACAAAGGACCCAAATTGTGATCTTACAGTTATATTTAATAAAAAAAAAAGTTTAATAGTTATAAGTATTATAAAAAAAATTTAAAAATTTGGAGGGTCATGGCCCCGTACCCTTGGCTGCAGTTTCGCCCCTGGATTTGACCCATTAATCCGACGAGTTAAAATATAATTCTACCATAAATCTATTAAAAAGTAATTTAGCAAAAACTCCCTCATTTTTTTTTGAGAATGTTTAGTACTATCTTCTTATTTTTATTGTAATTCTTAAAGTTATGTGATATATGAATGGTAGTATATTGTATTAATCTTGCATGTGATAGTGACCTATTAATAGGAATTTTTATTTGTGTTTGCATGGTGGTTAGCATCTTACAATATGTACAAAAACTGTTCAACCGAAACACAATTCAGTGTCACAAATTTGATTTTATATATCATAAATATATTTTCTAAATTACTTACATAATTTGTTAGATTTGTTAAATTTTGTATACATAAATGATGATAAAATAATTGTGTAATTGAGTATATCCTAAGTATGTAATATATATACCTTATAGGTATTTATGCTTTTTATAAAGTCTTCATTTATCATATAATTCAAAACAATATACGACATACCAAAAAAAAAAAAAAAAAAATCATTTCACGATATGATATGATTCACCTTTTAAGATTATGTTTTAATAAATATGAAGCATATTATTCTCATTTTGATTGTAATTTGTTGAGGTGATTAAAATTTATTGACCATTAAATAACTAGAGACTTCAGAACTTTTAGTACCAAAAAAAAAAAAAGGTTGGTGCTTACTAGATTCTATAAATCCAAACCCCATCAAGAGGGACCCAAGAAATCATATCATTTCAACTTTGCATCTAAAGGATACGTGCATGAGAATATCTTTTAATCATTATGTTTCAGGCTTTCAGCATTATGATCAATTGAAATGAGTTAATTCAGTTTATGCTAATCTATATATACCTCCTTAAATGATTAAAGCAACCATGTTGTATTGAATCAAATCTTTGACCCGTCCTTGAATCAAAATCGATAGAGCTTTCCGAATTCAAAAAAGATGATCTCTTGGTGAGCTAGAGAGTTGGTAAGTTTCAGGGCATAAGATTTCTATTTTTGATGAAGAATATGTGAGGGTATAAAGCATGCAAATACTCTTTCATTGTTGAGAAAGTGGTATAATCCATTGTGAATATTCTAGTCTGGATAAAAGGTAAGGTTGATGGTCGAAAGTCCATTTGATTCTATAAAGATGATTGAGATTGAAGGGTTCTACTTTTTCTATTTGAAGCAAAACGGAAGCAGGCTCATTTTCTAGTAGTTAATGAAAGCTGCTTTTCAGCTTGGTTCATATTCCTCAAATAAGTTTAATTAGGTGCATACTTAATTTGTGTAACCAATCTCATTACTCAACAACAACAACAACAACAATCAAGACTTAATGTCAGAATTTTGAAATAGGCTATCAATCCTATACCGATTAATTAGGGTTGGCAACATCAAATGATAACTCAAATATCTCTTAAAACAGAAGTGCATAGAAGACAAAATCGAGGAAATTTTGTAACATGACATGATCGATGTGGGCATAGGATTAAGCAAAAACTCTATCAATTCACAACTTCACACCCAAGTCCTGAAGTATCACAATCGACATATTGAATATGACTTCTTTCTCACCCTCACCAGATTTAATTTTCAACTAAAAAATCCGACCCAATGGAAAATGAAAGAATGAAATTAAAAGTGAGCAACTGAGAAAAGCACTTCTTATGCATTTACGTACGTATAGGTTGGTCCCCATTATAGAGATTAGCTAAAAGAGGAAAAAAAAAGGGGGGGGGGGGGGGGGGGGTGGGGGCGCTAAAAACAACCACCACAGACTAGCTTTCAATGCAGAGTGGGATACTACTATTACTCACATTGAAAGCAAAAGACATCCACAAAGATGTTTTAGTTTGCTTTCTTAAAGATGCCTTTAAGTATTTCCCAAAGGAAAATACCAATTTTCATGAAAATTCTCAACCATAATCATGCATGATATATGTATAATTTGCACATTTAATAATGAGAGATGTAATAGCAATTATATTTTAAAGCATTAAAAGAGAGGCTTAACTTAGGAACTTGAAGCTAATCCGACTAGTTGTATGGCATTATACTCTTTATTAATTATCATTTCCTTAAAGCCATTTTGTCATTACATTGAAAGAAAAAGAGATAGATTGCCATAAACAAAATTCTACTTTACACATGAGGTTGAGAGGGAAAGGAAGATTTTTTAAATGTCCAACAAACAACCAAATATTACAAACTATTAGCTTAATTACTTAAGCAATAACACAAAGCAGTTAATAAAGCTAGATAAGGACAACCCACTAAAAACCTTCCAAACCTTTAAACATTTCCCATCTTATTGCTCACTACTTTTACACTAAGCGCTCGTACCTTAGTGCATTTTTACAAAATTTAGTCGCTTCCTCATATACTCTTAAATTCTTAGGTACAACCCTAATTACCAACAGCTCCTCACAATTTTGTCACATGATTGAGCAAGCACTCTCATCATCATCATCACTATGTGTATAAATTGGATCAGACGGTAATGGTGGCGGTGGTGGCGGCCCATAGATCCCATGGTGAGAGTACCTATTAGCATGCATGGGAGGTACATAATATGAAGCGTTACTAGCACTAGGGTATGCCATGTTGTAACTCATACCATATGGTACTTGTGGGGGATAATTCATTGGTGGATATGGGTACATATGTTGATGTGGAGGGCTAAGATTCATCGCGGCCATAGGAGGGGCCATGTCATGAGGTGACATAGGAGAACCACCGCCTGGCAGTACATCACCGAAATTCTCACCGCCGCCGCCGCCGCTGCTGCCACCACCATCACCATTAAGAGAATTACCATTTTGCCCTTTCTTCTTCTTCTTTTTCTTCTTTTTCCCTCCACCACCACCACCATTATTTCCTCCGACACTTTCTCCACCAACCTCCTTACTTTCTTCATCTTCTTTATCCGTGTCACCGCCATCAGTATCTTTACCAATACCACCATTGCTACCGTCTGTATTTTTTTGCTCACCATCACCATCTTCTTCAATATTTTTCTGGTCCTTTTTATTCTTTGATTTTCCAGACTTCTTTTCCTTCTTCTCAGGCAAAAGCTCAGCATGTTTGCCTGATCTCAAAAGCTTCTTGATAAGGGTATCTGCCTCCACGTTGCCAGTCACTATAACCTTGTGCTGCTGTGAGTCCACAGTGGTCTCATAAACACCTATTCAAACATTGAAGAATATACAAAACTGATGAGAATCACACCCAAAATATACGAAACTTATCTTGTACGTGTTAGAATATTGACTAAGCCAGCTATTAAATTCACAATTTGCTATCAGTTTAAACAAGTAACACACGTACGTACTATTATTATTAGAGTTAATTAGGCCAATATCCATACCTTCTATGCTTTGAAGAACTTTCTTGACTTTCTTCTTGCAGCCTTCACAGTGGATTGAAACTCTCAAAACCCATGTCTGCATGAAACTCAATATATGAGAGAGAAAGAAAGAAAGAGAAGAAAAGAATTATGTACTTGGACATAGAAATAGTATTTCTTTGTTAACCTGGTATTTCAGGGTGTCTGCGCCTTGATCTTCTGGTGGTTTGTTTGCCATCTGAGAGAGAGAGAGAGAGAGAGGAGAGAGAGCTTTGAGTTTGTGTGAGTGTGAGTGTGAGTGTGAGCAATGTGATTCGAGGGGGAAGGAAATGGAGTAATATAGAACTTTTAAAGGCGGAGGCCAGTAAAGCAAGAGTGTGGATGCCACGTCACCTCCACATCCTAAGTAATCACTGACCACTGTGACTAGGACACGTCATCAAAGTCACGTGACTAAGCCGTGACCACCATCTGATTATTTTTTTTTTTTACCAACATAGATAGAATAGAACAATAGAACATGTTCCTAAATTTTATGGAAATTCATATTAAATACTTTTGTTACAAAACCGAACTTACAAAATTCTTATACCCCCCCAAAAAAAACACAAGCTTTCTTATCAAAATTAATATCGTACGTAAAGTCATGCATTTGATGTGTGGTACATATTCATTTTCCTTTCCATATAGTTCATATGAACTAGCTAGTTATCTTGGTGGGTGTCTGATTTAATGGTTTAAAATATTATTTTTTAAATTACAATTTTCTAAAACCCTACCTTTTTTAAGATATACTATTAACTTTCTCGAACAGTTCCTTTTCCAGAAAGCTATTATAAAATATAAAAAAATAAAAATATGTAAATTTGTACAGGCAATTAAGTGTGAAAGGAAGGGAATTATTGGGTTTTTTTTTTTTTTTTTTTTTTGTGCATTTACTTTAGGTACGTTTTTGTAGCCCACTGTTTAGGATCTGTTTGAATATCGCTTATTTTATCGAAAATTATAAATTTATTACTAAAAATGCTGTAGTAAAATAATTTTTAAAACACAAAACACTATAGCAGCAGTGAGTGATTGCTGCATTTTTCATGGGTTTAGTGGTTCATAAACAGTGCCGTGGGACCAAAAAAAAAGGTAAAACATAACTTAATTGCCGGGCAAACGCATCAAGTCTCTGTCTGAGTTTCATTATTATTTTTTTAATTAAGTATTGGGGGCCACCAGCATTTTCTCTGGGCTGTTGATATATACTCCTTTAATTTTTATTTTGACAGAGAAAGGTAATTCTATTGATATATAATATATCATATATTCTTGAAAGGACTAGAACATTCTAACTAGTAAACCTAATCCAGTTGATCTATCCGATTCCGAGGTTAATTCAGATTGTTTTAAAAGCAAAAGCAGTCATAATCCATCCTTGCTTTGTTTATATATGGTACGAGTACGAGCCAATATTATTTGTGCTACAAATAATATATAAATTACAAAAACTATACGGAGGCCTTAAAATCCATATTTTTCTGATGCTTTCCTTGAAAAAAAAATAAACGATGAAAAAGATGACATTGTGATCAACATGTTTGATTTCGAGTGTTCTTATTATGAGTAATAAATACATCCTTTATTATTTATTGATTATGTTCATTATCAGGATGATGTGTACATTGTACTAATGCTTGTTGGTCTCGCATATATGACTAGTACTAGAGCTGGCAATTTATAGTTGAGCTCGAGTTAGTGAATTGTTGGGGTTTGTGAGTACAACTACAGAGTATTAATAGAAACAATTAAATGCCCAAATTGAATAGGATTGAAGAAGCAACCAAATCCGATACCTATTATGTTGATGCTTTTATTCTCTTTATACCAACCATCACAATCAAAAATTTAATTTATACCATCCCAATATTTATTTCTAATAAGTTAAATGCATGTTTCAAAAGATCAAGTCATTAATCAAACTAGTAGTTCCTATAAAAAAAAGAATCAAACTAGCTAATTAAGTTACCCCCGATATTTTAAAATTGCCCACTTCACCAATTAAAACACTTGCAAATATATAACTTTATATGCTTTTTGGAATGATACTTTATATAACTTTATATACCTTCCCCCCTTGTTTGAGTATCAATTAATAACATTAGACCAAAATATTAATTAGTTTTTGGTGTATGCAAGGATTGAATATTAGATCTTTTATTTGTCAACAAAAAAACTTTACTAGTACAGTTAACTAGAACTTACTATTTTATATGCTTTTTCTTTATACTTTCAAAATGTAATATATCCCAAAGGTAGTGCAACATACTCTATCCACTAGTGATCATGTTGTTCAATCCCAAACACCACCCCACTCAAAAATGAAAGGAGCAAAATGAATGCAAATAGAGAATGGCCTGGTGGTTGCCTTGCCTGATGCTCTATCCATGTCCCTATTAACAGACACGTACATTGTTTGATGAGAGCAATTAGGTACATATGACAACATATTTTCCATAGTAGTATATTTTCATTAAAGCGATACAGAAACTGAAGAAAGTGAAATGAGAATTTACTAGAACGTACGAATAATGTAGTCCCTCGTAATATTAATATACCACCTACTGCCGCGTTAAAATCATGTGTGATGGTACATAATTTAATTTCTAGTTGACACATATCTTTGTTTTGTTTTTATTTA
The DNA here is from genome assembly GCA_019022515.1 of Quercus aquifolioides. Taxonomy (NCBI): domain Eukaryota; kingdom Viridiplantae; phylum Streptophyta; class Magnoliopsida; order Fagales; family Fagaceae; genus Quercus; species Quercus aquifolioides. The sequence goes on from CM032336.1 coordinate 32,990,907, forward strand.
TTGACAAACGAGAGTATCCCGTACTTAACATGCATTTATCACTTTGATACAATCAGCTTCCATTAACTAAAAAATTTATGAGTTATTTCTTGACCATAGCAAAATCTCACAACGTTTGTATTACAAGCTAAAGTTATACTCAAATACCTTTAGGTATTGTAAAATTTTTGTAAGATTTTGTTGTGTAAATAAACTTTCCCCAAATTCTTTTTGCTATTTGAAAATTTGAATATAAGTATCCTCAATGGGTTGACTTAGTGGTTCATAAGATTTTATGATATTCATGAGATCATAGATTCTAAATCTTTTACTAGCATATTGTGGCTACTCTTATAGAATTCCTCCCTAGTGCATGTAGAACAAGAAGATTGCATACACCCGAGAGAATAATTAGATACTCAAAAAAGGTCTAGACACCAGCATTTGTTAAAAAAAAGAAAAAGAAAAAAAAGAAAAAGAAAAAAAGAAGATGAATATAGGTTACCATCTATCTTCTCGAATATGTATATATAGATTTCAAAATAATAATTAGCACAATTTCAGCAATATATTGGTTTAAAGTTTAAAGTTTAAACATCACAATCCAAATTCAATATGACATAAAAGAGCGATATTGAGATTGACTGAATTCCGTACGTGGACGCCCAATATTCCCAAAGAACAAAAAGTTTAACGTGGAACGCTGCAAAAGATATTCTATAATTTTCTCTGGTTGATAGCATAGGCCGACGAAAAGATATTTTAGATCAACGTAAAATGTCGCCATGAGCAATTTACGCAGCTATGTATCTTTGGTGCCGGTTCAGGCCATTTGTGTAAATTCTAATACAAAGTCATTAGCATTTTAAAAGATGGTTATTGAGTGAATCTATGGATCTAAACTCTTTTTTAAAAAGTGGGCTCAACGATAAGTGAGGCCTACCACAATATTTTAAACGGAAAGTGGAGATGAGACAATGATAGAATTCAGGGTCTCTTGCTTTGATACTATAATAAATTATCGATTCTTCTAAAAGTTTAATCTATTATAAAAATAAATAAATTTAATCATTTAACTATTATTTTAAGATTGAGTTTAATCTTCCACTCAATTAATTTCACAAAATAAACTTAGAAAGCAAATTTATATATCTTATTGGAGACCATTTTTTTCTCTTACACCAGTAAATATAAGTAAACAATACTATTTGTAAATTACTAACACACAAACTCAAAATAACTTCATCTAACTTAACATTATTCTAAGAAAGGATTCATATAATTTTAATTCAAAAGAAATTATTCTTCCATGTTTAAGAAAAAAAGTGATTTTTTTTTATTAATTGATATTAGCCAAAACAATTGGTATAAACTGAAAGATCAGTGTTAGGTTTTAGTTTTAGGTTGGCAGAACAAAAATGTCTTGTATTGAGTTTTAGAAGTATGTATTCATAGACAAGACTAATGTCTAGATTCTTAAATTTATTGTGCAAAAAGATCAGTTTTCAATAGATCAAGCTTCAATTCAATTGATTGAAGTGCGGGATTTTAGAAATGTAAATTCAACCCATCCAACCCATCAAGTGTGTATACAAGCCAAAGGTATATAAGAAAACCTAATACTAGTGAAAAAGACTTCGAAGTTCTACTAAGTGTAAATCTGAAGGCATCGTGCCTTGGCTCTCAAAAGCCTCTACCAGTTGTTAAAGTGAAGCATATTTAGAGTATTGCATTTGGATATGCCAAATGTAAACTCTAATTTACAATTCAGCCCAAAAGTAGCCACAACCCGACTTGTATTCACCAACTATTGCAAAAAAAATTTGCAATAGTGGTACAGTGCAATTCTAAAAGTAAAATTGCACTGTACCTCAATTCTTAAAAAAAAAAAAAAAAAAAAAACTAATATTTTATTGTGTAACTTTATCAATTCCTCTCTCTTTCACCGGGTTTTGGGTTTTTGTTTTTATTTGGGTTTTGAGATATATTATTTTATTGTGTAGAAATATTATTTTAATGTGTTATATTGTAAAATAAAAGTTAGGATGTTGAGAGTATTGTAAAATAGTATAGTATAATTGATAAAATAGCTTTTTAAGATATTAAAATAGGATGTGATAGAATTTTGGGATGTGAATGCTCTTAGTACTAGTAGTGTTAAAGTTGTTGCAGTTCTAGTTTGCTCAAGTGCTGGACCAAAGTCTTTAATTGGATACTAGAGTCGTGGATGGGAGGTTCATGTGCAACATTTCCATAATTGAAGAAATCCATAGATTCGGAGTTGTGTTAGATAATGTTAGCAAGTTTTGGGTCACCATATTGTTGTACTCTGTATTTTCTGTTGCTTTTACTCTTGCTCAATATTGGTGATTATTTTGCACAATCAAGGACCATCCATAACAGTAACAACTTGGTTAACAGGGGTCTAAAAACCAACTATCAGTACCAAAGAATTTAAACCGATAGGCGATAGCTTAGCAAAGAACAAATATATAAAAAAAACCCCGATATTGCAAATAAACTAATAAAGTATTCTGAATTATTGTCCGGTATGACTATCCAGCCAGAATGAGATAGTATTTGTATAACTTTGCCATAAAGGCAACCACAAACAATATAAAACCATTTCTATTACATATATTAATTAAAGCTAGTGCCGGTATTACTTGACTCCCCAACGGTAGTCTAACATTTCAATGAAACAGCAATTTGTTAAGTGGTTCTGCATGCTAGATCATGAAAACAATGGACAAAAATATGACATACATCAGAAGACAGACCAATTTCAAGCCACGAATAAGAGAACAAGAGGATTTGGAAATAAACAATGTTAGAACTTTTAGTGGAATGATTTAATTATATTGCAGATACCCATTTACAGCTTTGTTTATGCCTTGGTTGAGATCAAGAGTAGAGATGGCATTTTTGTTTTGATGTGAGTATAAAAACAACGTAGCCAATCAAACTTATCTCCCACTTTGTGTCAGCCTATATTGTCTGGCTTGTCAGGCCTTAAGAGTGACCTGTTAGAGCACTAGGCACTAATAATAGTTCTTGCTTTACATTGTTCCACAAAAATGATATAGATTATTAAATATATATCTGTAAAAGAAGTCAATAGAATTTGATGGCTAGAATGATATTATTGCGTTACACAACCTCCATGAAATGGACCTGGCTGGCTTATCCAGAACTTGACCACCCCTGAGAGTTTTAAATGGTCAAGAATAAGGTACAAGTATGGTTAAATGTAATTTTCATATTGGGTTTGGCCAATTGAAGATAAAGAGTAAAATTCATATGAAGATTTCAAACTTCCCATATTCATGGATTAATGATTGCAGACTCGAAGTGGAATATCGTCTCAGATTATGCCCAATGAAAGCACTTGTCACTGGTCAGTGATAAGGCAATGGACATTACAGCACAAAATAAACTGAGATGATAACTTGACTACCCAGTGAATCAAAAAGACTAATAATTAAAAATTGTGGGAATGGATTAGTGCTCACAACTTTAAAAAGTATGAATAGTTCTAGAGGTGTATTATAATTACAGAGTAGATGCTATATTTTTCTATAACTACTACATGTAAATTTGCCCCGTGATCCAAGCATTAGGGACATCAGTTGTTTTCGTAAACTTTAAAGGATGAACAAAGCATTGTAATAAAATTATGTAAGTACGATGTATCTTGGGTAGCCTTCCTTCTGAGCTTTTAGCTTCCTCAGCAATCTCTACCACCATGAGAATTTAGATTTCTTTAGCTCCATTGAACATATTTCAGTTAAAGATGCAATAATACTAATTGTTTAGGATTTGGAATTTCAAATTAAACACTATCAACAGAGCACTACTGTGCCCACCTCCTAAGTGGCTCTTGCTAACATCACAAAAAAGTATGTCCTGCTTTTTAAAGATCACTTTGATTGGAAGAACTAAGAAATTATAAAATGAGAAATGATCAATAAAATTTGGAAGATCTAGTAGAAAATATATCAATATAAAGATTCACAAATAAGTCAAGTCTTCATTACATTCACTGTTAGACCCAACTGATGAGTACTTGAGAGGAAAGCAAAAATGCTTTTCTTTTATCTCAAGGCTGCGGCCTGTATAATTGCAGGGTTGCTTGAAAACACAAAACAAACATTTTCCTTTCCAAGAACAGATGAACATGACTGTAAAGCACAGATACACTGGTGAATCTCAAGTGCAAGAGGTTTTGATAATTATGATGGTTCCAAACCATAACCACTAGAGATTTTTCGGCATATAAGAACACCTACAATAACAGAAACAAAGACTGACAATGCTCCCTGTCTAGAAAGCCCAAATTCAGTCCACGTCAAGGGCTTTTTGACCTCAAATAATACCTTCTTAAACTGTTCATTCAAGTCTTCTAGTGATCCTGTGTTATCAATCACTATGTCTGCGTTAGTCCTTTTCAAATCCAGAGACATCTGAGCACTTATCCTGCTTTCGAGCATCTTCCTCACTTGCTCTGTCTCTTGCCATGAGTCGTCTAAGTTGTGTTTCAGGATCAACCCATACAACTATAATGGGTTTCGTCCACTTGTCCATCTTGGCTTCAAACAACAAGGGGATATCAAGTACAATTACCTTAAACCCTCTCATCCATAGCTTTGCAATTTCCCAAAAGATACCAGAGGATATATAAGGAGCCAATAGCCTACAAGAAGATCACTGCCCAAAACTCAGAACAGATTGATATGCAATTTCTTCAACAACATAGTTCAACACAAATCTCTAATAATACATGACCAAGAATATTGTAGCAAAGGAAATGTTGATAATTGTAATAGGCGTAATTTATCCAGATATATAAAAGATTATATTTCTGAAACTTGAACATTGCAAATGAGAAGTCATAGCAGGTACAACTTCAAGGATACCATTACATGATTGAAAGTTGCTAACGACCACTAAAAATTAAAATGTGACCAGCTTGGCAATCATGAATTTACAGGTTATTTTCAAATCAAGTTAGATAACCAAAGTTTGAAACATAACAATTTTTTATAATCTACATTTTGAGAACCAAATTTCATCCATCAGAAATTTAATCAAGTGGTGTGGCTCAACTTGGAACAAAAGTTAATCTACTAGATATCAAGGAGGGAACTAACGTAAAATAAGAAGCCTACAAGGTAACAAAATCTCCTTGATGTAGTAGGTGATGATTTAGACCACCATAATGAGGAAAAAGAGCTTTTTCTAAGTTTGGCTTGGAAAATCTGGACTCATCAGAATGATATACAAAACAGGGGAAACAATGAAGGAGGCTCAGTTATTGGCAAGACTAGCAGTAGAGTTTAAGAAAGAAATTGAGCTGAGCCAGGACAAGACAGAGGTTCTGACAGGGGAGAGAATTCACAAATGGCAACGATCACCAGATGGCAGGTATGAAATTAACTTTGATGAGGTTTTAGGTCAGGACACAAGTTGACTGTTATTGGATTAGTCATTCAAGACAATCAGGGGAATGTAACTGCAGCTGCTAGCAAAAGAAGTAACATTGTGCATGAGCTGGGCGAAGCAAAAACAATATCTGCAAGACTGCAATTAGAGCTCAGTTTTGCAGAGAGCAGATAGAATAGGATTGCAGGAAGTTGTCATTGAGGGAGATTCCACTAGCATGATGGCGGCAATGAAAGCGATTAGACAACAATGATCCATTATGTGCCATCTCATAAAAGATGCTGATGGATATGCCAATTTAACAATAAGAATGATTGCATTAATTTAAAGAATTTAACAAGAACCAATTTCCTATGGAAGTTCAGTTTGTCTATCGTGTCTTTGTTATCATTTGATATGACAAATCCATGCTATATCACAAAGCCGCAAAAGAAAGAAAGAACAATGACCATATATGATTTGAACGAATTGAAACAACACAATTGCATAAATGATAAATTCAATTCAAAATTCCATATTTAGGAGAAAGACGAATAAAAATAAAGAAAGAAAGATGTGGTGAAAAACTGAAAAGGAAGTTAGCACATGCCATAACCCAAAAGAATTGGAGTTTTTTTTTTTTTTTTTTTTTTTTTTTTTAATTTAATTTAATTTAATTGTTCAAACAAGTACGGGAGGATGAAACAAAGAATACTTAAGCTCTAAAATTTATATATTAAAAATACGCTTGTCGGATGAATAAAAAATTGTGGGTTCTTCAAGGTAAATACATCAAAAAGGGATAGGAACTATTCTGATTTCATTGATATATTCGTGCCTAAAGTTAGCCAATGAGCAATTTTAGTCCCTAAAGTTTAAAGCAATTACTTTTAGTCCCTTAAAGATCATAGCCAAACAAAAAAACTAACACATTATGACTCCATTAGAAACATTAAGGACTAAAAGGCTAAAAGCTATACCACGAGAGCGGTGGCCTAGCGGTCTTGGTGTGAACATACGAGCACCAGGTCCCATGTTTGATTCCCAACGGACAAACTGTGGGATTTCTGCCTACAACTAGCTCTCTCGTGGGGTTAGGGTGAGGTCTGTGGTCACAGTAACTATGACTCAATTCAACATTCTCTAGTGGGGGTGCCCATATGGTCACACCGAGGGGGGTGAGTCACAATGGTCGCTCTCACCCCCCTTTTGTTCATAAAAAAGATAAAAATAAAAAGTTATCACTTTTAAGTTTTTTTAGGACTAAAAGCAACCCCTTTTAAGTTTGTTAGAAACAAAAGCGATTACAATAAACTTTTGGAACAAAAAAAAAAAAAAATCACTCACGGACTAAAGTTTAAGGACGAACAATGTATGTTGGTCAATTTAAAAAATCAAACTTTTTCATAGAATAGTGCTAAAAAATGACTACCGATTAGTGTATTTGTTGTGAAAAAGTTCTCAATGGGTTAAAGTTGGTCCCTCCAACTCTTGCCTAACTGTATTAGTTGGTTCCCTTTCTCCTCTGAGAAAGACGAGTGGTTTTCTTTGTTGGTTACGATTCTTTTAGTGTTGGTGTATTGCAAGTCTTGCTCTTAGGATGGATGATCTTACACACCGTTGGGCTAAATTATCCCTTTCTAATAAGGAAGGTAAGAGAGTCATTCTGTCAAAGGGTAAGCAGTCTCAAGAATTTGGGTTGGCAGCGAAGTTCTTTACCAAGAGGGCGGTGAATATTGATGCAGTAGCAAAGACTTTCAGGCCTTTATGGAGAACAAGACAGAGTTTTAATATCAGGGATGCTGGAAACAACTATCTGGTATTTGCTTTTGAAATTGAGGCAGACGTGGAAAAGGTCCTACTGGGCGAGCCTTGGTCTTTCAATAGACACCTTGTTGTCTTTCAAAGGTATGATGGAAAAGCGCCAATGAAAGAAGTGGATTTTGGCTTCTCGAAATTCTGGGTCCAATTACACCACCTTCCTTTTAATCTCTTGACACCTGAGGTAGCAATGGATATTGCACAAACTTTAGGCACTGTGGAATTATCTGAGGATACCTCTGAGATGAAGGGAGGAAATTTTATGCGAGTGAGGGTGCTTATTGACATCTCTCAACCTCTTTGTTATTGGTGTGGATGACTTTCCCATGATGATAAAGACTGTATTTTGTGGTTACAAAGCAAGGGATCTCTGAAGACTGAGAATCAACAATTTGGGCAATGGCTTCGTGCATCTCAGTTCAATCCTTCGAAGAAGATGGTGATTGATGTCAAGGGATATGGTGAGGATTGGAGAGTGAGGCCTGAACCTGTACAGTTTGAGGAACAAAGAGCTCCTGCTCTGCCTAGCAATCTAATGATTCTTCAAGATGATTCTATTGGAAGCACTCAGGCGATTCTTCATGATGATGATGCTGGTAGTCGGAGGAACCGTGAGCAATTGCTGGTTGTGGAGCCAACGGTGGATGCACTCAGTGGTGGCTGCCAAGGTATGGTTATTCCTGATACTTGTGGGCTTTCAAATTTTGAAAAATCAGTTCCAAATTTTGAGGAGACACTTCAGCAGTTAGATAAGGATATTTCCGAGCATTATGTGCCTCCAAACAAGGATCCGAAATATTTGGTTTCTGAGGATGTTTTGTTGGGTAGTTCAAGTGCAGATAAAACTAAAGATGATTTGGTTACTAATGCTGAGTTGAATAAGTCCAAGGTGGATAAGTTTCCTCAGAATGTGGGAACTATGAGTAGGGATATACTGCATAAATATAATGTGGGCTTATCTGGGGTGAAGCCTAGACTTCGTACTTGGGTTAGAAAGTGTGGGAGGTCAGTGAAGTCTAACTTGGGGAAATTTGAGTCTGAAATAGGTTTTAAGAGAAAGTCTCCAAGGAAAACTCCTGTTCTGAGTGTGGAAAAAAAAAAAGCAAAGCTTGAGGAGGACACAAAGAAGTTTGGTGTGCTCTTGGCTACACATCTGGGATCGGCGGAGGTTGCTAGGCAACCCCGCCGGGAACAATGAATCTTTTGAGTTGGAACTGTCGGGGGCTTGGGAACCCTCGATCAGTTAATGCCTTAAAAGAGGTTATTAGGATAGAGAAGCCCAAAATTGTCTTTCTTATGGAAACTAAATTGGATAGAGACTGGATGGAAAAAGTTCGTGATCAGTGTGGTTTTAAGCCAGGTTTAATTGTTCCTAGTAGAAATAGTAGTGGTGGTTTGGCTTTGTTGTGGAAAGATGATGTTAAAGTTAATCTGTTAAAGTATTCTTTATCTAATATTGATGTTGAAGTGTTTTGTGGTGAGGATGTTGGTTGGTGGCATTTAACTGGTTTTTATGGGAATCTAGTGACTGCAAAACGAGTTGAATCATGGTGCCTTCTTAAACTTTTAAGTGGTCTTTCTCAGTTACCCTGGTTAGTGATAGGGATTTTAATGAAATAAAATGATAGTCTGAGAAGGAGGGTGGGGCAGTACAATCTGCCCAACAGATGCAGAAGTTTGTGGATACAATTAATTGGCGTGGTCTAAGGGATTTGGGTTTTGGGTTTTGTTGGTCCTAAATTTACTTGGCTATATCAGCAGAGAGATAGGGTTCAAATCCGGGAGAGGCTTAACAGAGGGTTTGCTACAGTGGATTGGTTAGACAAATTTCCTATGGCGAGACTTCATCATTGCACATCTTTTGTTTCAGATCATTGCCCTCTTTATTTACATCTCAAAGAGAGGAAAAAGACTCAGCGTTTTGGAAAAAGCTTTCGTTTTGAAGTGATGTGACAATCAATGGATCAGATTTCTCTACAGTGGTATGTTTGAATAATTGTCGTATAAAATTGGAGGATTGGAATAAAAATGTGTTTGGCCATGTGGGGAATAATCTGGCCAGACTTCAGAAACACTTACAATGGCTGGAACTACAAAGTGCCACACCTGAAGTTATTGCTTCTTTGAGGGAGACTAGGGTGGAGTTGAATTGTTGGAGAGATAAAGTAGAAGCTATGTGGCATCAAAGGTCTAGATTAAGTTGGCTACAGTCTGGAGATAAGAACACAAGCTTTTTCTACTCCAAAGCTTCTTCACAGTTTCAAAAGAATTTCATTGAGGGGCTGCTAGATTCGAACGACAGATGGGTGGAAGATCAGCGTGGATAGAGAATGTGGTGCTCAACGACTATTCAGAATTATTCAAGTCATCTAACCCCACAGAATTTGCTGAGATTCTTTCCTCTGTTCATCCTAAAATTTCCACAACCATGAATGAGATGCTTACTAGGGATTTTCAAGAGAATGAGGTATGTAAAGCCCTTATCCTCTAAAAGCACCAGGTCTAGACGTGATGCCTCCTTTATTTTTTCAACATTTTTGGCCTACTATTGGTCAAGTTGTCACTAAAAAAGTTTTGGACTTCATAAATTCTGGTGTCCACCAAATTTTAATGATACCCAAATTGTTTTGATCCCCAAAATTAAGAACCCGTTATGTATTACTGATTATAGGCCCATAAGTCTTTGTAATGTTATTTATAAGCTCGCATCCAAGATGCTAGCGAATAGACTAAAAAAGATTCTGCCTTCTATTATTGGGGATAGTCAGAGTGTCTTTGTTCATGGTAGACTCATCACTGATAATGTGTTGGTGGCTTTTGAGACTATGCATCACATAAGTCAAAAAAAAAACTGGAAGGGTTGGAGAGTTGGCATTGAAGTTAGACATGAGCAAAACTTATGATAGGGTGAAATGGATTTTCTTGGATAAAATTATGGAGAAGCTGGGTTTCAATTAGAGGTGGTGGGGTCTTATGATGCAATGCATTTCTTCTATTACTTATTCCATTTGTATTAATGGGAAGTCTCGTGGCTGCATTGTTCCATCAAGGGGTTTACATCAAGGAGATCCTTTGTCCCCATACTTGTTTCTGATTTGTGCTGAGGGTTTGTCTGCTTTAATAAAAAAGTCTGTGCAGCGTGGTTTTATGGAGGGTGTTGCTGTTTGCCGTGGTGGTCCTAGTATCTCGCACTTATTTTTTGCAATAATAGCCTTATTTTTTGTAAGGCTCGCCTGGAGGAATGTGATGCGTTGCAGCATGTTTTGAAAGTATATGAAGAGTCTTCAGGTCAACAATTGAATAGGACTAAAACTTCTCTTCTTTTTTTCTTTTTTTTTTCCCAGTCAGAATACAGCGGATGATATTAGAGAAGAAATAAAGAATAGATTTGGTGCCCAGATTATTTGTCAGCATGAGAAATATCTTGGGCTTCCTTCTTTGGTTGGTAGGAATAGAAAGAATACTTTTAATGATACCAAAAAAAAATTAAGAAAGAAATTGGCGGGTTGGAAAGAAAAATTGCTTTCTAAGGTAGGAAAGGAGATTCTAATTAACGCAACGGCTTAGGCTATCCCAACTTATTCCATGAGTTGTTTTAAAATTCCTAATTCCCTTTGTGATGAATTGACTAATATGATAAGGAATTTTTGGTGGGGACAAAAACAGGATGAAAGAAAAATGGCTTGGTTGAGTTGGGATAAAATGTGCATTCCTAAAGCTTGTGGGGGGATGGGTTTTAAACTCTTGAAACATTTTAATCTGGCGCTTTTGGCGAAGCAAGGTTGGCAGCTTCAAGTTGGTCAGAATTCTCTAGTATATCAGGTTTTCAGAGCTGAATATTTTCCTACTTGTGATTTTGTTCATGCTTCTTTGGGGAAAAAACCATCTTATGTTTGGAGGAGTATTATGGTTGCACAAGGAATTGTTCAAAAAGGGTTTTGCTAGAGGGTGGGAAATGGTAGGCAGATCCGGGTTTGGGAGGATAGCTGGGTACCTACCTCTTCCACTCATAAAGTAATTTCACCAAGAGGTATGCTTCCGTTGGATTCTAGAGTTTGTGATTTTATCGATGTGAATAATAAGTGCTGGGATTGGAACCTTTTGAATAGAACTTTTCTTCCTTTCGAGGCTGAGGCTATCGCTGGAATTCCCTTGAGTGTTAGAATGCCTGATGATAGGCAGGTATGGGCTGAAACTTCAAATGGCTTTTTCTCTGTAAGAAGTGCTTATAAGCTGGCTCTAGAATTAGAGACAAATAAGGAGATTGGCTCTTGTTCTGATGGGAGTAATATACGCCGTTTTTGGAAGAGATTGTGGTCAATTCAAATTCCCCATAAAGTCAGACATTTTGCTTGGAGAGCTGCCTGTGACATCTTACCTACAAAAGAAAATCTGGTCTGTAGAAAGGTTCTGGTTGACAGTGTGTGTGAGGAGTGCGGCAATGCTTCGGAATCTTTCTTTCATCTGTTTTGGGAGTGCTCTAAGGCTTGAAACACATGGATTTCTTTGTCTCTCTTCTCCTCGCTGTCATTAATCCCTTTTTGGACCTTCTTTGAGTTCCTATGGTATATTTTGATGGATGCACAGTGGGTTATGGAAGATGCTGGCCTTGCTATCACTATTGCTTGGGCTTTGTGGACTAATAGAAATGAGATGATTCATGGCAAGCCGAGGAAGACAGGTCTGTTACTAGTTGACTGGTGTAGATCATACTATTGGGCTGCAAACAATACCCCTCTGAAAATACAAACACAGGTGGATGTGAAGTGGTCTCCTCCTGTTTTTCCATCATACAAGATCAATGTGGATGCTGCTATATTCTCAACTCAAAAGGCTGCTGGTGTTGGTGTTTTAATTTGTGACTATGAAGGGAATTTTATTGCAGGTTTGAGCAAGAAAATCCATGCTCCACTGGGGATTATTGAAGCTGAAGCAAAAGCATTTGAAACCGGTATTATTTTTGCAAAGGAAGTGGGCATCAGAGAGTTTGTTTTGGAAGGAGACTCCTTAACCATTGTTCAGGCTCTTAAGGAATGTTCACCTGCTCCATCTTCTGTTTCTAATCTGGATTATGGGATGTTAGCTGAATGTAATGAGTTTAGAAATGTGAGTTTTTCTCATGCTAGATGACAGGGCAATAGGCCGGCTCAGTTGATTGACTATTGTGCTTGGATGGAGGAATGTCCTTGTTTCTTAGAACAAGTCCTCCTCATCCATGATGTTTCTTGTATTTGAATTTAATGAATAAAGTTTTATTCTGTTCATCAAAAAGAAAAAAAGAAAAAAGAGTACCGATTAAGAATTTGGCGCTTAGCAGGATCAGAGAACACAATTTGGCCCAATTTAGCCCTATCAACTTCTCCATTAGCTTGTAAAATCTCCTTTCCAAATGCTGCAACTACCTTCTTCCACCCACCAGTGCCTTTCTTCAACACATCCTGGAAACACAATCCAGTTTTATATTTTTTGTACAAAATCAAGCTCATTCATTAACTTGAAAATAAATAAAAACAACTATTAGACCTTTTAAACCAAAAAATTGATATGAATAATCGATTAACATATTAAAAAAGAAAAAGAAAAATTTAGATGTTAGGTACGCTAATTCGTATTGCAAATCTTTGACAGTTACTAAAGAAACAAAGAGAGAGAAAAAGAAGAAGAAGAACATACGCGAGCGACGAGGTCGGCGTCTACGACGGGGACACCATGGGACTTGAAAAGATTGGAGACGGTGCTCTTCCCCGATGAGATTCCACCCGTTAGTCCTACTATTCTCATCTTCTCTATTTTTTCACGCTCAACTCTGACCCAGGAGAAATTATTAGAACCTCCGGGAGGACTGCTGACTTGGTCCTCCCAGGTCCTACCAACTAATAAAAATATGACAGCTGTAAAAAAAAAAGATGAGTCAGCTTCAACTAACACACTTGCAAAGAAACTTAGATGCAAAACCAAACCCACTGGAAAAAATCAAACCCATTTTCTCCCTCTTTTTTTTTTTTTTTTTTGAGAAAGGAACAGAAGTTAAGTTAGAACAAAGCAATACAGTGTACTCACAGGTCTAATATCACACAACTGACTAACCACAAAAGCCGAACTCTTGTGGAGAGTGAGAAGGCTTTAAACCGTAAAGTGAGTTCCTTTCGCTATTTCCCCACTCTCTTCTCAATTGAAAATTAAAATCCCTAGAAGTCTAGACCATGGAGCGCAACGCAGTGACAGTCAACAGAGGCTCTCAGAACTGAGACGCCACAAGCTCCAGGGCGGCCGGTTTTGGTATCAGATTCGGTGGGGACCTGAGGATTTCGGTGGTGGGGAGAGACAAATTTGGAGTTTTGGGTTCTTTGCTGAGATGGAACCCATGCCCACTTCAATCTCAACATTGATTGTGATGGTGAGATGAAGGTGCAGAGCGAATTTTTTTTTTTCATCATGGTTTTATTTTAAGAACAAAGTGAGCGGCAAACTTGTTGGAACTTGGGAGAGGAGATTTTTGCATTTGAGTGTTGCTGGGTTCCTTTTCTTTTTCTTTTTTTTTTGAGAAACTGTTGCTGGGTTCCTTGATTTGAAAGTTGTTGTCATTATTTATTTGTTTTTATGGGAAACGTTGTTGTCATTTGTATAAGGGAATATGAATAAAACATCAGAATCATTATCCCAAAATTATCAAGGAGGTCTGAATTACTCTTATCTAATTCAAATATTTGCTTTGTGTTCATTCTAAAGGCACACACCAAAGATAAGGAGACGGTTTTGTACATACCACTAACTTTGATTGATTTTCATTTTCTTTTTTCCAAATTAACAATATTGAAGAAATAGCAAAGATTGATGTTCGAAAGTTTGAATCAAGATTGTATCAGTTATATTCGGTTGTGGGTTTGCTGCTGGCTTTGAAGAATTGGTTTTGATGCTAATACTGAAATAGAGTTAGGGAGAAAAAGAAAGATGAAGATAATGGGTTTGATTTTTTCCAGTGGGTTTGGTTTTGCATTTTACTGGTTTTGCATTTAAGTTTCTTTGCAAGTGTGTTAGTTGAAGCTGACTCATCTTTTTTTTTTACAGCTGTCATATTTTTATTAGTTGATAGGACCTGGGAGGACCAAGTCAGCAGTCCTTCCGGAGGTTCTAATAATTTCTCCTGACGCAGAGTGAGTTTCTCAATTTTTGTGAGCAACTTGGGATATAGATTTATATTATATAATATTTCTGTCATATAATAACACCAAGAAGCGCAACTGGTGTAGTGGTATCATAGTACCCTCCCACGGTACTGACCGGGGTTCGATTCCCCGGTTGCGCATACTTCTTTTACATTTTTTTTTTTTGGTTGGCTGAGATAGATTCTAGAAGAATAAAAGCAACGAAGATACTTGTATAAATTCTCACACACCCTTGGAAGTCAGTTTCGTTTTGCAACCAATGATGATGAATACTATAACAAGCAGGATTGTGTATCTACTAAGCAATTGCACGTCTCTTAAACACATACACCAAATTCAAGCCCAACTCATCCTTCAAGGCCTATACTCAAACACCACTATTGCCCACCACTTCATCACTGCGTCCCAATCATTAGGCCTGTTGGATTCGGCTCTTGCTCTCTTTACTCAACTACACAGACCCCATGTTTTCATTTGCAACACTCTCATTAGAGCCTTCTCTCACTCTCACATCCCCCACACCCCTCTCTATATATACACCCACATGCACAGAAGCTGTATTCTTGCTAATAATTATACTTTTCCTTTCCTCCTTAAGTCCTTGTCTGACTCCCATGATCTTAAACAAGCTCAATGCGTACATACCCATGTCGTGAAATTGGGTCATCTTTATGATATTTATGTCCAAAATTCATTGTTGGATGTGTATGCATCGCGTGGACAAATGGGGTTATGTCATAAAGTGTTTGACGAAATGCCTCAGAGAGATGTTGTGTCGTGGACGGTTTTGATTATGGGGTATAAGAATGCTGGGAAATATGATGATGCTTTGATGGCTTTTGAGCAAATGCAATATGCAGGCGTGGTGCCAAATCATGTTACTATGGTCAATGCATTGGCGGCGTGTGCAAACTTTGGGGCCCTTGATATGGGGGTGTGGATTCATGATTTTATAAAGAGGAGTGGATGGGAATTGGATGTGATTTTGGGGACTGCTTTGATTGACATGTATGGAAAATGTGGGAGAATTGAAGAGGGGTTGTGTGTTTTCGAAAGCATGAAGGAGAAGAATGTGTTTACTTGGAATGCACTTATCAAAGGGCTAGCACTTGCTAAAAGTGGTGAAGAGGCGGTTTTGTGGTTTAATAGAATGGAGCTAGAAGGGTTCAAGGCCGATGAAGTGACTTTGGTTGGAGTGCTTTGTGCTTGTAGTCACTCTGGATTTGTAGATACCGGAAGATGGATATTTAATTCCTTGATTGGTGGGAAGTATGGGTTTTCACCCGGTGTTAAACATTATGCATGTATGGTTGATCTGTTTGCGCGTGCTGGATATCTTGAAGACGCTTTCAAATTCATAAGAGACATGCCTTTTGAGCCTACGAAAGCTATGTGGGGATCGTTGCTTGCTGGTTCTAGAGCTCGGGGGAATTTGAAATTCAGTGAGTTTGCAGCTTGGAAGCTTGTGGAACTGGAACCAGAGAATAGTGGTTACTATGTTGTGCTCTCTAATCTGTATGCAGAGATGGGAAGATGGAGTGATGTTGAGAAAGTGCGGATTATGATGAAAGAGAGAGGACTTATGAAGGACTTGGGTTGTAGTTCTGTGGAGCTTGAACCTCAGGAGCGTGATTATGAATTATTAGTAGCACATTAAGTCATATGCATGCGGAGAGATGATTATCCCGTTTGTTTAATAGATGTGCCTCTATGGTCTGATTTGACCCTGGTAATTTTACAACTTTTCTGAACACTCTAACTTAGCACAAATATTTGGCCTCAGGATTAATGATTTAATCAATTTGCATTTTCTTACTTAAATGGCCATACAGATGCTCTAAATAGCTAACTTAAGGGAAGGAATAAAAACATCCGCTTCAAAGCTGCGATCTTTTGGTTGTTGAATCACATTATTTGCTGTCAGTCAAAGCTACACTTTAATTGAACTTGATGTGCCTGTTTCAACCTTCTACCTCAGCATCCCAATTTTGATTTCAGTTCAAAGGTAAACACTACTCTATACTTTTTGTTGTTGAGGATCTATAGCCAGCCCCAAATATTTTGGGACTAAGATTTGATTGTTGTTGTACAGTAGAGACTAATAATTCATTTATAGCATTGTATTGGGATTTTCTGCAACCAGAATAATTGGATATGTTCAAATTAGCTCCCTGTTTTCACTTCTCAGTGAGTGAACAGGGCAGTGGGCAATTATTTCCACTTAGAGTTGAGGACAAGCTGTTGCTTATCTAGAATTTTTTTTATCTTAGACTCCGGATATGTCAATTCCCTCTAGTTCCTAGTTCAACTAGTTACACTGTATAAGAATCTACAATTGTTGAATTGCAATTTTCGGCTGTTAAGAGAATAAGGATGAATTGTACAGTCGGGATCGTATAATCTTTTGTTTGAAGCATATGAATTGGTGATCTCTAAATTGTGCAAGAGTAAACATTTAATATAATAAAGTAGTACACAAACTTTTTTTGATAGATAAAGTACATAAACTTCATGCCTCGAACTTGAAAATTGAAGGCAAAACACCATAAACTTCATGCCTCCAACTTGATGATTGAAGGAAAAACACTAGTAACAACTCGTTAAGGCTCCTAAAAACATAGTCTCCCACATTGAAGTGGGAGATTGTAACACTGAACTCAAAACACACATAGGTCAAAGGGCATGCTTATTTAAGAAAAACTAAAACAGAGTAGCAGGCTGCAGCTAACTCCTTAGTGCTTGTTTCGCATGGCTTGGACCTTCAACCAAGCTGGCCTTGCTGTGATATCAGCTACCCATGCACTGACATGGGGGCGTGAATCAAAGAGCTTTTGAGATTGTGTGCCCAACAAGTATTGAAGAGTTGGAAGGTGATGTAAATCTGCCAAGGTGAAGCAGTCACCTCCCAAGTATTTTGAATGAGCCAGTCGCTTCTCATAGACATCAAGAACCTTAGCCAGCTTAGCTTCATTTTCCTCCACAATTGCTTTGTCTGTAACCATGCCAACCAATGGCTTTATTCCCAGCTCCCAGACTAGCTTTGAAGCTACTGGGTCATACTGTTGGGCCTCCACCTCCATCCAAACCAATGTGATTGCCATCTTCTTGGAGTCTTGGTGTATCAGTTGGGTTCCCTTGTTAGCATACTCGTAGGCAACGTATTTGGTAATTGCCCTTGATTCTGCATTACAAAAGGCCGAAGCATGAGGATCATACTAATTATATGCATCCATTAAGAGTATGTTTGATGGTTGGAATATATAAAATATTTTAGTAAAAAATTAATGTTTGCCTATTCATGTAAACTTTACCAAAGAGCTTCAGATCTCCATGTTCTAAAGCTGGAACTTGACCAAATGGCTGCATAAACAAGTATATGTTAGATTAAAAAATATTATAATAATTATGTTAGGAAATACAAAGATTGGAAAGGCAATACTATACATAATCCTAAGTAGTTGAGGTACATGAATGTTTAGTTTCCTTACATTGAGGGACAGGAAATGATCTTTTTTATGTTCACCAGTACTCATATCTACAGAAACAAACTCAAATTCAAGCTCTTTCTCATAAAGGGTAACTAGAACTCGGTTTGTAGCTGTTGAGATAAGGCTTCCATGGGCTTTGATGGCTGCCATGACTGCTGAATTTGAATGATGAGAAGCAAAGAGGAGATAGAGAAAGGAGTAGATGGCTTATGGCAATGAGGGAAGTGGTTGTTATACTTTATACTATATTTTCCAAGTTGGGTGGGTTACAAATATCTTTTCTAGAATGCTCTATTTGAAAAGTCTATCAAACTGTGAATTTGCAATCTAATCCTGGACAAAGTCTGGGAAACAGAAATTTCGTGGCAGCTTATTACATACTCAATGATTCAACCTGCCCCCTCCCTTCTATTTTATTTGGATAGAAAAAGAGAAAGGTACAACTTTATTAGTATGAATGGTCAAAAGGTGTCTGAATCAGGCTCTCAGTGGCTTCTAGGATATTACATAAGCTCTTAAAGTCAGTCACAACCCCAATGTGAGAGACTTGAGTGTCCAGTTAAAGACTAAATATAAAGTCTAAATTTTGCCGATTCATATTAACTTTAATTCAGTTTAATCACAATTAAATTATTTAAACAGTTAAATTTTAAATGAATTGGCAAGAATTAGCATGAATCGATCAGAGAGGCTAAAAATAAGTTAGCTCGATTGGCTCCCTACTCTATAAAGCCGTTCAAAATTTTGCGATAAAGTAAAAAAGATTGATATAAAGCAATTTCTTAACCGGTAGTTACGGTGTCGACTATCTATTTTACTTTGAATTACATGGACACTAGGATCCAAGTCTAGTCAAGTCCTCACAGCCACAGGGCATAATGGACACGTTTTCTTCAGCCTAGTGCAGAAGATAATGTTAGAAAAGGACGACTTTGTAGACGGCCAAATAGGCAATGACTTTATGTCCATTTCATTAGAGAACCGAGAATATAATGCTTAGGCAAAAGATTGGTTGGGTTTTGATTGGTTATTGGTCCACAGTGCTGTTGACTCGTTTATCTTTTAGTCTTTTGGGGTGCTCCATCCATTCAGTAACATTCGTTCCTTTCTTGAATGAACTAATATAAAAAAAGGATCAATTGCGAGAAATAGAGCATATTCGTAGCATTTTCTCTGGTGTACAGCATTATTCCTAGCAAAATATATTTGTCCTACTATAAAAAAAAAAATTGGAAAGACTGATTTAACCTTTTCTTGTCTACAACTTGGTAATTTCATTAATCTTGTAGATAAGAAAGAAACTTGAGTATTAAATATAAACTTAGACACTTATTACCAATTCATCGAGATTCTTTTGCTTTGAAAATGGTGCTATATTCAATTATTAAAATCATGTTATTAACAAGACTTTGTTTTCTCTGTTGACAAAGTTTGTATCTTATTTTTCATTGGTTGGGATTTGGATCATATGGGGTAGGTATAAACCAAGGGTTATGTTAAAAATTCCATGTATTCCATCTCATTTAAAATTCCGACTCATCCCGATTCATTTCACCCGTTCCACTCCAATCTACTAAATTCTGCCCGACCAATATGGTTGATTTTGGCTGTTATGTAAGAAAATCATTATTATTATTATTATTTTCTAAACCCCTTTATTTCATTACTTTTATTAAAAATATGTTTTTCTTTTACTTTACTTACATTTTTTCCCCCATTAAGAATGTGTTTTTTTTTTTGGTACATGTTATTCACTTAGAGCATCCACATCAGTGGGTGCATAGTCTTCTAAAATACAAAAATTCCTTCATTTTACACATTTTGGCCAAAAAAAATTCACATCAATGGAGTATAAAATTGTATATTTATACACAATTGCTACAGTAACCGTGCATATATGCACGGTTACTGTAGCTCGTGTATTTGATATTATAATAATTTTCCAATTTGGCTCCCTTTTTTCTCTCTCTTCTTCCTCTGAAACGAACTCTCAAACGAACTCGGGCTTTTCTCTTCTCCCTCAAATTCTTGCTCCTCTGTTACCATAACCCAAACTCCACAAAAAATCAACTCAAAATTAAACCATTAACTGAAAACCCATAACCCAAACCCAAAATTAAAATCAAATACAAACCCAATGGTGGCAGAGACTTAAGGGATCTGAGAATTAAGGAGAGAGATGAGGGATTTCCTTATGTTTCAATCATCTTCATCTTCATCATCATCATCATCATCTTCTCTCTTCCTTGTAGCTTTCGAACTGTCAAAAAAAAAAAAAAAAGATGCAGAGACTTTGAGGGATGGGAGAGGGGCGGAGACTTTGTGGGTTAAGGGAAAGTGAGAGGCAGATACTTTATGGGTTAGGTGGGGGTAGGTGGAAAATAATAAAAAAAGTGAGAAAAAATATTATTTTAATAAAAAGTGTGTATAATAGATAAACTTATGTGAGTGTTTTGTAAAAGTGATGGTGTAAAATAGAAAAAATAAGTTTTTTTGTTTGTGTAAAATAGACGAAATTTTTTAAACATACTGTTGCGGTTGCTCTTATGCCATGTTATGTTAATGATAATATTGTTTGATGTTGAATTATTGAGAGAGAGAGAGAGAGAGAGAGAAGATTAAACTTTGTTGAAAAGTGGGACACGAGCCTAATGAGCACGTATATGGATTATTAGTGCAACAAGTCCCGATGCACTGGAACGAAAGACTTGCTTTGTATATTTTTAAATGGGAAATGCTAATGAGTGCCCTAAGGGCACTCGTTAATAATCTATTTTAAGAAAGTTTTTATGGGAAATGAAAAAAAAAAGTAATTAATATTTTGACAGCTTTTTTCATTTCCCATAAAAGTGGTATTAAAACTTTCATAAAATGAATTATTTAGGGCACTCGTTAGCAGGACCCTTTTAAATTGCTTTCATAAGCTGTTATTGTTGTTTTTTCTCAGTCAAGTTTGAGGTATCAAGTTTATGCACTATTTTAAATTAGTGAGTGAAAGCAACTTAAAACATACAAGTCTTTGCATTGAAAATGGCAGATTGTTAACATTAAATTTAATTTGGGTCCGATTAACGGTTGCCCTTATGACATTTGTTAATTTACAATTTTAAGAAAGTTTCAATACCACTTTTATGAGAAATATAAAAAATTATCAAAAATTAGTTAATCGTATTTTTTACTTTTCTCATAAAATATTTCTAAAAATATTTTCTAAACTAATGTCAGACATCTTAACATTTCCCAATTCAATATACATAAAGTCAAAGCACACACTCCATAAATGACCCGCTAGAGTAGAAGGGGCTATTTGTTGTGTCCATCCCATGGAGCGACTTATGAGATATTTACCCTTTATTTTTTTTTGGCAAGACAAGGACCTTCAACCAAGTGGTTTTTGCTGTTGATAACCACAAGGATTAAAATGAAAATTTGTTGAAAAGTTAAGGACTAAATTGAATGTTTTCAATACATTAGGACCAAAATGAAACTAGGCCTAAAATATGAGGACCAAGTAAGTGGTTTTGCCTTAAACTTTTTCATAGTTAAAAAACTATAAAATTGGATTTAAACATAATAACCTGCTTGAATTTGAAGGAAAAAATATAAATATTGTTAGGAGTTTTTTAACTAGTGGAAAACAAGTAGACGCCTACCTAACCCATTGAAATGGTGGGTTGAGTTAACCCATGGGTCACACGGTTGATCTTTTTTTTGGCTTTCTAACCTTGTTTAAAGTAATGTTAAAACTTACACTTACTGCTCTAATGCTCTTTTCTTTATTTCCTTTCTTTTTAATTGTTTTTTACTCACAGGTTCTTTCTTCATGATGTCAAGGCTTGAAATAAACTTAAGAATTTATATATTATTTAACTTTTATTTATATGTGTTTTTTGTTTATTTATTCTTTTTATTTGTATTGAAAGGATGGTAAAAACAATAACATTGAGTTTCTTTGCAATAAAAAATACATGTCGTACTAAGTTGGATTTGATCCTCAAAAGATTAGGTAAAAGCCATGGACATTGCAAACCGTTTAAGTTACCGACACCAACACAATTTAACTTGAACTTAATCAAATTGAATCAAAATACTATCAACCCAACTTGTTTACTAAGTTGTGTGCGTGTGCATCATATATATATATATATATATATATGATTAATAGTGAATCTATCAATTAAATTAGCCTGTGGCAAACCAACCATGCAATTTCATTATTCTTGTGGATAAGATTTCAAAGAAACTTTGTGATTTGCCTCCAGCCTGCAGTTTCAATGGGGATTAAGATAAACTTGGAGGGTTTGACACTTCAATTCATCTAAATTCTCACTTGCATTTAATAAAAGTGCCTTCTTTTTTTATTTTTTTATTTATTTTTTCAGTTATTCATGTCATCTTTCACCTTCTTTTATCCGTTAACAAAATTTGTTAACGGATAAAAGAACCTGAGGAGCATGCATATGGATTATTAGTGCAACAAGTCTCATAGCACTGGCATAGGAGTTTTAAATAGTGCATAAACTTGATGCTTTCAACTTGAAGATTGAAGGCACAACAACAATAACAACTCGTGACATCAAACTCTAGAAACACACAAGGCTCCGCATTGAAAATGGCAGACTCTGAAATTTAAAATCAAAATACATGGAGTAAAAGCACACATACATATAGTCGATAGCAAAGAGTAGTCGCCAGGGTCAATAGCAGTCCATTCCTTACTGTTGGCTTTGCAAGGCAGCAAGGGCCTTCAACCAAGCTGGCCTTGCTGTAATGTCTGCTATCCAAGCACTCACATGGGGGCGTGAATCAAACAGCTTTTTAACTTGTGTCCCAAACAAGTAATGCAAAGTGGGCAAATGGTGCAAATCCGCCAGGGTGAAGCAATCACCTCCCAAGTATTTTGACTGAGCTAGTCGACTCTCATAGATATCAAGGACCTTAGCTAGCTTAGGTTCATTTTCCTCCACAATTGCTTTGTCTGCACTCATGCCAAGCAGTAATGGCTTATATACCAGCTCCCAGGCTAGTTTTGCAGCTATCTGTTCATACTGTTGGCCCTCCACTTCCATCCAAACAGACGTAATTGCCATCTTCTTAGAGTCCTGGTATATCAGCTGGGTTCCCTTGTCAGCATACTCACAGGCAATGTATCTAGTAATTGCCCTTGATTCTGAATTACAAAAGGTCAAAGCATGAGGATCATACTAATTAAATGCATCCATTATGCTTGAACGGAAAGAGAGGAGAGTGATAAACTAACACTCGTCACAAAAACTAATACTGCTAATGAAAGTTTCAATTTTACGAGTGAGAAAAGGGTAATTGATTGAGATATATTAATGTCTTTCTCCCCGGTCCAAACAGGAGCAAAACTATAACTAATGTCCACCAATTGCATATAGACTTACCAAACAGCTTGAGATCTCCATCTTCAAAAGCTGGAACTTGACCAAATGGCTGCATAGCCATAGACAAGAAATGTTAGCTAGACTCAAAAAGATTATAATAACAACGTACAAAATAATTGAACCTATTTCATTGTTGTTTTTCTTGATGATTATAATAAATAATGGGCTTTTTGTACTTGATCCTAAAAAAGTTGATACATGAATGTTTTTTGTTTCCTTACATTGTGGGTCGACAGGAAGTGTTCTTTTTTATGTTCACCAGCACCCTTGTCTACAAGAACAAACTCATGGTCAAGCTCTTTCTCATAAACGGTAGCGAGAACTCGCAGTGTATTTGTTGAGAGAGGGCTTCCATGGACTTTGATCGCTGCCATGATGGGGGAGAATGGTTATATGATCAAAAACAAAGAGGAGATAGAGCAAGCAATGTACCACAGGCCTAATCTGATCCATTTATATATTGGTATTTGAAAGAATAGTTTAAATTGGTATTTGGAAGGAAGGGTAAGATCATAGAATAGTCCCTTATTTATTTTGGCCGAATGAGAATTCTCAATCCTGGCAAAGGTCCATAGAAACAGAAAGTTGAAAGTGGCAGCTGACCAAAACAGAATTCTTTATTTTGGAGGATTTGTTTTATCAACCACTATTATTGGTTTGGTGGCTTTTCAAGTACTATATTATGCCGACCAAAACAAGTGGTACTATTTTACTGGTGAGCATGAGGACTAAAGTAGTACTCTCTCCGTCCCATTTTGTTTGTCCTGTTTGAAAAGTCAAACTTTTTAAGAGAACATCATTTATTGTCTTGTCTATCTTTTAAAAATGTATAAGTTTACAAAACTACCCTTAAATAAATTTATCAAAAAATTGAATTAGTAAATTAATAGGGGTATAATAGGAATATTAGTAAATTAATGACTTTTATTTTTAAAAATAGAACAATATTTTGAGACACCTCAAAATAGAATAGAGGACAAAGTAAGTGGGACGAGGGAGTAATATTTTACTTGCAAATTGATAAATTTTAGCCACAGCTCCAGTGGGTTAAAAAATTCAACGCTCTACTTTGTGGAAAACGTTTACCTCCGTACTATCTTTATATATTTTTATTAGATGTAAAAAATTTAATAGTACTATTGTATTTGTTTATTATATCCTTTATATTTGAAAATTTTTAAAAAGACCAAAGATCAATAACTATGTCATCAACCATATGTTTAAATTTTAAATTTTTTTAATATAAATTTATGCATAAAAAATAAGTTTATTTATCGAATAGTAAATGATTTCCAATTTAAACAAAATTTGACATACATATTATATATATATATATAAAGATAAATTTGAAAAGTTTTTCTCCAAACAAGATTAGAGATAAACATTTTTCCCAATTTGTTACATATGCTTTGATATGATAGCACCAACCTCAGCCCCTGAAGAAAATAATGTTAGGCTGATAGCGATGTAATCATCAAGTAGCCTATAAGGGGCCAAAACTGGCTAAGCCCGCTTAGTATAGTAGAGTTAGGTTTAGAAGGCCCAAAACGATTGATTTGTTAGAGTATGGGCTTCCGAGATCAATTTTAATGCGCCTTTATGGTCAAATTGCCAAGTTAATAGCGAAAAAGCTAAATGAATCACAAAAAAGAGACTAAATCAGGGATTAACACTTCCTCAGATCTGGCCAAGGTGCAGATGTTCATATAAATTTCAAGTCTCAAATATAGGATTGTGTTACATAGTTATCTGTTTTCTTTCAATTTCTCGTCCCCTAATCTAGAGAGGTTTCCTTTCCTTATATAGTCAATCGAATTGCAACCCAACCCTTCACTTGTATTGTCACGACCCAAATCCATGGAACATGAATTTAGATGCATGACTAACTTGCTAATCTTATAAAACTCCATAAACATAATTAATCCAAAATAAATTAAAACTCCAAAGAAACAGTACTCTTAAATAAATCCTCTTACAAAAATCTGAACTCCACAAATTAGAATAATCTCCAAAATACTGTAAAATTTAAAGTGGAATAAAAATCACTAATAATCCTTTAAGTCTTCAAGTAATACTGAAGTCGCCTATAACTTCCACGCTCTACCTTGCACCTTACAAAGCGATCTGAAGGTCCTATATTCCCAACTACACTTTAATCTGAAAAATATTAATTGATGGGGTGAACCACACATCCAGTAAGTAATTATACAGAATATACAATGGAATAGAGTCAAGCAAAGCATGAGTATTTTGATTTTTCACAAACTCATTCAATGATATCAAAAATAATTATTCCAAAACATATAATGAATCACTTAATACATATGTAATCACATCTTAAAATCATTAGAAAACACATACATATAATTGATCAGAGCACAGTGTCACATATACACATCACATATTCTCACATACAATCCTGTGAGCGGATACCAACATCTAACCCCTGCTGGTGAGGGATCAACACATATTCTCACATACAATCCTGTGAGCGGATTTACACACATATCTGATATATCTGATGAATTCTAAAAACACTTATTTTGAGTCACATATCACAAAAGCAAAGTTTATATAAAATATAATAATTTACTTGATATTAACAATTATACCAAATACAGAGGCATATCAAAGATCACAATATCGAATAGAACATAAATCAAAGGATGCTTTACTCTCTTAGGGAATGAATAAGAATTGAGGAATTTATACAAATATATTACAATTCTTGAGTAAATCTGAAATTTCAATTTGCTAAAAGAAACATTTTAAATACCATTTGGAGAATAGGAATATGACTTTGAAATCACTTGGTTTTAACAAATTTAAAGAAACAAGAACCTTTTTAGAAAACTTACTTTGAAACTCAATTATTTTCTGAAAAGAGTTAGTTTAGAAATAATCTTTTAAATGAGATTTGGACATTCAAAACGTTATTTAAAGTTCGAAGTTTCTTTTTAAAACATTGTTTGAAAGTCGAAGTTTCTCTTTCAATGATGTAAAAGTAGTGCTTTCGATAAACTTTAGAAAACGTAAGCTTAAAAATATGACTTTTGAAAACCTTTGACATCTAAGAACCTAAATGACAAAACTTGTGCATATTATGCATAATTACTTACCTCTCTTGCTAATACTTCTGAACACAACTGAACACTTTAATATTCCGTAAGTTCTAAACAAAAGAATGCTTTAATCAGTAATCACGGAATCTAATCCTTACAACCCTTTTCTTTCCTACTGTCCTACAAAAATCAGGTATGAAAACTACTTTCGTATATACCATTGAATTAAGCAATTTATTATTCCTTATCAAAGTCCCACCGCAACAATATATATTTCCCCAAAACTAATCTGTACTACTAGCTAGAGTTCAAACAAATTTCTATAACCACAATTGATATTCTAGGCCAATAATGTTTCCTTGAATTTATCAAACTTTAGAGGCAGTAGCCAATATATTGTAAACTCATGATTTGATATATACCCCAACGGAAAATAAACCCTTATACATTATTTAATCTTTATAATCTTGACTTGTTCTAGAATACAAGCTGTAGGGACCCTAGGATTTAATATATATAGATATATATAACCCAAAGAAAACGTAAAAGCCATGTGCATAATCAAACTGTGTAACCCGTGGCTTTATTCTAGCAAGTTTTGTAATCCATGGCTTTATCTAGACAGCACACAGTGGATTTATAATCCCAAAGTAAAAAAAAAAAAAAAAACGTTTAGACCATCTAATCTATATAATCACCAAGAAAATGTCAAAGCCGTGTTGTTCTTGAATTAGGATTTGCAATCTAATAATTAATGTGAAAAATAACCCAATGAAGAACGTAAAATCATCTACACGAAATTAAGATTTATAGTATATACAATCCCCTTTTAAACAATCTACCCATCACCACCAATCCCATGATAAGGTTCTAACTTTTTAATTCTTTGATTCTAACAAATGAGAAATCATACCTGGAATTCTTTGGTTGCCTCCTTAATTGACTCCAAGGAAAGAATACACCTCCTAGCCTCCTTAGTGATGAATTCGTTTCTATGAAAAACCCTAATTTATCTCTTCATCTACCTTATATTTGACTCATCAGAGATGTGGGCTTAGTGGGGTAGTCGGCTGTAGTTTAAAACCCACTTAAATTTATCTCTTAAGTCTCCAAGAGGCCCATAAAACATCTTTCTCTTCTATTTATTTATTTATTATTTTAACTACCGCACTAAATTTTATGTACTAAAACTTTAATCTTCTCACATATTTTTAACACCACAACATTGTCTACTCCCATCTTACTATATGCACACACATATAGTACATCAACTCTATATTAAAATGATAAGGTACGGTGATAATCATAAAAACAAAATTGGGGTATTACATGTATAGTCACGGGCCTTCCTTTGGATACTTGCCCCATCAGGGTTGTACTGGAAGTGGTAAAGTGTGCTACAAGCTGTGAGGCTACTATTCAGGAGCCATTCCTCCATTATTATGGCCAGTTGAGTTGGTATAGTGCATTAAATGTGGAGGTGATGACTACTTTATCTGGATATTTTCCTTCTTCTTTGCTTACACATCTCTACCATCTTCCTCGGTATCTGGTCTCTTAGTGCAAGTGACTTGCTCAATAATTCCCAGGGAGCGCTTGCTATTCGGGCTCCTTGGAAGGTTTGCCTCTTCGCCTTTCATCCTCAGACTCTTATCCACGTGTTGGGTCAAGACTGATGTGTAAGTGGGCCCTTCTCCCTCCTTGAACTGGGCCCACAGGCTCTATTCCGTAGTCAGGTCTTACCCCTCCCATACAGCCAATTGCTTAATATCCATTTATTATTGAAGAGAGAACAATTAGAAGACAAGAACCCACTTAATATAAGGCAATGACTTGGTCTGCATTCATTCTTCCAATGTAGTGAACCCATTCATCTATTACTCTTGTTCTCCGATCATACAATGTTTTTACACTCTTTCCTTTAATTTAATTTAATTTTTTTTTATAAGTTGTAACTCGTACATACACTCAGAAATATTTAGTAATAATGGTGCTGAGGTGGTATTCTTATTTAAGTGAGTGATATGGTCATTTTGACTTTCACACTAAGTAGTGTGAATGGGTTACTTGGTACTAAAATTGAATAAATTAAATTAATTAGACTAGGTAGCACAAAATTAGGAAAAAAAAATTAGAAATTGAAAATTAAAACTAAAAATTAGAAAATTTTCTTTCAGCAAAAAAAAAAGGCAAAATTTAGAAATTAATTTTAATTCAATATAGATTCTGATTATGCTTTGACTTTAATAAAACAAGAATATAACCTACACAGTGACCTGCACTATGTGTAGGGCTGTACACGGTTCAGTACGGCCGGTTTTTGTGGCTGTTTTCGCATCGCATCAGAACCTTCGGTTTCCTAAAAACCCGAGCCGCCGCCATGTCTGAGGAATGGTTCTACGGCAACATCAGTGGCGGTTCCAGTCGGCGTGGTGGTTGGTGTCCACTTGTCTATCACACACATAGAGAGAAAGAAAGATCTAAAACCAAAATCAAACCCAAAAAACTTAAGGATTCAAACCACAAATCAAAACTTAGATCAAATAAGATCAAAAGATTCAAAACCCACTACAAACCCAAATATTAAAACCCAAACAAGTTGAAGATTCTTGGGACTAACCATCGATTGACTCACCTACGAAGTCTAATCAACCACCAAGTGATGGAGGCAGAGACAATAACTTGAAGATCTGACCTGGGTGGCACCGTGGCAGCAAAAGTAGAGGTGGCTTGAAAATAAAAAGCTGAAATGGCGGTGGGTTTTGTGTTGTGGGTGGGGATGGAAATCTTAGATTTGACTTGAAGGGGGTAGAAATTTCAAGTTTTGTGTATATAAAAGCAAATTGGCTCAGTTCGGTGTTCATCGGAATCCAAAAACCTTCGTCGACAATCGTACCGGCTGACTTCGGTGCTTGAAAATTGCTGTCGACCACCGTGCCTAACACCTGTGGTGGAGGTTTGAGGCGGGCGGATCGGTTCGACTCCGACTAGTTTCGTCGGTGGCGGGCGATGCCTGTACAACCCTAACTATGTGCGGGGTACCTTCTTTGTATATTCTTCAGGAATTTTACTATATTTATTTGATGTTTACAATAACTAATTTAATTTTATGGACAATTTAGATAGTAAAATTTGGTTATATTTTTTTAAAAAATAACTAAAAGATTACCTAATTCTATTGATAGAGTTTGTATCTTGAATTATAAATTTCCCAAGTTTTAGAACAACATAAATTGTACATTTGAAAAAAAAAGTGAAAATTATTTTTTAAAACTTGGAATTTTTGGTATATTTCACTTAAAAATTAAACTTTCAATTTTATTTTCAGAATACAAAATTTTTTTATTTAAACTTCAATTTTTTTTTTTTAAATTTCAGTTATTAAATTTAAATTTCTAAATAATGTATCTTCCAGACTTTCACCTTGTTTTCTCTGTTGACAAAGTTTGTATATTTTTATTATTTATTGGTTGGGATGTGGATCATATGGGAGTAGGTATAAACTAATATTAAAAATTTTATTTTAGTTAGTTGGTTGGTATAAATCACTACTTTATTTCTTCTCGTTTAAAATCTCATCTCATCCCGATTCTTTCACCCGTAATTTTGGCCCATATATAAACAAATCATTATTATTTTTTTCTAAACCTCTTTTCTTTCTTCTTTACTTTCATTAAAAATGTGTTTTTCTTGTTTACTTTCCTTACATTTGATTTTTTGTTTCTGTAGGGATAAAGGCCCAAATTTGTATATTGGGTCTTGGGCTTTATCTAGGAACGTGGGCATGTCCAAGGAAGGGTAAGTGATTGAGAGAGATCCCAAGTTTAAAGTCTCATAAAGAAGGAATGGATGGAGAACGGTCTGAGGAGTAATTCATCCTCGAACATGACAAATACAGTTCGAATCTATAGTCTAGCAACCCAGGCGACCTATCAGGAAGTTTACACGATAAGGATAAGTTTCATGTATGTATTGGAGCGATTAGAACTCAAAAATATCTAAAGGAAAAGCTGCTACCACCGCATTAAATGCACTGTAGCTACTTTTCTGGCTGCATTTATGTGGAGAAGACCCCTGAACAGTGCAATCTCAAATATCACAATTCATAGAAAGCCAGAGAAGGTGTCTGATGGGACATACACTCAAGTGAGGGATTAGATGATTAACAAGTGTAGGGTTAAGATGGTTGGAAATGAACTATATATAAGAAAAGATCTCCCATGAGACAGGGGGGAGAAAAAACACGGGAAGTAATACTGTAGCACTCCAAATTGTATTTGTAAACTTTCATATTGATTTATACTCAGAAAGATCTCCTCGGACAGTGAATTGATCCAGTCTTGTATGTCTTGTTCTTGCTTGATCATCTTTTAAATCCATACTAGTCGTTATTAACTTCATTAAGGCCTAGCTCTTTAACTTATTATCTATAAATTTATTGTATTGGGTTCATTGGGCCATCCCCCAATTCTTCTTTGGGCTTGAGCCGCAAATTGTGTCCCTACAATTGGCATCGTCTGTGGGAATGGGTGTGCTATTGGTGGAAGATCGTACGAAGCTAAAAAATTGGGCCAAGACACATCGATTCGAGCTATCCACTGGTCACCCGCTCTTATGGCATTGCCGACCTCTTGGAATGTCTCCGAAATGGGCTGGAAGTCCAAAATCAGATGGACATCCTGAAGCTGCCTGTCTTCACTTACGAAGATTTCGGATCTCAGCAATTAGTTGAGGGCTGCAACGTTAGTTAAGCTGATCCGAGGAGCTACGTGCCTTCTATTTGTTAACACCAAAGAAGAACAAAGCACAGTTAAAAAGTTGAAATCCATTATTATGAAAAAACAAGACAAAAAAGGAGCGAAACAAGGCCGAGGTTAAAGAGTCTAAATATATTGTTAGGAGACCTAAATCTAAGGTGTCCCACCTGGCTCTCCCTCTTCGACTGGGCAATGAAGACTATCATGCCATGCCCCCGAAGCAATCAGGTAGTCATCTTTCATCCCCTTGTTAGATTTGGGGAGACACGATATGAGCCTGACAATATTAGATTGGGATTTGAAGTAAAATCTCGACCCTTTTTGTTTGTGACACTCATACATGTGGACCACGTCGTGCTAGGTGAGCCTCAAGCCCAAATACTCGTTCAGAGCATCAATACTCCCTAGGATCCTAAAAAGGTTAGGTGTGCACTGGTGAGGGCATATCTTATGGTTGCAGAGATAGTCCTTTGTTATCCTACCCATGGGGAGGGTCATTCCCCCTTCTATGAAAGCTATCATAGGGATTATGACTTCTCCCTCTTCTCAGTTGGTTACTATTTCTTCTAGAGAACAGTACCGCAGGGCGACTTCCTACGGTATGTGGTATTCTTTCTTAAAGGCTTCTATCTTGGCAGGGTTATTCACTAAATGCTTAAATCTACCCATTTCAAACAAATTAAAGGGGGAACACTAAAAGCGATAACTGGAGAAATAAGAATTTGAGAGCCGAGGAGATTGGCCGAGGAGAAAAAGAAAGGTTCGGAGAAATCATAACTTACGCGAACTAAAGTGTGTGATGATCCTTGAAACCTTTAGAAAAACTCTCAAATATTTCTAGGGAAATATGTATGGTAAGCTTAACGATTTAACAGGTCTTGTGAATTTGAATGTTTGAGATCGCTGGAGAGCTTAAGAGTTTGTAAAGTAAAGGAGAAATGATTTCCTTCAAGGCTTTATATAGAGGACAACAAATGAGTGGGAGTTATCCTGCCCAAACCCTGAGGAAAAATATCAGCCGTCAAATTAATACCTCACCGTTAGATGCAAGGGACATAATGCTGTCTAGAGCAATTAATGGCGCTTTGCGGATTCCAAAACGTCAGTAGCAATTATGAAGCGCACAAAACTATACTCCCACACGTGTAAACTCAGGGATTTTGATATTCCTAGCCTTTGAATTTGAAGCAAATAAAAACCCCACTTTTTCTCCTCAGATGCGAGGGAAAAACTAGAATTTTAAGGGGCTATTGTAAGGATAAAGGCCCAAATTTGTATATTGGGCCTTGGGCCTTATTTGGGAACGTGGGCGTGTCCGAGGAAGGGTAAGTGATTAAGAGAGATCCCAAGTTTAAAGTCTCACAAAGAAGGAACAGATGGAGAACGGTCCGAGGAGTAATTCCTCCTCAAACATGACAAATACAGTTCGAATCTATAGTCCAGCAACCTAGGCGACCTATCAGGAAGTTTACACAATAAGGATGAGCTTCATGTATGTATTGGAGTGATTAGAACTCAGAAATATCTAAAGGAAAAGCTACTACTACCGCATTAAATGCACTGCAGTTACTTTTCTGGCCGCATTTATGTGGAGAAGACCCCTGAACAATGCAATCTCAAATATCACAACTCACAAAAAGCCAGAGAATGTGTCTGATGGGACATACACTCAAGTGAGGGATTAGATAATTAACAAGTGTAGGGTTAAGATAGTTGGAAAGGAACTATATATAAGAAAAGACCTCCCATGAGACAAGGGGGAGAAAAAACACGGGAAGTAATACTGTAGCACTCCAAATTGTATTTGTAAACTTTCATATTGATTTATACTCAGAAAGATCTCATCGGACAGTTAATTGATCCAGTCTTGTATGTCTTGTTCTTGCTTGATCATCTTCTAAATCTATACTAGCTGTTATTAACTTCATTAAGGCCTAGCTCTTTAACCCATTATCTATAAATTTATTGTATTGGGCTCATTGGGCCATCCCCCAATTCTTCTTTGGGCTTGGGCCGCAAATTATGTCCCTACAGTTTCCATTAAGAATTTTTTTTTTTTTTTTTAAAAAAAAAAAAAATTAGAAATGACATGTTATTCATTTTACCTTCTTCTCCAAATAAATAAATGAATAAAAAATTATGACAGGTTATGTTAATGATGATTTTAAGAACATAAATTATTTGAATTTGAATTATTAAAGGAGAGAGAGAGAGAGAGAGAGAGAGAGAGAAAATTAAAATTAAGGGGAACATGAACCTAACTTGCACGTATATGGATTATTAGTGCAACAAGTCCCATTGCATTGGAGTGGGATCCCTGCTTTGTATGATTTTAATAAGTTACTTTCATAAACTGTGTTGTTTTTTCTTCAATCTTCAAGTTTGAGGTATAAAGTTATGCACTATTTTAAATTAGTGAGTGAAAGCAAGGGAACGATCTTTAACCAAGTGGAAAACGACGCATACCTAACCCATTGAAATGGTGGGTTGAGTTAACCCATGGGTCACATGGTTGATCTTTTTTTCTTTTCCTTTTTTTTTTTTGGCTTTCTGATTTTGTTTTAAAGTAACGTTCAAACCATGTAAACTTAAATTTATATATTATTTAACTTTTGTTCATTTCTTCTTTTTATTTGTATTAAAAGGATGACAAAGACAATGATATTGAATTTCTTTTTTTATTTTGTATTTTTTTTATTGCATGGAAAAAAGAAATACAAGTCATACCAAGTTGATATGATAGTACTCAAAAGACCAAGTAAAGTTCATAAACATTGCAAACCGTTTACGTTACCGGCACAAACACGATTTAACCTGAACTTGATTAGACTGAATTTGAATATAATCAACCCAATTTGTTTACTAAGTCCTCGTAGCAATTTCATTATTCTTGTGGATAAGACCTCAAAGAAACTTTATGATTAGCCTCTAGCCTGGGGATTAAAATAAACTTGGATTGTTTCACACTTCAATTCATTGAGATTCTCACTTGCATTTAATAAAAGTGCCAATCTTTCTGTTATTCATGTCATATTTTACCTTCTTTTATCTGTTACATTGTATTATTGTTATTGCCTTATTGGCTGGGATGAATCACATGGAGTAGGTATAAATCTTAGAGTCCTTGACTTGTGTGAATTATGAATTTGCATGCACTATTGAACATTATGTTTGCATATCAATAGTGCATAGTCCCTAGCTACAACTATCTGATCTATATGGAGAGAGAGAGAGAGAGAGAGAGAGAGAGAGAGAGGGGATTAAACTCAGTTTAAGTAATGTGGGACATGAACCTGAGGAGCATGTCTATGGATTATTAATAGTGCATAAACTTAATGCCTTCAACTTGAAGATTGAAGACACAACAATGACAACTTGTGAAACCAAACTCTAGAAACATACAAGCCTCCACATTGGAAATGGCAGACTATGAACATTAAAATCAAAATACATGAAGTCAAAGCACACATGCTTATTGGAGACAAATGACCAGAGAGTAGTCGATAGTAATCCATTCCTTACTGTTGGCTTTGCAAGGCAAGGACCTTCAACCAAGCTGGCCTTGCTGTGATGTCTGCTATCCAAGCACTCACATGGGGGCGTGAATCAAAGAGCTTTTTAACTTGTGTCCCACACAAGTAATGCAAAGTGGGCAAATGGTGCAAATCCGCCAGGGTGAAGCAATCACCTCCCAAGTATTTTGACAGAGCCAATCGATTCTCATAGACATCAAGAACCTTAGCTAGCTTAGCTTCATTTTCCTCCACAACTGCAGTGTCTGTACTCATGCCAAGCAGTGGCTTTATTGCCAATTCCCAGCCTAGCTTTGAAGCTGCTGGATCGTACTGTTGGGCCTCCACTTCCATCCAGACAGATGTAATTGCCATCTTCTTAGAGTCTTGGTATATCAGCTGGGTTCCCTTGTCAGCATACTCACAGACAATGTATTTATTAATTGCCCTTGATTCTGAATTACAAAAGCTCAAAGCGTGAGGATCATACTAATTAAATGCATCTATTATGTTTTAACGCAGAGAGAGGAGAGTAATAAACTAACACTTGTCGCAAAAACATAAATTGCTAATGAAAATTTCAATTTAACGAGTGAGAAAAGGGAAATTGATTGAAATATATTAATGTCTTTCTCCCCCGTCCAAACAAGAGCTAAACTATAACTAATGTCTACCAATTGCATATAGACATACCAAAGAGCTTGAGATCTCCATCTTCAAGAGCTGGAACTTGACCAAATGGCTGCATAGACAAGAAAATGTTAGATTCAAAATGATTATAATAACAACAAAATAATTGAACCTATTTCATTGTTGTTTTCTTTCATGATTATAATGAATAATGGGCTTTTAGGGAGTAGAAGGATTGGATTTTTGTACTTGATCCCAAAAAAGTTTGAGATACATGAATGTTTTTAGTTTCCTTACATTAAAGGACAGGAAGTGTTCTTTCTTATGTTCACCAGCTCTCATGTCTACAAAAACAAACTCATGGTCTATCTCTTTCTCATAGACGGTAGCAAGAACTCGCATTGAAGCTGTTGAGAGAGGGTTTCCATGGACTTTGATCGCTGCCATGATGGGGGAGGATGGTGATATGATCAAGAACAAAGAGGAGATAGAGCAAGCTATATACCACAGGCCTCATCTGATCCAATTATTTATACATATATATTGGTATTTGAAATAAATTATTTCAAATACCTTCCAAATACCAATATAAACTATAATTGATATAAACTATTTTTTGAAATAATAGTTTATATCGGTATTTGGAAGGTAGGTCAGTATTCTAGAATAGTCCTTAACCTTTTCTCTTTTGTTTGGTGAATGAGAAGGGAAAGTCTACTACAATAAACTTTTTCACAACTTCTTGCTAAAACTGTGATATAACCAAATGTGATTAATGAAAAAAATGGTAGGAAGTAATGATTAATCACTCTCAGTATGTTACATTAAAATTATGGTAAAAAAATTATGAAATAATTTGATCCTAAAAGGCTGGAACTATTTGTACGAGAATTCTTAATCCTGTCAAAAATACAAGAAAAGTAACTCATGTGAGAAAGAAGATACATATTTCTGAAATATAATAGATATTCTCCAAAAAGTACATGAAAACAGAAAGTTGAAAGTGCTTGGCAAGCGATTACATATTATATGATTTTTTTATACCCTCCACTATTATTGCTTTAAGGACTTTTCAAGTACTATTTTATTACCGACCAAAACAAGTGGTAGTAATTTACTAGTGAGCATACATAATGACCAAAGTAGTAATATTTTATGCGCAAATTCATAAATTTTAGCCATTGAGCTCCCTGTGCTAGGCTGTATGTGGCTTAAAAAATTCAGCCACTAAGGACCTATTTGGTATATGTGTTTAACAATTGAAAATTATTGTTTAAAAATATTTGTGAAAATACGTGTGGGTAAAAAAATATATTAAAATGTGTAAAATGTTGTTTAAAAACTGAAAATAGTTGTTTGAAAACACTAACCAAACACGCTCCAGTTTTGTTACACATGCTCTGATATGATATCACCAACCCCAGCCCCCGAAGAAAATAATGCTAGCAGCTGATCGCTGCCACGTGGCATAAAAAATTTGAACGGCCACTAATTCAACCACCGGTTTATTGTTGGTATTAATAAATAAGGGTCAATGATAGGAAAAAAAATTTGTATACTGTCAGCGTATAAAACTCATGTGAGATTGATATGTGAGTCCCACAACATATAAGATGATTTCTTCATTGATAGAGGACCATTGTGTATGGTTGTTCCTCTTGGAATGAAGACTTCATAAATCGTAACAATTGTCCTCTTAATGGACGATCGTTATATTCATACTCAT
Organism: Quercus aquifolioides; assembly: GCA_019022515.1. NCBI lineage: Eukaryota > Viridiplantae > Streptophyta > Magnoliopsida > Fagales > Fagaceae > Quercus > Quercus aquifolioides. The sequence goes on from CM032336.1 coordinate 33,027,877, forward strand.
CAAAATGTGTTAAATTTGCTATTTTTAATGTAATTATCAATCAGTATATTAAACGTACCTTTAATTTATTTTTACTAAATTTTTAGTTGCATTATCAATTCTATCGAATTATCAAGTTATCAAAAAAAAGTCTATGGACCCAGGATTCAGATAGGAGGACCAGATGATAAAAAAAAAAAAAAAAAAAAATCTAAATAAGCATCCACACACGCACATATATATATATATATATATATACACACACATCTATTGTTACTTTTTCATAAAGGCCCGGGGGCTGGGCCCCGTTAGGCCCCTCCTGGCTGCACTATATTAATGAATAAATTCTCACCGGGTGTGAATGGATCCAAATTCCAAAAGATAGTTGTTTCCATCAACTATTAAGGCTCCGTCTTAATTTCTAAGTGGCATAGTTAATATAGATATACTAAAATTACATTTTTAGTATGGGAAAATTGTAATTTATAATGGGAAAATTACATTTTGCCCATTATAAATTATATCACTTTTTATACTTTTTTCTTTGAACTATTGAAATGTACAAATGACTCTCCAAAGTTATAACTATGTTTCAATATCCTCTGTGTTGTCTATTTTCGTGTTAAGTATAAGAGGATTAGGTATTGAAAGACCAATTTACCCTCTCCAAAATAGTTGGTAGAGAGATAAATTGGTTTTTTAATGCTGAATTTTGTAAAAACAAAATATATGTTAGGAAATTAAATGTTACAAAATTTTTTATTTGGATGATCAATCATGTGTTTTGATAGTTCAAAGGACAAAGTGTAAATTGAGGTATAATCTAAGGTGGAAAAATGTAATTTTCCTGATATACCAACCGATGTTAGCCAAATATAGGTCAATTTCAAAGTAGCCTCAAGAATCCATATAGGAACAATAACAAAAAAATAATAATAATCCTGATAGGAACTTCGCCAACATATAATGTACTCTCAATAATCAGATCCTAAGGGCTAAGGGTAGTTATACACATTCAAAACGTGCAAGGTATCTCCTTTATTTTTATCAAGCTTTTCTAGTTCAACACCAATATTAACTTAAAATTTATACCATACGTGAGGTAGATTTCGGGATTATAACCTATGATTTGTTCCCAGAGGTTACTGGGATAAAAAGTGAAGAGGGATTGCTTTGTCTTTGATGAGTTTAAAGTTAAGGCACTAAAACCTTCGAGCAAGTCAGCATACAATGTAAGTTGAAATAAAAATTCCAAGACTAATCAAATAATTCATATATTTAATTTTAAAGTTCCGAAGGGTCTCTTTGTAAACACATCTTCTGTTTGGGTGTGTGAGTATTGAAATTTCCTGAATTTTGTAAATATCCATTAAATTATGTTATTGGCAAATTAATCCTAATTGGGCTATAAAGTCTAAACCGATGCATTTTATAATTAATTAAATCTAGTGGAATTGCAACCAATAAAACTCAACAGGTAAAATCTATAATGGTTAAATAAGAGATCTGAGATTTAATCCCTAACTACACAAAAAACCGATTGGTATCTTGGTCTGATGATGAAGATCTATTATCGGGAGTAGACGCCATAGGTTGAAATTCTCTAAAACAAAACTTAAAAATAAATAAATATTTATTTTATTAACAAACTGCGTGAATAATGAATTTGCACCCACTGTCGAACATTGTGCTTGCATTGAAATAGTGAATAGTTCCTAGCTACTTCTTTTTTATCTATATTAGAAGTGAAAATACAGTGTTGTTGAGAAAGCTAAGGGTATGAGAGAGAGAGAGAGAGAGGAGTATGTGTAAGGATTATTAGTGCAACAACTCCCATATGCTTGATGCCTCCAACTTGAAGATTGAAGACAAAACAACAGTGACAGTTTATGAAACATACAAAGTAAGTCTCCCATGCCAGTGCAACGGGACTTATGAAAGCAACCTAGAAACATACAAGTCTCCACATTGGAAATGGTAGACTGTTAACCTTAAAATCAAAATACATGAAGTAAAAGGACATATACTTATTAGAGACAAATGACATCCAGAGAGATCTACAGAGTAGTCGGTAACAATCAATTCCTTACTGTTTGCTTTGCAAGGCCAGGACCTTTAACCAAGCTGGCCTTGCTGTGATGTCTGCTACCCAAGCACTCACATGGGGGCGTGAATCAAAGAGCTTTTTAATTTGTGTCCCCAACAAGAAATGCATAATGGGCATGTGGTGCAAATCCGCTAGGGTGAAGCAGTCACCTCCCAAGTATTTTGACTCAGCTAGTCGACTCTCATAGATATCAAGGACCATAGCTAGCTTAGGTTCATTTTCCTCCACAACTGTTGCGTCTGGACTAATGCCAAGAACTACTGGCTTATATCCTAGCTCCATGCCTAGAGTTGTAGCTATTTTGTCGTACTGTAGGGCCTCAACCTCCATCCAAACCGATGTAATTGCCATCTTCTTAGGGTCTTGGTATATCAGTTGGGTTCCCTTATCAGCATACTCATAGGCAATGTATTTAGTAATTGCCCTTGATTCTGAATTACGAAAGGTCAAAGCATAAGGATCATACTAATTATATCCATCCATAATTTTTTATTTAATGGAAAAAAAATGACTTGCAGGTGTGGTCATTGCATGGGTCCACTTAAAACCCTATTATGCATGATGTGGGACCACCCGCAAAATAATAAAGCTCGCCACTTAAATCCATAACTCCTAAACTTATAAGTATAATGGGTCACAAGAGTTTCCTAATTCCTACCACTAAGCCATCTCTATGAATGATTTTTAACGGATGGAGAGAATAGAGATAAATTAACTTAGTCCCAAAAACTGAAATGGCTGGTGAAAGTATCAATTTAATGAGAGAAAAGGGAAGTTGATTGAAATATATAAATTTTCAAAATATATTCCAGTCACTTTTGCCTTTCATATCTTTGCCTCTCGTCTCTCTCTCTCCCCACATGAGGTAAACCATAACTAATATCAATGTCTACCAACTGCATCTACACTTACCAAAGAGCTTGAGATCTCCATCTTCAAAAGCTGGAACTTGACCAAATGGCTGCATAGACAAGGAAATGTTAGATTCAAAAATATTATAATAAAAATAATTAATTGACCCTATACATTGTTGTTTCTTCTAGATGATTATAATGAACAATGGGCTTATAGGAAATGGAAGGGATTGGAAAATGCATATTTTTTACTTGATCCTAAAAAAGTTGAGATACATGAATGCCTTCAGTTTCCTTACATTGCGGGGACAGGAAGTGTTCTTTTTTATGTTCACCAACTCTCAAGTCTACAATAACAAACTCATGGTCTAGCTCTTTCTCATAGAGGGTAGCGAGAACTCGCATTTTAGCTGTTGAGAGAGGGTTTCCATCGACTTTGATCGCTGCCATGATGGTGGATGGTGATATGATCAAGAACAAATGGCAGATAGAGCAAGCAATATACCACAGGCCTTCTCTGATCCATTTATATATATAAATATATATTGGTTTTTGGAAGGAAGGAAAGTTTCAAGTTTCTTTCTAGAACGCTTACTTTGTAAGCCAATCAAACCAGGAACTCAGTTCCTAAACATTTTTTTTTCGGTTGAATGAGAATTCTTAATCCTGGAAAGAGTCCGTGGCAGCTGATTACATATTGCCATGTTGGATGATTTTTCCCCTCTATTATTGGTTTGGATGATTTCAATTACTATTCTATTCTAACCAAAACAAGTCATACTAATTTACTAGTGAGCGTGATGAAGAAAGTAATATTTTTTTGTACAAATTGATAAATTTAAGCCAAAGCTCCCTGTGTGTCAGGCTACCAGTGGCTTCAAGAATTCAACCACTGCTAGGTTCCAGTTTGTTACGTATGTTCTGATATTATATCACGGTATCACCGACCCCAGCCCAGCCCGAAGAAAATAATGTTAGGCTGATAGCAGTGGAATCGTCAAAGACTTAGTCTGGATTAGTTGTTCCAGTGTACTCTGGTGCTCGAATGTATTTACATCCTTTCCTTGAGTTTATTAATAAAATTGAGCCTATAGTTGGGACATGGGATGACCATACTCCTAGTATAATTTTTTTTTTTGAACTACTAATATAACTTTTATTATATAGTTTCAATAGGGAATAAAATTCGTGTCATACCAAGTTGACCTGACCCTCAAAAGATCATGTAAAGGTCATAGAGATTGCAAACCGCACAAACTTGATAAGATTGAATTTAAATATTAGTGAATCTATCAGTTAAATTAGCCCATGGCAATCCAACTAGACAATTTTATTATTCTTGTGGATAAGGACCCGAAAGAAACTTTGTGATTTGCCTCCAATTAACCTGCAGTTTCAATGCAGATTAAGATAAACTTGGAGGGTTTGACACTTCAATACATTGAGATTCTCACTTGCATTTAATAAAAGTGTCATTTTCAGTTATTCATGTCAACTTTCACCTTCTTTTATCTGTTAACAAAACTTGTACTTCGTATTATTTTTATTGGCTGGGATGTGGATCACATGGAATGGGTATAAATCTTGAAGTCCATGACTAATGAGGATTATGAATTTTCACGCACTATAGAACATTATGCTTGCATAGCAAGAGTGCATAGTCCCTGTCTAATCTGTAAGAGAGAGAGAGAGAGAGAGGATTAAACTCAGTTTGAGTAATGTGGGACTTGAACCTCAGGAGCATGTATATGGATTATTAGTGCAACAATCCCATTGCCCTGGCATGGGAGAATTCACTCGTTTTAAATAATGCATAAACTTGATGCCTTCAACTTGAAGATTGAAGGCACAACAATAATGACAACTTGTGAAAGCAACCTATAGAAACATACAAGTCTCCACTCTCCACATTGAAAATGGCAGACTGTAAACATTAAAATCAAAATACATGAAGTTAAAGCACATATACTTATTGGAGACAAATGACCAGAGAGTAGTCGGTAACAGTCCATTCCTTACTGTTTGCTTTGCAAGGCGAGTACCTTTAACCAAGCTGGCCTTGCTGTGATGTTTGCTACCCTAGCACTCACATAGGAGCGAGAATCAAAGAGCTTTTTAGCTTGTGTCCCCAACAGGTAATGTATAGTGGGTAAATGGTGCAAATCCGCCAGGGTGAAGCAACCACCTCCCAAGTATTTTGACTGTGCTTAGGTTCATTTTCCTCCACAACTGCTGCGTTTGTACTAATGCCATAAACTACTGGCTTGTACGCCAGCTCCATGCCTAGAGTTGTAGCTATTTGGTCGTACTGTAGAGCCTCAACCTCCATCCAAACTGATGCGCAATTGCCATCTCCTTAGAGTCTTGGTATATCAGCTGGGTTCCCTTGACAGCATACTCATAGGCAATGTACTTAGTAATTGCTCTTGATCCTGAATTACAAAAGGTGAGAAAGCATGAGGATCATACTAATTACCCATCCATTAAATTTTTTTAGTGAAAAAAAAAAAAATTGCAAATGTGGTCACTATCCCTGGCTTACTTAAACTTAAATCCTGTCATGCATGATGTGAGCCACTTGTGCAAATAATAAGACTTGCCGCTTAAATCCGTAACTCCCAAACCCACAAAAGGATTTGCAAATGTTGTCATTACTCCTGGTTTACTTAAATTTAAACTTTATCATGAATGGTGTGGGACCATTCGTACAATATAAGTCTTGTCACTTAAATCCACAATTTTGAAACACACAAGTGTAATGAGTCACAAGAGTTTCCTACCACTAAGTTATCTCTATAAACGGTTTAAACTGGCAGAGAATAGAGTAATAAACTACTAAATCAACTTAATAATAGAAAATGGAAGTTGATTGAAATATATTAATTTTTAGGATATATTTTAGTCACTTTCGCCTGTCCAAAAATGAGGTAAATTATAACAGTATAACTAATGTCTACAAGCTGCATATACACTTACCAAAGAGCTTGAGATCTCCATCTTCAAAAGCTGGAACTTGACCAAATGGCTGCATATATAGACAAGGAAATGTTCGATTCAAAATGATTATAATAATAATAAAAATAATTGAACCTATTCGTTGTCGTTTCTTCTAGATTATAATAATGAACAGTTGGCTTACAAGAAATGGAAGGATTGGAAAAGGCTTTTTTTTTTTTTTTACTTGATCCTAAAAAAGTTGAGATACATGAAACGTTTTTAGTTTTCTTACATTGCGGGACAGGAATTGTTCTTTTCTATGTTCACCAGCTCTCAAGTATACAATAACAAACTCATGGTGTAGCTCTTTCTCATAGAGGGTAGAGAGAGCTCGCATTGTAGTTGTTGAGAGAGCGTTTCCATGGACTTTGATCGCTGCCATGATGGGGGAGGATGGTGATATGATCAAGAACAAGGAGGAGATAGAGCAACCAATACTCCACAGGCCTCCTCTGATTCATTTATATATACATATATATTGGTATTTGAAAGAATAGTTCATATCGGCATTTGGAAGGAAGGTATGTCTTAATTTTCTTTCTAGAATGCTTACATTGTAAGCCAATCAAACCAGGAACTCCATTCCTAAACCTTTTTTTTTTTTTTTTTTCGGCTGAATGAGAATTCATAATCCTGGCAAAAGTTCATGGAAACAGAAAGTACAAAGTCACTACAAAAAACGCCCCCTTTAGGCCGCGTTTTTTTGGGCCGCGTTTCAAAAAACGCGGCCCCAGACTGAGTAAAAGCCGCGTTTTAAAAGCGAGGCCATAGAACGAGTCTTTGGCCGCGATTTTTGAGCTACAGCCGCGTTTTAAAAGCGAGGCCATAGAATGCGTCTTTGGCCGCGTTTTTTTGAGCTACAGCCGCGTTTTTTTTGTGTGTAGATATGGCCGCGTTTATTAAAACGCGGCCCCAGACGGGCTAAAGCCCCGTTTTAAAAACGGGGCCATAGAATGGGTCTAAAGCCGCGTTTTTAAGCGCGGCCCAAGTCCTTCAGCTATGGCCCCGTTTGAAAACGCGGCCTAAGGACCTGCGTTTTTTTTTTTTTTTTAAAGCTTCAGTACTAATAAAAGTTAAACACACTTGCAGCCGGCCCTAGCCAACACAGCTCCTAGCCAACACACACAGCCATCACACACAGCTCCTAGCCATCGATCGCAACACAGCCCCTCCATGATTTGAAGCCCGATACATCGATCACAACCCATCACACTCAGCCGATCTTCCTTCGGTTCCATCGTCCCCGGAGATTACATCTACTTCCAAGTCTCAGGTCCCTCTCCACAAGATCCCCGTACGTTTCTCTCTCTAAATTCTCGATTTTAATTTTCATTTTGAGTTTGTTTTTGTTTTTCTCATTTTCCATCTGGTTTCTGATCATGGGCTCGTCTCATTAGCCTCATTTTGGTTGTGGGTATGTCTTTGTTTTAGCCAGTGTCTCCTTTTTCTTAGTCATTTATGGAGATTAGTGGATGAGCTTAGGTTCGTAAATCTCTCTGACCATTCTATGAATTGGGTTTGAGCTTAAATACTGTAATTGAGAGGCCTTTTGATGTGGGTGTGGTTTAGTTTCTTTGTTTGTTTGTTTTTGGGTTTTGCTTGTTAGTCTACACTTAAAAATTTGACACCCTACATTAATGGTTAAGCATGAGATTAGAGATATCAAATGCTACTGATGCCTGCCAAGAATGTATTCTATCTGGGCATATTTGGAATTTTTTTTCCCCGTGGGGCTGGGCGATTGTGGAATAGCTAGTCTATCTTGTTCCTGTGAACAATTTCTTTGGAATTACAAATGTTGTTCACTATGTACTCCTTTTCTCTACTTCTCAAATAAGATTTTTTTTTTTTTTTTCCTTCTGATTTTTAGATATGTAAACAATATGTAAATAAGAAATAATTCCTGTGATGGCCATTCTGTATAATCACAAATTGTGAGAGGAAATGCATGTGGAAAGCTGGTTTAGTTTTATGTCACTTTCAATTCGTACGTTTTTTTTTTTTTGTGAAAAATATTTTTCTCATCCATAGAAAATAGAGAATTATGGCGAGTACAAATTAATAATAAGATTTGGTGTTAACCAGTTTTCTCAACTAAATACCTTAGCTGACTGGATTGCAAATTGCCAACCAGTGTAAGGGCAGTGGGTCTGGATGCCAATTCTTTTTCATTTTCTCTTTTCTTTTTTGTGAGAAAAAGAGAGAAAAGGGGGGGTGGGGGGGGGGGGGGGGTTTAAAAAGTTGATTTGGTTTATTCGTGGCTAAGTCATAAATTTGTAGCTAATACAAACTAACAAACACCCTCGCCATGTGAGAGGAGGGAGGGATCATCTCCAGGTGTCACTGTGCACAATCCTTTACTAATGTTGTTCTTGTTGAATATGCAAATGATTGAGTGGTCTAAGAATGAATGATTGTTTCCTCTGTTTAGTTAGTATCGAAATTGCACTAAAATAAATTTACTTGGCAATAATTGTTATATATTTTTTAAGAGATCATATATGGTGCATATCAAAGTACAATAGATATTAATGAATTAACTGAAGATATTGCTGCACGAATAAAAGATATCCATTTTGCAATGACTAGGATTATCATCTTATTACCGTGTCTGTAGTTGCAATGTTAATTTTTTGCTGTTTATATTTTTTTTGGTGTTGATATGTTATATTATGGTTTTTGGCCTGCCAACAGTGTTCATGTCAAATATAAGATTTAGAAATGCATACACATTGATATGTAGAATATACATGATAGTATAAAATAGTACTCTCGGATTAGGGGGGTTATGTGGGACTCTGAAAAAGTTCCTCTTCTCCAATACAAATAATTATGATAAAACTTTAAACATAAATTAATGGCCATCATAGAAACTAAAAATTAAAATTCAAAATGAATCTTTTCTTTTTATTTATAACTTCTTGTTGTTCTGGTATGGTTCTTATGTGCACATATTCATTTCAGGGTTGCTGAAAGACCTTCAGACAGCAGAACTTCAGCTCAGAGAGCCAATAGTCAAGTTGGTTCTCGACAAGGTAAGCTAGATCTGGTGCCTCTTTTATTGGGTCATCTATGTATGGTGGATTTGCATATGTACACCCCTATAACCATAAAAAACAGCGTGATTTTAGATATTAGCAAAAAATATGAATTCCATATTAATTTAATGGTCTCATTAAATTGGAATTGGACTTTATGTTAGATCAAAATGACATTTACTTGTATGAATCTAGTCATAGTAAACTTTAAACCATCATAATCTATGTCTGATGTTGGCACTACTGCAGTCATACTAGTGGGAAACTTGGGATGTGATGTAAAAAAGATTGTGTCATACACTACATTATCATGGATGGAAATTTCTTAAAATTTGTATATTGATTTAATACTGTATCTAAATATGATGATAACAGACAGCTGTATTTTGTTACGAAGAATTAATGAGTACAAAAACCCATGTACTCTCCGATACACACAGATAGGAAAAGAAGTATTTAATTATATTAATGCAAAATTGTCTCACTAAGAGTCTTTTTTCTTATTTTGAAAGCCAATGTGCTAAGCTTGTGTAATGTCTCATACATGATGTTTGCAACCGTAATTTGATATTTCATTTTTAATAATTTTTTTGTTATTCTTGTATCTTTAGACGCCAATGTTTGCCCACTTATAGATTAATTTCGTTCTTTGTGTGCATGGCACTTGAATTTCGACATTGAGATTGGAAGGCACAAATTATGGCTACTTTATTTTCGAATTAGTAAATTGCTTGAGATGATTTTGGATAAAATGCTTTTCTTCCCCTCTCATATTCTTTCAGGTTGCAGATTATGAGTCAGTAGGGTCTGTTTTGCACATACGTGGGAAAAACATTCTAGAGAATGAGCATGTAAAGGTAAATGCGATGCTAAATTGAAATAACTAATTATAAATTGATAATTCTCACTCTTGCTTTGTACTTATCAGTATTTCATTGCAGATTGGGGCATTATAGACTTTAGAACTTGAGCTGCATCAACCTTTTGTGTTACAAAAGGTGTGCTTTCTTGTTAATTCTTTTAAGTCTCTAAAATGTACAGTTGCTCCTTCTATTGTCCAGATAATGTCTATACCATATGAAATGGTATTGGTATCCATATCAAATTTGTATGAATGTAGTCATTTCGGGTTGAATGATTGTTAATCAAGTCAACTTGTAGGAGTAAAAAATTCTTAGCTTATTTTTCAACTTCAAGTGGGACAAAAATCTTTTGCAAACTTGTCAAACTGAGTACCAAATTTTACTAAAGAGCTCGTTCAAAGCTTTTTAAGTCTCCCTTAACATAGACGAGCAATACGAATTCTTAACCCTTACTTCTTAAGGAAATCCCAAACATACCCTTAGTTGGAATTATAACAACTAAAGCCTTTAATTCAAAGATAATTGTTTAGCTATTTATCTTGATAGCTTGTTTGGGTTATTTTCTTTTTAAAATGGAAATTTGGATTCTTAATTATCTTGGTATATTTATATTTAGTTAAAGTGCAAATTATACTCCATTAGTTTTTGGATATTTGGATTTTACATATTAAAGTTTTAGAATTTGAATACATTGGCTGAGGAATTTGTGCCTCCTTTTGTTGCTAACAATCATGGATAACTTTGGTGCTGGTGGGGTTGGATATGCTTACAATGGTGGGGTATGTATTTTTGTTTTTATTGTCTTTTTAGAGGCTATTTGGTTGCTGAGAAAATGGATTATAAGTAGTGATAATAACGTTTTGACTATTGTTTTACCAAAAGTATGTGTTTTTTATTTTCATACGTTTTGGTTTCTGCACTATGGAAAAACTCAATTATGTGGTAGTGGAAGTTTGAGGGTGTTGTGCTGTGTTAGTGTAACACATAGAGTTGTAAGAAATTTAATATTTTTTCTTTTGTAGACATTTTCTCAGGAACCAAGTAGGATACAAGTTTGCTCATTTTTTGAATTATTCTTAGTTTTAGAAACTGGCCATTTCTAGTTCTAATTATATATTTCTTTTATGTTTTGTGGCTTCCTGGTGTGCTCAAGAACTATCTATTGTAATTTTGATGCCGAGGCTCCCAGGAGACTATCATCATTCAACTCGTGTTGCTTTTGTTGAGTTCACAATGGTAATTGCTCATTTATCAATTGTTAGAGTGGTAATTGCCAACTTTGTGCTTTTTTGTAATTGACTGTTGTGTTTTATGCAGTGCCCCACATGTAGACAAAGGCACCCTAGAAGCATTCAAGATAGCTATAGGAAGTTAGAAATAGTGATGTGTTGTATTGAACTTGATGCCTATTTTGTTGTTGTATTGAACTACAAAATTATAATTGGAATTGGAATTGTGACAGGTTTGAGAAAATTTTTGAATTTTGCTAGAATAACAAGTTAGAATTGTGTATGTGACAGGTTTTTTTAGTAGCGTTTGACAAACTTATAGTTGCGTTTTTGTAATTGCATTAATGCAATTCGTCATCTGGCCTAGACAAAAGAAAAGAAAAGAAAAAAAAAAAAAAAAAAAAAACCTATAGCCGCGTTTAAAAACGCGGCTGAAAATCTGTTTGTACATGTCAGAGTGGGCCAAGCGCGGCCTAAAGACTGATATTAGGCCGCGGTTTAAGCGCGGCCTAAGGGTTGGAGCTTAGGCCGCGGTTAAAAACGCGGCCTAAAAAACCGCGGCTATAGGCCAAATGGGCCTATGGCCGCGTTTTTTTGACCTATGGCCGCGTTTTTAAGCCGCGGCCATAGGCTTTTTTTTTTGTAGTGAGTCCGTGGCAGCTGATTACATATTGGATGATTTTTCCTCCTCTATTATTGGTTTGGTGAGATTTTCAATTACCATTATATTCTGACCAAAGCAAGAAATACTATTTTACTGGTGAGCGTGATAATGAAAGTAGTAATTAATATGAGAGCACTAACATTAGCACTCGATATAATAGAAATGGTATTGCATTTTACCCAACCAAGCCCACAATTTATCTATTTAGGTTTTTTTAGCCAAAAATTCACCCATATTAAAACATGCAAAATTTTACAAAAATTCATGGTTGTTATTTACATTGTCACTATTGATTTTACATTTAGTTTTTTTTTTTTTTTTTTTTGTATCTTGAGGAAGAATAAACAGAGTAGATAGTTGTTGTTATGTTTGAAAAAAGAGAAATAATTTTAAAAATCATAAAAATTTAATATTTTAATGAAATGTAGTAATATAAATAATTTAATGTGTAATGTTTTGAATTAGCTCTTGCTCTCTCTTACGTAAAAATCCATTGAGGATAAAATTTGGCTATAAAATTGGTTGTATCTTAAGACTACAACTTTACTCAATATCTTTTTATTGAATGTGAATTTTGACAAATTCACCATTGGATTACATTCTCTTCTTATATCCTCTATGCTTGCAAAATTTCTAGAAAATTAAAGATCAATAGCTACGTCATCAATCAATTGTTTAAATTGTAAGTTTTTGTAGTTTAAAATTATGTATAAAATATAATTTTATAGATCATATAGTAAATAATATCCGATGTCACAAAATTTGACATATGTATTAAGAGTGTAAAGAACATGTAATTTAACAATTAGATTTTTAAAATATATAGTAATATTAATGATATTGAGTAAGGTTATAACTTTAGGTTACAACCAATTTTATAACTAAACTTTGCCCATTGATAAATATAAGCCTAATCTCTCTATGTCAGGCTGCCAGTGGTTTCAAGAATTCAACCACTGCTAGGTTCCAGTTTGTTACAAATGGTTTGGTATGATATCACCTACCCCAGCCCAGCTCCTGAAGAAAACAATGTTAGGTTGATAGCAGTGTTGTCACTTAAGTATACGTTTAGTTAATCACTAAGCTACAAGTCGTATAGACAGTATATTACACTGTCATTTTACTATGCTCTGATATTGGTTGATCTGCCCTGCTATCCCTGCTCTTGCTTCTGATCTTGCTAGCTTCATCTTGACTCTAATACATGCAGTGCTAGAGAAATTAAGAAAAACAAGACAAACTTTCTCGCCCTTATAGCTTTATTGAATGCACATCCTTGTGTGAACTTTACTTCACTTATAAAGAGAAAGTATGTGGACCCAAACAAGAGAAAGCGACTATGTGAACGCAACTTTATGTTATAACTATTGTTACAATTTTATCGTGGGCAATTGTGAATGGTAGAAAAAAAAATAGTAAGTTCAAATGAAAATTAATGATAGTTAATTCATTGATTACAACAATCCATATTATCAAATTGTGACAACCGATAAATTCGATTACATATTATCTGCATGTCGCAACCGAAAACTCTTTCTTTTATTTTCTTCATGAAGTGACTTATCGAATTATTTCATATCTTAATCATGAGATTTTTCTGTTTACACCTTATCCTTCTCAACCATCTCCACCACCCTACTCCAACATGGGCGAGACAAAATGTCCTTGCACCATGTACTAACATTGGGTCGCTCTTCAAAGAGCTGCTTCACAGGTGTGCCCATTAGGTGGTACAAGTAAGGAAGGTGAGTAAGATCAGCAGAGGTAAACCTATCACCTCCCAAGTACTTAGAATGTGTAAGTCTCTCTTCATACACATCCAACACCTTAACCAGCTTAGCCTCTGCTTCTGCCACCACCTCTTTGTCCATTGGCAACCCCTTTTTGGCCTTGTCCCCGAGCTCTTGCCTAAGTTTTTCAGCTGGGGGACTAAATTGGTGATCCTCAACGTCGATCCAAGTTGCCACTATTCCTTGTAGCTTTGGCACCTCGTAGACTAGCTCAGTTCCAGGTTTTAGGTAATAATGCGTTATAAACCTCATTATGGCCCTTGATTCTGGGTTAGAACACATCTGTTTATAACTTGAAACAGTATTGCTAAGAACACAACAATGCTTACAATATTGCTCACAACTGCTAATGTGAGATTGTGATTGGAACAAAATTACTTTCACATGGATTTACATCATTTTTAGTAGCACCAATCACAACATTTCACCAACAATTGTGACTTGTAATGACACTAAATAAAAATTAAACAACTTCATAGAATCATAACTTAACCTTCAAATTTGTAGTGTACAAAATGTATGTATGTCATAACAAATATGATATATGGTAAAATGATTTTCAAAAAAAAAAAAAAAAATGATATATGGTGAAATGAGGCTTCATTATTTTCCTTAGCCTTACCAAATAGAGTCAAACCGTCGTCCTGATAGACTGGAACCAGACCAAAGGGCTAAAGCCAAGGAAGGAAATGGGAAAAAGATGAAAAAAAAAAAAAAAATGTCAGTAAGCATTTGAAATAGCGAGACAGAGACATAAATACAATATTCTTTGGAAATATGAGTACTTGAGTGATAGGAGAGCTAGAAATTACACTTAAAGAGAGGAAAGATTCAGTTTTGTGCTCTCCAGCGTTGAGGTCAATTGGTATGAATTCAAAATCAAGCTCATGTTCAAAGATGGAAGCTAACGCTCGGATTGTGTCTGGAGAACCAAGGGTTCCATAAAGTTTCCTAATAGCCATGACCCTGTTTTTGGGAGAGGAAGAGAGACTGGAAAGGACAAATCTTGGCGAGAGAGATGGAAAATTTTAGTATTATTATATTATGAGTGTCAAACGATTATACAATGCTCAGTTACCTCAGTATTTATAGTATTTTAAACCTAACTTAACCTTAGATATACAAGTTTATTTGGATACCGCTTATTGTTGAAAATTGAAAATATTGTAATAAAATAATTTTTAAATATGTAAATAGTGTTATAAGACCTATTTTTAATGAAAATTTAGTATTATTATATTATCAGCATCAAAAAAGATAATAAACCTAACTTAACCTTAGAGATATAGGTTTATTTGGATACCGCTTATTGCTAAAAATTGAAAATACTGTAACAAAATAATTTTTAAATATGTGAATTGTGCTGTGGAACCTATTTTTAATGAAAATTTTGCTGAAAAAAGAGGTTTATGAATTTCGTGAATAGTATACAGGACGCATTGACAGATGCATTTTTCAGTCTTGGGTGTGATATTTTAGCTATTGTAGTCGTGGGTCCCACGGAGCATAAACACCAGACACAAAACGTTGAGGGATAAGCAGTATACAAACGCTCACACAGTACTCATTAATGATACTGTATCCAAACGCTCACACAGCACTCATTAATGATACTTAAAGAGTACAATACTACGATACTGATGCTGTAAAGAATACAACAGTACCATAACTGTTGAAAAAATGGTTTATTAAGTCATGGATATTTACCCCAAACTATTAAAGTGTGGATGAGAAATTAATTCTATAAATGTCGGTCTAAGTGGGTTAAGCTTATTTTAATGTTTGTTTGTGCGTGCTGTATTTAATTCCAAACCAATATGTTTATTAATTATTGCACATTTTCTAAACTAGTGTGAGTTTGTAACAATATATTTATTCGCTGCTACTTCTATTATAAACTGGTGCTAGTGTGTGTGTCACTTCATTTTTGTTAGTTTTTGCATTCATTTATAAGAGTCTTCAGAGAGAGAGAGACAATCATGTTCATTTTACACGAAAATTGTAATACTTCTTCTGCGTATTGTTGATTATTGTATCTTGAGAGACAGACGTTTAAGAGACTCAAATCATCACTAAATAAATAGTGTGAAGTGCGAAATCTATCTAAAGGACATAGTGTCAAACACTAACCTTGATTAGTTTTGTATCAATCATTCTACTTGGTCTGTAAATTTTACTTTATTTTCTCTTAGGATAAGGCTTAGGCACAATACTTAGGTGCTGTTTCTTAAGTTTCCCTCTTAAAATTCTGCCATGTAGATTTTTTTTTATGAGATGGAAATATATTTTTTAGTTAAGTAGCCACATGACTGAATCCTAAAAGAACTTAAGGAACAACATTTAAGGTTCTGTACCTAAGTTTTGTCTTTTCTCTTATATATTCACACATAAATTTGTGCATATATTGTTTATTAATCTTGTTCACAAAATCACAAAAGTAGATTAACTGTGCAATAATTCCAACAAACACAGCCTCTGAAATCTGAAAATGTACGACACTCCGGATAATAGGAAATCATACTTTGAAAAGAAAAGGAAGACTAGAGTTAAATTTGCTTTAGCTGATCAATATAAATAAAATAAAATTGCGTTTTGAACATTACTAAGAATTTGGGATTGAATTCCCTCTTGCTGGAAGAAAAAAGAAATTGTAAGAGTATATTCAGAAGGTTTTTTTTTGAAACATATATTCAGAAGGTTGAATGGGTGATACTACCTGTAAGCAATCACATCACATGCACCTAACTGGGACTTCTTCCTTGTTTGTTTGACAGGTAGATCACAAAAGGGGTTGGCTTTCGTACCATGTAGTATGATTTCTTTATACTAACGTACTAAGTTTGATTTGTTCTTCGTGAACGGTTTTAGACCCCTTAAAACTACCAGATTAACCTAGTTAATTAGCCAAGTGATTAACTTAGTCAATTTATGCAATTCTAGGTTATCACAAGCATACAATCATATCAGAAATATAAAGCAGCGGAAATATAAATAACACAATGATATGATCACCTAGGAAACCACACGGTAAAAACCTGGGGAGGATTTGACCCACCGATCCTCAAGGCAAACCTGAATCCACTATGAAAGAATCGAAGTTCATACAAAATAACTTACAAGCTCCCCGCTCGACTTCCTAATGCTACCCACCAGTAGAACTTACTAACACGACCACGTGCAAGCTCCGAATCCACGACTCCTTCTATCTTGGATTCTCCAATCAGCTACAAGCACCCACGCTTGTTATTCTTTAAGCTCCAATGGCAGCAACCGAGTTGATCATCAAGATGTTGAAGTAATCTCTACCTTGAAAATCCTAAGCTTTGTGTAAAGGAAAGCTCTTCTAAATCTCACAAGAGATTTACACAAAACAGCAATGTATGAGCAACAATACAACATGAGCAACTCTAAAAACGTGGCTAGGGTTTTGCCTTATATACCTAGGGCAAAAACATGAAACCCTAAACATTTAATGAGTTAGGGCTGAGTTGGAAATTCTGCAGAAAACGCATCTGACCCGAGATTCGATCGATCGAGCCAGGCCGAAATGCACCAATGCATCTGCAGCCTCTCGATTCCAACTTTACAATAATTAATCAACTTTGAGCAAGCCTAAACAAGACTAAACATATTGTTTTGATCATGGTTTGCCAATATTATAAATTAGAGTTCTAAATACATAAATTCCTAAACCTTTAGAACCTAACAAACTCCCCCTTTGGCAATTCGTGACAAAACACAAATTAAAAACTCAAAGTTTACAAGTAAAAAGCCCTTTACAAAAGTAAAGCTCATAAACTCAAATTCAATCCTAACTACTATCCATCAGTTACAAGTGTAGACAGTCAGCTCAATCGAATCAACCTGTATATTCCTGAAATACTCAACAAACGCATAAACGCATGTGTGACAGAAAAGAGTAAAACAACAGGTATAACATTTTGTAAGATTCACACAACACAGAATAAAGACATATATTAATGAACAACTCATAAATATAAATCAATAAGCAGTGAATCACAAAGCAACAAGAATCAAGTATATATCATGTATATCAAAAACAATGTTACTCCCCCTAACATGAATATCCCCAAAAATGATATACATAGTGAAGCACCTAGATACAATCTATAAACTCCACTAACTCCTCAAAAACCAAAAATACTCCCCCTAACTACAAAAACTCATCTACAAAGTCAAAACTCTACTCCCCCTTTTTGTGACGGAATGCCAAAGTGCAATCACAAGCCATCATCAAAAGAAGGTGGGGAGGAGAACGCAGATGCGCCAAATCAGCACGCAAAGCACGGATCTCGTCAAATAAGTCCACCAAAAGCTGACCATGAGCCGCCTGAACGGTCATGACAGTCTCCAAGGTACGACGTACATCAAAGTCGTCCGAAGGAGGTGGAGGAACAGCAGCAGCAGCATCAGGATCAGGAACAGCCTCACTAGCAGGACCTGTAGAAGAAGAATGAGGAGGTGCGCTACTAGAAGGCTCAGACCTAGGGTGTTTAGAGCCAACTTTAAGATGAGCGGCCCTTTGTCTAAGGAAAGACGCACCTATGGGAGCAATCACATGAACAGGCTCAGAGGAAGGGAAACCACTAAGATCAAGATAAAGCAAAATCCTATGAATGAAAATAGGATGAACAAGGGCATGAGAAGAAGATGAACTCCTATAAACTTCGTTCAAAGAACGAAGAA
The DNA here is from genome assembly GCA_019022515.1 of Quercus aquifolioides. NCBI lineage: Eukaryota > Viridiplantae > Streptophyta > Magnoliopsida > Fagales > Fagaceae > Quercus > Quercus aquifolioides. The sequence goes on from CM032336.1 coordinate 33,046,105, forward strand.
ACAGATGAGGAAAACTGAAAAGAGCATCAGTAACAAGAGTGTACAAAACTACACACCGCTCGAGAGGAATGGTGTGAACATGAGAAATGGGCCAGATAGAATGACAGGCTATCCTAAAGAAGAGATAGTGCAACCCAGAAAGCTCAGCAGAGGTGATCCTAGGATCAGAACCCCACTGGATAGATGACCCAGTGATGTAAGACAAGACATCACTTAACTCGGGAGACTCATCATAAGGATACACAGGATTCTGGACCAAAGGTACCCCTAAAGCATCAGCCACTACCTTGGGAGTAATGGAGTACTCTACGCCTCGTATCCAACTCTTTACCAAAGTGTTGGAATCATAGACGCGGATAGAGATGTTCGAAAAGAACTCTCTAATCGAGGCAGAAGGTGGAGGAGGATCAGAAATATCCACCAAGGGTAACCAGCCCCGACGCTCAAAGTTTGCCCTAATGGCAGGATCAAGTTCATCTAATAGAACAGAATGCTCAGCCCAAATCTTTCTCCTAAGGTTTAGCTTCTCAAAAATCTCTTGGTTTTTTTCACTCGGAAACTTCTCACGGTCAAAAGAAGGAGGGGGTGGAGAAGATGAGGAAACAGTCCTACGAGCCCTAGTCTTCCAAGGCATAGTGCTAAGGAAAAGACAAAGACACAAGAGAAAACCAAAAGAACAAAATAAAAACAAAACAGACTGCAAGTTAGCACAAAAAAATATAGAACAAAAATCTATATGATGCATGAACAATAACAATGTTGTGATGCATGAACTAATGCAGTAAACACAGTTCAAATTAAGTTCAATTTACACAAAATTGGCTTGAACATAGAGTTTCTAACAAAAACCCTAAAAAATTTGAAAAACCACTTGATAATTTTGAAACAAATTGATGAATTGATCATTACACAATGTTGAAAACAGATTAGCATAATCAATTTCATCAAAACAACAAGCCAATTTCATCAATTTCAACCTAATTGAACAAAATCCCCAATTCGGAATTAATACAAACCCTAGAAATTTCAATTTTTCACAAAACCCAAAATTGATCAAATTAAACTATCAAGATCATGTTTATAGCATGTCCCCACAAAAACCCATTGATCAATTGCACAAAATTGGGCTTGAATTAACAAAAATCCCAAAAAGAAAAAGGTCCGAAAATTTGAGGATAAATGCATGAAATATGTAAATAAACTCAAAAAGGAAGGGCAAAAGGGACTTACCGGCTTGAGGAAAGAGATTCTTTGCAAAAAATCCGGAGGAAAACGACAAAAAATGGACTGTGGAGCCTTGCCTAGTCGGAGAGAGAAGAAAAGTTTGAAAAACCTTTTTGAAAAAGTGTTTGAATCAGTCAAGAACAGTGTTTTAAAAAACCTGATTCGCGACTTTCGATTGATCGAAAATCACTTTTGATCGATCGAATCACTCCGAAATTTTTAAAGAGATTTTAAGTATTTTCGATCGATCGAAAAACAGAATGGATCGATCGAAACAGGCAGCGGCTCACAGTATTTTGAGAAAAATTACAGTTTTGAAAAACTCAAACCAATTTTTGAAAAATAACTCCTCAAAGCATTGAAATCAATGAAACAAAATGCATGAGTATGAGATGAAATGGAATGCTTTTTCAAAAACCCAAATTTTAATCTCAGTTTCCCAAAAGAAAGTTTCAGCCAATTCTCCCTTTTAATTCTCAAGCAAAATTTTTTTTTTGCATAATACTCAAGGTATTTTCAAACTTGGTTGGTCAGACCAAAAACACACACAATAACATGTACAGTGTTTAGCAAAGAGTAACTTATGTAGTGTGTGCAACTAGCAAAAGCTTGAGACACATGTGAGGTGATATGTGAATAGAAATCAATCACAAAGTCTACAAAATTCATTACACAGAATTTAAAGGAGACTATCACCTAAAGAGTTACATCATATAACACCCACATCTCCTAGAACATAAGCTTGCAATCATGTAAGTTTCTTAATTTTAGCCCCATTATTAGATGTAATTTGGCATCAAGCCTAATAGTACACACTAGTTTTAATTATGTGAAATGGCATCAAGCCTAATAGTACACACCAATTTTAAGTATTAAGCAATTAACAGAGGCTACACCTTATGTTCTTTTTGTGCATGTGCTACACTTTTTCGAGCACAAAATCTTATGATATGCACTAAGGTGTTCATGATTGGCTAGTGAACAGTGATGAGATGGTTATTTATGCCTTTCTCAAAAGGATCAAGTCCGACGATCAAATAACATGTGACTTCAAGATTAAGACAAAGTGATAAACACCATAAACATCTTTCCCACACAACATGCATTACAAAGCTTCAACTAGTCAAGTGCAATAAATAAGCTCATCAAAACTAAACAAGGTACATAAGACATGTTATGTGTAAATAAATTGACCAACCTTGTTTTCAAAGACCAAGAAAAATAGTGCCAAACACAATTTGCTTTTCTCATTTTTTTTCTTTTTTTTTTTTTAAAAGAAGAGAAAACAAATAAATTTTAGAATGAAATGCATGAATGTTATGCAATGCAAATCCTAGAAACAAAACAAAAAAACAGAAACCAAAGAACAATGGTCACAAAGGAATGAGCAATGAAGCATAAGGACTATGTCAGAAAGACTCAATTAGGTCGAGTCTTTTGCATCCAAAACCTTTTAGATGCACCACGAGCATTGGAGTTCCTATTCACATTCGAGTAATTTCTAACTCCAGGATTGGAATAAAGGTTCAACGCCTTTACCAATTCACCAATAAGTGTCATAGGATCTTGTACTTGAGGCACAGACACTTTTGGTTTGTTTGCTCTCTTAGCAGCTTGAAGCTTGTAACAGTTAGGACAAATGTGTCCAGACTTTCCACAATAATGACAAACCCAAGCAGGTTTACCATGCATCTTGTCCTTGGAAAGGGTAGAATCCTTATGTTTAGTCTCTCTCAAATCAACCCTAATCTTCCTAGGAGGTGAAACTTCTACAGGTTTGACAACCTCACTCACAGGTGGTTTGACAGTTTCACTCACAACCTCACTCACAGAAGGTTCAGAAGAAGATGAAGGAACAAAGTTTGTGGAATTATGAGCAGACACAGAGATGCTTTCAACATAACCTAACCCAGATTTATCAGAAGGGTACTTTTGAACATTCAGCATGTGATCAAGTTTAGAACTAGCAGATCTAGCAATAGCTAAATCATGTTCCAAAATTTTAACTTTATCAAGCAGAAGCATGTTCTCAGATTTCACATGGTTTAAAAGATCATTAGTATCAAAAAGTTTAACAAGCAAATTCTTCTTTTCAAGCTCAAGAGAATCAATTTTCTTTAGGCCAAGTTCAACATTCATAGCATCCTTTGCAGCAACTTTGCAAAGTTTATTATAGGCCTCTTGAAGATCTGCATCCTTAGAGAGTTCCCCATCAGAAGGGTTCTCCTCAACAGACACACTTTCATTGACTACAGCTGTAGCAGTGAAAGCAATGAAGTTCCATCCTCGTCACATCCAGACTCATCATCAAAAATCTCATTATCACTAAGGGTTACAACCATAGCTTTACCCTTAGTCCTCAAGAATGTAGGACATTCAGATTTAACATGATCATACCCTTGACAACCAAAACACTGAGTACCCAAAGAATTGTTTGAAGATTGACCTATTTTTTCTCTAGGTTGTTTAAAGTTATTAACCTTGGTGGGATCATTCTTCCTAAAGTTTCTAGGTTCAGCAATGTTTGTATTTCTTGCCCTTCTGTTAGTATTGCTCAGAAAGTTTCTAAAATTCTTGGCAAGGTAAGCGATCTCTGTAGCAGAGAGCTCATCATCAAATTCACCAACCTCAACATCATCAACAGACTTAAGAGCCATTGATTTGGATTTGTTTGCTTTGGGCAGGTCAGACTCATAGAACTGAAGAGATCCTATAAGCTCATCAACAAGGATGGAGTCCACATCCTTGCTTTCAGTAATGGCAGTCACTTTGGGTCTAAAGTCTTCAGTTAAAGATCTAAGAATCTTCCTAACAATTTTAGGTTGATCATAGATTTCACCCAAATTAAAAGCAGAATTAACAATGTCATTAAGTTTGGCATAAAATTCATCAAAGGATTCATCATCAGACATCCTAATGCTCTCAAACCTAGAAGTTAATTGCTGCAGTTTGTTTATCTTAACTGCCTTTGTGCCTTCATGCACAGTTGGAGGATTTTCCATTCAGTATGAGCAACCTCAACATTAGAGATTCTCTTAAATTCCTCCATGGAAACAGCATTAAAGATGGCATTCATAACTTTGCTATTGAATCCTGTTGCTTCTTTATGAGAAGTTTGCCACTCACTCACAGGAGTAGTGGGCTTCTCCCATCCGTATTCAACGGAATTCCAAACTCTCTCATCAATGGATTTCAGGAATGCTTTCATCCTTACTTTCCAATAAGCATAGTTATTCCCATCAAAGTGAGGAGGAACAACAAGAGAGTGACCGTGTTCCATGACATCAGGGGTCAAGGATCAGCTCAGAGATCAAAAAATCTCAGACAAGAAGAGCTACCTGCTCTGATACCACTTGAACAGTTTTAGACCCCTTAAAATAAACAAATTAACCTAGTTAATTAGCCAAGTGATTAACTTAGTCAAATTATGCAATTCTAGGTTATCACAAACATACAATCATATCAATAATATAAAGCAGCGGAAATATAAATAACACAATGATATGATCACCCAGGAAACCACACGGTAAAAACCTAGGGAGGATTTGACCCACCGATCCTCAAGGCAAACCTGAATCCACTATGAAAGAATCGAAGTTCATACAAAAGGACTTACAAGCTCCCCACTCGACTTCCTAATGCTACCCACCAGTAAAACTTACTGACACGACCACGTGCAAACTCCGAATCCACGGACTCCTTCTTTCTTGGATTCTCTAATCAGCTACAAGCACCCACGCTTGTTATTCTTTAAGCTCCAATGGTAGCAACCGAGTTGATCATCAAGATGTTGAAGTAATCTCTACCTTGAAAACCCTAAGCTTTGTGTAAAGGAAAGCTCCTTTAAATCTCACAAGAGATTTACACAAAACAGCAATGTATGAGCAACAATACAACAGGAGCAACTCTAAAAACGTGGCTAGGGTTTTGCCTTATATACCTAGGGCAAAAACATAAAACCCTAAACGTTTAATGAGTTAGGGCTAAGTTGGAAATTCTGCAGAAAACGCATCTAACCCGAGATTCGATCGATCGAGCCTAAGCTTCGATCGATCGAGTCAGGCCGAAATGCACCAATGCATCTACAGCCTCTCGATTCCAACTTTACAATAATTAATCAAATTTGAGCAAGCCTAAACAAGACTAAACATATTGTTTTAATCATGGTTTGCCAATATTACAAATTAGAGTTCTAAATACATAAATTCCTAAACCTTTAGAACTTAACACTTCGTTTTGACTGGAAGACAATTAATTTGCTTGAAATAAATCAATTTATTAACAAGTAATTAACGTGGAAAACAATTTGCTCACTATTAAAAAAATAATAAAATTAATGTGCATTAAAATATGAGTAATTAACTAATTATAGAATTGTTAGGAGTACAATGTCAATAAGTGCATACGTATTTCTCCTCTTACAATATAAAAATTACAATAATTACATTTATGATGAGACCTATTAAACTATCAAAGAGGAGTGTATTTACGAATGGTCGAGCTGTTCAAAACATGCTATGTAAAACGGTTGGTGATGTCTTTTTTAACTGGATAATAATTATGATCTTATGCACATGATATATACATATTCTCTTTTATAGTGTATAGTCCAATTCAATATAGTTTGTCGCCTAATGCAACAATTTTAAGTGGAGAAATTTTCGTTTAAAATTCATCATAATTTTTTCAATTAAAATCCATTCTTACATTTTATTGACAAAATGACTAATTCACTTAATTTTCTTTTGACTTAATTAATTTAAAGCCAATTTGTAAACTACACTCTTAAAGTTTGGGGTGCTTGAATTTTACATTTTGAAATTTCGTAATTTGGATTTACCCCCTAAAATTCTATCTTACTCACATCAGCAGCCCTTCCATTTATATTTTTAGTTAAGTGATACATAAATTTACCACGCATGTTTAGTTAATCCAATAAAATAATGCCACATCATTTTTATTATGACATGTCATTTTTAATTATTTAATTTTTTTTAGGCTACAAAAATAATGTGGCATCATTTTATTGGACAAGTTAAACACAAATAACAAATTTATGTGGCATTTAACAAAAAATATGGATGAAGAGACTACTAATGCAAACTGAATAGAACTTTAAGGGGAAAAAATCCAAATTTTGAAATTTCATGATTTAAAATCCAAACACTTCCAAACTCTGAGGAGTGTAGTTTGCAATTTAATCTTAATTAAAATGTAACAAAATTGTAACACCTTAATGCAAAATTGATCATCAATAATTCACTCATCAATTTTTCGTGAAAGAGCATAGGATTCCAATTGGATTGAATCTCTTTTTGGGACAAGGAACAGAGTGTCGGTCTATCTACCTTTTAATTTTTTAATTGTTTTTCCCATAAAACTACCTAAAATTAAATTTGTCTCATGGGGACTCTAAGCATTGACTTTAATGGCCTAGCCTAACAGTCTACCCGAGTAGTGTGTAGACCACCTATTCTTCATTTGGATCAACCCACACCAACAGCCTTCGCAAAAAAAAAAAAAAAAAAAGGCAACTACCACACCATTTTTTGATGATCAACTACCGCACCATTTTGGGTAGCTACTCAGCCAAATAATAATAATAATTGTGATAGTTCATGCCTGCCCTCGAAGGAACAACAAGCAGGCTCACCGGTGCCTAAAACAATCCAGGACCACGTTGGCTTATGCTATTGTCCAAAGAAAAGTCCTCTCTAATTTCAAAAGAGTCATTTGATCAACTTGCCTGATACAATTTTAAATAACTCTTCTATAGGAAAGGAGTAAATAAAGAATGAAAAAAGTTAAAGGTGCCTTAAATATATTAGTTTGGGAAATATTTTTTATAATTTTTTTATGTGATAAGAAAAAAAAAACCAGTCTCTTTTATGTTTCCTATAAAAGTAATATTAAAATTTTTCTAAAATGATCAATTAATAAATATTTTAAAAACACGTGTTAATAAAAATAAAAGCCAATAAAGTTGGCAGCCCAAGCCCAATGCCTAAAACCCTACTATTAAATAAATTTTAGTAAATCAACATCTTACATGGTAGATTGTCAACATTAGTTACCTATAATCTCTCACATAACCACACGCTAAACAATCTCTCTCTCTCTCTCTCTCTCTCTCAACACCAAAATATAAAATTTTAAGTTAGATTACAACTTTTTTTTTTTTTTTTTTGAGAAAGTAGTTAGATTACAATTTAATTTAATTAACTATGTGTTGCCTTATATCCAAGATAAAGTGAACCTCCATAAATTTTTTTTAAAAAATGATTATATTTTATGCCTAAACTATGATAATTCTTTGTATAGAATCAACCTTGATTTGGTTAGTTTTAATTCATCAAATTAACCTTGATTTTGTTACTATTAAATAAATTTTATTAATATTTAAATATAGATAACTCACTTAAATTTATCATATTAAGCCTCAAACTATATCAAGGCGACCTTTCAAATTGCAAATATCCTTGAACTTATGTAGCTTATGATCAAGGTGATTTTGCGAGTTTTATTTATTTATTTTGTACCCAATTTCCGCTGATATATTTCACTGTATATAGAGGCTCCTTAATTACATCGGATTTGGTGCAAATCATCATTATATTGTAGAGCTAAATTAACTAAAATGTAAAATCTATAAATTTTTTTCCCTTAAATTTTCCATGTAAAATCTATAATAATATTACTCCATGTAAATTTCCAAAATAAATATTGGAAAATAAAATATAGAACGAAATTAATATCTCATTCATAATGGAAAATTACAAGCACTTCCAAGTTCCATCGATTATTCCAAGACATAGACTGAAGCGAGTAATATCCATGCACTTACATAGACAAAGACATAGCTATAGCTAGCTAGAAGCCTAGGCTTGAGCCTTATGCTTCATCTCAAGCACCTTGGCCCATGCAGGTCGAGCTAGGATCTCAGCGCACCATGCTCTCACACGAGGTCGCGATTCAATGAGTTTCTTGGCTGGCGTTCCCATAAGACTATGCAAATTTGGGAGGTGAAGTACATCAACGATGGTGTACTTGTCAGATGCCAAATACTTAAATTTTGCTAGCTGTGTCTCATACACATCAAGAATATTGCCTAATTTGGCTTCAGCTTCGGCCACTTCACCTTGGTCAGGAGCCAAGCCATTGTTTGGCTTAATGACCAACTCAAATATGAGTTTCATTGCTGGTGGCTCAAACCGGTGGTCCTCAACATCAACCCAATTGGCTACTATGGCTTGCTCCCTCGCATTCCAGTAAATTAGCTCTTCTCCTTTCTTGCCATTTTCATGGGCCATGCATCTTATTATTGCTCTTGATTCTACAATCAATAGGTTGCATTTTTGTTAGCCAGGGATATATATATATATATATATATATATATAGCATAAAGTACAAATTGCTTTATTATATAATATATCTATAAAAGAAGAGAAAACTGCATATATAGCGCTTACCGAATTGCTTGAGGTCACTGTCCTCGTACACTGGAACTTCACCAAATGGCTACAAAATATTGATGAACAACTTATGCTCCATGAGAGAACTTTATCAGTTATCGCATGCTATTTCATTACTTTGATATCTTTGTAAATATTCTTTTGTAATGCAGCATTAAAATGTGTATTTCATTCTTGTGCATTCCACGTACTATGTTAAAAAGGTAATGGAACAATGACAAGAACCAATGAACAAAACAGAAAGTACTCACTCTAAAGTCAAAACTTATTCAGGGGACTATTTGAAAACATTCATGGAAAGTGCAAATCCCAGACTACTAACTTACATTCATGGAAAGAAAGGCTTTCTTCTTCTGCTCCCCAGCATCAAGATTGACCGGAACAAACTCAAAATCAAGATCATGCTCAAAGAGGCATGCCAGAACCTTCAATGTGGCCGGTGAGTTGAGGCTGCCATAGACTTTTCGGACCGCCATTTACCTTGACTCACCTTACAACTACTAACTGATATTGACTGGAGGATGTCCAAACATGTGTGTGTGTGTGTGTGTGTGTGTGTGTGGGAGGGGCAAATGTTAACAAGCACTGTATAGGTGTTTGTTAAGGTTGTACCAAATGGGTTTCATTTAATAAAAAAATTAAATAAATAAATGAAAATGACATAAAACTAGTCATTTTAGTTATTTTAATATTTTTCTCTTTACAATGTTTACCCATACTAAAAAATATGACATAAAACTGTAGAAAAAGACAAAAAAATTGTACAAAAAAAAAGTCAAAAGTTGTTGTTAAAGTGCCTATTGTTAACACAACCCTATGGGAAATGTTAACGGACACCGATGTCCATTAAAAATGATTTATTGTAGAGTCTACTTAATAAAAATTTGATATAAATTGATAAAAAAAAATTGAAAATAGTATTAAATTGACAAGTGAAACTAAACAAATTAGTTTTATTGACTCTACACCTTATAAATATTTTATTTATTTATTTAACATGAAATTTTTTTTTTTTTTTTTTTTATGTAGACTGATATCATATAGCTAGCCATTAAATAAGTGAATATATGCCTTTATTATGTGTTGAACCATAGTTTTGGGAGCCTTATTGAGATAAGGAAGAGACTCAATTTATCTTCTTCTTCTTTTCAATAAAACTAATTATTTTCCTAAATTTTGGGTTTTAGTCCAACTCAACCCTAAGCAATGGATTTCCAACTCGACCCTAAGCAATGGATTTAATGTCCTAGCCTAAAAGCCTACCTAAATAGTCTGTGAACGAACTGTTGGATAAATAATAGTGAATAAACAAGTTTGATACAACAAACAATATCCCAAATAATTAGTAAGAACATAAAATAAAAAAAGAGTTTAGAACAATCTCACAGTACTATAGAATCACGCTGCGAAAGCGTTGTCCTTAAAGGTTAATTTGTGCCACCCAAAGTAAAACTCGATGCGACTGGTTCTCTTGGCCAAACAACCCCCTAGGATTAGACTATAGCGTCAACCTTCGTGATGGACGCACTTTCACTCACAAAAGTTCAAGAACAACCCTCTATTGCATTTCCTTAGAACAAATATAAATTGTAGAAAAATATGTGGGAGAGAAAGATAGTAGAGTTGTGTATATCTAAAATATAGAGTAGTAAAAAGACCCTTTAGAAAATGTGTTATGATGAGTATTATATAGACTACTTATAAAGATAATAGTCTATAGTTATTGGTTACTAATAACCCTTAAAAGCCCAACGGCTATATTATCAATTATTAATTAACAGTTATTTTTCTCATAATTGTCCAATGACTATTTTACTCATAAATTTCCAACGGCTAGAAAATAAATAAGAATAAAAGTGTTTGGAACATACACCCACACCAACACAAACTTATTTTCATTTGAAATCTTTTGAGCAACCACACCAATACCTACCCAAAAAAAAAAATAAATAAATAAAAATTTGGGTTGCTACTCATTCAGCCAAATAACACAAAAATGCTAAGAATAGTGTTAGTCAATGCCTGCACCCAAAGGAACAATTAGCAGTTACCTAAAACAATGAATTATGTTAGGTACATAACTTTTGACACAACTTTGTGCTACAATTCGCTATATGGTGAGTTATGATTGGTAAGAGTATGTCAGTGGCTCATGTGGGGACACACCCTTACCAATCATAACTCACCTTTTATGATTATAATTTTTTTAATAATAAAAACAAAGAGTAAACCAATAGAAACTCAACTCAATTGAAATTATATATTATTTGAAAAAGAAAAATGTTGTAAATGCAATAGATCATAATGATGATTATTTTTCTAATAGAAATAGTATGAGGGCTTTAACTTTTGTAGATTGCCAATATCTTAGATAATAGATTGCCAACATTAAATATCTAATTTTACACACAATCACACATCAAAAAATCTCTCTCTCTCTCTTAATGCTAAAATAAAAAAAATTTAAATTAGATTACAACCTTACTTAACCAGGCATATATCCAAAATAAAGTGAAACTCTTTTTAAATAATAATTGTAGGGTCAATTTTTGTAGTCCAAGCCCAAGAAGGTATGGACTTTGAGCCCACTGAACCCAAGACAATAAATTTGTAGAGAGTGGGTGAAAGAGCTAAGCTAACAATGAATTAACAGTGTAAGACAGCAGTGTTTGTGGATAAATTTATATTCAGACGTGCTCGGACGGACACAAATGTGACGTCCGAAGAGAAATTTGTATTCGATAAAACTTGGGTTACAATTCTTGGAGCTACAGTAATGGAATTCTCTCCTTTCTTACTTCTGATTTTCGATCCCCCTCTATCAGAGACATCCCTATCTTATATAGTACTCCCTTCCTACATCTTCACCGTCCACTTGTTCATCATCTAGACGCCCACTTGAGTGCATGTCCCATCATACTCCCTCTTTAGCCTTGTGTGAGTGGCGGTAGCTGAGAATGCACTGTTCAGGGGTCTTCTCCACATAAATGCGGCCAGGAAGGTAGGTGCAGTGCATTTAATGCGGTGGTTGAGGCCTGTCTCTTAGATATTTCTCTGTTCCTGTTATCCTCATGCGTGTCTGAGGTTCATTTCCCTCGTTACATTTGTCAGAAGGATCACTTGAGCTTCCCACACCTGTCGGGCCAAACTTCTTCGGATCCGAGGATATTGGACTCCTCGGACAATTGAACGTCTCCTCGGATCATGCATGGGCTCCTCTCCAGACGTGCTCCTTTCACATGGGCCTCTAATTGAGTGTTTTCACCTCTTCGGACAAAACAGTGGTCCTCAAATAGGGCCTTGGGCCCAATACGTTAGGTTGGGCTTTTCACCCCCCACAATAGCCCCTCAAAATTGCAGTTTTTCCCTTGCGTCCGAAGAGGAAAAGTGGGATTTTGACTTGCCACGGAGCAAAAGCTTGAGAACAGGAAAATTTGAACTGGCACGTGTGTAGGCATAGTAATAGACGCTCCATTAATGCCGCTGCGGTTTCCATATTCCCAAGGCACTGCATTAATTGCACCAGGTGGCGCCTTGTCCTTCGTATCCAACGGTGCATGATTGATCCAACGGCTGTGGTTTTTTCTTTAGAATTTGGGCGGGAGTGCCCCTGACCCTTCGCTTGACCCCGTATAAAAACTTCAGAGGAAGTTATTTCTTCCTCACTTTGCAAATTTTCAGACACTCCAGCAGGAACAAACGCACGACTCCGTCCAAGTCTCAGTCGCCGGTTCCAGTCTTCCCCAGAATCTTCACGAATCTTTCTACTAGCCTGAAATCCTTTCTCCAACCTAGTCCTTGTAAGTCGTCGTCCATCAAATCCTTTGGTTTTCTCTTCGGCCAGTCGTTTTGTTTTAAGCACCATGGGGAAACTCCAGTACCTGGTAGATAGCCCTGAGCAAATGGAGGCGTTCAGGGCCGCATATCGCATACCTTCAAACGTAGGTGTGAGGTATTGCCCCCCAGAAAAAATACTAACAGATCGGAAGACGGGGGAAGTCGTTATCCCTCTCATCGCCTTCAAAGAAGGGGGAATGACAATCCCCATGGGTCCCATCACCACTAGCTACCTTCGAAACCATAGGCTTACTCCCTGGCAGTGCGCGCCTAATATGTTTAGGATCCTAGGAGCGATTGAGGACCTTAACCTTCACCTAGGATTGGGACTCACCTGGCTCGACGTAGTACATTTGTACGAATGCCACAGCCAGCAAGATGCGGGATATTACTTAAAATCCCGGTCGGACGTTGTCAGGCTCATTTCCTGCCTCCCCAAATCCAACAAAGGGATGAAAGACGACTACGTGATCGTCTCGGGCGCATGGCATGACGGCCATCATTGCCCAACAAAGCATGGAAAGCCAGGTGGGACACGTTAGATTTAGGCACACTAACCATAGGCTCAGGGTCCTTGTCTTTTAATGGTTTTTGATTATTCTTGTGCTGTTATTTCTGAGTCTCTAACATAGCTCTGCTGTGCCTTGTAACAGATAAAAATCAAGTTTCTCCTCGGCTCAGCCTTACGAACATCGCCGCCCTTAATTTTCTGTTAAGATCGGAGATTTTCGTGAGCGAGGACGGACAGCTCCGATCGGCTCCCCTTATTCTGGGATACACAGGAAAGCCAAAGGGTTTCCAACCAGTCGGCAACGCAATTGTCCAGGGAGACCATCGCCTGGCACGTATTGACGTCGGTCGGAAGGGTTTTTTGGCGCCGCACGAGCTTGAACCCGTACCCCATCCACACCCTCAGGCTATACCCCCTCTCGTCCAACCACTCCAGCAAGTTCCCTTCGGACAGGCGGTTGAAGGTGAAGGGGTCGGCTCTTCCACCTCCTCGCTAGAGGAGCAGATAGACAGATTTCAGTTCGGGGGAGAGGCTTCAGGAGTGAATCAAGTGATAGAGGTCTCAGACGCCGAGGAAGAGGCCGACAGACAATCAGGCATTCACCTTAATTTGCTAGCTGCTCATTCCGAAGACTCCTCGGACGACGATATGGATTTGAGGAGTTTGATGAAGAGTAGGGGCAAAAAGGCTGAGCAGAAAGGTCCCGGGACTTCCCAACCGGTGGTGAACCTGCCTCCAGTGCCACCCCAGGTTCCTGACCCCGGCTTAAAGCCCGTTCCTGACCTGAGGAAGAAAAGGCCCCACATTGATGCTGAAGAAAGGCAAGTGTTGCCAGCTAAGGGGACCAAGCAGCAGAAAGTGGTGAAGGACCACCGGACCCACAGGGCCTCGTCCACTGAAAGTCGAGACGAGGTCGTAGTGGCAGATGTCCGCCGAGGAGGGGGACCGCGACTCTGGTCTCCAAAGTTAGAGTTGGAGGGCGCTCCAATCCTCTGGGAGACGTCCCTCAGAAATTACGATGGAGGGAGGGCAGGCTATGTTGCCGAGGCTCTTCAACAGCCACTTCTCCTTCCCCACGACATGGAGTCATACAGGCGTTTCAACCAGCAGGAGCTCTTTCAATCCCTTAAGAGGGATATAGCTATGGTAAGCGACCTCAGTCCAATTAGCTGAATCATTGATACTTTGCTTTTCCTATTTTTCTGTGCTTGACATTCGGAACTTCCATTATGCAGGTCACCCAGCAGATCTACGTGGCCGAGGAGTGGAACAAGAAGAACCGTCTTGAGGCCCAGGCGGCGTTCTGCTCTCGAGACGAGGCGGAGAAATCTCTGGGCCAGCTGAAGGATGAATATGCCCGTCTGTCCGAGGATCTTAAAGAGATGACCACTCAGAAGAGAAGCCTCGATGCTGGGATTAAGAATGCCGAGAAGCAGGTTGAGGAGCAGCGTAAACAGCTAAACATGGCGGAGATCAATTTAGCGACCGAGAGGGAGCTGGTGAAGGGTCTCAAGGATGAACTGCAAAGGGCCAAGGCGAGCGCCCAAGTGGCCGAGCAGAATGCCAAACTGGCCAAGGAGGCGGTTGAGGCTGAGAGGAAGGCAGCATACCAGCTGGGGGTAGAGGAGACCTCGTCCCAGCTTATGGAGCAATTCGCCTTGGTTAGCCGAGACTACTGCGGCATAACTTAGAGCAAGGCGCTGGACGCCGCTGGAGTCCCTGCTGACTCTGAGCTGAGGCTGCCCGGGAGCGTATACTACGATCCTGAGATCCGAGAGCTCCCGGTGGATGATCCTTCTGCCCCACAGCTTCCTGGGGCTTTGGAGCCAACCTTGGTCAGTCAAGCTCCTCCATCCACCCTTGATGTACCCAAAGAGGCTGGTCAGCCAGGTGACAAGGATAAACCAGCTGAACCAGTCAAAGACAAAGGCCAAGGGTCGGGTAAAGAGAAAACTCCTGCTGAGCCCAAGGATCAAGCCCCTGAAGCGTCTGCTCGGACAGGCCAGGCTACTGACCCTGTGCTCCCTCTAGCAAAAGAATAGATACATAGGGCTTTTGTTTTCGCACTTGTACTTTCTTTTGTTTTTATCCAAGGAATTGTAAACTCTTCTTTTTATTTATGGAATGGCTTCCCATTTGCCTCTGATGTTTTTAATACATGTCTTATTACTCATTACTGCTGCATATAACTGTACATTGCACTTATAACAAAATAATGCAAATAAACTTGATTGATACATCATACTGATGGTGTGAGTAATTGAAATTGATATTGAAAAGAACAGTCCGAATAAAAGTTATTAATAAGTAATGATTGCAGCGAGTAGTTAGCACTAATTAAAGTGAGAACTAATTTAAACGCAATCAGGAATTTTAGCACTAAGCCCCAGTGACAATAGCTGTGTGGGGGTATTGACTAACCTGTGTCATTTGATTCAAGGACCATGGGGGACGAACGTATTCGAGTGTTAACTAACCCTAATCATCTGGTCCGAGGACTACAGGCATGATTGGGTTTAAGTTTAAACACTTAAAGAACTGCACCGGAGTGTTAACTAACCCTAATCATCTGGTCCGAGGACTACAGGCATGATTGGATTTAAGTTTAAACACTTAGAGAACTGCACCGAAGTGTTAACTAACCCTAATCATCTGGTCTGAGGACTACAGGCATGATTGGATTTAAGTTTAAACACTATAGAACTGTAACGGAGTGTTAACTAACCCTAATCATCTGGTCCGAGGACTACAGGCATGATTGGATTTAAGTTTAAACACTTAGAGAACTGCACCGGAGTGTTAACTAACCCTAATCATCTGGTCCGAGGACTACAGGCATGATTGGATTTAAGTTTAAACACTATAGAACTGTAACGGAGTGTTAACTAACCCTAATCATCTGGTCCAAGGACTACAGGCATGATTGGATTTAAGTTTAAACACTATAGAACTGTAACGGAGTGTTAACTAACCCTAATCATCTGGTCCGAGGACTACAGGCATGATTGGATTTAAGTTTAAACACTATAGAACTGTAACGGAATGTTAACTAACCCTAATCATCTGGTCCGAGGAACACAGGCATGATTGGATTTAAGTTTAAACACTATAGAACTGTAACGAAGTGTTAACTAACCCTAATCATCTGGTCCGAGAACTACAGGCATGATTGGATTTAAGTTTAAACACTTGAGAGCAAGTGGCGAATGAGTGTTAACTAACCCTAATCATCTGGTCCGAGGACTACAGGCATGACTGGATTTAAGTTTAAACACTTGAGAGAAAACTTTACGCAGCGAATTGGCATATCGGTTGAAGAAAAGACTCGATTAATAAAAGTACCTTTTGAGGTTATTTACATTCCATGGACGTGGTATTACATGACCATCCAGGTCTTCCAAGAAATATGCCCCAATGCCTGCTCCTGAAGTGATGCGATATGGCCCTTCCCCATTGGGTCCTAGTTTTTCCCAGGCTGGATTTTTTGCGGTGCCCACAACTTTCCTCAGCACTAGATCACCAGGCTCTAGAGGCCTTAGTTTTACGTTAGCATCATAGCCTTGCCTGAGTTTTTGTTGGTAATGTGCCAGCCGAACCATTGCATTCTCCCTCCTTTCCTCAATCAGGTCCAAACTCTTCTGTAGTTGCTCATCGTTGTCGGCCGGACTGAACGAGCTAGTTTTTAGCGTCGGGAACCCGGTTTCCAAAGGAATGACAGCTTCAGCCCTATAGGTCATTAAGAAGGGGGTCTCTCCAGTGGACCTGCGAGGCGTAGTTCTGTAAGCCCAAAGTACATGTGGCAATTCTTCAAACCGTTCAATATGACCTTGTTGACAGCTTCTGCTTGTCCATTACCCTGGGGATAGGCGAGAGTGGAGTATTTATTTATAATTCCCAGCTCGCTACAATAATTCCTGAATGCCTTGCTATCGAACTGTAGGCCGTTGTCCGAGATGAGAGTGTGAGGGACTCCAAACCGAGTGACAATATTCTTCCACACAAACTTTTGCACATCAACGTCTCTGATATTGGCTAGTGGCTCGGCTTCAACCCACTTGGTGAAATAGTCTGTGCCGACCAGAAGGTACTTCTTGTTTCCTGCAGCTTTAGGGAAAGGTCCCACGATATCCAAGCCCCATTGAGCGAAGGGCCATGGGCTAGATAGCGGATTAAGAGTTCCCACTGGCTGGTGAATGTTTGGAGCGAAGCGCTGACATTGATCACACCTTTTGACATACTCGCGGGCCTCCTTTTGCATGTTAGGCCACCAATAACCTTGGGTGAGGGCTCGGTGAGCCAAGGATCTACCTCCAGTGTGGCTCCCACAAATTCCTTCGTGCAGCTCTTCTAGTAATAGTTCAGTCACTTCAAGATGCATGCATAACAAGTATGGTCCCGAGTAGGAGCGTCTGTATAATTTCTGGTCCTCGGATAACCAGAATTTGGTCGCCTTCCTCCGAACTTTATCAGCTTCTCCCTTCTCGTCTGGCAATATATCTTCTTTGAGGAATTTGATTAAAGGATCCATCCTGCAGGGCCCGGCCCTGACCTGGTGAACCTGGATTGCCTCTGCTTTCGCCTCTGTAGGCCTGTGCAAGTCCTCGACGAGGATGATCCTCGGCAGGTCTTGCGCCGAGGAGGTAGCAAGCGTGGCCAAGGAGTCAGCATGTGAGTTACCACTTCTGGGGATGTGCAGCAAACTGAAAGAGTCGAACTCTGATTGCAGATGTTTAACACGGCTCAAGTACCCCTGCATTCTTTCGTCCTTCGCCTCAAACTCGCCTTGTACTTGACCTACGACCAATCTTGAGTCCGAGAACAACTCCGCGGACTTTCCCCCCATTCTTAGGACCATAGCCATTCCCATCAGTAGGGCCTCATACTTCGCCTCATTATTCGTTGCCGAGAAGTCCAGCCTTAACGACTTCTCGATAATGATCCTCTCGGGGGATATCAACACCAGCCCAACTCCAGAACCTCTCTAGTTTGCCACGCCATCAACGTACACTTCCCAATGGGAGGGATTCTGTTGGGAGATCATGCCAACTGATTTTTCATCTATGCCTGACGTGGGCTTTACCTCTTCTAGTTGGGGCTTTACCTCTGGCCCTTGACCGATGTGCGGGGCATATACCTTATATCGAAAGCCCCTAAGATTGTACCCCACTTGGCAATCCGACTAGTGTAATCAGCACTTCGGAGTACAGCCTTGAGTGGGAGTTGAGTGAGGACGATGACCGTATGGGCCTGGAAGTAATGAGGTAGCTTCCGTGTACCGAGCACCACAGCTAAGATAGCCTTCTCCAGAGGCAGGTAACGGATCTCGGCCTCGTGCAGCGACTTACTTACGTAATAGACTGGTCTTTGTACACCACAGTCTAATCGTATCAACACCAGGCTCACCGCACAGGGAGCCACAGCAATGTAGGCGAACAACACCTCATCTGGCTCAGGACTGGACATGATTGGTGGCCGAGCCAGATAATCCTTGAGTTGCTGAAAGGCCAGAGCACATTCTTCAGTCCATTCGAATCCCTTCTACTTGTTGAGCAGAGAGAAGAAGGGCCGACACCTGTCTGCTGATCTAGAGATGAATCGATTCAGGGCAGCAGTCATTCCGGTTAGTTTCTGAACCTCCTTGGGATTCCGAGGAGCTCGTAGATCGTTGATGGCCTTTATCTGGTCGGGATTAACCTCAATTCCTCTGTGAGTCACCATGTAACCCAAAAACTTGCCGGACCCCACCCCAAATGAGCACTTAGAAGCATTCAGTCGTAGCTTGTACCTTCTTAGAACCTCAAAGGTACTTTCAAGGTCCTTCACATGCTCGGCGATAACCTTGCTCTTTACCACCATGTCATCTATGTAGACCTCGATATTTTTGCCCAGCTGTGGCTCGAACATCCTCGTCATCATCCTCTGGTAGGTGGCACTCGCCTTCTTCAGGCCAAATGGCATCACTTTATAGTGGTAGTTACCAATAGGGGTGACAAAAGCAGTTTTCTTTTGGTCCTCCGGGGCTAATGGTATCTGGTGGTAGCCTTGGAAGGCGTTTAGGAAGCTCATCCAAGGGTGGCCGACAGTGGCATCCACCAGCTGATCAATTTTCAGCATAGGGAAAGGATCTTTGGGGCAAGCCCTATTCAAATCGGTGAAGTCCACGCACACTCGCCATTTCCCATTCTTCTTCTTTACCACCACGGTATTTGCCAGTCATTCAGGATAAAAAAACTTCTTTGATAGCTCCAGCTTGTTTGAGTTTCGCTACCTCATCTCTCACTGCGTCAGCATGTTCCTTGGACGGGCGCCGAATAGGCTGTTTCTTGGGGGTGACCAGTGGATTCACCTTCAAGTGGTGACATATAAACTCCAGGTCTACCCCTGGGGCTTCGTAAGCACTCCAGGCAAATACATCGAGATTTTGCTTGAGGAACTCTATTAGCTCTTCCCTCTCTTGAAGAGGCAGTTGAGATCCGACTTGGAAGAACCTATCAGGATCATCTCCAATAACTACCTTCATTAGATCCTCACATCGAGTGCCCTTATCTGAATCTTCGACGGGCAATTCCCGAGACTGTAGCTGCTATAAATCCCTTTCGGCTAAGGCCGAGGACTCGACTTGGGTTTCATGTTGAATGGCAGCCACTAGGCACTGTCGGGCAACAGACTGATCTCCTCGGATCTCATGGATCCGCCCTTCAGATGGGTATTTGACCTTCTGGTGCAAAGTAGAGGGAACAGCCCCAAGTGCATGAATCCAAGGTCTGCCTACGAGTGCCGTGTAGGGTGAATATGCGTCCACAACTATAAAGTCCAACTCCACCACCTCGGAGCCGGCCTGCACAGGTAAACGTATCCGGCCTTTCGGGGTGACAGGCCTTCCTTCAAAGCTTATGAGGGGGGAATTGTATGGCGTCAGGTCCTGGGGTTTTAGGCCTAGCCCCTTGTAGAGGTCTGGGTACATTATCTCCACAGCACTGCCCTGGTCCACCATCACCCTCTTCACATCGTACCCTCCTATTCTGAGGGTGATGACTAATGCATCATCATGGCGTTGAATGGTGCCAATCATGTCTTCGTCCGAGAACCCCATAACCAGCGGGGCACCAGACTTCACTCTCTTCGGACCTCGGCTTGACTCCCCCGCTGATGGTCGGCCTACCGACATAACTTTCAATGGCCAGGATCCCGTTCTCCCCGGCGCGGCGAAGACAACGTTTATAGTCCCTAGTGGCGGCTTTGAGGGGTCATCTCTGCGTGGCCCTGAGCCCGTCTGTCCTCCTCGGCCGCTGGATGGGTGCAAAAGGTGTTTCAATTTACCATCGCGAACCAGCTGATCCATGTGATCCCACAGGCTCCTACAATCCTCCGTGGTATGCCCATGGTCTTGATGGTACTGGCAGTAGAGATTATGGTTGCGCCTCTCGGGGTTTCCTACCATCTTGTTCGGCCACCTGAAGAATGATTCATTCTTGATCTTTTCCAAGACCTGGTGCACTGGCTCTTTAACCGCTTGAGGATTCGTCGATCCTGATTGCCCAGCGAAATCCCTCCGCGGTTTACTGTGGTTGTAACGGTCCGACCTGAAATCCCTCCTCTCCTGGGGGATAACTTTGTCCTTTCCCTTGCCCTGCTGCTGATCTTCTTCAACTCTCTTATACTTTTCTATGCGGTCCATTAGTTGACGCACGTTTGTGACCGGTTTGCCAGATAAAGATGTCCTCAAACCGTGGTCAGTGGGGAGGCCGAGCTTGAACGTGCTGAGGGCCATTGCAACATTGTTGCCCTCCATATCATTGAACATCTCCCAGTATCTGTCTGAATATGCCTTCAAGGACTCACCTTCCTGCATGGACAAGGATAGCAGTGAAGAGAAGGGTCTGGCCACTCTTCGGCATGTGACAAAACGGGAGCCGAATGCCTGAGTGAGCTCTTTGAAGGAGTTGATGGAGCCTGCCTTCAAACCGTCAAACCATCTCATGGCAACAGGCCCAAGACTGGAAGGGAAAACCTTGCACATCAGAGCTTCGTCTCTGGAGTAGACAGCCATCCTCTGGTTAAAATGACTCACATGCTCCACGAGGTCAGTTTTACCATTGTAGATGGTGAACGTTGGCTGGTTAAAGCGCCGAGGAAGTTTCGCCTCCTCAATCCTGCGCGTGAAGGGTGACCTAGATATTTGATTCAGAACCCTGTTCATGGCATCGTTCTCCATGTCCCCACGTGATGGGCTTCTACGTTGCCTCTTACGATGGGACTCCTCTTCATAGGTGTAGGACTCGCTGGCTGGTGTCCTAGATTTATGCTGATAAGTGACATCCCGCTCGTCATCAAGATCCTCATCAGAATATGAGGAAGCCCGTTTCCTCTTTGCATGGCGCAGCTCCCTTTTTAGTTTTTCAACTTCCAGTTGTAAGTCACGGTTCTTCTCTGCATGGGACATGTGACTTCCACCCTGTGACTGGCTCTGGCTAAGGCGCACAGTGTGTACACTGCCCTCACGATTTTGTCTCCTCTCTAAGTTAACAAAAGGGTCCACGTGTTAGGATGCCCTGGATTCTGCTTGTTGTTCACCTTGTCCTGCCATCATCAACCGTTGTTTTCACCCTTGCACAAGCTCTCCCCACAGACGGCGCCAATTGTAGGGTCAAGTAGTGGTACACTACCCAAGCTCCTGAAGCATTATAAAGGGTAGTGGGGCGCTCTTTCTATCCGATGTGGGATTACAAGTCCAAGCTAGGCGCTTGCTTGGTCCTGCACTCGGTGCGAAGGCAAAACCGCACCGCGCCAGGCACCGCGGTCAGGACACAATTAGATGGGGCAGGTGGCAAGCTAAGGCTCATCCCAACCCCAAAAAGCGCTTTTTGTAAGGTAAGAATTTTTTCCACCCCACATCTAATTGTATCCTGACCGCGGTGCCTGGCGCGGTGCGGTTTTGCCTTCGCACCGAGTGCAGGACCCAAGAGGCCACGGGCTTGCTGCTTGCGCAAGGCACCGAGCTTTAACTCGAATCCCACATCGGATAGAAAGAGCGCCCCACTACCCAAGCTCCTGAAGCATTATAAAGGGTAATGGGGTGCTCTTTCTATCCGATGTGGGATTCGAGTTAAAGCTCGGTGCCTTGCACAAGCAATGCACTCGGTGCGAAGGCAAAACCGCACCGCGGTCAGGATACAATTAGATGTGGGGTGGAACAAATTCCTACCTTACAATAATAATAATAATAATTTTTTGGTAGATTTTATACTTGTAGAGATAAGGACCCAAAATTATATATTGCCCTTGGGCCCTATCCGAGAACGAGTGAACGTCTGAAGAGGGGGAAATAACTGTGAGGGGTTCCAATTTTTAAAGTCTCATAAGCAAGAAACGAATGGAGGGTGATCTGAGGAGGAACTCCTCCTTGGACATAATGAATGTAGCTCAAATCTATATTCCACACGATCAAGGCAAACTTCCAGGAGGCTCCAACTACAAGGACGTGCATCATACATGTACAAGAGCGATGGGATGAACTCAGAAATATTTAAGAAAAAACTGCTACCACCTCATTAAATGCACTGCAGATACTTTTCTGGCCGCATTTATGTGAAGAAGACCCCTGAACAATGCAGTCTTAACTACCACGACTCACAAAAAGTCAAAAAGGGTGACTAATGGGACAGACACTCAAATAAGGGCTCAGATGATCAACAAGTGTAGGATCAAAATGGTCCGAAGGGAGCTATATAATGTGAGAGACTCTTCATGAGAGAGGGGGGGAGGGAAAAGACTGTAGCTACCAAAATTGCACTTATGACCAGTTTTACTAATTCATAATAAAATTGGCCTCCTCAGACAGGGAATTCGTTCAGTCTTGTGTGCTTTATTTTTGCTTAATCATCTTCTAAATCCAAACTAGTCGTTGTTAAGTTCATTAAGGCCTAGTTTTTTAACCCACTCTCTACAAATTTATTATAATGAGCTCACTGAGCTAAGATCCCATACATCTTGGGCTTGGACTGCAAAACGTGTCCTTACAATACTTATATTTAATTCTTTATATGGAGCGAACCTTGATTTGATTAGTGTTAATTTCATCAAATTATCCTTGGTTTGGTTAGTATTAATAAATTTCTAATATTAATATTTTAATATAGAAGGTCCACTTAAATTTATCATCTTAGGCCTCAAACTATATCGAGCTGGCTGAACAAATTGGAAACATCCTTGACCTCATGCATCTTATGATCAAGTTGAGTTTATTGGTTTTCGATTTTATACAATTGAAGAGAAATAAGAAAAATAAATTGTAATATATTTGAACACATATGGTGTTCATTCCATGATGAAAGCTCTTAATAATCTTGCCAAGAAAATAATTAATTTTTGTTGTATATTGGATTTGAATACAAATCTCTTACTCGACAACAAAGGACTTAGGGACATCCCAAGAGATTTCTCCCTGTAATTATTTGGTGTGTGGGGGATGAAGAGATTTCACACTCAAGGAATAGTTATCTCAAATAACCTTGGACACCTACGTTAGCGGGTAAAAATATTGGAAAAAAGAAAAGAAAGAAAGACAATTCTTTTCTTTGTTCCCAATGAAGGAGATGGGCCTGGTTACCTCCCTTATTTTACTCTAAAAAAGTATCCTTAATTATTCATATAAGATTTAGTCAAAAAATAAATATCTAGAAAAGGGGAAGAAAACAAGCGAATCTCCAATTTCAATGGCCCATCCAATGCATTACACAAAAGGACACATTATTTCTCATGCATTTAGTATTAGCATTGTCACCCACACACTAGTTTAATTTATTATATTGTTTAGGAATTATCAGTTTCTGATGTCTTTGTCAGGTTTTACAATGTGCTACAGTTTATATGGCATTACCGGTTTGGCTCCGATACTATCTGTGATGACCTGAGGAATTTTCCCTTTCATTACGGTTTAATGCGGATTCATGTAGGTGAGTCTATATGTGTTTCAAGTTGTTGTGCTTGCCAGTGAGTTATTTTGTGGCACTCAGATGTTGTCCTTAAATATTTATAGTCATGCTCAAGCTCATATAACAAGAATGATTGTGACAACTTAAATTAAATCATGCTCAAGCTCATGTAACAAAAATGATTGTGACGACTTAAATTTTCGTGATTTTTTTTACAACTATTGATATGACTTGTTTTAATTAGTGCATCATATAAATGGATCCTCTCAATTCAAAAGGTGTTCAATTCATCTATTTCATGGCTCGGACTTTATTTTCTAGATCTAGTAGTGTAAATATTGTCATATGACTTAAAAATTTTAAATGACATGATAGACTGTACACATTTAAGGTTTGTAAAATCTAATTGAGTCATGAAATTGATAATATTTGAAATGGGAGAGTGAACTCAAGGGTGAACTAAGGCAAAAATGATGTTACTACAATCAAAACATGTCATTTCAATAATTAGGAAAAAATTTGTGAAAATTATTATATCTTTAGTAGAAAATTACAAGCACCTCCATTGATTATTCAAAGACAAACTGAAGTGAATAATATCCATGCACTTGCATTGGACCCGATGATTATTTTAAGCATTTTTTAAAGTAATTGGATATAAGCTTCTAGCTAGCTAGCTTGAATAAAAAGTGGAACAAAAGATTTGTTTTCCTACCTAAACCTAAGCCGTATGCTTCATCTCAAGCACCTTGGCCCAAGCAGGTCGAGCTAGGATCTCATAGCACCATGCTCTCATAGGAGGTCGCGATTCAATGAGCTTCTTGGCTGGCGTTCCCATAAGGCTTTGCAAATTTGGGAGGTGAAGTAAATTAGCAATGGTGTACTTGTCAGTTGCCAAATACATAAATTTTGCTAGCTGTGTCTCATACACATCAAGAACATTGCCTAATTTGGCTTCAGCCTCGGCCACCACACCTTGGTCAGGAGCCAAGCCATTGTTTGGCTTAATGATGACCATCTCAAATATAAGTTTCGCTGCTGGTGGCTCAAACTGGAGGTCCTCAACATCAACCCAATTGGCTACTATGTCCTGCTCCCTGCCATCCCAGTAAACTAGCTCTTCTCCCTTCTTGCCATATTCATGGGCCATACATCTTATTATTGCTCTTGATTCTACAATCAATTGGTTGCATTTTTGTTAGCCAGGAATAGCAAAATGTGCAAATTGCATAAGTGTCAGCAGTGGCGGAGCCAGGATTTTAGTTTAGGGGGAAGGTTAAAATAATAATAATAAAGAACCTAAAATTATTAATTGATATTAATAATAAAATTATAAACAAAATAATTGTCATACAATTAAAATTTAAACAATTGTAAAATAAATAAACAATTGTAAAACATTCCTAACTATATATCAATCATCAAAGTATGAGATTAATCTATATATACATAAAGTTTAGACAATTAATTTGATTCCTCAAAATAAATTGAGAAAATAAATTTTAACTTTTCTTTTTGTATTCTTCTAATTATTTAAAATTTGGATTTATGATAAAACTCAACTTTTGAATTATGAAAATGCAAGAAATGAAGGAGAAATAAATAATGGACATTTTACAACTTTAGTGTCATACAAGATATTTTATTATTATTTTGGGTAAAGTTTGAATTCCACTTGCTTAACCTGAAATGAAAGGAAAGAAATTTGGATAAGTAAAAATAAAATAAAAAAATTTGAGTATTGGTCAAAAGTGAAATCAAGTTTGGTGGCATATATTTCGTGTACGCTCATTGTCTAAAGTGGGATGAGTCGTTTGAGTAACACCACAAAATTTCACAATATTTTTACAATAAATTGAGGTGTCAGTACATTATTGGTCAAAATAAAATAAAATATATTTATTCTGGGATCTATTCCAACTAAAAATAAGATTATTGTGAAATTTTATTATGTCTCTAGACTTTCTCAAATAGAAATATGTATTTTATTTATTTTTCATTTCATGTCAAGAGTACAATTTGAGAGAAGATGTTTCTTTCTATACTCGTATACCATAACTTCACCAAATGTCTACAAAATATAGATGAACAACTTATTGGATATATACATGTAAGTAAAGTCTTATATTGGGCAAAAATGATAAAAGGGATGGTTAATATAATATAATTGGGTCAAATTTATAGGCTTAAACTCTTTTGACTCAAGTGGTGTCCTTATATGTTATAGTAACTACTCAGTCTTCCTAATAAGTGGTATCAAAACTCATGGTGGTGTGTGGCAAGGTGTTCAAGGTCCTTTACTTCAAAAAAAGAGAGAATGAGTACCAATGGTACTAGATAATGGTGCGATGTAAAGTACCATGGACACGGAGGCCCATGTATGACGTGCTAGTGAAATATATATATACACACACACACACACACACAAGAGAGAGAGCTAATAAGATAGTAAGACTTTCTGATGGCCCACAAAGATGCAAGAAGTAAATATAACGTAGTTTAGCTTAAACTCATAAGTTTAAACTTTTGAGTTAAATGGTGTTCCTATATGTTATATTAATTACTCAATTGAAGTCTCCTCAACATATGATCTCCCCAACACGACTTGTGTCCTATGAGAGTGTTGGAAAAATACATGTTTGTATCGCATACAAAACATACGCAATGAAAAATTAACGAATCTACTTCATTCGCAATTGATAACATATACTATGTAAATTTCAGAATATAAGAACAAGAGAATGTACCTTGATGTAGTGAAATTCAAAACCAAAGATTAGAAGTGCTTGGGAACACTTTTAATCTTCACTCCAATTCCACTTGTGCCCAAGAAGTGTGATCTCTCAATCAATTTATATGTATGTGTTCAAGGGAGAATAAGAGAGTGTCCTATACTCACATACAAACCATTTCATTCTCTTACAAAATTTTGTATGTTTCTCTCCTTATAACTAATTATCTAATTGTGCTAGCCTTTTGGGCCATTCCAATTGGGTTTTAGTATGTGGCTTGGAATTGGACTAAAAGGAAACAAATAAGACACTAGTTCCAATGGGCCTTGGACTTTTCTATCAACTCTTAACAAGTTCAAAGTTACCATTAATTATATTTAATACCACTATATAAATATAATTGCACTCTAGGCCTTATTAATAAATTATATCTCAAGACTTTATTATACATTCAACCCCTTCATAAAATATTCGTAATAATACAAAGTCATGAATATAGACTGCCACTTTGAAGATTACTACATCTTAATCTTTGAGTACCCGATTTAATCTTTTAAGTTATTCATCATATATTTATGAAATTCAATTTCATAAATATATACTTTAGTAACTCCTTACTAAAGTGGTTAGGCCTAACACTCTGAATAACCGAACCCATTAAACTTATCTCAAATGAATATTTTATATCTTTGTTAAGAGATTATGAATTCCATCTTGAAAATATATATTCCATCAACACTAAATGTGGCTGCCCAACATACTGAGATTTTGATCATGACTTTAGATCTCACTCCTGATATATTAAAGTAACTTACACTTCATGATCAGGTACATTATTCTCTCAGGATTAAGAGTTCATGTAAATAGAAATCATGAGATTTATTATTCATTTGACAGTCATTATAAGAATAATAAATCTCACAGCAGTCTAGTTCAATATGTCTTAACTCTTAAAACATATTAACATATCAACTAGAAGTCTCCACTTCTATGATCAAGACAAATCATCTTAGTTGATATGTTATAGTTTTCGCAGATGAAATGTCCAATTTCATCACCAACTACGAACTAAAATTCTGAATTTACAAAGAACTTGTGATCTATATCTTCAATGACTAAATCACATACTATACATCTCATGGACTAAATGATAATGTCCAAATATTCATGTTACCATTATTTTAGATAATAATAAAACAACTTTATTAATTACAACATTAAGTCATACATAATGTCACACATAATGTCATACCTAGCATCATACAATAGGATTTAAAGGCACTAATCCTAACAGAGAAAACTTTACCAATCATCACATGATATTTCATGATGTATATTTGATATATCAATAATTGAACATATATCATGCCAATTGTAGCACAAACTCAAACCAAATGTGTTACATTGATATCTTGTAAATTTTCTATTGTAAATTTGTAATGCTTAATTAACCAACTGCATATGCTTGCAATCCATTCTTGTGCATTCCATGTACCATGTTTAAAAAGCAGTAGAACTATGACAAGAACCAATGAACAAAACAAAAATTACTCACTCAAAACTTGGAGAAAATGGGCTTTTGCCTTTTTTTTTTTTTTTTTTAAATCCAGCATTTTGCCCCCTTTCCCAAACTAATTAGAGAAATGTCCTTATTTTGAAATTCGATTTTTAGCCCTTGTTTTTAAACTCGATTTTCTAAAAATCGAGTTTCAATTTAAAACTCAATTTTTGGACAATCGAGTTATAACAAACTGAAAAATAACAACAAACAAAAAAAAAAAAGTTCTGGAACTCAAGTTTATGGAGGAACTCAAGTTCCATGTGAAGTACTCAAGTTTATGGAACTCAAGTTCCTTGAAAAAATTCAAGTGGAACTCGATTACTTTACATGGTACTCGAGTTCCAGAAAAAAAAAAAAAAAAAATTCTAAGTCCACGTTCGCTATAAATCAATATTCCAAAAATCAAGTTATACATTTGAAACTCAATTTTTAGAAAATTGAGTTTCAAAACAGTGACATTTCCCTAATTAGTTTGAGAAATAGGGCAAAATGCTGGATTTTTTGTGTGAAAGGGGCATTTGCCCATTTTGGCCCTCAAAACTTATTCAAAGTGTTCATTAAGAACTGGTTCATTAAGAACTTATTCAAACTTATCGTTATCATTCTTTGGTGTAATTTCTGAGTTATGGAGAAAGTTCACATCTCAGTGCACTAACTTACATTCATGGAAAGAAAGGCTTTCTTCTTCTGCTCTCCAGCATCAAGATTAACTGAAACAAACTCAAAATCAAGATCATTCTCAAAGAGGCATGTCGCATGCCAGAACCTTCAATGTGGCTGGTAAGCTGAGGCTTCCATAGACTTTTCGGATTGCCATTTACGTTTAGCTCTCCTTACACCACTCCTAATTGATATTGACTGGAGGATGGAAACACAACTAAATTAAGCTTGAATGTTGGACAAATTTATAGAATAGGGTACATATATATAAGGTCAAAATTTGTGGACAGATAGGACAATGATTGGGGTCATGATGAAATTGTTAGGTAGGGAATCCTACTTGTGATGGATGTTAATAAAATTGGTAGGCGAAAACACTATAATTTAGGTTCATAGTCAATTTAGTCCCTACATTTTAGAGTCATAGTCAATTTGGTTCCTATATTTTGGTAGCAGTCAATTTAGTTCCTGTTATTTTCAACTTACAATCAATTTGATCCCTACCGTTAACTCACTAACGGAAAATACCTATATAGTTAACAACATTTTTTTAAATGTCAAATAAACTTTTTATTATGATTTTAGTAGCCACATAAGCAATAAGTGTGCCAATTGTAAGCGGTAGGAATTTTTCATTAGTGAGTTAACAATAGAGACCAAATTGATTCTAAGTTGAAAATAGCAAGGACCAAAATGATTGCTACCAAAATGTATTGACCAAATTGATTGTAATTCTAAAATGTAAGGACCAAAATAGTATTTTCACCAAATTGGTATTGATAAAGGATGAAGGTAAATATGATGTTTTATCAATTAGAACTTGGTACGTTAGTAATTGTGAAAAAAAAAATTAAATTAAATCTTTTTTTTCTTTTTTCTTTTTTTGACAAATACAAAATTAAAGTACTTGTTAACAATTTTTTTCACAACCATTGAGTTGATAAAGCTTTTATTTTGTACTTGCTTTTAATATCATATATATATATATATATTTTTTTACCTATTATCAATAGTTTTCCACCTACCATCCATAAGTGTGATTTTTTTTTTTTTTTGGAAATTATTTGTGTAAATTGCACTCATTGTTTTTTTTTTTTTTTTTTTTTTTTCTTCAACAAAAAAGTATAGTATAACCATCATCGCAAATATAATTTTCCACAAAAGTTGGGTTCTAATTAACTCAAATAGTAAAGTCTCTGATGGTTAAATAAAAGATCTAGGGTTCAATCTCTGCCTACACTGAAAAATTGATTGGTGTCTTGGTCTAATAATAAAGAGTTCTCATCAGAAACGAATGCCATAAGTTGAAACTCTCTCTCTCTCTCTCTCTCATGCTTTGCACATGCAATAATGTTCTTTTCTTTTTTTCTTTTTTAGAGTTATAATGCTTAAAAGTGATATATATAACCATGTGTATTTTTTTTTTAAGAAAAAGAAAAAAAAGTAAGGTAAAGTAGAATAATATTTAAAAATGAGATAGAAATAGAGTCCTAAGTTTTAGGCCAAATTAAGAAAATAAAAGAAAAAACTTAAAACTTAGGAGTAGTAAATTATTCTCTTAACCAGTTTGTGTTTTTTAATTTAAAATTATTTAACTAAAAAATAGGGGTATTTAGAGAGGTTAAGAATTTATGTGAGGGTATTTTAGTGTGCAAAAAGTTGAAGAAGAAATGGAAAATCCTGTTATTAATAGTACATATATATATATATATATATATATATATATATAAAGTGGACTCTTTTAATACTAATATACATACGTATCTGATTCACACACTAAGGTTATGTTTAGTAACAATTTTTGTTTTCTATTTTAAAAAACTTATTTTTGGGAATATAAAGAAAAAACAATTTTCTTGTATTTTTTAAATCAAAAATATGTTTGGTTAGTTGCAATTTAAAATAAAAAAATTGTTTTTTGAAGAACAAAATAAAAAGATATTAAAATATGTTGTTATTAGGATTTGAACTCTAATGCTAACTCATTAAATGAGACAGATTCATTAACTCAAATGCGTATTTTCTTTAACTTTTAAAAATTAGAAATTGAAAACAGTCTTTTGCATATTTTCAGTTTCCTTCATAAATTGAGTTTTAAGAACACTTTTTGTTTTCTGTTCATTTTGAGTTGCCAAACAAGTTTTTTATTTTCAAAAATAGAAAATTGTTTTTAAAAAAAGGAAATAGGAGAAAAAACAGTTACCAAATAAATCTTAATTTACTTTCCGATAAAACAAAACAGTTTTTTGTGTTCTTAAATGTAGGGTTAAAATGAATTGACCCCTTGCAAATTAATTAATTACCCAAGTTAATTAATTAGTCAAATTATATTCAATAGCGTAGTAGCACAAACAAATCATCAAATAACTAAATGCAGCAGAAATTGAATTTGACATAGGTGATTTGTTTACGAATGGGGAAAATCACCGAGGCAAAACCCCACCAGGTAAATTTAAAGTTACCACTCTCGAGAATCCACTATTATCAATCACAAGCAGTTACAAGTATAAGTAATCTTACCAAACTCTTTGGCCTATCCCGAAATACCAACCTACAATTGAACCCTTACCCCAATGCCCAATTAGACTTGTATTGTAGCTGCAATCTCTCCGTTCAATGCACGAATCCTAGTACGTGACTAACTAATAATGCACAGATCCCAGTATGCGACTAACTCACCAACTTGAAGAAGATGTTGGCTGTAAAGTTTTTCAGTTCATCAACAGTGAAGATCAGGAAGCTCCTTGGTTACAAAACCCTTGACGTAAAGACGCAATAGCTTCTATAGAGAGAATGATGAACTAGAGCAATTTCTGCCTCCAGTCACACAATGCATGTATTATTCTTTTTCATCACCTTGTGACAGCCCTTAAAATAATCCTTATATATGTCTAGGGCTGTGAGAAAAGAAACTCCACACAAATACATAGGAATATGCATGTAATCAATTTGGAAAATCTAATTTCGTAATTTTAGATAGATACAACTTATGTCAAGCTTCTGTCTAGTTTCAACATTAAATCTCGATAGAAGTCTTTTTGTCGAGATTGCTGTTGAGCTTTAAAGAACAGCACTTCCTTCACTTGTTTCTTGGTCAGACTTGCATGGCTTCAATACTTAACTTGAACACTTGTTTCTTAAAGTACTAAAGCCATTCTAGATCTACCCAATTACAAGTAAAGTGCATTTTGTCAAAAGATTAGCCAATTACATAAATATGTCCCTAACAATCTCTCATTTGGCAATCCATGACGAAACCACAACAAACAAATTAATCATGAGAGAAGTCTTAAATCACTAAACTCGTAACCACTTGTTGAATTACAAAATAAATCTAAGCCTAACATAAACTCTTGAAAAACTTTGCAAGAAGACAGTTCATGGCATGGTAGACTTTCACAACCTGTCTTTCTGAAACACTTAAACAAAAACTCATCAAGGCATCATGTGCGAAACAGAAATAAAGATTGCATACATAAAGAAACATGTGTGTAAAGAAAGAAAAGAAACAACACATGTAGAGGTAGGTGAAGAAAAAAAAACATACATCATCATATATATGAAAATAAAGTACAATGTATGTGAATAAATGGTCACAAGATTAGTGTACAAGAGGCTGTAACTAAAAAGAAAGAAAAGAAAATACATGTAAACCTCACTACACCCCTCAAAATCTACATACACTCCCCCCTATCAAAAAAGTCCCATACTAACTCTCCCCCTAAGTACAAGACTACTCTCAAAACCAAAGCTACTCTCCCTTTTTGTAACGAATGACAAAGGGCAAGTCACTGAGAGGTCATCATCTCGTCATCACTAGAAGAGCTAGCATCATCCTCATCAACACCAGCATCATCATCCTCATTAGTTGAGGCCTCTAGAGAAGGAGAGGGAGAAGGTGTAAAGCCAACCATTCGAGCCTGTCTACGGGCAATGCGACCAACTCGGGTGTTCATCTGACACATCTCATATGTGAGATAGTCGAGACAAGCATCCATCCTCTGAAGCTATGCCATGATAGCATCAAGAGTCACACCATCTGCTGAAGAAGAAAGAGCAGATGTGGAAGGAGTCGAAAAAGAAAGGGGAACAACAGAAGCTGCAAGATCATCCATCTCCACTCATGGCCACTTCGGTCGAAGCTGGGTCTCGTTCCACCGAACAAAATCGACGCTGATGGCACCTATGATGGTGAAAAGATGAGAGAGAGGAATAGGAAAGGAGAAGTTTCGAAGGATCCGCGTGATAGCCGAAGGAAAGATAAGCTTATCATGAGTAGTGGTATCCCAATACACATCTATAATAGATGTGATGAAGTGAGAGGGAAAGTCAATAGAAAGATCCTCCATCAAGGAAAGAAGAAAACAAGCATGAGGCTCAGTGATGGAGTTATAGTGAGATCGTGGAGTGAGAGTAAAGGTCATCACCATGTTCAAAAACCTCAGACCTTTTGTAAAGCCCGAGTAAGAGGTGTTTAGAAAACCACCCCAAAGATAAGGTTTCTCACAAAAGTGAGAGATAAGCTCGTCTCTAAACACCATCCTAAGATGCTCATAACTAGGGTAGTTAGGATACACTACTCTTGGAACATATAGTACCTCGGATATAAGATTCGGAGTAACTACAATACGTGTACCTCTGAATGTTGTAGCAAACTAAGGCACAGAGGTATCGATGGCATGCATGTTGGAGTAAAACTCCTAAATGAACATGATTGGACACCTCTCGGGCTTCCCACAGAGGGACTCCCATCCCCGAGTCCAAATGACTTCGGGTAGAGCAGTATCGGAGAAATCCGATAGGATGACCTAGCGTTCAAATGAACACCACGGTCCTGAAAGTTCTCAGAGAAGTACGTCTTAGCCTTCTCATCACGGAATTAGATATGAAATGGAATATGAGGATCAGAAGGATGACCTAGAACCACGAAGAGGGTTCCAAGCCAAAGTGGATTTACACTGTTTGGGTGCCATGGCGTGGTCTATTCGAGAGAGAGAGAGAGAGAGAGAGAAAGCAAAACACATCATAAACCAGAAAAGGAAAGAAAAGATATAACGTATGCATGAACATGTGATGTTCAAAATTTAAAAGCATCATGGGTAAAAACCCAATCCAAACCTACCAACACTCAAACAATAATAATCAATCACACATTTAAAATGCATGAAACATTGTTATAATGTAATAAGAATGCAATGCATGAGCATACATTACCCAATCAACACAACCCAACTCAAAAATTTCACAAAAATCTCAAAAACCCCAAAAATTTTCAAAAACCCAAAACCTAGGTCTAAAATGCATGAATGCATGAAAAAGAAGGGATTTAGAACACTTACCAAGAGATTTAAGCTTGATCTAGGCCGAAAAATGAGTGGGTAGAGTGATTTGAGTGAGAGGAGAGTGTTTGGGGTGAAAGAGAAGTGTTTTCTGTTGAGAGAGAATGAGAAAAATGAATCTGAAATCGCGCCTCAGCTATATATAGAAAACGTAGCTCGATGAATTGAAGATTCTATCAAGGATTTGTCGAGCACTAAATCTTGACATAAATGAATTTGTCGAGGTGCTTTCGAGGATCTGTTGACGGCAAAACTCACCTTGATGGATCAAGAATCTGTCAAAAAGCTATCGAGCAAACAGAATGCTCAGAAATTTGGCTCGATGGATCGAAGAAGCTATAGAGAATCTATCGAGAAGAAACCCAGAAATCTCGATGGATCGAGAATCTATCAAGGTTTCTATCGAGGCTGAAGAAGGAAAGCTCGATAGAAATGAATCTGTCAAGAAGCTATCAAGAAGTTGTCGAGCTTGAAGAAAAAGAGTTTTTCAAGGGAGGAAAAACACATAGATATGAATACAACAAATAAGAAACTCAACCAAAGATCCAATCAACATGTTAAGCTCTCAAAATATCTCTCAACATATATGCAAAGCATACATAGATCCAAAACACACACACACACTAAACAAGTTTAACCAATTTTATATTTCAAAAACAAGTTAGGACAATTTAGTGAGCATATATTAACACATGTATTCCTTGTGATGGTCAAATCACATTGTACCTGCACGTGTATCAAAAGTAGCAAAAAGTATGCTTGTTGTGTATGAAAGCATAGCAAGAGTGCATAAGTGTCTCATATTATGAAGATTTGAGACTAGAGAAAATCACTTATACTCACACACAATCATAACTACTTTATGGGGACTATTACCTTCGAGATACATCCTATAACTCCCACATCTCCTAGGAACACGCTTGCAATCATTTTTAGAAGCATTTTGATTATTTTTGCTCTTATATTCTTTGCATATTTTCTTTTTGAACATATCATGCATGAGCATATAAGAGAGAGAAGAAATACCCAATTATATGAGCCAAAACATCACAATTTTGTTTTGCCGAAACACACAAATGCTATACATGATTGACGAGCTTTAGTGGTGAGATTGTTATTTATGCCTTTCTCTTAGGATTTTTTAGTTCTTCTCGTCAAAAAGAGTGATATGAGTGTTAAGTATAAAAGATTACTTAATCGTATTCATCACAAACACGAGCCACAAAGTTCACTTGCGTAGATGTGCATTAAGATGCTCATCTAAGTTGCAAGAGATACAAAGTTTAGAAAACTTTGTTTCAATGGCCATCCAGGGTACACAAGTACCAATATACACAAACACACACTGTTTTTTTTTTTTTTTCTAATTTTTCAAATTTTTTTTTTTTTTTTTTTATAAAAAACAAATAAAGAAAAAAACTGAAAAGCAACCAAACAAAAACATAAAAAAAACACTCAAAGTATAAAACTAGACTGACTCAAAAGCTAGAAAGCAAAACAAACAAGTAATGCATAAACATAAAGGGAGAGAGAGAAAAAGTGACTGAATCACTTTGAGCTTTTTTCCTTCCACACCTTGGAATGACATTTCCTTTGTGCGAACCTTTGATCCTGAGGAGAGGGGGAAGAATTGAAATCGTTCAAGTTCGAAAGGAACATGAAGGCCTTGAGAAGATCTCTCAGAGGAGCTAGAGAAAATGGAAACTGATTTTGGTTTCCTGACGAGAGCATACCCATTACTTTGTTGAGTGGCTAACCACTTATAGCAATTTGGATGAGTAAGCCTTGAAGCTCCACAGTGATGACAGAAATGCGGCTTCTTCGATTGAGACTTTTTATTATTATCCTTCTAATTCCTAGGGTTTCTAGTCTCTTTCTTTTCAACCTTAGGGGGTGCTCATAGAATAGATTTGTCTTTATCTATATTCTCACTAGCTGTTTCAGTTTTAGATTCATTGTTCTCATAATTAACATTATCAGCAGGTGAGACAAACACAGTTGTACTAGAGGAGGCAATATTAGGAAAAGAGAAATCATACCCCAAACCAGTTTTTTCAGAAGCAGCTTTATGAAAACTTAGCATCTCATCGAGTTTTGCACTAGAAGTCCTCTCCAATTGAGCTCTGACCTGGAACAGCTCCGCCTCAAGCTTCTTTGTCCTTTCAGCAAGGAAGTTGTTCTCGAACCGCAAAGCTCTAATGGTTTGATTGGCTTCATCAACCTTGGTAGAAAGCTCCTCTCGATCTAGCTCCACATCGCTTAGCTTCTTGGTGGCCAGCCTATACAGTTTCTCATACTTCTCGGAAACCTTGTACAACTTAGCATAGGCTGTATGGATATCATCTTGATCGTCCATTTTCTCAAATTTGAATTCCACCAAGTTGTCTTCTTCATCCACTGCTTCTATGATCCCTTCAGTAGGATCCACTGTAGCAGTGAAAGCACTCAAGATTCCCTTGTCATCACTGTTATCTGAATCAGTCTCAGGCTTAGTATCACTCAAGATAGTAGCAAGAGTCTTGCTTTTCCTAATCGACTTGAGATATGTTGTACATTCTTGTTTCATGTGTCTAAAACCTTGACATCTGAAGCACTTTGGTCCGGAGGGAATAGTATATAGACCGTCATCCTTAGCATCCTTCTTCCCTTTATCTTGACTTTTGAATTGTGAAGAACTGGATTGCTTACAGTCCTTATCAAAACCCTTCACATTGGCATTCTTCAAGGACTTCTTGAACTGCCTAGTGATGTAAGATTTCATCTTGGAATCTTCATCATTTGAAGACTCATCAGTCTCATTACTTTTGGCCTTCAATGCCATACTCTTTCTTTTGGTTCCTTTCCCAAGTCTAGTCAAACCCAATTTATAGGTTTGCAAGTTGCCAATCAGCTCCGTCAAAGAAATAAAGTCAATGTCCTTCAATTCTTCAATCGTTGTTATATTGGCATGAAATCTCTTAGGGAGAAATCTTAGCACTTTTCTCATAACCTTGGGTTCGAGAATAGTTTCCCCAAGATTGAAGGCTAAGTTGACTATGTCCTTGAGTTTGGCATAGAATTCATTGAATGACTCATCCTCCTCCATCTTGATCTCCTCAAAGCTTGCAATAAGCCTTTAAAGCTTGGAATTTTTAACGGCCTTAGTTCCTTTATAAGTCGTTTGGAGAATAGTCCATGCAGCCTTTGCAGTTTTAGTCAATGATATTTTCTTAAACTTCTCATTCGTGACCGCACTGAATATGGCGTTCAATGCTCTACTATTGAAATTTGCCACTTTGATCTTTGCATCATCCCAATCAGCCAGCGCTTCCTTTGGCTTAGTCCAGCCAATCTCCATAGCTTGCCACCCTTTCTCATCTAAAGACTGCAAGAAAGCTCTCATGCGTACTTTCCAGTATGCATAATTAATGCCATCAAATAAATGAGATATAATAAGAGACTGTCATCTATCCATGACAAACAGGGGTCAATGGATCATACAGCAAAGATTAAGACCTAATCAGAGCGTGCCTGTTCTGATACCACTTGTTGGTTTAAAATGAATTGACCCCTTGCAAATTAATTAATTACCCAAGTAAATTAATTAGTCAAATTACATGCAATAGCATGGTAGCAAACAAATCACCAAATAACTAAATGCAATGGAAATTAAATTTGATGCAGGTGATTTGTTTACGAATTGAGAAAACCATCGAGGCAAAACCCCATCGGGTAAATTTAAGGTCACCACTCCCAAGAATCCACTATTATCAATCACGAGCGATTACAAGTATAAGAAATCTTACCAAACCCTTTGGTCTATTCAGAAATACCAACCTACATTTGAATCCTTACTCCAATGCCCAATTAGACTTGTATTGTAGCAGCAATCTCTCCGTTCAATGCACGAATCCTAGTACGTGACTAATTAATGATGCACGAATCCTAGTACGTGATTAACTCACCAACTTGAAGAAGATGTCGGCTGTAAAATTCTTCAGTTCATCAACAGTGAAGATCAGGAAGCTGCTTGGTTACAAAACTCTTGACGTAAAGACGCAGTAGCTTTTACAGAGAGAATGATGAACTAGAGCAATTTCTGCCTCCAGTCACACAATGCATGTATTATTCTTTTTCATTACCTTATGACGGCCCTTAAAATAATCCTTATAGATGTTTAGGGTTGTGAGAAAAGAAACTCTACACAAATACATACGAATATGCATGTAATCAAATCTGAAAAATCTGATTTCGTAATTCTCGATAGATACAGCTTCTGTCAAGCTTCAACATTAAATCTCGATAGAAGTCTTTCTGTCAAGATTGTTGTCGAGCCTTAAAGAACAGTACTTCTTTCACTTGTTTCTTGGTCAGACTTGCATGACTTCAATACTTAACTTGAACACTTGTTTTTTGAAGTACTAAACTCATCCTAGATCTACTCAATCACAAGTAAAGTGCATTTTGTCAAAGGATTAGCCAATTACATAAATATGTCTCTAACATTAAATGGTACTTCATATCATAAACAAAAGGCAGAAAATCATCAATTTTATAAATAACCAAAATAGAAAGTACCATTTTCTCTACTGTGTTTTGATTAATTTTCTTTCCTTTACTACATTTTCCAAGTTTCATACAGTGGCTTTGTTTTTTTTTTTTTTTTTTTTAATCTTTCATAAAGTGGCTCAGTAATCTTATTTGCGAATTTGTATTTCATCTTACAAGATTTTTCTTCCATTCGTTTAGTTCATCTTTCCATGTTTACCATTCGTTTAGTTCATTTTTCCATGCAATAGAAAAAGACCAAAATGGAGGTAGAATATATTGGGCCTCTTTCGGACCAAGGGCACATAAGAGCTTGTTAACTAATTTTTAGCCCAAATTTTTAAGGCTTCTATAAACTAAGTAATTGGACTTTTCTTTAACTAAGAAAATATACAAAAATGAGAGTAGAGATCACAATATCACCACCGTGTTTCAAGAGAATTTTAATAATTTTCTCAAAAAGTGAGATAAGAATTTGGATGAGAATGTTTGGGTTTCTTTAAACAAGTTTGTAAAATTTAATTGAGTCGAAGTTTGGGTTTTGTAAAGCTCTTTGAGGTAATATTGTATTTTTTTTTCAAATTTGTTGTGTAAGCTCAAATTTTTTTATTAAACATGAGTAAGAGACCATGAAACTTGTTGATTTGATAGAGCTCAACTTGTGAATGTAGGCTTTGTCGTGAACCACAAGTAATAAGCGCATTAGGAGAAGTTACACCAACAAGTTGGTTTAGTGTGCGTGGTTCCTAAGTCTCATGTAATCAATGAGTTCCTTGGTTCAAATCACCTAAATATCATCGAATGAGGGCGAGGAGGGTTGGAGGTACTTTTCCTTCTCTAAGAGCATCCGTAGCAGATGTTCTAAAAATTATGCCATTTTACCACACCAAAGGCCTACTTTATTATTTTACCACATCATTTTACAACATCTCATTTATCAGATGTTTTATAATTCAATTCTATACATTAAAATAATATTTACTACACATTAAAATAATATTTATTACAACTCATCAACACAATCAACACATTAAAAATTTTGCCACATGCATTCCGTACCGTGGCAAATTTGCCACGGTACTGTTCAATGTTGCAAAAAAAAATACCATATCTCACATCTGCTAAATGGGCTCAAATTGGATTTGGTGTGGGATATGTGCCAAATATTTAGCATTTGGCACATATTCCACATCTACTGTGTGTGCTCTAATGAGGTGGCTTTAGCATTAATTAGGTAAAGACAAAAGAGAAAGTAAAGGGGAAATCGTGAAAGTGCTAAGAAAGAGAGAGAGAGAGAGAGAGTTTTATTTACTAGATTCCACTGAGATAACCACCGCATGATTTCATCAAATTCTTCCAAAATGTTAAAAATAGAACCCTTAAAATTCTCATTTCCTATTAACCAGAAGCGATAGCCTCAGCCATTTTCTTGTAAGAAGGCCTAGAAGAAATGTCCTCCCACCATGCCTTAACATGGGGACGGTCATTCACCAACGAGGCCCATGGTGTCGTCATGAAATAGTGAGTGTAAGGATAGTGGTGCAAGTCAGCCAGGCTATAGAAATCACCAGCCAAGTACTTGGTGCTACTCAGCCTAGACTCATACACATCAAGCACTTTTTCTAGCTTCACCAAGTTGGCGTCGATGACTGCTTGGTCTGCAGTTTTGCCTTTCATAGGCGCTAAAACATATTCCAAGACAATGGGAGTGATTGCAGGGTCGAAACTCTGGGATTCCACCTGTATCCACACCTTAACCAAAGCAGCTTCTTTGAGGTTGTTGTGCCTAATGAGATCAGCTCCTGTTTCCTTGAATTTCTCAGCCACATATGCTGTAATTGCTCTAGATTCTGTAATACACATGAAAGGTCAATTATTTTTGCTTTAGCAGGGCACTCTCATTCTCATCTATAGGCCACTTGACCTGTTGCAGCAACGGTGTCTCCAATGCAATCCGAGCTCAAGCACCAGTGCACCACTTTTGACACTTTTTTAAGATTTCAACAGATACGGTACAGGTGTATAGATCAAGGGACCCATTCTATCACTCTTTGCAAAAATAAAAATAAAATTTTGGCTCTAACAATATATATATATATATATATATATAATTTTTTTTATTAAATTGCATTCAAGCATTTATGCAGGAGCAATCATCACTATGACAGACAATATAGTCATAAGCATGAGTAAAATAATAAGGTAGCAGAAAAGGAAAAACATGTGAGAAAAATAAAACGTGAACTTACCAAAAAGAGTGAGATCACCATCTTCCAGCGCTGGAATCTGACCAAAGGGCTGCAATATTTTTTTTTTTTCACCCAAAAAAAAAAAAACCAATTTGAAAACTAAAAATTGTGTATCACTGTATCTACAAATTCGATAATATAAATCGAGTGCAAGGAGAAAAAAATACTATGACTCTATGAGATTAGATGTGGGTGATACATACATTCTTAGATAGGAAAGCAGGCTGTTTGTGTTCCCCTCCGAAAAAATTAATCAGAACAAGCTCAAAATCTACTCCTTTCTCATAGAGGCAGGCCGTCGCACGAGCAGTGCATGTGGAAATTGGAACTCCATAAATCTTGATAGTCATTTTCTCACAAACACAAGGATCCAAAGTGATAGAGAGATATGCTATCTGATGAGGTGAAGTAAACTATATGTTATATAGAAGAAGATATAGAAGAAGGTGTTATCTATAGTTGTAGCCAGCTAGTCTTGGCCACCAAGAGTGATGAAATTTGACGATGGGTAAGGATTAATTTCCAGATTCTCAATCAGATATGCAAGCCACCTAGGCCATAGTTAAGACAGCAATACTTATCAGATTTCACCATCAAATCACCACTATTTTCTTGCTACCTTATCAAAATTGTACCCAGATTAGAATGAATATATTTTGACTATTTCCAACTGTTTGACATTATGAACCATGTGATTATTTCATTACATATATAGACAACTATATTTATTGCAGTTTGATTGCATAGCCTCACAGAATATGAATTTAATTGTTTCTTTTCAAGAAGTTCCTAACTACTACGTTGCATGGCCAAGAATTTCATCATTTTTAAAATTTCACCATCAAGAATAACATTGCTTAATTAATTTGGCTTCAGCCTCGGCCCCCACACCTTGGTCAGGAGCCAAGCCATTGTTTGGCTTAATGACAATCTCAAATATTAGTTTCGTTGCTGGTGGCTCAAATTGGAGGCCCTCAACATCAACCCAATTAGCTACTATGGCCCGATCCCTGCCATCCCAGTAAACTATCTCTTCTTCTTTCTCGTCATATTCGTGGGCCATGCATCTTATTATTTCCCTTGATTTTACCATCAATTGGCTGCATTTTTGTTAGCCACGGATAGCAAAATGTGAAAATTGCATAGGCGTCAGGGTATTATATATTGCTTACCGAATTGCTTGATGCCACTGTCCTCGTATACTGGAACCTGACCAAATGGCTACAAAATACAGATGAACAACTAGTCTGGTATATATATGTTAATGAAGATCTACATTGAATGACAAGAGGGGTGATTAATATAACATAGTTAGGTCAAATTCTTAGGCTTGAAATCTTTTGAGTTAAGTGGTATCCTTATATTTTATATTTACTACGCAATTGAAGTCTCGCCAAAAAGTGGTATCAAAACTCGTAATAGTGTGTGGCAATGTGTTCAAGGTCCTTCTCTTCAAATGAAGAGTGGACTGGTACCTATGACATGCTAATCCTTAAAAAACCTATAGACAAGAGGAGGCTAGTAGGACTGTAGGACTTTCTTATGGCCCACAGAGAGGGCTTGAATCCTACAAAGAGACAAAGACTCAAATGTGAGGGAGAGATCGTTGAGTAAGTACACGTAAATGAAATCCCACAATTGAATAAGAATAACAAAAGAAAGTGGGGCCTAAACTCATAAGCTTTAACTTTTGAATTAAGTAATATCCTAGAATATTATATTAACTACTCAATTGAAGTCTCTTCGATCAAGATGTGATCTCCCCACAAAAGCACAATTTATGCCCCATGAGAGACCTTTTAATAATTATTACATGCTATTTCATGATATAAATTTGATATATCAATAAGCAAACATATTTCATGTCAAGTGTATAGCACAAACTAAAACCAAATGTTACATTGATATGCTTAGCAAAAAAAAAAATGTTACATTGATATCTTGTAAATTTTCTTTTGTTATGCTTAATTAACCAACTGCATTTGCTTATTAAAACGAGTGCAATCCATTCTTGTGCATTCGATGTATCATGTTTAAAAAGCAATAGAATAACGATGAACCAGTGAACAGAATAAAAATTACTCACAGAAAACTCATACAAAGTGTTCACTAAGAACTGGTTGGAAAAATTATTATTATCATTCTTTAGTGTAAATTCTGAATTATGGAGAAAGTTCACATCCTAGTGTATTAACTTACATTCATGGAAAGACAGGCTTTCTTCTTCTTCTTCTCTCCAGCATCAAGATTGACTGAAACAAACTCAAAATCAAGATCATTCTCAAAGAGGCATGCCAGAACCTTCAATGTGGCCTGTGAGTTGAGGCTTCCATAGACTTTTCAGACTGTCATTTACGTTCAGCTCTCCTTACACCACTCCTAATTGATATTAACTGAAGGATGGAAACACAACTAAATTAAGCTTGAATGTTGGAAAAATTTACAGAATAGGGTACATATGTATATATATATATATATATGGTCAAAATGTCAAAATTTGTGGACAGATAGGGTCATGATTGGGGTCATGATGAAATTGTTAGGTACGAACTCCTACTCGTGATGGATGTTAATAAAATTGGTATTTACAATGGATGAATGTAAAAATAATGTTTTATCAATTAGAACTTGGTACGTTAGCACTTGTGAAAAAATTATTAAAATCTTATGTTATTTACATTACTCATTTTCGAAATGCAATTTACATGATAAAAAAAGTGTTTTTCATTTTTTAATGAAGAGGATTTTTTTTTTTTTTAATATATAAGCCATGCTATAAATACAACGAATACACAACAAATTGTAATTAGTGAAGCATAAAATAGAACGCAAAAAATGAGATAAAAGATTTGTATTTCAGAGACAACAATTTTCTCAATTTTTTTTCACAACCACTAAGTTGGTAAAGATTTTATTAATTCTCTTACTTTTAATATAAATTTTTTTTTACCTATTATTAATAGTTTACCACTTCTTAGGTGCGACTTTTGTTGTAAAATTATTTGTGTAAGTTAGAATCTGTTTTTTTTTTTTTTTAATTTCACAGAACAGTTAAGTATAACCATCACCGCAATTATATAACTTTCCACAAAAGTCTTTTTATATAAAAAGTGGACACTTTCAACACAAAGATACAGACGTATTTGATTCATACACTAGTTTACATCCCGATAAAACAAAACGGTTTATTGTATTCTTAAATGGTACTTCATATTATAAAAGAAAAGACAGAAAAATCATCGATTTTATAAATAAATAAAATAAAATAAAAAAGTACCAATCTCTCTTCTGTGTTTTGATTAATTTTCTTTCCTTTATTACATTTTCCAAGTTTCATACAGTGGCTCAGTATTTTTTTTTTTTTTTTTTTTTTTCAATAAAGTGGCTCAGT
The DNA here is from genome assembly GCA_019022515.1 of Quercus aquifolioides. NCBI lineage: Eukaryota > Viridiplantae > Streptophyta > Magnoliopsida > Fagales > Fagaceae > Quercus > Quercus aquifolioides. The sequence goes on from CM032336.1 coordinate 33,090,542, forward strand.
AATCTTATTTGCAAAAGTATATTTCATCTTACAAGATTCTTCTCACCGTTCGTTTAGTTCATCTTTCCATGCAATAAAAAAAGACCATGCGGCCCATAAGAGCTTATTAACTTATTTTGGGCCCAACTTTTTAAGGCTTCTATAAACTAAGTAATTGGACTTTTCTTTAACTAAGAAAATATACAAAAATGATTATAGAGTAGAGAGCATTATATCACTGTATTTCAAGAATATTTAATAATTTTCTTAAAAGTGAGACAAGAGTTTGGATGAGAGGTGTGAGCTTTTCTTTCTCCACTACAAAAAAACATGACTTATTTCAACCCTCTTTTTTTAAGGGTTCAATGAAAATAGTTGAAACAAACGCTAAAACTGGCGTGTTAATTAAAATATGACTAATCTTTTTACAATGTTCGTTAAAACCCTTGAAATAAACTAAAACACTAAAATCCCGCGTAATTGTTGCCTCCAAATTTATACATTCTTCAACGGAATTCTAACACAACCCTTAATAAAAGATACCCAAATGTTTTAACCCTCGAAATAAAGCCTCTCTCTCTCTCTCTCAAAACTCAGAATTCAGAAAACCATTTTCGAATAAAGTCTTTGCTCACTATCTTTGAAAACCTAATTTCATTTTGTTCAACCATCCTCCAAACTAAATGAGAACTCTTAGAAAACTCTCTCTCTCTCTCTCTCATTGGAGCTCATCTCATCTCCGACGATCGGTTGAGGTGCGGTGATCGGCGATCCTATCTCCGACGACGACCAGTGGTTGATTGTCAAAGCCATCTCCTCCGCCCCTTTGTTCGATTACAGCTCTCTCTCTCTCTCTCTCTCTCTCTCTCTCTCTCTCTCTGTGTTTGTTTCCCGAGAAAAAAAATTTGAATTTGGAAATTACCTAGTAGAACTTTGCAAAGGAATTTCGGTATTCTTTCTTGTTTTCTCTCTCTCATTCTCTCCATTGATATTTCTCTTCCTCGCCAATAATATAATTTGGGGCTAGGGTTTGGATAATTTGGAAATGGAATTACATACCTGTCCTTTGGAATCTGAAGAAATGCTTAAAAAGGAGTTGGTAAGTGTTAATGGTGTAGTATTTCAATAATATCAATTTAAGTATGGGTTGGATCTATATGATTTTTTTGTGTTGCTGTGTTGTTAATTTTAGGTTTCTTGTGGAAATGAGCATTGGTTTATCCATAGTATCAATTTAATTTTTGCTTGGTTTGGGTCATTGCAATTCAATGCTCTGTTCAGCTTCTTTACATTGCAGAGATTTTTACACTCATTTTGTTTATAAAACTTACTAGAGCTTATGAATTTTATAAATTCATTTTCAAGTTATGTAGCTTGGAATTGGTAATCTATTTTTCCCTTATATTTGATATTTTTCTGTTCCAATGAATACAAAGCCTGCATTCTTTTTTCTTTTTGATAAGATGTTTATGTCTGACCTGAAAGTATTAACTCGGTGTAGTTATGGCATGGTGTCAATGCATCATATTGATGCATTATAAAGTCTGCGGGGTTGACAATATATATTTGTCAGCATAATGAGATGATGAAAAGACATTTTGGATTCCCCTGACTATAATTTATTTGTGCTTTGTAGAATCTGGGAGGCACTGATTATTACTGCCCAACTTGCAAAGCAAAATTTGATTTTGAATTATCAGATTCAGTTCCCCAACAACCCCCCCCCCCCCCCCCAAAAAAAACCCCCAACCCCTTTTATAGTATGATAAGTTGTTAGTGTTTTTAAATATTGCAATCAACTGCAATGAGGATACCTATTTGGGAAAAAAATTACAATGAGTATACCTATCTGGGAAAGAAATTGAAATGAGGATGATGATGGCAATGATAATGAGTAGCAGGAGCTGCAGTTGTATTCTTGTAATTTTTTTTCTGCTGCTGCTGCTGTTGTTATTATTATTTCACTTTGTTTTCAAGAAATTTTTCATGTGGCATTCTGATTGATATTGGACCTGTCTCTTCACCTCTTTATGTCTGATTACTGTAAGAGTTTCTGTACAGATGGAACAAAAATAATGGTCAATTGGTGCTGCCTAACAAGGTTACTGTTTTCTGCAATGGCATGGAAGGCACATATTTTCCAAGTCTTCACCTGTAAGCACAAATAGCTTCCATAAGTGCCTTTTTTTTTTTTTCTTTTTTTTTTTTTTAATTATTACGGTTGAATCCATTAGCTTTACTTGAATTTTCATTATAGGAGGAAGGCTTATAGGATTATGCTGTGAAATATCAATGCTGATCAATAACTTTCTTCTTTTTCTTTTTGCGCAATTTTTCATTGAAAAAATATTAAATCTAGTAATCTTTTTAGTAGGTCCTTAATCTACTAAACCTCTCAACAGTCTCTGTCACCACAAATACTTAAGAGCATTCACATCAGATCCTCTAAAATCTTCTAAAATACATCTACAGTGCAAATTTTACACATTTTGAGCAAAAAAACACCCACATCAGTGGGTGTAAAAATGTGTAAAACCGGTCATATTTTTCCATGAGCTACAGTACCCATGTATATTTACACGGGTACTGTAGCTCATGTAAACATTAAAATAATATTATCATTTTACAATATAAAAACTTCTTTTTTCTTGTTCTCTTTTTTTTTTCTCTCTCCTCTCACTGAGCACACCAACGCAGGTCTCAGCTTCTCTCTCCCTGTTTCATTCCTCTCTTCCTCTCATCTTCTTTCTTCGTCTACTTCTTATCAGCTTTTGCTCATTCTCTATTGACAGACTCATCTTCTCTATTTGATCGGTTTGGGGGTTTTGCAGGGTGGATCAATTGACAGACTCATCTTCTCTATTGACAGACTTTGGGGCTAATTTCTCTAAAAAGGTATGGGTTTTTCTTATTGAGATTTTAGGGTTTTTTTGCTTTTTGGTTTCAAGCAAGATTCTTGGGAGTTTCTCTAAACTATTTTTTTTAGGGTTTCTTGTTTCAAATTTTTTCTGGTTTGGGGTTTTTTTTAAGGGATTCTTCGGAGCACACCCGAAGTTTATTTTTGGAATTTATTAGTATTTCAGATTTTGTGTATATTTATATTTGATTATTTTAGAGTTCAGGTAAGGATTAAATTTTGTCTTTTGATAGGGATTAGTTTCCCCGTGTGTAGGGAGTGTGTGAAGAATTTGAACTGATTGAACAGGGTATATACTTAGTTTCTCCCCTGTTTTCGAACTGATTGAACTGGGTATATACTTAGTTTTCGGACTGTTTTCCCTGTGCTGATTTGGTGGAGTGTCTAGGACTAATCTTCATTCAAACAAGTGAATCTTTGTGTCTTATCAACTTAATGTTGTATGTGTGTGTCGTGACCCCTTGCATTCTGCACAAATCATTAGTACTTGTGCAATAATGATACTTGCAGAAGTCTATTAAGTGGAGACATTATATCTTAACTATTGTTTGGTACTTCTTCTGTTTTATGTACACATTTATTTGCTGTTTGTTTAATAACAAGCATTCTTAATTAATCTCAGTTTATTTGGGACTAATGCATAGTTGAATTGAGTTTAATGAAAAAAAATTCTTTTTTTTTTATTTTTACAAACTTTCTTTCTTTTCGCAGAATGTTAGAAAATATTTTGGATATCAGTGGTTTTTATTGCAGCTGGATATGGATTATTCATACTTTAGCATTGTCAAGTTGGAGGTGTTTTATGAAGTTATTTTTTGCCATAAGACCCAACTTGAATTGTCTTTGCTTCCATTAATGTTAAGTCTTTTTCCCAACTTGTTTTTCGTATACAAAAAATTTTGGGTGTCCAAGTTCCATAATTAGTGACTTCCAATGGGTATTGGATTGTTTTTGCAACCTAATCTGAGTAAGAATATCATGGAGAGATTTGTGGACATAAAAATATTGGAATTAGAGAGAACCATCTAGGTATATTAATGAATTGACTAGCAGCCTATATCCCTTTATTGTTTTTTGATAAGTAACTAGCAGCCTATATCCCTTTGTTGAATTGTTTCATGTAATTTTGTAATGGCTCAATTGCCTAACTGATTTAGGAGTCCTTTAGTTGGGACCCAGATTAGTTCTTAAAGTTCACATTGTGGTCCTTGACCTAAAGACTTAGACAGACTTTACATTTGTCTCCATTGTTTAGCACCTAGTCGGTTTGGTTTAATTATTAGCTAATATTTTAGTTTTATGCAGATCTATTCTCAGATTTGTTTTTAGAATTTAATTTTGTTGCATGCATGCAGCTATTTTGGGGTCTACTTATGATGTTTTTGCTTGTTTGATTTAGGGGAAGGTGATTTTGTTACTTGCTCCCCAGAAAAGAACAGGAAGCTCTTTTATGCGGTTCTTGGTGGTTTAGGCCAATTTGGGATTATAGTTAGAGCAAGAATTGCCCTAGAGCCAGCTCCAAAGAGGGTACGTGTAAATATTAAATAAAGCACCTTTTTTTTTTTTTGAATGTGTAGCACATTGACTTAGACTTGTCTTATTATTTTCCCACTGCTCTCATAATGTCGATTTCATGATGTTCCTTATTTCAACTAAGCATGCACGATAATAATTACAACTTTGATGATGATAATAAAAGACTAACTACAAAAACCCATCCAACTATACTGTACATAAAGAGATATTCATCATCAAGAAAAATTAAATTGATAAAGCAACCCATTTATGTACATCACACAGTTATCCAAAATAAAAGAGAATTTCATAACCCATTAATTCCATGCTAGTTAGCTATTTTTTATTTTTGGTAATGCTGAGTGTTTTTACTATGTGCCAATATTGTTTATTTAATGTGTGATGAATTTGTTTTGAGGAATGCCTTTTCTTTTTTGTTTTCAATTTTGTTGCTTATTAGTGCTGCTTCTGAATTACTTTGATGTTTGTTAGGTGATGGACTCACAAAATCAAAATCCCTTCTTCCTTGACATTTTACAAGACAATGAACAAGGTTTTGAGTCTTTTGACAGTAGCTTTTTGATGTCCACTCCACATTCAGATGTGAATGTCCGTCAATCTCCACCCCAAGTTGAAATGGGACAATCTATACTCCCCATTACAAAAAAATCAACTACTAAGAGAGGTCAATGGGGAATCAACTTCACTGTAGATGAAGACATTAAGCTAGTGAAGACATTGTAGTCTTTACTTGTGCAAGGGACCAGATGCAATGTTGTAAATTTTGTATTGTGCACGGACAATAGCACTTGATTATTCAATTTAATTTGTGATTATGTTCTTGTCATTCTATTTTGGGTGAAGCAATGTCTCTGTTGTGCAGTGGCTGTACTTGCTGATTTTTCTGCATAATTACTGATTTTTCTGTATAATTACAAGTGGCTGTACTTGTTGATTTTTCTGCATAATTATTTGTTTATACAGAAACTGTTTTGTTTTTCTGCATAATGTTATGGTGTCACTTGTTGCAGTTGCATGCCTGCATTTGCTGCTGCTGCTGCTTGTTTAGCTCTAGGCAACTTACTTGTCTGCTGCTGCTGCTTGTTTAGCTCTAGGCAACTTATGGTGTCACTTGTTGGCTTTTCTTTTTTTTTCTTTTTTCTTTTTTTTCCTGAGAAAAATAAAGTCGGCTTTAGGAGTTTAAATAATTTAATACGAAAGTGAACAAAGTTGGAATGATTGCTCTTTTTTCTTTTTTACTTTTATTAGTTTATATACCAATATGATAAGATTTGAGATTCCTAGTGTCAGCTTCATATTAATTGTTATTTGAACATTATGTCAAGATATCAACCATTACCTTTTTGGTATAAAGGATATTCGAATATAACTCTCTTATTCAACTTTTTTTTTTTTTTTTGAAAAACAAACACACAAACAAGGAAGAGAAAAAAAAAAAGTTTTAACACAAAGGCACACCAAAAACAAATCATGCAATAGTTATTAATAGAGTGACAATGAAGTTTAATATTTAGAGTGACAATGAAGGTTCACATTAAATAAAAGTAGTAATACTTAGAAATTTAGAATTCCAAATTCCTATGACTGGCCTTGTAGTTGCCATAGATGCTCAACGAGATCCGCTTGAAGTTGAGAATGAATTCCTCTATCTCTAATGGAATTATGACGTTCAATGAACTGCATAAGGTTACAAGTGGAATTATGTGACACTGGTTCGGGTCCATTATTATCGATTTGATCATAATCAAAGTCATTTGCTCCAAGGTAAGTATGTCGCTCATCTTCAACGATCATATTATGCAATATTATACATGCCATCATAATGTCCTTAAGCGTTTCAAGGTGGAAAAAATGTGCAGGCCCACGCACAATTGCAAATCGCGCTTGAAGTACTCCAAAAGCACGTTCGACATCCTTCCTAGCCGCCTCTTGTGCGGAAGCAAAATGTTGTCTTTTACGGTCTTGTGGTGCTGGAATTGTTTTGACAAATGTTGCCCATGATGGATATATACCATCTGCAAGATAGTACCCCATCGAATAGTCATTACCATTTATCGAGTAATTAACCGGAGGAGCACGCCCTCCAGCAAGCTCAGAAAATACAGAAGACTGCTCTAGGACATTGATGTCATTGTGAGACCCTGGTAACCCAAAAAATGCATGCCATATCCAAAGGTCATACAACGCCACGATTTCCAAAATTATCGTTGGATCACGGGTATGACCAATATATTAACATTTCCACTTACTTGGACAATTCTTCCATTTCCAATGCATGCAGTCAATGCTCCCAAGCATTCCTGGAAATCCACGGTGTTGGCCAACCGCTAACAACCTTGCAATGTCATTGTTGTTTGGTGACCTCAAGTACTCTTCAGAAAAGATTGAAACTACCGCTTTAACGAATTTTTTTAAGCTTTTTATTGCAGTGGTTTCTCCAATCCTCAAGTATTCATCCATGAAATCAGCCGACACTCCATAAGCAAGCATTCTGATTGCGGCGGTCATCTTTTGAAGGGAAGACAACCCGAGTGTGTTAGCCGCATTTCTTTTTTGAACAAAGTATGGTTCAGTAGCTTCAACTCTTGAATGGATACGTAGAAAAAGAGAACGACTCATTCGAAACCTCCTTCGAAATACATTAGGAGGATACACTGGTGTTTCAGCAAAATAATCATGGAAAAGCCTGTTATGACCTTGCAAAGGATTACGCCAGATAAACCTGGGAGGTTGAACTGAATGACGTCGTGATGTTGATGCTCCTTCATTGTTTAATTCTTCTATGGCAATAGCTAGAGTAAGTTCCAACTCATCATCATCAGAAGATGAGTCAAATGGAGGCTCATCATTTGGAAAAATAAAATCAATGTCATAATGGAAATCCATTAAGAGAGAACAAAAACCGAATGGAAGAGATAATTTTGTAGAAGTGGATGGAAATTAGAGAGAAAATGGTCATATTTATAGAGCAAGAATGTGACTTGAGTTTGAATTTCAAAATTTTGACCTTTAGGTTTCAATTTACCATTGGGTTTAAAGTTAAAAAATATGACCTTTAGGTTTGAATTTACCATTGGGTTTAAAGTTAAAAAAAAATATGACATTTAGGTTTGAATTTACCGTTGGGTTTACCATTGGGTTTAACGTTAAAAAAATATGACTTTTAGGTTTGAATTTACCATTGGGTTTAAAGTTAAAAAAATATATGACATTTAGGTTTGAATTTACCATTGGGTTTAAAGTTAAAAAATATGACCTTTAGGTTTGAATTTACCATTGGGTTCAAAGTTAAAAAAAATATGACTTTTAGGTTTGAATTTACCATTGGGTTTAAAGTTAAAAAAAATATGACCTTTAAATTTGAATTTACCATTGGGTTTAAAGTTAGGTTTGAATTTCAAAATTATGACCGGTGGATATAACAATAAAAATTATGACCGTTGGGTCAAAAAAAAAAAAAAATATGACCGTTGGTTGGAGACATTGATTCGGTCACCGATTCTAGCAATACGGTGATCGGAGACATCAATTCGGTGGCGGTCGTCAGAGCTACTATTACAACAATCGTCCTATCGGTGATGGCGGTACAATGGTCGAAGACACCAATCCGGTGGACGGTCACCAAAGCCACTATTTTGGTAGTTTGGGCATCGGCGGCGTTCGTCGAAGCCACTATTTTAATAATCCACCCATCGGTGGGTCACTATTCGGCGGTACGGTGGGCGACGAGACCAATCCGGCGGCGTTCGCCGAAGCCACTATTTTGGCGGTTCGGCCATCGGACCTCCACCACAAGCGGCTCCATTGGCCGAGCCACCGGTGTTGGTAGTTTACTTAAAATATAAGTTTAAATTAAAAAAGTATGACCATTAGGGAAAATAATAAAAAATTGATAAAGAATGAATATTTTATTGAAAAGTCTTGTAAAATAGATAAACTGATGTAGGTTTTTGTAAAAGTGATGGTGTAAAATAGAAAATGTAGGTTTTTTGTGTAAAATAGACGGAATCTTTTCTACGAGCTGATATGGTTGCTCTAGTGAGTTATTAACATGTATAGATATGGTCGTTAGAGACTTTCTTAAAATAAATAAATAAATGGTTGTAAGAGACAGTTAGCCTAAGGCTTCACTCTGTGGTCTCTTATTAACTTGGGTTTTTGACATCTGAAAGTATTTCCTTTATGTTCATTTTTTTTCCAGGGTTATCTGCAAGTGTGGGTTCTGTGGGACACAAAAGCAAGCACTTAGTGAATGGGTGAAACATACGGGTTCCAAAATGAAAAATTGGAGGACTAGTGTTAGGATGAAAGGTTCCATGCTGCCACTGGAACAATGGGTTTGTATTATGATTCATTTTCCCATTTTGTTCATTTTGTGTAGTCTTTCCCCATGCCTGCCTTTACGTATTTAGAGTTATTCCTTTTATGAGAATGATTTTCTTGTTGTTGGACTGATACTAGGGTTTTATCTGCATGGGTTAAACTCCAAGTAATGATTACAAAAACTGAATTCCACTCATCTTCTGCAAAATTTGACTCATTTTTTCAATATGCTATTTGTACAGTCCACAATCTTCTGAATATCAAGTTGTATATGTTAAAAAATGTGTAATCAATTTTATCCATTTTGTTAGAGCTGATGAATATGGATCTGTTAAAACCTTGAAAGGTGTAAATTTCTATTTTTTGTTTGTATTTGTATTACCAGTCTGCAAAGTCATAGCAGAAATTGTTTTATGATTAATATGAATGTAGTTGAAGCTGGTGGCTAGTACTGAACTTAAATTATAAATATGAAAGTGCTAAAACATTAAATGAGATGACTTAATTTCTGTCTGCATCATAGTTTCTTTAGCCATCCTCTTATGTTGATTCTGATTGATTGTATCTTCTTTTCTGTTCTGCTCAAGTTCCTCAATCTTGTCTTAAGTTATTCCCCTCACCCCCAATTTAATTCATTATTGTCAGTATCTCACTATCTTGTCTGGGATCACTTCTCTCTCCCCCTCCCAATGTGTATTGTCAGCATTGAGTGCTTGGATGTTATGAAGTCTGCGGGGTTGAAGCCGCCTTCCACAATGTACAATGCCTTGATTAATGTCTATGCGCGGAAGGTATGTTGCTTGTTGCCTTGATTAAGCAATTTACTTTTGAGTGAATATATATATATATACTCTATTTTTTCCATATGGATTATCTGATGCCTTATTTTTTCCAATTTTGTCCATTTTTTCCCAGACTGTCAAGTACTTCAACAATGAAGCTTTTGAAGCTGATCAATATGATGAGTACTTAAAGAGTAAGTTATCTTAGTGGTATGGTAGTTATTACATAGCCCACCTGGTTCTAGGATAGTTAGGAATCAAGAGGCTTAGTTGCTCTGCTGCCTCATGGAGAAAAACTTTATTCCTTCTTCATTGGCTGTATAATGCAGTAAATAATTTGGGCAACCTTCAATCTGATGGGCAATTACCCAACTTGTAGGTTGTCTTTTGTGTGCACAATGCCAGCTAACTGGGTGAGCTGGGTTTGGGTTTCCAAATTGGGAACCTGTGTTTTGGATTTTCTTTATTATTTATGTTCTTTTTAATCTCTTGCCTTCTCAGTCTTCTTCCTGATAGTATGGAAAAAGTGCAAGTTATATCCTTTCATTTAAAGTATTTTCATTACAAATTTACCCTAATTGAATCTTAATGCTGTTCTGTTGCTGTTGGTGATTCAATTGCTCAGGGTATGAAGATGCTGCTTTAAAAACACAACGTAGCCTTGCATATTTGAACTGCGGCCAAAATGTAATATTTGGCACAGCTCTTTCAATAGCTATGGTGTTATGTTCAAATGGAATTATGAATGGCGAGATGACAGGTTGGTGATTTGGTAAAATATGTTCTTATATGCTTGTAATGAAATTTATATTTTCAGAAAGGATTGGCTGATGGTTACACAAATTATGGATTAATGTCATGGTGCAGGTCATGGTGAATGGACTTCTCTTCCAATTATCTCTTCCACTGAATTATCTTGGCAGTGTTTGTCGTGAGACCATACAGAGTCTTGTTGATATGAAGTCCATGTTTCAGTTGCTGGAGGTATTTCTCAAGGAACTTCCTACAATTCGCTGGCAGTTTAATTATCCTGGGTTTTATAGTTTGATTATTGTTGCATAATATGTCTGTTAGTTTGGATTTTCTTTCATCTCAGTATGTGTTTTTTCCTTGAGAAAATGATTTGTAATTTCTTCATTGGAGATCAAGATTCATTTCTCCATATGAACTTCATTGTATGACAATTTTTCAATCAAACACCTCAACCTTTTAACAAGTGCATGATTAATTGGTTTGCCTATTTCCTTGCAGTTCTTAATGCAAGGGAAAGTTGGTGGCTATGCATCAGTCTTTGAGAAGTACCAGGAGAAGGCAGAATCCTTTATGTGAGACCCTTCAAGTACATCAAGTTGTTTTGCATTGAAATAGAATAATATTAAGATTAGGATTTTGATCATGCATGGTTCTTGTACTAATTCGTTTCTCTTCTTCTTCTTCTTCCTTTTTTTTTTTTCTCCTTTATCTAGTTAAAATACTAAGTTCCTTTATGTTAATATGAAAATGTCTACATAAACTTCAAGAATGAAGAATTTAGTAACTTGGAAAGATAATTGAATTTTGTTTTGATATTTGTGTTTTGGTATAATATAGATTTTTTAATATGTGGTTCTTTAAAGTCTATGTGCATGGCTGTGGATTTTCATATATATATATATATATATATATATATATATTAAAAGAGAAAAACTTTATTTTGAGGGTTGGGAGACCCTCAAAAAAAGGTTATTGATCTTTTATCCTTTCAAATTTTTCAAAGGTTGCCAATCCTTGATAAAGATAAAACATTTGTGTCAAGGGTTATGTAGACTGTTGAAATTTCAGTTTCAAGGGTCACGAAGGCCGTAGAAATTTATGTTTCGAGGAAATTTGTTTCAAAGGTCATCAAGGGTCCGTTAAACCCTCAAAATAATATCCTTCAAGGGCTTTTAATACTTTTTTCAAGGGTTTTGACCCTCGAAAAAAATCAACTTTGTTGTAGTGCTCCTACCATGGACAGAAAACCTATTAAGGGTCTATTTAGATACCGTTTATTACTTAAAACTGAAAATACTGTACCAAAATCATTTTTAAATGTGCAAATAGTGTTGTGAGACCCAGTTTTAATGAAAATTTTGCTGAAAAAAGAAATTTGTGGGTCCCGTGAACAGTGCACAGGACCCACTGACAGACGCCCATTGCAGAAAAATGCCAAACAGTGAAGTTTTCATCGTAATCCAAACATACACTAAGTCAAGTGTTTCAAAGGTGTTTGGATTTCATATTTTCATCAAACAAGTTTGTAAATTTTAATTGAGTTGAAGTTTGGGTTTTGTAAAGCTCTTTGAGGCAATATTGGTTTTTTTTTCCAAAATTTTTTGTGTAAGCTCAAATTGTGTGATGAAACATGAGTAAGAGACCATGAAACTTGTTGATTTGGTAGAGCTCAACTTGTGAATGTAGGCTTTGGCACGAACCACATAAGTAATAAGCACATTAGGAAACATTACACCAACAATTTGGTTTAGTGTGGTTCCTAAGCCTCATGTAATCAATGAGGTCCTTGTTTCAAATCACCTAAATATCATTGATCTTGGGGCCACCTTAAAGGGATTCTCAAGTCCACATCTCATTGCCTCTTAAAGGTGGGAAAAACTCTCTCAAAGTAGGTCAAGAGTGGGGCGGGCTGTAGGTATTTTACCATCCTAGTGAGATGACTTTGGTATTAAAGAGATAGAGATAAAAGATACAAAGGTAGGTCGAGGGCAAGGTAGGTTGGATTTATTTTACCCTCTCTAATGAGGTGGCTTCAACAACAATGAGGTAAGATAGAAGAGAAAGTGGAGGGGCAATCATGAGAGAGAGAGGGAATAACTATTTTGGAATGGTAAATGAGTAAATTAGAAATAGAATATATGCAAAAATATATATTAATTAAAAGCACATATATAAACATAGTTGTTAGTATCATAAAATACGTGATACGTATTAATTATACAATATGTATCGTATTGCGTACACATACAAAAAATTCTGTATCGTAAGGATATATTATAAGTGCTCATAAATCGTCCAATACATAGTTATGTATCGTATGGTATCGGTGTATCGTACAATACATAGACATTTGGATTTAAAATGAGGTTTTTTGTTAAAACTTGTGGTTTTAATTCTATTTGATTTAAACAAGTTGTTAGATTTTTTTTTAACACAAAATTATTGGGATACTTAATTGAGTCTAATTAAATAACATTTCCATGAGTTTTTTTTCCCTCTACTCTTTCTCCTACAAAACCATACACTTGGCACTTTACTTTCATATTTGCAAATTAGTTCTTTTCTATGCTATGAATAATGTATTAAATGAAAATATAATTATTTTTTATGTTGCTATTATTGTTACAAGTCTAAGAAGCTAGAATGCCAAGAAAAAATATAAAGAATAAAATATTAGAATTATTAATCATAATAAAAAAAGAGATAGTAAATATTGATTATAATGACTAAAATGTCAATGAAAAAATAATTTTGCAAGATAATGAAAAATATGATAACATTGACTTAGATGGAGTTGATTAAGCAAGATAATGAAAAGAAATTATTATTTTAGCTTATATATCATGTATTATCACTTTTGAGTTTAATCAATTTGAATGTGTATGTAATAAAAATATGTTAATTTGATTTATTTAATTAGCTTTGTTGAACATATTCCAGATTTATGAATATATCTTTTACATATATATATATCTATAATTTTTTTTAAAAAAATTTATTAAGTATTTGTGTATTTTACAATATACGATACGATACGATTCACGATATAAAAATATAAAAAATTGGTTTACGATACGATTCATGATTTGACAACTATGGATATAAACATAAAAACATAAATATACACATTCAACGGCGGGGTGTAGAGAGACAAGGTAAAGTAAGCAAAATTCAAAACCACCCTGTCATCTCTTTGGAATGGAGAAAGCCCTCAAAAGTACACAGGGAAAATGATAGGTCAAACAAAACTGAAAATTTTTATTCCAAGTGTTCAAAAAGCTTTGAACGTTTACATTAGGTGATAAGAAAATCTCATATGAGAAAGACAGAGCACTTAAAGTAATTTTATTTAATATAGACTATATATAGTCCGCTGAGATAACCACCATCTCATCAAGTTCTTCCAAAATGTTCACATTTCCTCTTAACCAAAAGTCATGGCCCCAACCATTTTCTTGAAAGCAGGCCTAGAAGAAATGTCCTGCCACCATGCCATAACATGGGGACGGTCTTTAACCATCGAGGCACATGGTGTGGTCATGAAATAGTGCATGAAAGGAAGGTGATGCAGGTCAGCCATGCTATAGAAATCACCAGCCAAGTACTTGCACATACTCAGCCTAGTCTCATACACATCAAGCACTTGTCCTAGCTTCCCCATGCAGGCATCGACGACTGCTTGTTCAGTTTTTTTCCCCATTGAAGGCCCAATAACATATTCCATGACAACGGGAGAGATTGCAGGGTTGAAAGTCTGGGATTCCACCTCCATCCATACTTTAACCATAGCAGCTTCTTTGGGGTTTTTGTGCCTCATGAGATCAGTTCCAGTTTCCTTGCATTTCTCAGCCACATATGCTGTGATTGCCCTAGATTCTGTAATACACATAAAAGGTCAATTATTTAAGGAATCCACTTAGTTCTGAAAACAGGCCCGACAACATATATATATATATATATATATATATATATTTAACATATGAATTTATATTGCTTGTGAAAGCAAGATATATAAGTAATGACTAATGAGTTCTTTATTTATTTATTTTAGGGAAAAGATTTGAAATTAAAAAACCTTTCACAATTTGACTCCCGCACCACATGGTCATAAGAAAAAAAATCTCAACAAACATTCAGATGATTAAAAGTATGTTATAATCAATCAGGATGAACTAAGAAAGAAACTAGTAGAATATGTAAGAAATCAAAGTGAATTTATTATGGAAAAAGAGAAAATAATTAACTCTTTCTTTTTATCTAGGATAAAATTTTACTCTAGCTTAATCTAATTCCATTTTTTTAATTCTATTATTATCTTGAATTCCCTTTTTTTTAATTTAATGTACATTGTTGATCTCATAAGGCAATATAAACCAACGATGGTTTGCTTGGCCCCATTGTCTTCGAGCCATGACAAGTTGATAACAACATAGTACAGAAACAACAAGCGTAGCAATTTTAAGATTTGGAGTTTGACACATGAATATCCAAATCCAACGTCATATATATATATATATATATATATATATATATATTGTTAAACTTGGATCATTGATGCTTTGAACATCTCCAGTACCAAGCTATCGTACATTCGTACCCTTTCATTTTTACTTTTGCAGGGCACTTTTATCTCTGGGCCACTTGACATGTTACAGTATTGGTGCCTCCAATACAATCCGAGCTCAAGCACCAGTGCACTACTTTTGAGTTCAACAGGAACAGTACAGGTGTATAGAGTGACCTATTCTATCACTCTTTGATAAAAATTAAATAAAATTAAATAAATTAAATATAAGTTTGGTTCAAACAATTTTTTTTTTAATTGCATTCAAGCATTTATGCAGGAGAAAGTCCTTCTAAGTTGGATCTAGAGCAATCATCACTATGATAGACAATATAGTCATAAGCATGAGAAAAATAATTAGGTAGCAGAAAACAAAAATATATGAAAAAAATATAAGGTGAACTTACCAAAGAGAGTGAGATCACCATCTTCTAGCACTGGAATCTGACCTAAGGGCTGCAATGTTTTTTTACCCAAAAAAATATTATAAACCAATTTGAAAACTAAAAATTGTGTATCTACAAATGCATGGAGATTCGATAATATAAAATCGAGTGCAAGGAGAAAAAATACAATTAGATTTGATGTGGATAATACGTACATTCTTAGATAGAAAAGGAGGCTGTTTGTGTTCCCCAGTGCCAAGGTTAACCGGAACAAGCTCAAAATCTGCACCTTTCTCATGGAGGCAAGCCATCACACGAGTGGTGCATGTGGACATGGGAAGTCCATAAAGCTTCATAGCCATTTTCTCACTAACACAAGGATCCAATAAGTGATAGAGAGAGAGGAAGAGAGAGATATGCTATGTGTTGAGGTGAAGCAAACTGTATGTTATATAGGGTAAAATATAGAGGAAGGTGTTATATATATTTATGGCCCAGCTAGTCTTGGCCACCACTAGTATTAAATTTAGACCTCGTTATAATGAGGTCTAAATTTAATTGGGTTACCATTTCAGATATCACCATACTTATCAGATTTCACCGTTAAATCACCACTATTTTCTTGCTACCTTATCAAAATTGTAGCCAGGATATATTTGACTATTTCCAACGTTTATAAAAAAAAAATTTGAATATTTCCAACAGCATGACATGCTAAAGCATATGATCATTTCACTACATATTAATTTTGAATATTTCCAACGTTTTTCAAAAAAAAAAAATCTTTGAATATTTCCAACAGCATGACATGATGAAGCACGTGATCATTTCATTACATATATAGACACCTATAAAGTGGCTCGGTAATTTATTCGCAAAAGCATATTTCATCTTACAAGATTTTTCCTACCATTCGTTTAGTTCATCATTCTATGCAATAGAAAAAGACCAAAGTGGAGGTAGAATATATTAGGCCTCTTTCGGCCCAAGCAGCCCATAAGAGCTTATTAAATTATTTTTGGCCCAACTTTTAAGACTTCTATAAACTAAGTAATATTGGACCTTTTTTTTTTTTTTTTAATATAAGAAAATATAAAAAAAATGAGAGTAGAGAGCTCCACGTCATCGTACTTCAAGAGTATTTAATAATTTTTCCAAAATTTAGATAAGAGTTTGGATGAGAGATGCAAGCTTTTCTTTCTCCTACCATGATCATGAGGCCTATTAAGTCAAATGTATCAAGGGTGTTTGGGTTTCTTTAAACAAGTTTATAAATTTTAATTGAATTGAATTTTGGAATTTGTAAAGCTCTTTGAGGTAATATTGTATTTTTCCAAATTTGTTTTGTAAGCTCAAATTGTGTGATAAAACATGAGTAAGAGACCATGAAACTTGTTGATTTGGTAGAGCTCAACTTGTGAATGTAGGCTTTGGCACGAACCACATAAGTAATAAGCACATTAGGAAACATTACACCAACAATTTGGTTTAGTGTGGTTCCTAAGCCTCATGTAATCAATGAGGTCCTTGTTTCAAATCACCTAAATATCATTGATCTTGGGGCCACCTTAAAGGGATTCTCAAGTCCACATCTCATTGCCTCTTAAAGGTGGGAAAAACTCTCTCAAAGTAGGTCAAGAGTGGGGCGGGCTGTAGGTATTTTATCATCCTAGTGAGATGACTTTGGTATTAAAGAGATAGAGATAAAAGATACAAAGGTAGGTTGAGGGCAAGGTAGGTTGAAGGTATTTTACCCTCTCTAATGAGATGGTTTCAACAACAATGACATAAAGATAGAAGAGAGTGGAGGGGCAATCATGAGAGAGAGAGGGAATAACTATTTTGGAATGGTAAATGAATAAATTAGAAATAGAATATATGCAAAAATATATATTAATTAAAAGCACATATATAAACATAGTTGTTAGTATCATATAATACGTGATATTTATCATACAATATGTATCGTATTGTGTACACATGAAAAAAAATTTGTATCGTAAGGATATATCATTAGTGCTCATGAATCATTCGATACATAGTTATGTATGGTATTGGTGTATCGTACAATACATAGAAATTTGGATTTAAAATGAGGTTTTTTGTTAAAATTTGTGGTTTTAATTCTATTTGATTTTTAAACAAGTTGTTAGACTTTTTTTAACGCAAAATTATTGGGATACTTAATTGAGTCTAATTAAATTCCATCAGTTTTTTTTTTCCCTCTACTCTTTCTACTACAAAACCATACACTTGGCTCTTTACTTTCATATTTGCAAATTAGTTATTTTATATGCTATGAATAATTTATTAAATGAAAATATAATTATTTTTTATGTTGCTATTATTGTTACAAGTCTAAGAAGCTAGAATGCTAAGAAAAAATATAAAGAATTAAATATTAGAATTAAAAAAAAAAAAAAAAAAAAAAAAAAAGATAGTAAATATTGATTATAATGACTAAAATGTCAATGAAAAAATAATTTTGCAAGATAATGAAAAATATGATAACATTGACTTAGATGGAGTTGATTAGGCAAGATAATGAAAAGAAATTATTATTTTAGCTTATATATCATGTATTATCACTTCTGAGTTTAATCAATTTGAATGTGTATTTAATAAAAATATGTTAATTTGATTTATTTAATTAGCTTTGTTGAACATATTCCGAATTTATGAATACTAGCCTTTAACCCGCGCAATGCGCTGGGTATTCCACATAGTAACTTTTATTGTAGTCTCTTTTTTTTTTTTTTTGGGTAAATTTTCTGTACTTTTTAAAAATGTCAATACTTTTTATTCAACCCAAAAAAATGTTAACAGTATCTTTTTGATTCTTTGATTTGGCATGACCAAACTCCCAACTCTTTAAAATCACCATTTATCATCAACAATAAATTTCTATAAAAAAAAAATAAAAATAAAAAATGCAGTTGTATTTGCAATTGACATGCATTCAGATTTACATAAATAAACCCAAATGCACAGGAGTACTTCATGTATTAGTCATGTTAAAACATGTAAAGTTTGTTAATCATATGAATGCTTTCTATAAAATACAATAAAATTTTAGTAGAAAATTACAATTTAATTGAGTGTGAAATCAACCGCAAATAAACTCTAATTATATAAACGTTATATCATAAAAATTCTTATATAGCCGTACATGATTTTCTTGAGTTTTGTTTTTTCTTCTCATTGAATCCACATATATATGCCTTCCCCTTTATCTCTGTACTCTCTATTTTTGCAATAGTTATAATAAATCATTGTGTATAATATGTTATAGAAAGATTCTCCAGATGTTTGAAAAGTGTAAAAGTCCGTCAATCAATATGCCAAAGAATACAATTCATCCCCAGTGTGCTTCTCACGTGCCTGCAGTTGGCGGCTTGCCAGTCGCGAGTCAGCCGCGAGTCCTAGCCGCGAAACTCTGCTTCTTTGCACAAACTTGAGCTTTTCTTCACACTCTCTTCACACACTACCCTTACATGAATCCCACCTAAATACAGGGTTACTAAGTGCTAAATTACAAGCAAATTGGCACGGAATAAAGCCAACAAGATGGTTGATAAGTTTCAACCTTACAATCTCCCCCTTTGGCTATTCCGTGACAAAACCCTAAAACAAACTCTAGACTTAATGCGTGAGTTGGGAACAGTTGGAAAACTCGCTCACACCTAACTCTAGAATCTGTGAAGCTTTTGAACCATAAGAACAAGTACTCCTGAAACACAACAACACAATAAGTTCATTGTATGCAGAAAACTTGTAATGCATATGGAGCAAGCACAATGCGATCAAGCACAATGGAATAAAGCAATAAACCATGGCAAGACCAAAACAGGTAATCACTATAACCAAGTGATCACAATGCTCATTCACACTTGGAATGAACATCCGGACATTCAAGATAACAAACACAAGGCAAATCACTTGAATGACCAACACTCAACCAATGCACAGTACATGAAGTATGTGCATTTAGGAAAAATCCTACAAGGGCACAAGAGTGACAGTACTTAGAAGGAAATGCATAACATTTAGTTAGAAGTACTGATTTAACAAAGCACAAAGGCTGCATAAAGCATGGTACAAACCACAAAGGCCTACAAATGCAAAGAACCAACCCTAAAAGCTTACAAAAGCAATATGGGTACAAAAATAAACAAGAACCTTAAAAACCTACAAAGGTACCAGGTACAAACAGTAAAAAGTACTTCCCTTATCATATCACTCCCCCTATCATGAATCATAGGAGTTGTGATGAACTTGGAACATATATACCTGTAACCTGAAACACTTGCACAAAACACATTAGACCCTCAAGGTAAAGCAAGTAATAAATGGACAAGTATAATGTAACAAGTAAAATTACGATCAAGAACATGAAATAGAATTTCTCCCCCTAAGAATGTGCATAAGGGTCATATGGAAATGACAAAAACTCTCCGATATACTCTCTAGATTAAACTCTCCCCCTTTTTGTCAGGAATAGACAAAGGGTCAAGGAGAAATTAGGGCAAGAGATGAAAGTATGAACGATGATAATGATGCATGAGAAAATGAAGCTCAATCCTAAGACATGGCATGCTAGGATGAAGAAACAATGTATGAACCAATGCATGACAAGGGTAGCAAGGTGTGTGCAAGAGGTGGCTATGTGCAATGCATGCCCAATGCATGAAAAAAGCACATGTGGGGAAAGGTGTGTTAAATACACAACCAATGAACCAAACATGTTCCTAATGAGAAAACATGAGAAACCCCAAAGTTTGGTACTCATTGGAGTCCAAACAAGTGAGAAAATGCCTAAGAGGCATTTTATCAAACACCTAGCGTGCACACTATGAATTACAATGTAAAACAATGCATGAACATCATGAAATCCACTCTTAAAACATGATCTTTTTGCCATAAGGGGCCAACATCCAAAGCAAATCATTAAAAGAAACCAATCCCATACAAAAATGTGACCAAAAAATAAGTTTTCCCAACCCCTATGATGAAAATCCCAACCAAGAGCACAAAACTCACCAAAACATAATCCAAGGATCCAAAACAAAGAAAAGAGTTTCAAATTACCTTAAAGATGTTAATGGAATGAAAAACCATTCAACTTGATTAGGTTTTGATGTAAAAATAGTGAAAGAGGAGTTTAAAAGAGGATGGGAGAGGTTTAAAACAGTTTTCCCATGAAAAACACTTAAAAAAGCTGTGTGCTTCTCACGTGCCTGCAGTTGGCGGCTTGCCAGTTGCGAGTCAGCCGCGAGTCCTAACCGCGAAACTCTACTTCTTTGCACAAACTTGAGATTTTCTTCACACACTACCCTTACATGAATCACACCTAAATACAGGGTTACTAAGTGCTAAATTACAAGCAAATTGGCACGGAATAAAGCCAACAAGATGGTTGATAAATTTCAACCTTACAAGTACATTACTTTTAAAATCTTGTACTGTTAACCATTACTTTGTTCGACTCAGTGAATGGTTATAAACATCACAAAAATGATAATGAATAACCATCAGACTATATAAGTTCTCAATTATTAACGTCTAACTCCATCAAAAAAAAAATATATATATATATATATATTGATTTATTTATTTATTTATTAACATCTAACAGAAAACAACTTGAATACATGATTTGTTGAAATAAGAAAACAATGCATATGACCCCAACCACATCTACAGTATCAAGCTTCCCCAATATGCCCCCATTCATTCTCAGATGTTCCATCACCACATAGAGAAAATCATCCTTTCCCTAAGTTAAATAAACATATCCATAATAAAAACAAACAACATCAAAATCTGAAATCTACAAACCGTAACAGAAAATCCCAAAACATCAAAGCAAACATCTAAATCTATACCTATCCAACCAAAATACCCAAAAACTAAGTCATATTTCATACCCAGATCTAAGAAAGGGGGAAAAATTACCGGTGGCAGTTTCGGTGATCTGATGACGTGACGGCAGGTAAATGGCTTGATCGACAAAGTTAATTGCACTCAAATTTCTGTTCCTCAATCTCAATTCCAGTGTGTGCCTACAGTTTCGGTGTTTTGAATCCAGTGAGGGAACAGAACGGATGGCGGTAGAAAAACTGACAGTAATGGCGGAACTTAGATATTTCTCTCTTGGCGCCATACCAACTCTGTCTCTCTTTGTGAGAGTATCTTTCTCTCGCCGTGCGAACATAGATATAATTATATCAAAACACTACCACGTTTAGAATTTTTTTTTTTTTTTTTTAAATCCCAAACTGCCACAATTCTACACTCCCACGTTTAGATTAAAAAGAAACACTCCCACCCAAAAAACAGACTCCAATTCCCACGTTTAGACTTAAGAAAAGAAAAGAGTAAATTATTAAAAAATCTAAATCTAAACCAATCCAACCAAGAAATTCAAACCTAAATTATATTCAATTCCCAGATTTGAAAACGAAAAGGAAAAAAACAAAAACAATAACTCTACCGGTTATGGGTACACGGCCTGTCTCTCTGATGGTCGCAGATTTTTCTCTCTCCCCAGTCCCCACTCCAGGCCTTCTCTGTTTACCGTTCTCCCTAGGTTTTGGGTTTGCAAAATCGTTTTTTGAAACTTTTTGATTTCATCGCCTCTCTCTTTCTCTGTTACTCTCTGTGTCCTCATTGCCTCTCTCTATTTCTATCATATTTAAAATTGAGAAAAAAAAAAAAAAACATTTTGATAGAGAATCCAAAAACCCAAAACAAAAACGAATCAAATCTAAACCTATCCAACAAAAAAACTCAATCAAAAGTAACATTTCAAATCCAAGTCTAAAAAAAGGAAAACAAAAAAAACAAAAAAAAAAAACAAAAAAACAATGTTACGGTGCCGGTACTTCCGGCTGTTTAAGTCTGGCAAGGGACCCAAACTGTGGTAAACTTAAATCATAATTACCCAAGATTTTGGTTTTTTCTTTTAAAAATTTATTAAAAAAATCAAAAATCAAAGAAAGCAAAAAAGAAAAAAAAAAGAAAAAGAAAAGAAAAGAAAAAAAAAACTCACCCTGTAACAGAGTACCGCCGATTGAGGGAAGCAGGATTTTTGGCGGTCAGAGTCCGACGGTGGTGCTGGCTTCTCTATCTTCCTAAACTCTGACTCCTCTATTCTCTACTTCATCTCCATGTCCCAGGCCTCATCAGCTCTTTCTCTATTTCTCTCCGTGTCCCAGACTTCTTTGTATCGCTAGGTTTTTTTTAGTTGCAAGCGTTTTTTTTTATTTTACTTTAACCGGTTTTTTTTTTATACCCCGAGCCTTTTAAACAGTGGTGTAGCGTTACCAAACAATATAATGTATCGCTTTTTAAAACGAAACGTGCCTAAATTTTGGATAGATACTTTTCTGATTTGTCACCACCTCCTTAATTGTAGGAACCCACTTTCTCTCAGCTTCTGCTATATATTGATATATAGACTAGCTTTTAACCCACGCAATGGGCGGGAATATTTTATTTTATTTATTTGTTATGTTCTATCTTTAAATGTATTCCTTACAAAGCAACTTATATTCTTTAAATGTTTTCCTAAGAAAGAAATCTAATTGGGGAGAAGGAAGAAATAATAAGAAAAAGAATTATAATTTTGATTAACCAAATTTATTATACAATGTGTAGAAAGAAGAAAAAAAAATGAGGAATCATTTCCCATCTCTTGTAAATTTCAACTACTGATTAATTATTACAATACGTCAATAAGTATTTCATCACTAAATACAACAGTAATACTTGATTGATGCAGCCATAATGCAATAGTAGCTCTTGAACAATGCAGCAATCCAATATGATAGACCTGTACACCAGTAGTAGGAACGTCGCAATGGTGCAACTTAAACTCCATTGGGAAAGCATGCATAGTGCCATTAAGCACACACCATTTCAAAAGTAATACAGTGTAGTACATCAATGGCTTCATCATTCTCTGCAGTTTAGGACATGTAAATCATGAGAAAAAACTCGAGTGGTAATTTGAACTATTAGACCTTTGAGTGGTAATTTGAACTCTAGTAGAATAACCTACTAATAATTTTATGAAATTGCTTCCTGGAAGACATTTTGGTTTTACTACAAAAGAGACCAAAATATTAATTATAAAGCAATAAAATTTTATCAATGTTTGCTAAGGACTTTAAGGAGGCAGCAAGTTTGAATTCTGACCTGTTTTAGTTGTCACAGTCACTAAAATAAAAAGAGTTGCTAAAAAGTCTCAAATTATTGTAGCAATATTACTTGGTGAATTGTTGCAAATTTGGTTGGTTGTTTATTTTTAACATTTTAAATTATTTTTGCTTTAGGTCTGGCTTGAATTAGATTGGTTTGGTTTTGAGTGATCATATACTGATTTTTAGGGCTAACCAAAAAAAAAAAGGAAAAGATTAGTGCGGCACCAACCTGACTAAGGTCTTAAAAAACATAGTTTCTTTACCACTTTATAGACACCATAATAAGACCGACATCTGAAGTCAAATTGCATAACATGAAAAAAAAAAAAAAAAAAAATTATAAAACATGATATACTAATTTTATGTACTAACAAAGCTCCATTATCACATACAATTATGGACTCTACCAATTCAAGGTTGAATAATTTAGAGAGTGCATACCTCCTTAATGCTGCCATCCTCAACATAAGTAATAAGAGACTTGAGAAAAAACTCGTCAAGTATAGCTTCTAAATCATCAATATATGGAGGCCCTTGTGGGGAAAAAAACCAATTTTATCAGTGAAAGAAATGAAACAACAGTTCAATTGTGAAATCCATAACAATGGGGATTAAAGGTTCCTCACCTACATCTTAAACAAAATAAACAGAACAATCAAGCCCGACAACAGTGTTGTGTCATTAATAACACCAGAAATAGAAAGAACCTGAAGAATTCTATATCAGAGTCAAAGTCCCTTTTTCCCACGTACACACCACCTGTATGAGAAAAAGAAAATTAGAACCTTAAACAGGAGATATTACAAAACAATCATCATATTCAAAATATTGTCACTCTATTTTAAGTAAAAAGTTGAGATTCTTCCAAACAGAGGTATATTTTTTCTATTTCTTGTTTTCTTTGTAGCTTAAATTTATCATCAATTTTTAGCTATTTTCCTTTCGTTAACTTAATTAACATGACTTTTCATGGAATCAGATGGCTAAACGTAGAGATATGTTGCTAAATTACATGCTCTTTCTAAAGATAACTCCATCATTGCCTAACCTGTCATTAAGCTTTGACCTATATCACATTAAAAGTAAGTCCCTCTCTTCGACCCTCAGTTTCACAATGATTATAAAATTAACACAATTATTATATAATAAGAAATAAATTACTGATTCCATACAAACAAAAACAAACTATAAAATAAATGATACAAACCCGAAGGAGAAAGAAGAACTTTTGCATAACTTGTATTCGGACTATTTGAAGGATGTATACTTGTAGTTACTTTAAAAGGTACCATTGGTTCCACAGAGACCTTCTCGAAAGGATAAAATGGAGGAAGTTGTGGTGGCAAGAACTCCATATCAATGTGGCTCATGACTGAATCATGATTCTTCTTGGGCAGCAAAACTGCTGTTGTGTTTTTCACATCTACCTCCTGTTCATTTTGAAACTATGGAAATACACTTGTTCTTCCATTGTCTTCAACATATCTATCTCTTGGTTTCACAACTCTCCCTCTTGGCATAACTAAAGATATTTAAAAAGACAATTTTCATTTAGAAAAGAATAAAAGAGATAAGGAAATTTCAACAATTTTAAAAAATAAGAATAGACATTACATTATATTACATCCCTATTATTCTATACATAGCAGAAATTTACCAACTTAAAAGCTCTGCAAAGATTATTATGGTTTTGACACAACCAATTAATGGTAACCACCCTTCACACACTATATACATCATTCATAGCAGGTTGACAATTTTCCTTAAGTAGGCCTGTCCAGACCCATCCGAGAACCGACCCAGCCGGAGGACCCGACCGGCCACCAATCCAAAACCGGCCGACCCGATCAAGTCACCGGTCGGCGGCGGGTTAGTTGTTCCAAAAACCGACTCCGGCGGGTCGGTCTCGATTTTCCTCCCCCAAAACCCGAAAAATCCGATCCGACCGATGTTTAAGAATTTCCAACCAAAATTTCCAGTTTCCGGCGGAAATTTCCAGATTCCAGTGAGTTTTTCCCAGATTCCGGCGAGATTTTCCAGATTCCGGCCTCAAATTTCCAGATTCCGACTTCAAATTTTCAGATTCTAGCAACAAATTTTCATATTTCGGCGACTTATCAAGTAGATCTAGTGATATTTTGTCCAAATCTAGTAAAACTCATCGAATCAGGTGAGATTTCTTCCAAATCTGGCGAAATCTCACTGACTTTTCGCCGGAATCTCAGATCTTGACTCCGACCGACCCGCCCGAAACCAACTGGATGTCTTATCTGCCCGATCCGATCAGTTTCTCGGTCGGCGGCAGGTTGATGGCAGACTCCACCCGATCAAGTCGGGTCGGCCAGCGGGTTGAGCACAAACCCGACCCGCCCGACCCATGGACAGCCCTATCCTTGAGCATTAGAGTGTGTACATGACTAAATCTAAGAAAAGAGCAACAAATATAATGCACCTTAAAGAATATCAGACAATCAGACATATTATTGTCTTATAAATGCAAATGAGGTTAAAATTCAATTCAATATAAACATAAATGATAATAATATAGTGTACGGGTGAGGCCAAGATTTTCTGGACCTAAGCAACTAATCCATTCTTTGCCATAGTTTGTAATTTGACCTTTTCTCTGCAACAATTTGCAATTCGAACTTTGTGATACATTTTTGTATTGTAAATGTTATTGATAGATTATTATGGTTCTTTATTGTTATCCTTTTGCTTAACTTTCAAGTGTATTGGTAAGAAACGATGCTTGTGCTTTCTGCATGTGTGTTTACAATAACGAAGAGGTGAAATCCAATTCAAAGACAGAAGGGTCTTGTTTATCATAGGGGAAAGTCGAAGTTGTGCAATATATATATTAACTGAGAACCAGCATCAAACACCTATCAGGCACTATAATTGAAATTTCAAAAACCCTGGCTTTAAACTAAACGAATTTAATTTGGAATGAAAAGAATTTGGAGAATGACCAGAGAGTACCAAATTTCTGAAAACTAATTCATATTTCGTACCTATAGATCTAAGAAAAAAAGGAAAAAGAAAATTACCGGTGGTAGTTCTCACTCTATCGCTATATGTTCTTACGGTGTTGATGGTCCATAGATTTTTCTTCTATGGCGAGGCTACTAACGGCGTAGGGCTCAATCATTCTGTGTTTTAAAAACCCGAAACTAAAACAAATCAAATCTGAACCCATCCAACAGGAAAACTTAATCAAAAGTAACATTTCATACCCAAATCAATATTTTTTGTGATCTCTGTAATCTAAAACAAAAAAACAAAAAACAAAACAAAAGCAAATATCTAAAATTGAGAAAACAATCATTTTGATAGAGATTCCAAAACCCCAAAACAAAAACGAATCAAATCTAAGCCTACCCAACAATAAAACTCAATTAAAAGTAACGTTTTATACCAAACCTACAAAATTGAGAAAAAAAAATGTACCGTTGTCGATGTCAGTTCCGGCGATCTGGTGGTCTAAATCTGGCAAGGGAACGGAGGTGTATGGTTCAAACGAACTCTGCTCTCTTTCCCTTTTGATTGTAACGCACAATGGACAGCCTTAGGAACTCTGCCTCTTTCTCTGTTTCTTTCTCCGTGTCGCATTTCATTGCCCCTCCCTTTCTCTGATTCTTTCTCTGTGTCCTCGTCGCCTCTCTCTATCTCTGCCTCTCTATTTCTCTGGATTGAAGGGATTGAATATTCTTGAAGAAAAATATTAGGGTCCGTGAGAAGAGAGAGAGAGAGATTTTGGGGATATTGGAAGATACTGTACGGCTCTTCTTCATCTTGATTGGTGTCTGATGTTTTGGGTTTCAGTTTTTGATCTCTCGATCTCTCTCTCCTTCTCCGTTCTCTGCCTCTCTATTTCTCTGTCTCTCTTTTCTCTCGGTCTCTCTTTCTCCTTTTTTTTTTTTCTCCATGTAGCAATCTTTCTTTTTTCTGTCTAAAGCAGTTAATTTGCTTTTATACCAATAGGGCTCGAAACAGTGTTTTAACATAGTCAAAGATTATAATTTATCGCTTTTAAACGGTGTTGTTGCGTTACTAAACAATATAATGTATCGCTTTTTAAAGTGAAAATAGATTGAATTTTAGATAGTCACTTTTCCTATTTGTCAACACCTTCTTAACCTGCACTATGTGCGGGAACCTTTTTATTTACATTTATTAGAAAAGAAATTTTTTTAATAATATTTAAATACAGTTTTACCACGTACTAAACACTAAACACCCAACACATATCTCCATTTACAAATCTAATTACAAACACCATAGGCAGATACCAAAAACTAATTTAACTCAAATATAATACAAATACTCAAAACAAAATTTATTTTAAACCCATTAAAACCAAATCTTACTCAAATGTCTAAATCTAAAACAATCCAACCAAGTGCATTTGAAGATGCTGATTCAGCATCGGCTAACTTTTTTTTCTTTTAAATTCCAATGTGCCTCTACATTGCTTTTTTTGTGGTAATGTGCTCAATGCTCATTTCATATCTCAGTTGTTCTTTTTATTTTCCGCCTATCATGTCCCTTTTGTGAGGAATAAATATAGACCTTTGTAGATTCCGTTCAACCCCAACATTTATATATTGCACAAAGTAAATGTATCTTAGAAGCTTGATAAGAAACTATTAAAAAAAAAAAAACATTAATGCATATAAACCACAATTTTTCTCATTAATTTTAGACACATATTCTCCATACTCTATCCATTCAATAGATGGTTATGTATGAGAAGACAATGAACTTAAGACACTCATTTATGTTTTTTGTAGGTATACTATCTATCAAATACAATGAAAGAGAAAGCAAAGCAAAAAACCAATTCTAGAGAACCAAACAACATTGATTATTAAGCATATAACATGGGGAAAAAAATTAATTATTGAAAAATATGTAAAATCCTTTAATTATAGGTATGGAATCTAAGAATTATAAAGAATTTCTATTAGTATGGTACTACAATTTTCACTTATTGCTTAAACCTACTACTATCATAATCTAATAATATAAACATGATATGATAAAACTTCTAAGATAACTCTATAAAATAGCTAAACAAAATCATAATATCATAAAATTTTTAGTAATAAGTTAGTCTCATTCCTCTTCAAAGATTTTTCGTATTCAATGTTAGGATTCTAATCACACCATTCAATCCATTATATAATTCAGTCTTCAATATATGTTGGTTAAACCTCACCCACATAAATCGATTTCCTTCTATACATGTGTACGCACCAACATGTAATTGTTGAAATAGTCAACCACCATAAACCAAAGTATGTCTCTCATCTTCACATTCGCTAGAACCTTTCTATCATCCATATTTAACTAAAGAGGAAAATTACATTAAATGTCAATTTATAAATTAAAAAAATACGTATAGTATGAAAATCTATTGAAACATGGTTTAGTCAAACTTAAAACTATACATATGTATTTGTTTTGTAGGAAAAAATGCTAGAGACCACAAACCATATATATAAAACTCAGTTTGGACTTAAAATTAGTAGCTATAGAATCATGACTAACAGAAACTCAAATTTTGCAAAACTAAGACTATATGTAATCTTAGAGGCAGACTGAATTGTAAAACTATACAAACACGAATAAGCCAAATTTGCTACAAAGCATAGCCTAAAAAAAAGAAAAAAGAGAACTCTAACAATCTATTTGGCTGTTGGGAAAAGGTGGGAAAAAATTAATGAAATCATAACAATTTTACAGGTCAATTTGCTTTGAGAACAAAACAACACGAATGTGTTAATTGTGTTTTAGAATGAAAGAAAAGTTCTTTTCTTCATATTAAAAATTTTGCAGTAATTTTTTCTGCATAAGTATTAGATTTATTCATGTGTGCCATGATTAATACATGTGATATATTGTTTTTTATTGAATTAGAACTTGATTCATAAAAGGCCATGATTATCTTATCTTTGTCATGGTGCTACATGTCCAAATCATTGACTTGGATAAACATATAAAAGTTGATGCGCTTATAGCATAAGAGCATCTATATCAGTAATCTTTATCAATGCCGAAAAACAGAGAAATCCTTAAAATTTACACGGTAACCTTTCCCAAAGGAACAACATGCCCATATTAATATATATATATATATATAAATGGATTCCAAAAACGTTAATCAAAACAAATCCAAACTACTAATCAACCAAAACTAAGTCATATTCCGCAAGTTATTTGTCTGCTAGTGATTTCAATCAACATTCCTATTTAATTGTTTCTATTCCCAGAACAAACTAATTGGAAAAAAAAAAAACCAAATTGACAAATTGACAATCAAAATCAAATTAAAAAAATCAAACTTCTTCAATCTCCCACTCGCTCTCTAATGGAAGGAGATGTCTGTTTTTCTGTCCTCTAAATGGTATCTAAGAGTGTAGTTTAAGGGGAAAAAGTAAAAAAGGAAGACAGATTTTGAATCAAAATCAATTCAATTAAATATCCAAACCTAATACTAAATCAACTCAAACGTTTAAAGCAATATTAAATAAATAAATAAAAATTACCGATAAAGGTTTCTGCTCTTTCCGAATAACGAACTCTTGTTCTCTCTTATTTCTCTGTTTTTGCTCTCTCCAAACCTAAATCATATATAACCCCAAATTTCAAAAAATCAAATCAAAACCTAATGTAACCCAAATACCTAAATTAAAATCAATCCAACCAAATTTCTCAAAACTAATTCATATTTCATACCCATACCCTGATCTAAGAAAGAATGAAAAAAAAAAAAAAAAAAAAAAAACTTACCGGTGGTAGTTCTCTCAACGTCTGTCTCCTTCTCATCTCTAAATCGCAAGGTTTATTTTTTCCTCTTTCTCTATCTTTGTATCGTAAGTATCGGTGTTAAGAAAATCAAAAGGAAGCAAAAGGAGAGAGTATCCGAAAGAGGAGAAATGGAAGTTAGAGCGTGTTAGGGTTTGCATTTTTTTTTTATTTTTTATAGGCGGCTTGGTGATCATTTTACATATTAATGAACTTTACATACTTCCACTGCATACATTTAAACTTAAATAATGTAGTATATTTAAGCATATAGCGTCTAAAAAAAGAATTTGACTTTAAGCAATTAAAGCTTGACTTATTTTGAGCATCTTATCAAGCTTCTATTGTATAAAAAACACATTTATAAAATTTGTACTTGGATTATGGCTTGCGTAGCGCACTTTGCACTGCAATGGAGTGCTTTACAATTTTGGTTTTCAATACTCTACCCTTTACTAATTTGCTAACAATTTGCAAAGGTCATTTTATTTTTGAAGCATTTACCACTTCAAGCAAGAATCTACAAAAAATAATACATAGAAACAAATTAACCTAAGTAAAAAAAATTAAAAATTAAAAACCACATATAAGGTTGAAACATACCAATTTAAAACTCACATGACAATTTCAAATAAGAAATTTGTTATTTCTAGGAACCACAATGAATCACATCGAACTAAAACTTGCATGACAATTTCAAATACTAAATCTACCATTCCTAGGAACCACAATGAATCAAACCATGAGATTCGAGAAAATTTTACAACCAAAAAGTTCATAAGAAAAAAATGGTTACAGGTTTATGGAATAGAAAGTCAGAAAAATATTAGTTAGAGCCCTTGAGTTATGTATCATAATTTGTGTGACAGTTTGAAGGAACATATAAAAATTTGAAATAAAAGAGATATCTCCTAATGTTTATGTAGATTAAAATCAATTTATCATTACGGGTTTAATATTTTTTAAGTCTTCATTCCATATTTGCATTTGAATCTCTGCTGTGGGGCCAACTAGTCAGACAGTCCCGGCCCACTTCGTATCAGGCCCTAAGGCCCATGCCGAGGAGGTATTGAAGATCCGAGGATGAAAGCAAGAAGCCCAGTTGCCAAAGAAGTATCGCCGATGACGATTCTGTCCTCGGACAGCCGAGACCATAAAAGATGGAAGCAACACACCATCAAGGGGAGTCTCCCAGAGCATCTCAAGAGAAAGGGCCGGTACCGCGTGACAACCACAGAAGCATGATGAAGGAGCAACTCAAGGAGGAACTGTCACCTCCGCATTAAATGACCACAACTAACGTTCTGGCCGCATTAATGAGGAAAAGACCTCTGAATAGTGCTGCCTTAGTTGTTGCAGCCCCCAGAATGTTAAGGAAAGGCTGCTGATGGGACAGGCACACAAGTGATGGCCTGCTTGATCAACAAATGTAGGGCTAGGATCAACTAAAAGGGGATATATAATGTAAGAAATCCCTCTGAGAAAGGAGGGACAGAGAACATCAGAGCAACTGGTATGACTACGAAAGCCTTGGTAGCAAAGAGCGGAAGAAGTAAGAATGACCACCCCTGACGAGGAGGGTTGAGGACAGACTTTCACACTTTAGTCCACATCTCTGTTATCTAGCCCACTTGTAACCGTGTTTAGTTGTTATAACCCTCACTAGGGCCTAGCTCTTCAACCCACGCTCTACAAATTTATTGTATTGGACCAACTGGGTTTGAATCCATTCACCCAACAGTGATTGTGCTCAAATTTGGTCCCTACATCTGCTATGTACTTAAAATGTATTTGTCCATTTGCTTATCATTACGTAAATATATAATAGTTTGATGAATCATTTCATTCACACCCTTGCCAGGGATAAATATATCATGATTAGCCGAGATTGGTTCTCATTATTTTTTGGAGGTAATGTTAGTTAAAGATATATGTGCTAACTATTTTTTTTTTTTTTTTTTTTTGGAGAAACTATATGTGCTAACTATTATTTGTTGATGCAGGTTATGAGTCTCTTGAATGGTTTGTTTGCGGTAGCTTATGAGTCTCTAGAATACCTTAATTAACACCGAAACCAACACATAGGAATCTCTTAGGAAATTAATTTATGCCACAACCTAAAAAGTTATTAATTTTGTACAAAGAACATTATACTTTTAGATTTCACAATCAAAACATGCAAAATCTATGAAATATGGACTAAAATCTCTGAAATAATAAACTTTGTAAAAAGAACATTATATACTTTCAAATTTTGAAGTCCCACAATTTCTACGCCTCTTTAAAAGTAATAAAACAGGTAAGAGGGAAAACAAAAACCTAAAATTAAACAGAACTTTGTAGCGTAAGGCATTGACAAATTTAAATCCTAAATACACAGAAAAAAAAAAAGATTAATTTCCAAAAAATATTCAATAGAAATTGTTTAACACGCGCAATGCACGGGAACATTTTACATATTTAAAATACTATCAACTTAACTTAAGAATATAATAAAAAATACATTAAATTTCATCCGGGTAATATAGTATATTTATTGGTTTGTTTTACTTGTAACTATGATATTTATAAAATACATTGGGATACGTTAAACTTTAAATATTATAATGTGTAGGGACCGGTTTCGGGCACTTCTAACTGGTTGAGAGAGTAGGCCCAAATCCAGCTAACCCTGCAATGAATTTATAGAGTATGGGTTCAAGAGCTAGGCCCTAGTGAGAAATGCAACGGCCATGCATGGTTATACGTGGGAGCTGATAACTTAAACGTGGGTTGGGATGCACAATAATGCTCCTCGGACGTGCCTTACAGAGCTTGGAGTTCTTATTCTTTCTTTGAAGAAAGGTTACAAAGTTTCAGAGAACACAAGTGGCTACAGTATTTCTTTTCTCTGGTTTTTCCGTCCGTCCCTCCTTCAAGAGGGACTTCTTACATTATATATATCTCTCTCAGTTGATCCTAGCCCTACATTTGTTGATCAGCCAGACCACCACTCGAGAGCCTGTCCCATCAGCCGCATTCTCATCCCTCCTGTGGGTTGCAGCGCCCAAGACGGCACTGTTCAGGGGTCCTATCCTCATTAATGCGGCCAGCGCGTTAGTTGAGGGCATTTAATGTGGAGGTGACAGTTCGTCTGGGACTTGCTCCTCCACCATGCTTCCATGTCCGGTGCTTGATACTTGCTATTTGCTCCTTGGATGCTCAGGGAGATTCCCCTTGAGGATGTGCTGCTTGCTCACTTTCTGATCTCGGGCGTCCGAGGAAATAATCATCCTCGGCAATGCTTCTTGGGCAACTGGGCTCTACACTTTCGTCCTCGGACCTTGGACGCGTCCTCGGCGTGGGCCTTTGAGCCTGGTTCGAAGTGGGCCGGGGTTGCCTGACTCTTTCTAGCCCCACATAATGTTTTATCATAACAATTCTAAAATAGAAAAACTTATTAATAAGTTGTTATTCTTTCCTCTTCAAATTTTCTTCTTCTTCAATGCATTTTGTTTAGTAGCCTTGCTTCGTTTGTGAAGCATTTGAATTGGCATGCTATCATCATCTGATTTTCCTCTTCAGCAGATATGGCAGTTGTAAATAGAAAACCACTTTCCTCTGTTTTTCTTACAAATTTGTCTTTTGTGTCCTGCAATAATTTTCACTTAAATTAAAAGGTGCTCAAGAATTCACAAACATCTAATAAATCCTTAAACAATAAGTTACAATTCTCTCATAAGCAAAATTTAGATTGCTTTCATTGTACTACATTGGCTTTGAAGGTATCATGAGAAGTTCTAATATATTATTTTTAATTTGATGAGAACTTCT
Organism: Quercus aquifolioides; assembly: GCA_019022515.1. Lineage (NCBI taxonomy): Eukaryota > Viridiplantae > Streptophyta > Magnoliopsida > Fagales > Fagaceae > Quercus > Quercus aquifolioides. The sequence goes on from CM032336.1 coordinate 33,124,609, forward strand.
TATGTACCAAGCAGGTGTGCATAGTAAATAATGTGCAGATTAGGAATTCTAAACAGAAATGCTGCAAAAAATGAGTGTGGCACAAATAATTTTAGGCGTAAATGCACTTTTGGTCCCTACATTTTGACCATATTTCTATTTTGGTCCCTACATTTTTATTTTACCACTTTTAGTCCTTATTTTGAAAAACGCCATCTATTTCAGTCCCTACCGTCAGTTCCTTAACATAAATATTCTACGTGGCTAACGGTGTGCACTGCTGGCACCATAAATGCTGACGTGGTCATTAAAATAATATTTAAAAAAACTTATTTAGCATTCAAAAATGCCTAGTCAGCAATTTAAATTAAAAAAGGCAAAAATAAAAAACTTATAATTTATTAATTTAAATTAAAATTGAAAAAATAACCAAACAAAACATTAAAACTCAATCTCATATTTCCAGTCAACAATCTATTTGACCCAACTCATTTTTTCCAAATTCTCTCTCTCCAAAAATCTGCAAGAACAATTGGAATCTCTCAAGCTCTCTCTCTCTCTCTCTACGGGCTGACTAAAGGCAAGCTCTTTCTTTAAATCCATCGCCGAAACGATGAAGCCGTTGGTGGTGAGGTTTGTGAAGTCGGGTGCGATGGGTTTGATCTGGGTTAGAGATAGGGGGAGGTTGAGATCGGCTTGATCGGGGTTAGAGAAAGATGCTGGGATCGGTTGCTGGTGGTGGTATGGCTGGCTACGGCGTAGCGCAAAACCAGTGACAGCGCCTCCATGGCCATCTCTCCGCCAACTCAAGCCTCCATGGCCAACCACAGTCGTGCCTAGTTCTCTCTCCTTGATCTAAACATACTCAGAAGTCAGATCTATCCCCTTTCTCCATCTTCGATCTAGACGGTTAGATTGGGTTTTTGCTAGTTTTCATTTGGGTTTGCTTGGGTCTGTAAATTTGGATGAAGGTGTGTAAGTACTTTGGGTTTGTTGAAGGTGTTTTGAATCTTTGAAGGTCTTTGTATTTGTAATGAGATGTGAAAGAATCGACTAAGTAATTGTTGAATTTCTTTGTGTTTTGTAAATCTCTGGGCATGTCTTTATGTTTGTAAATCTAATTTGAGTGATTTTATGGGTTTCGTTGCTAAGGAAATACAAGAAAAGAGAAAGAAAAAAAATGTTGATTTTTTAATTTTCTAGGCAAGGTTTGCTAGGGAGAAAATGAAGAACAGAAGAAGACATGTTCTGGGTTCTTCAGGTTCTTCCAAAAAAAAAAAATAATAATAATATAATTATTTTCTTTTATTTTTTTTTAAATAAGAAGGTTAGAAATTTTTTTATGATTTTATCTGATGTGGCTTTTTTTTTAATGTAAAATTACTGACATGACATTTTTTAAATCTTAAATAAGTTTTTTAAAATATTATTTTAATAGCCACGTCAGCATTTATGGTGCCAGCAGTGCACACCGTTAGCCACGTAGGATATTTCTGTTAAGGAACTGACGGTAGGGACTGAAATAGATGACTTTTTTCAAAATAAGGACTAAAAGTGGTAAAATAAAAATGTAGGGACCAAAATAGAAATAGGGTCAAAATATAAGGACCAAAAGTGCATTTACGCCATAATTTTAACTGAAAACATTCTAATTTTGTGAATCCCTAGAACATGTTTGGAAGTAATATTCGTTCCCAACCATATTCTGAATCTCCCTTGGTAGGACATTTACATCCAACTTCAACTTTTGTATACACAGAGTCACAAATTTAGCTAAGTATACATATATACATCATAACCTGTACCATTAGTTTTTTTTTTTTTTTTTATTAATAAGTTTATTGCATTCATAGTACTACTGACCTTGCAAGCTAGAAGTTGTCAAATATCATGAGTATTCTAATGAAAATTTATCTAATTTTAAGAAATGTTCAAAATTGAAATTTCTCTTCAACAATAAATAGTAATGTGCCGAATCAATCAAACCATGTAAACCTCAAATTTAAGATACAATATATAAACCATATTGGATATATTATTGTCATTAATAAAAAATAAAAATTTCTTTAAGAGTGCGGTTGGGAAGCGCGAACGCGTTTGCGTTTCTATCTTTTTCTTTTTCTTTTTTTACTTTTCAGCATTCCCGGGACGTTTTCAGCATTCACGGTTACTGTGCAGCTACTATTCAATGAACAGTAGCCGCACTTGTTGACTTTTGTTAATGAACAGTGCATTTTTGCACTGTTCACGGACCCACAATTTTCACTTTTCAGCAACTTTTTCATTAAAAATGGGTCCCACGGTACTATTTACACATTTAAAAATTATTTTACTACAGTGTTTTCAGTTTTCAGTTTTCAGCTGTAAACCTCAAATTTAAGATACAATATATAAACCATATTGGATATATTATTGTTGTAGGGGCTCGTTTTGTCGTAGATCCCCCAACAATACATTTCTTTAGAGAGTGGGACGAAGGGTTTGGCGCTAACAGGCTTGCCACCGGTTCCCTAGAGGCTCCCTTCTTCGAGGGGACTTAGCCCTGTTCTTCTTGGCTTGGGGTTGCTCCTCGGACGGCCGAGGAGCCCCCAGTTCTGAAGGGCACCTTGCATTATTTATCTCCTTCGGTCGATCCTAGCCTTCCAACTGTCGATCATCCATACCACTGCTTAAGGACCTGTCCCATCAGCCACGCTCCCCACCTTACTGTGGGTCGCAGCACCCAAGGTTCCGCTGTTCAGGAGTCCTCTCAACATTAATACTACCAGGGGAGTTAGGTAGATGCATTAAGTGTGGATGTGACCACCTATACTGGGTTTGTCCCCCACCTGGGATTAGGATAGGTATGCCGAGGAAGGGGGCGTCCTCGGCGTGGGCCCAGAGGGCTAAAAGCCCCTAGACAACTGCCTGGGACAACCATCACTCCTCGGCATGGGCCTTGGGCCAGCCTAAAGGTGGGCCGAGACTTCCAGGCCCACGGGCCCCACAATTGTCATTAATAAAAAATAAAAATTTCTTTAACTCAGAATTTCAAGTAAATTTCTACATTCTCATTCACATTCATGTCTTCATTCTAATTAATAATTTACTTTAAGTTTTTTTTTTTTTTGATAAGTAATAAAGATGTATATTCAAGAACACTACCTTATGTAGAAAAACATAAATACTTTGAAAGACTACGTTGGAGAAATTTCACAATACAGCATACCAAGGTAACAACATTCATGAAAATCGTAAGAAAAACTAAAAAATGCTAAAGACCACAAACCAAATATACAATTTTGTTTTGAAATTTTAATTAGTAATTATAGAATTCTTACATGATGAAGCCCGAGACAATAAGAGGAAAATATTAATAAAGATAAAGTATGTAAGAGGAAAAGCTACGGAAAACATGCAACATACCTTTGTAAATTAATTTTTTTTAAATGGTATATAATGATATGTATGTGTACAACATTGGTAAAGGTTTATAAAAGTTCAGCTCTCAAACAATAAAGAAATATAATTGGCGTTTCTATTTGAAATTGCCTCTGCTTGCATCTCTGCAAGTTCTTTTGTAGTCTTAGATACAATTTTCTCATCTCCTTTGTCAAACAAAATGAATATTGCAACAGCGCATCAATAAGAGGAGGTACTTTCTTAAGCAAAGGCAACTTAACCTTACCCTCCATACAACAGAGAGAGAATTTTGGGTTCTTAGGCCTCTTAGATTTTACTGTTCTCTCTTCATACCATAAAATTGAACCACAATACACGCATAAATAAGGTGGACCAAAATTCCAAGGTTCAGTAGATTTTCCTATGTGAATTTTAAATATTTTCAAAGACAAATTTACACTTAGCTCAATTTACTTCACCCACTTTTTTTTGGAAAATGTCATCCAATAATGTAACATGACATTTATAAATTGTAAATCTATAGCTAAGCAATATATTGATTATCAAATCCTTTCTATTAAATGGATATATATATGTGACATGTCAATTCCTAACAGATTATATACCAGCCCAAACCCAATAAAATGGCACATTTATTCATAACCAATCTACGGTTAGATCCTATCAAAAAATTAAAAATTAAAAAAAAATCTGCAGTTAGAAAACATTTAGCAAAAGAATTAAAAATTAAATCTATAGTCAACTAAAATTTAGCAAAAAAAATAAATAAAATAAATAAATCTATAAGTTAAAGAGAAGGTCTGTCAAGGCTAAATGCCAACAACGGGCTCCTCTTTCATTTCCTAGTAAGTTTTAATTTTAATTTTTTGTACTCTTCCCTCACCTTCACTAATTAGTCACATAATAGATAATCTTCATTTTGATGTTGGCCCATATGCTTAATTTGAAAATAATAGTCTATGACTATGTTAATTTGATAATCTTCATTTCGTTTTTGTTTTTGAATTTTTTGTTCTTTGTCATAAATCTATGTTTTGAAGTTTGGTTTTACTTCCCATTTGTTTAATTCCCTCCTTTCTCCCAACAACAGTTCCTCCAACATTTTCTACCTTAAAAGTAAAACCTTGAATGTACCCATCTATTTTAAGTTCCAGTTAAGTTCTTAAAATCTCTTTTTTTAAGATTTTCTTTTCCCATAAAACGTTTGCACTTATAGTCTTATTTGTGTTGTTGTTAAGGAAATCTTTGTTCTAAATCAAAGCAATTGCAAATGGAAAAGAGATTTCATTGAACAATGAAATAAAGAGGAAAATGCTATCATACCTTTCATTTTATTGTAGAGAACCCAACGGAAAAAATTAAATTAACAATTCAGATAAATGACATTTGAAAGTTTGAGAAGATATGCTAACTACCCATGAGGCGTTCAACAAAACCAAACGATGCTAACAAATTGCAGTGGGCAGTATTTAAAAAGTTTTTTTTTTTTTTTGAGATAAATATAGAAATTTTATTTGATAAAAGGGAAATACATGTACAAACACATAACAACCCTGTAAGCATAAACATAGGGGAACAAATACCTGTTCTGTAGAAAACAAAATCTGTAACAAAATAAATACAGCCCATGGACATAGAATACAGAAACAGAAACAGATATTACAATTACCCTCCTGTAAACACAGATTATGCAAAAAATCCTTTCTGTTCTGCAGAAAACAAAATATGCTGCAACAGAAATACAGCCCATGGACAACATCACAGAAACAACAACAGATATTACACTCAGCCCTCTTGTAAGCACATATTATGCAAAAAAACCTGAACCTGTTCTACAGAAAACATAATATGCAGCAGTAGAAATACAGCCACAGACATACATCACAGAAACAGCAACATATATTACACTCAGCCCCCCTGAAAGCACAGATTATGTAGAAAATCCAGAACCTGTTCTGTAGAAAACAGAATATGCAGCAACAGAAATATAGCCATGGACATACATCACAAAAACAGCAACATATACATCGTTTTTCTTTGGGTTTGAATAGATGCATCGTTTTTCTTTGAGTGTGGTGTTTCAAGTTTGTTTTTCGCGTGTTTGTTTTTTAAGTGGGTATTTTTCCTACATGGTAGATAACTAAATCTAAATTTAAACCAATCCAACCAAGGAATTCAAACCTAAATCATATTCAATCCCCAGATTTGAAAAAAAAAAAAAAAAAAAAAAAAAAAAAACCATAAAAAAGCAATAACTTTACCGGTTATGGGGTAATGGGTATGCGGCCTCTCTTTGTGCAGCGTGCATGTGGTTCTGACAAAAAAAACCTAAAATTAAGATTGAAAAAGAAAAAAGTAATATCAGCGTAACATTAAATTCTATACTTATTTGATCCCAAAGAAAATTTCACGGAGAACTCAAAATTTCAGGAATATACAGGTTGATTCAATTGAACTGCTGTCTACACTTGCAACTGATGGATAGTAGTTAGGATTGAATTTTTATGTTTATGAGCATTATTTATGTAAAGAGCTTTTATTTGTAAACTTTGAGCTTTTAATTTGTGTTTTGTTACGGATTGTCAAAGGGGGGGTTTGTTAGGTTCTAAAGACTTAGGATTTGTTGTATTTAGAACTCTAATGTGTAATATTGGCAAACCATGATCAAAACAATATGTTTAGTCTTGTTTAGGCTTGCTCAAAGTTGTGTAATTCATGTAAAGTTGGAATCGAGTGGCTGCAGATGTATTTATTGCATTTCAGCCTGGCTCGATCGATCGAAAGTCGGCCAGAATGTTTTTCTGCAGAATTTTCCAACTCAGCCCTACCTCATTAAACGTTTAGGGTTTTATGTTTTTGCCCTAGGTATATAAAGAAAAACCCTAGCCACGTTTTTGGGAGTTGCTCTGAGTGTATTGTTGCTCATACTTTGCTGTTTGTGTGAATCTCTTGTGAGATCATTGAAGAGTTTTCCTTCACATAAACTTAGGGTTTTCAAGATAGAGATATTCTCAACACCTTGATGATCAACTCAGTTGCTGACATTGGAGTTTAAAGAAACACAAGCGGAAGTACTTGTATCTTGTGGAGAATCCAAGAAAGAAGAAGTCCGTAGATTCGGAGCTTGCACGTGGTCGTGTCAGTAAGTTCTACTGGTGGGTAGCATTATGAAGTCAAGCGGGGAGCTTGTAAGTCCTTTTGTATGAATTTCGATTCTTTCAGATAGTGGATTCAAGTTTATCTTGAGGATAGCTAAGTCAAATCCTCCCCAGGTTTTTACCGTGTAGTTTCCTGGGTCATCATATCATTGTGTTATTTACTTTTCCACTGCTTTATATATTTGATATGATTGTTTGATTTGTTAACCTAGTTTTGAATAATTTGACTAAGTTAATCATTTGTCTAATTAACTAGGTTAAACTGGTTGGGTTAAGGGGTCTAAAACCGTTCAGATATAGACTAGTGTTTAACCTGCCCAATGCGCAGCATCATTTTAAAACTCAAAAGGATAAGAGAAATTTGGCTAATAAAATCAAATTTTAAAGAAAAAATTTGTTGCAAAGTTTGCAAGATACGTTAGTTATCAATTTGATTGTTTAATTGTATTGAAATAAAACAGATATGCCTTTTCACTATACCACCAAAATGCTTAAATCAAAACCAACCCAACCAAAATACTCAAAACTAACTCATATTTCTTAGTTCATAACCAAATCAAAGGACAAAAAAAAATTGTAACATTCAATTTCAACTAAAGAAAATGCTGCTTGTGGAGGTAATAATAGACTCCCTTGAGATCCTAAAATGGAGAAATTATAAAATCCACATGGTGGATAAGTGATGTGGTCCACCATTCCACTAAAAAACTTCCACCTCTTTAAAATTGTTAGTTAGAAATTTTTTTTAAATAGAAATTAATTACTAACTCAGCAATTTTAAACAAGTTTTAAAATTGTTAGTTAGAAAATTTTTTTAAATAGAAATTAATTACTAACTCAGCAATTTTAAACAAGTTTTTTAGTAGAATGGTGGACCACATCACTTGTCCATCAGAGGACTTTATAATTTCTCCCTAAAATGGCAGATTTTGATCAAATCAGCGTAGGTGAAACAGAGTGGACGCCATCAACTGGTGTTGAAGATTCGGATAGATGCATAACTGTACCTAATGAGCTTATGCAGATAGCCGAACACACATAACTTAAAATAATGGTCAGCCTAGCAGGTAAATCTACTTTGTACTCAAACCTCAACACATCATACTTCTCACTTTTTAGCAACAGAACAAAAGGGGAAAATGTATTTATTTTAATCATTTGATCATGCTGTTAAAAATGACAGCAAATCAAGTATCAAAGAGAAAATATAATAAAATTGTACAATAGAAATACAACTTCACGGAGGACTTTGGTGGTATTTACGGAGGACCCTGACAAATTACATTGTGTTCATGCTTCTACCTTTTCACTGTACCACTAACCCAACTGAAAAGCTTAAATAAAAACTAACTCATATTTCTTAGTTCATAACCCAATTAAAGGGAGATAAAAAAAATAAAAAAATAAAAATTGTAACATTCAATTTCAATTGAAGAAACTCCTGCTTGTGGGGGTAATAGACTCCTTTGAGATCCTAAAATGGCAGGTTTTGATTGAATCAGCATAGGTGAACAGACTGGGCACCATCAACTGGTGTTGAAGACCCGGATGGATGCATTTTGCCTGCAGCAAAACTGTACCTATTCACCAAAATGACTCAATACAGCATCATTTACATATCCAATTATCTAATGAGCTTATGCAGATAGCCAAATACACGACTTAAAATAATGGTCAGCCTAGCAAGTAAAAATAAGCATGAGTGTCAAATTAATAAAGTAGTAACATATGTCATTGACGTAGCCAATCTTTCTTTAAAAGACTGATTTTCAATTGGTAATCTTAATCACAATTAATTTATGAAGTTTCTAAATGTTGATTAAAGAGTAATTAACACTGCAAATGTTTGATACCCCTTTACAGCTTCAGCTTTGTGGTCATGCCACATTGGCTGCTGCACACACAATCTTTGAATGTATTCTACAATGTGGAATTGAAGGAATAAGCAATGTCCTCCAACCAATTATGAAAATTTTAAACTTTCACCTATGGTTTGTCTTTTGTAATAATTAAAAGTATGACGCACATTGTGCGGGATATAAGCTAGTTATATATAAGAACCGGAGTTAATAATTGGAAATTTTAGACAAATTAAGTTTCATATGGATCATGATTTGGCTATTACAAACCCTTCATTTAATCAAATAATCATTCCTCTATTATACACACACTCAAGTTATGGAATTCATGAAGCTTTTCACCCATTATTATGTAATCTTCTATTAATAAAATAAATGAATAAAATTAAAGCATCTATAAGCTCTATCCAAAACACTGAGACATACAGAATAAAAACAAATGAATTAAGAAAATAAACAAAGCTAACCACAATAACATTTAAAAAAAATCTGCCAATAAGCTGAGCCTATTAGCCTGAGCAGTACAGAAATTAAAAGAAACAAAGTCTAACAGAACAATTTTGAAACATATGAAAAATTATTATTAACGCAAAAGGAAAGCGTAAGATGCTCCAAACAAATAAAACAGAAACAAAATAAGCATTCTAGTAAATCAGAGACATATATCAATAAAGAAATAATAGTAAAATTAAAAATCAAGAAGGAAAACAGCAAAGGAAAAGCTTCATCTATTATTACCTCCAAATCATGTCACATTGCACTCTGCAGGCACTTACGTAAAAATGAAAACAGAATTTGACCTTTCAAATTAATTAACTCTTATTGAAGTATAATAAATGGTCTTATCAGTGAGAGGACCCTTTGTAGCATTAAGTTGTTAGAAATGAGAAGTTCAAGACTTTAGATAAACTAAAAAAAAAAAAAACTTTGATTTAGTAATCCCTAAGCATGTAGCCATCGACAAAACATAATCCGTTCAAGAAAACTAAACAAAACAAAACTCAAGAAATTGGGGGAAAAAAAAAAGGAAATTAGGGAAAAAGGTAGCCAAACCTCAACCCTTAATGGACACATATAATAAATATAACCTCTGTTAGCAGAGAAAGTAAAACCTAATATGTGACCCCTTCTTTTGATTCATAATGTTGTATTACTAAAGCACATCCCTAAGATTCCATTACTCATCAATAGAAAATCAGCCCACTACCTTCTTTTTATCTCTTCATTGGGTTGCGAAACAAAATTTTCAATAAAAACTCAAGAACTAACACCAAAGGGTGGATGCATGCACATATGAAAAATTATGTGAACATGAAACACTTTATGAATCATATACTTATTCAGAGCAACCCAAAACACCAAAACCTACAAATATTATAAAAAAAAATGCTAAAAAATCAACGATTATTGAACGACGAACATGTTTTTTTCTACACATATTGAAGGGCTAAACCTCATGATGCCACCCATAAAAAAACAGGATTACGATAGATCAAGAAGAAAGCATCAAAATAAAGAGTATAATACATCAAGTAACAAAATGCTGACCTAGAGTATAGGTGCTGCAGAAAAGAAGCGAAACAGAATGAGTGTCAAATTAACAATTGGAAGGAGGGAGAGGTTTTATTTGGCCATTGTCCCTGATGACATTGTGCACCTTTGCTTAGTATTATCTCTAATTTTCTATTTCAAAGAAGGCAGTAAATAATCAAAGAATATAATAATTCCAAATTAGAAAAGATTATAATGTTAGTAAAGTAGGTAAAACAAAGATTATAATCTGAGGCTAAAACATTGAAAGAGAGTATAAACATCCGGATTTTAATTCAAATTCGAATAACAAAAAGTAGCGGTAAGGATGTGAAATAAGTAAAAGGGAGAATTGGCTGAAGAAATCAATTTGTAAAGACAGAAGTTGGCTAAAACATGCAAATCAAAGCCAATTGAAACAAAAATAGAGTAAATGAACAAAATGTTAGACGAAGTATGAGATAAGTAAAAAGAAAATCAGCATTCAAGCAAACTATAATAATAAAGATCCATGGACAAATCAAAAACATTAATCGAAGACAATTAGTGAATTAGTGGATCAATAGAAGTACGTAGATTTTTTTTTTTTCATCTTTATATCCTTCAGGTTTTGCTGGATTCCATTTAATTTGTCTAATTATTTAAGCACTTGACTTAATTTAGGTTAGTTTGGAATCTTGGACAAATGCAAAAACAAATGATATATTGCCTAAAAAAATTGGGCCTGCTACATTTTTAATCCAAATGTATAACTGCCCCACTACATTTTATATATATTTACTATAACGAATCATTAAACAGATAAATGCAAAAATAAATAAATTAGAAACTCTGATTCAAATGATGTCAGGTTCATGCATTTTAAAGGGTTCTTGAGGCTTTCACAATAATTTTGTATGCTATAGTAGCTTCTAATTGCCACAAAATCTGAAGCATTTAGATGGTACTTGCAGCTTTTACACAGCTATGGTATATAAAATACAAACTAATTTGGAAGCAATTTGGATTACTAAGAAAACAATGACATACTCTTGTGCAGGTGCATGAAATTGTATTAGAAGAAATTCCCCAAGTTTAAATCGTGAAGATCATCATCTGGTTTCCCAAAGTAATTCTAAAGCATGCGTTTATAGGTGGCTAAGGCTAACGGTTCACAACAGAATGTCCACAACAGGTTGAATGTGTAGTTCTTTGTAAAAAGACAATTGAAAGTAGGGATCACTTGTTTTGTGATTGTTCATTCTTGATGAATATATGGTGAAACATAATGAGCTAGTGCCTTAAAAAAATCCCATAGTTCTGTTGCCATGAGATTATGTTCAAGGATGAGAAATCCATTGTGTCTAGATTAGCATTGTGGTCTACTATGTATCATATTTGGTTTCAGAGGAATGCTGGTATTAATCAAGGAAGACTACCTTCTGAAGAGGCTATGGTCAAAATGATTAGGTGGGAAGTGAAGAACAGAGTTGAATGTAACAGTTACTGCAATTATGTTCAAAACAGGAGAATAGTAGCAGTTAATCCCTAAATATTCGACAACATAATTTTAAGCAATATGTTGGCTATTTAATCAAATTCAATAAGGGGAAAAAAACATAATTTACTAACAAAAAAAATTCATTGATTCTTTAAAACAAATATACATTCTTTTAAACAAATATACAATCAAACAGGGAACATGATTTTTTAGCACAAACATTAAAAAGGTTTTACACTTTTTAGTTTCGGGTAATAGATGCACAGAGCAGCGACATTGAGCAATCAACCATTATTGAACGGCAAACATGTTTTTTCCTACACATTTTCAAGGGCTAAACCTCTTGATGCCACCCTTTAAAAAAGTGGATTCAAAGTAAAGAGTATAACAGATCAAGTAACAAAATGCTGACCTAGAGTATAGGTGCAGCAAGAAAAGAAGCAAAACAAAGTGGTGCCGTTTGTTTGAGGATGTAGCAATTTAGGGCTTTTATTAAGTGGTGTGAAACGGTTTAAGTTGTTAAAAAAAAATTTATTAATACTTTCAAAAATGATTTGTAATTGTATTTAAAATTTTAAATATCAAAGAACAAATGGGTTTTTCATTTTTTGTTAGTGGAGAGAAAACAATAAAGAGAGAGGAGAGGCAGCAATTCAAAGGGCTTAAAAAGTCATCTAATGGCTTAGGTTGTCCCCGATGACATTGTGCACTTTTGTTTAGTATTATTTCTAAATTTCTATTTCAAAGAAGGTAGTAAATAATGAAAGAATACAATTCACAATTCTAGGGTTTTGCCATTAGAATTAATATTCACAACAAAGCATCTAAAGAAAGAGAATGAACATTCGAATTTTAATTCAAATTCGAACTCAGAGAATTGATACGTACCTTTCGTCGGTCTGTGTTTAGTTCCGATTATGTTGGCCACAGAGTTGCGCCGATCTCTATCATCGTATCTCAAATCCCTAAATTGACAACAACCCTAAAGAAGACAATAGGGTAAGAGATTAAACCAAAGCTAACCCGTCTATTTACATAAGTTAAACAAAAATACTCCTATCCCAAAAACCTAAATCATAACCAATCAAACCAAAATATCTGAATCATAAATGATAAGTTCTAAGGGATCAGTGGGCTGAAAAGTCTTCGGATGCTGTTGATCTTGAAGGCCAAGTCCTGGAAAATCAAATTCAATCAGAGAAAGACCGGTGGAGGCCGGTCTAGGGTCCTCCGATGGTAAAGTCAGTGGTTTGAAGTAGAAAGAAGAGACTTCAAAGACTTAACTAATTTTTTTATCTAGAATCCCAAAAGAGAAAAAGGTCCCCTTACCTCTGCATAGAAGGGTCTTTATATAGTGTTAGAAATCAGTTATTTCTCCTATCGTCGTAGAGTTTGGAGGATTCAGAGGGTAACTTCCATAACTGTCATAGGAGTCACCTCATCGGGACCTGTGTTGAGATTCAAACAATATGACTCTTCAACATGACTCTTGGTTGGAAGTGTGTTGAAGTACAACTCTTGGTGAACCTCGCTCGTCCATCATCAATGAAGGACGAGGTTCACTGCTTGCTCGTCCTTCATTGGACGAGCGAATGGAGGATGAAAGAGGACGGTTAAGGAAGGACGAGTGTACCAACCACTCGTTCTCCGTTTTGTACATCACTATGGACGAGTAATTGACTTAGTGTTTTTCTTGCACCATCAATAAATAATACCCAAATGAATCTCCCAACAAAAACCCAACTTTCTAAAACTAAAAACAGAACATATGGGCGGCGACCCTAATGGCGATCCCTATCTCCGTATCTCAATACCTCTTGGACGAACGTTTGATCGCATGATTCTCCACTGGATTGCAAGCATTTTTTTCTCCTTCCCTTTCTCTGTATCGCAGTATCGCTTGTTTTTTTTTTTTTTAAGAGAGAGAAAATGTTAAGCAGTCTGATGAATAGGGGATTTTTTAGAAAATAACTACAAAACCCAAAAAAATATTATTAGTTAGGCAAGATTTCAAACATATTGCATTTCTAACAATTCGACTTCAGAGAAGTCGATTTTACTGTTTATATCGCCTATTTTTTGCGCCACGTAGACAAAGAAATCGACTTCAGTGAAGTCTATTTCTATGTATAGAAAACGACTCCAGTGGAGTCGATTTCTTTGTATAGAAATTCAAATTCGTGAGAAACTAAGTTCCTACAGCTACTGGGATGGAGCATAAAAAAAAATATGCAGTTCAGGTAAGGGTCTTTTTTAATGAAGATAATGGCTACTCCCTCATCTACTACAATATGTTAAGATTCGAAGTTGTGGTTTCAACCATGGAAGGAATGGAAATTTAATATCATTCTTAATTGGTCCGGAATTTCCAACAATTGCTTTTGGGTTCGTGCCATCATTTCCATCAATGGTAGTAAACAAACGACCAAAAAAATAATGATTGGAGAGATTTTGTGTTTTGAGGACATGTGTTTTTCTTGTAATTGCAGGAACTACCCAATACCGTAGTACCCTGTGGTCAACCTCTTCAACCTCTAGCAAGAAAAATCAGCAACAAAAAGACCCACATGGTGCCGCAAATGTATGTGTGGAGCATTTGAATTTCTATACAAAGAAATCGACTCCATTGGAGTCGTTTTCTATACATAGAAACCGACTTCAGTGGAGTCGGTTTCTATGTATAGAAAACGACTCCAGTGGAGTCAATTTCTACACAAAGAAATAGACTTCACTAAAGTCGATTTCTTTGTCTACGTGGCGCAAAAAATAGGCAATATGAACAGTAAAATCGACTCCTCTGAAGTCGAATTGTTAGAAATGCAATATGTTTGAAACGTTGCCTAACTAATAATATTGTTTGGGTTTTGTAGTTATTTTCTAAAAAATAATCGGTAGGGTTTTTTTAATTGCAACGTTTTTTTTTTTTAACAGGGTTTTTTTTAACCGGTTATTTAATTTATACTTTTTTAATTGCAAGCAGAGTTTTGAAAGGCCAAACGTAATAACTTGCGGCTGTTTTACTTAAAAATTGTGTATGTGGCAGCATTTTAAGGGGCATTTTTTTTTATTTGTCAATACCTCCTTAAATGTAGGAACCAACTTTTTCTCAGTTTCTGCTATTATATATAGTATATGATATGATATATGATATAGATATAAATATCTTTTACATATGTATATCTATAATTTTTTTTAAAAAAAAATTATTAGGTATTTGTGTATCTTACAATATACGATACGATACGATTCACGATATAAAAATATAAAAAATTGATTTACGATACGATTCATGATTTGACAACTATGGATATAAACATAAGAACATAAATATACACATTCAACAGTGGGGTGCAGAGAGAAAATGTAAAGGAAGCAAAATTCATCACCACCCTGTCATCTCTTTGGGATGGAGAAAGCCCTCAAAAGTACACAGGGAAAATGATAGGTCAAACAAAACTGAAAATTTTTATTCCAAGTGTTCAAAAAGCTTTGAACGTTTACATTAGGAGATAAGAAGATCTCATATATGAGAAAGACAGAGCACTTAAAGTAATTTTATTTAATATAGACTATATATAGTCCGCTGAGATAACCACCATCTCATCAAGTTCTTCCAAAATGTTCACATTTCCTCTTAACCAAAAGTCATGGCCCCAACCATTTTCTTGAAAGCAGGCCTAGAAGAAATGTCCTGCCACCATGCCATAACATGGGGACGGTCTTTAACCATCGAGGCACATGGTGTGGTCATGAAATAGTGCATGTAAGGAAGGTGATGCAGGTCAGCCATGCTATAGAAATCACCAGCCAAGTACTTGCACATACTCAGCCTAGACTCATACACATCAAGCACTTTTCCTAGCTTCCCCATGCAGGCATCGACAACTGCTTGTTCAGTTTTTTTGCCCATTGAAGGCCCAATAACATATTCCATGACAACGGGAGAGATTGCAGGGTTGAATGTCTGGGATTCCACCTCCATCCATACCTTAACCATAGCAGCTTCTTTGGGGTTTTTGTGCCTCATGAGATCAGTTCCAGTTTCCTTGCATTTCTCAGCCACATATGCTGTGATTGCCCTAGATTCTGTAATACACATGAAAGGTCAATTATTTAAGGAATCCACTTAGTTCTGAAAACAGCCCCGACAAAATATATATATTTAACATATGAATTTATATTGCTTGTGAAAGCAAGATATATGAGTAATGACTAATGAGCTCTTTATTTATTTATTTCAGGTAAAAGATTTGAAATTAAAAACCTTTCATAATTTGACTCCCGCACCACATGGTCATAAGAAAAAAAATCTCGACAAACATTCAGATGATTAAAAGTATGTTATAATCAATCAGGATGAACTAAGAAAGAAACTAGTAGAACATGTAAGAAATCAAAGTGAATTTATAATGGAGAAAGAGAAATAATTAACTCTTTTTTTTTTATCTAGGATAAAATTTTACTCTAACTTAATCTAATTCCATTTTTTTAATTCCATTATTATCTTGAATTCCCTTTATTTTTAATTTAATGTACATTGTTGATCTCATAAGGCAATATAAACCAACGATGGTTTGCTTGGCCCCATAGTCTTCGAGCCATGACAAGTTGACAACAACATAGTACAGAAACAAGAAGCTTAGCAATATGTTGAAGTTTGACACATGAATATCCAAATCCAATGTCATATATATATATATATATATATATATATATATTGTTAAAATGGGATCATTGATGCTTTGAACATCTCCAATTCTAAGCTATCGTACATTCGTACCCTTTCATTTTTACTTTTGCAGGGCACTTTTATCTCTTGGCCACTTGACATGTTATAGTAATGGTGCCTCCAATACAATCCGAGCTCAAGCACCATTGCACCACTTTTGACACTTTTGAGTTCAACAGGAACAGTACAGGTGTATAGAGTGACCTATTCTATCACTCTTTGATAAAAATTAAATTAAATAAAAAAAATTAAATATAAGTTTGGTTCAAACATTTTTTTTTTAATTGCAGTCAAGCATTTATGCAGGAGAAAGTCCTTCTAAGTTGGATCTAGAGCAATCATCACTATGATAGACAATATAGTCAAGCATGAGAAAAATAATTAGGTAGCAGAAAACAAAAATATATGAAAAAAATATAAGGTGAACTTACCAAAGAGAGTGAGATCACCATCTTCTAGCACTGGAATCTGACCAAAGGGCTGCAATGTTTTTTTACCCAAAAAAATATTATAAACCAATTTGAAAACTAAAAATTGTGTATCTACAAATGCATGGAGATTCGATAATATAAAATCGAGTGCAAGGAGAAAAAATACCATTAGATTTTATGTGGATAATACATACATTCTTAGATAGAAAAGGAGGCTGTTTGTGTTCCCCAGTGCCAAGGTTAACCGGAACAAGCTCAAAATCTGCACCTTTCTCGTGGAGGCAAGCCATCACACGAGTGGTGCATGTAGACATGGGAAGTCCATAAAGCTTCATAGCCATTTTCTCACTAACACAAGGATCCAATAAGTGATAGAGAGAGAGAGGAAGAGAGAGATATGCTATGTGTTGAGGTGAAGTAAACTGTATGTTATATAGGGTAAAATATAGAGGAAGGTGTTATATATAGTTATGGCCCAGCTAGTCTTGGCCACCACTAGTATTAACTTTCTAAATTTAATTGGGTTGTCATTTCAGATATCACAATACTTATCAGATTTCACTGTTAAATCACCACTCTTTTCTTGCTACCTAATCAAAATTGTAGCCAGGATATATTTTGACTATTTCCAACGTTTATAAAAAAAATTTGAATATTTCCAACAGCATGACATGCTGAAGCATATGATCATTTCATTACATATTAATTTTGACTATTTCCAACGTTTATCAACAACAAAAAAATTCTTTGAATATTTCCAACAGCATGACATGATGAAGCATGTGATCATTTCAGTACATATATAGACACCTATAAAGTGGCTCAGTAATTTATTCGCAAAAGCATATTTCATCTTACAAGATTTTTCCTACCATTCGTTTAGTTCATCATTCTATGCAATGGAAAAAGACCAAAGTGGAGGTAGAATATATTAGGCCTCTTTCGGCCCGAGGAGCCCATAAGAGCTTATTAAATCATTTTTGGCCCAACTTTTAAGACTTCTATAACCTAAGTAATATTGGACTTTTTTTTTTTAAATCTAAGAAAATATACAAAAATAAGAGTAAAGAGCTCCATGTCACCGTACTTTGAAATTATTTAATAATTTTTCCAAAAATTAGATAAGAGTTTGGATGAGAGGTGCAAGCTTTTCTTTCTCCTACCATGATCATGAGGCCTATTAAGTCAAATGTATCAAGGGTGTTTGGGTTTCTTTAAACAAGTTTGTAAATTTTAATAGAATTGTATTTTGGGCTTTGTAAAGCTCTTTGAGGTAATATTGTATTTTTCCAAATTTATTTTATAAGCTCAAATTGTGTGATAAAACATGAGTAAGAGACCATGAAATTTGTTGATTTGGTAGAGCCCAACTTGTGAATGTAGGCTTAGTCGAAAACCACATAAGTAATAAGTGCATTAGGAAAAGTTACACCAACAATTTGGTTTAGTGTGGTTCCTAAGCCTCATGTAATCAATGAGGTCACTGGTTCAAATCACCTAAACATCATCAATCTTGGGGCCATCTTAAGGGGATTCTCAAGTCCCCATCTCATTGCCTCTTTAGGTTGGGAAAAACTCTTGCAAAGTAGGTCTAGAATGGGAGGCAGGTTGTAGGTATTTTACCATCCTAGTGAGATGACTTTGGCATTAAAGAGGCAAAGATAAAAGATACAAAAGTAGGTTAAGGGCGAGGCGGGTTGGAGGTATTTTACCCGCTATAATGAGGTGGCTTCAACATTAATAAGGTAAAAATAAAAGAGAAAGTGGGGGTGGGGGGGGGGGGGGAGAGAGAGAGAGAGAGAGAGAGAGGGAGAGTAACTATTTTGAAATGGTAACAGATACAAATGAATAAATTAGGAATAAAATATATGCAAAAATATATTTTAAATAAAAGCATTGATATAAGGCGAAAATATATTTTATGTCCCTACTTTTTGGGCCATTTTCCAATTTGGTCCACACTTTTTTAGAACTCCTATTTTGGTCTCTGAAAATCAAAAATCACTATCAATTTAGTCTCTACCATCATCTCACTAACCGAAACTGCTTATGTGGTACACAAAATGCATAACTGTCATGTTAAGCACAAAAGTGACCATTAAAATAGTAATAAATATGTCACATTAGCATTTGATTTTAATAAATTAATTTATCAAATTAACAAAATTAAAAATAAAAAATTAGAACAAATCTAGGTTGATCTTGAACGTGAAAAGATAACACAAACCCAGAAAAGAAAAAAAAAAGAGACTACAACCAAGCATAACCCAAACCACAACCTTCAAAAATCAATCACCTTGCCTACACAAACCTGTAGCCAAACTCCAAAAATCAACCAAACCCACAGCCAAACTCCAAATATCAACCAAGAACAAACAACAACCTCTACAAAACCCTAACACTGTGTATGAAACTATTTCTCTCTCTCTCTCTCATTTTTCACACATAAAAGGTTGTGGGGCCAGAATAAGTCAGCAACCCCGGCCCACTTCAAACCAGGCCCAGAGGCCCACGCCGAGGACGCGTCCAAGGTCCGAGGACGAAAGTGTAGATCCCAGGGCCCAAGGAGCATTGCCGAGGATGGTTACATCCTCGGTCGACCGAGGTCAGAAAGTGGACAAACAGCATACCCTTAAGGGGAATCTCCCTGAGCATCCAAGGAGCAAATATCGAGTACCAAGCACCGGACATGGAAGCATGGTGGAGGAGCAAGCCCCAGGTGAACTGGCATCTCCACATTAAATGCCCTCAACTAACGCCCTGGCCGCATTAATGAGGATAGGACCTCTGAACAGTGTCGTCTTGGGCGCTGCAACCCACAGGAGGGATGGGAATGCGGCTGATGGGACAGGCTCTCAAGTGGAAGCCGGGTTGATCAACAAATGTAGGGCTAGGATCAACTGAGAGAGAAGTATATAATGTAAAAAGTCCCTCTTGAGAGGGGGACAGACGGAAAACCAGAAAAAAGAAATACTGTAGCCGTGTATTTTCTCTCGACCATTGTAACCTTTCTTGAAAGAAATAAGAACAACTTCAACCTCAATAAGACCCGTCCGAGGAGTCCTAAGGTGCATTCCGACCCACGTTTAACCTATCACAATCCACGAACAACCATGCATGGCCGTTGCATTTTTTACTAGGGCCTAGCTCTTGAACCCATACTCTATAAATTTATTGGAGGGTTAGTGGGGCTTGGGTCCACTCTCTCAATCTGCGGAGAGCGCTCGAAACCGGTCCCTACAAAGGTTATTTCTCTCTCTCTCTCTCTCTCTTCATTTTTGGTGGACTCTTTTTATATTTTTCTTGCATCTTTCTTTAGGTTGATAAATTTTTGTATTATTTGGAATTCCACTATGACCAAGTTTGGTGTTTTTAAGTTGTTATTTTTTTAATTCTCTTTGATTTCATAGATGTTATCATATTACCTTATAAAGATAATATATAAGAATATAATGTTATTTTATTACATAACATAACTTGGATAATTTTGTGCTTATTACTATAATTTTTTATTTTTACTTTTTTTTTATTCTCATATTATTTTCTATAAATTTCTTACTATCCTCTCTCACATTCTCTCTTGAAAAAGTGGTTATTCTCTTCTTCTTCTTCTTTTCATTCTTTCTTGCAACTCTACTTTATATTGATGAATTATTGTGATTTTTAAAACTTTATTTTGGGTTTATACGTTTTGGTGTTGTATTTTTTAGTCCCCCATCACAAGTAGTTATTGAGTTAAAAGGTGTCTCTATATGTTATATTAATTACTCAAGTAAGCCCCAAGATGATTATCTCCCCAACAAGTGGTATATAGTTCCTACCCAACGAGGACAGAATAAGCCTAAACGGCTCACACATAAAGATCCTTGAGAAAAAAAAAACAAAACAAAACAAAACAAAACAAAAAATCCCAACAAAGGAATGTTGCTAATGGTGCTAAATAATGGTGTGGCACAAGGTTCCCATGGACATGGACGTGCAGGGTTGATACATGGTTCCCATGGATGGCATAAGAGAGGCCCATGGATGACGCATTAATGAAGTGAAAAAGCTCATTAGGCAAGGGGGAGTGAGTAGAACTTGTTCATGGCCCACGGAGAGGTCTTGAAGCTCATAGAGAGGCAGAGTCTCACATGTAAGAGGGAGATTGTTGGGTTACACGTGTGAGTGAAATCTCACATTGAATAAAGATAAGAAGAATGAGTGGTTAATGTAACATAATTGAGCACATACCCATGGGACTTAGGCCTTTTGGGTTAAAGTGTGTCTCTATTTGTTATATTAATTACTCAAGAAAGCTCCCCAAGATATTTATCTCCCCAATAGTACTCTCTCTCTCTCTCTCTCTCTCAATAAAATTTAGAGAATAAATTGTACATATTCAGTATAAGTTTGATATGAGTTTTGATTATCATTATAATCTCTTTTAAAAGAATAAATAATTCGAATAATTTATATA
This sequence comes from Quercus aquifolioides, assembly GCA_019022515.1. Taxonomy (NCBI): domain Eukaryota; kingdom Viridiplantae; phylum Streptophyta; class Magnoliopsida; order Fagales; family Fagaceae; genus Quercus; species Quercus aquifolioides. Next base: position 33,145,636 of record CM032336.1, read on the forward strand.
AATAAAAATTATACATACCAACATATGTATATATTTATTTATTTTGCTTAAATGTATAATCAACCTCGTGCAATTCATCTAAAAGTAATGATGTTAAAACAAATGAATAATTGCACTAAAGATTACATTTGTATATTCATAGATTTTATGTTTAGAAAGACTTACACTTAAATTTAGTTATACCAAAGTAGACTGAAATTCTACATTAATGTGGTTTAACAAAAGCGTAACAACAATAAATGTTATACTTAAAATTTTAGATAATATGAGTTTGAGATTTTTTTTGTTATTAATAAATTTAGATTTAAATTAGGTGCTTTCAACCCAAACATGTCTTTTTCCATTATTTAAGTGCACAAAAATAGATCAAAGTAGACCAAAATGAACCGAAGTGATCTATATGGACCGAATTCGACCAAATGGAACAAAGTGGACGAAATGGAGAGAAAAGGACCGAATGGACCAAATAGGACCAAGGTAGACCGAATTGGACAAAATAGACTGAAATGGACTGAATAAGGCAGAAGAAAAAAAGGACCAAAAGGGACCGAATAGAACTAAAGTGGACAGGATCGAAGTGGACATACTGGACTGAAGTAGACTGAATTGGAGCAATGTGGACTGAATAGGATGGAAGTGTATAGAATGGACCGAATAAAACCAAAGTGGACAAAATGGACCAAATAGAACTAAAGTAGACTGAATGGACCGAATAGGAATGAAGTTGATCAAAGTAGACAGAATGGTCCGAATAGAACCGAATAGAACCAAATAGAACCAAAGTAGACATAATGGACCGAATAGGACCAAAGTGAACTGAATGGACTGAATAAGACCGAAGTGGACAGAGTATGACCAATGTAAACCAAATGAGGCCAATGTGGATTGCATGGACCAAATTAGACTGAAGTGAACTGAACATGACCAAATTGGGCATATATAACTTTAGCGGACAAAATGGACTAAATTGGACCGAATAGAACCAATGTGGACCAAATAAGACTTTTGAATATTTATCATTTTTATTGCATTTTTAGGGCTCATTAATTTCTAATATTTTTTAAAAAAACTCAAAATTAAAGAGTTTAACCAGAATATAATAAAATTTGATACTTTTCAACTCAAAAATGAATAAAAAATAATGAATTTTTATGCTAAATTTGAAAAGAAAACCTAAAAAAAAAAAAAATCAATTTAAGACCTGTTAGTCTAAAATGGATTGAAGGGGAACCAAAATTGACCGAGTGGACCGAATTGAACATAATAGAAATTGAATAATTTTTAGGGAGGATAAATTTTTTTAAAAAAATTTACAAAAAAATTTATACATTATATTACAATACAAAATAATTATTTATTCTCACACATCACGTGAGTGTACAACTAGTTATTTTAATAGTCAAGTTTGCGCTTAACATGACAATTGTACATTCCGTGTGTCACGTAAGTAATTTCCGCTAGTGAGATGACAACAATAACTAAATTAATATCGACTTTCAATTACCAAAACAGGAGCTCCAAAAAAAGTCGGGATTATATTAAAAAAAATGACGGAAAATGTAAGGAGCAAAAGACATTTTCGCCTTGATATAAACATAAAGTCATAAATATGCAGGTTGATATAAACATAAAGTCATAAATATGCAAGGTGAAAAGAGACTAGGTAAAGAATGCAAAATTCATCACCACCGTGTCATCTCTTTGGGATAGTGAGGGCCCGTTTAATAAGAGATTTCTAATAACATTGATTAAGTATTGTAGAAATAAATGTGAGATAAAAAATATTGTAAAAATACATGTTGTGTTGTTTAAACAAAAGTCCTCAAAAGTGAAAATGATAGGTCAAGCGACACTGAAATTTTTTAATCAAAGTGCTAAAAAAGCCTTGAACTAAGAAAGGGAAGCACTACAAGCTATTTTTATTTAATATAGTCCATTAAGATAAACCACCACATGACTTCATCAAGTTCTTCCAAAATGTTAAAATCGAACCCTTAAAATTCTCATTTCCCCTCACCAAAAGTCATGGCCCCAACAATTTTCTTGAAAGCAGGCCTAGAAGAAATGTCCTCCCACCATGCCTTAACATGGGGACGGTCATTAACCAACGAGGCCCATGGTGTTGTCATGAAATAGTGAGTGTAAGGCAAGTGGTGCAGGTCAGCCAGGCTATAGAAATCACCAGCCAAGTACTTGGTGATACTTAGCTTGGACTCATACACATCAAGCACTTTTCCTAGCTTCTCCAAGTTGGCATCGATGACTGCTTGGTCAGCTGTTTTGCCCATTATAGGCCCCACAATATGTTCAAAGACAATGGAAGAGATTGCAGAGTTGAAATTCTGGGATTCCACCTCCACCCACACCTTAACCAAAGCAGCTTCTTTGGGGTTATTGTGCTTAATGAGATCAGTTCCAGTTTCCTTGAATTTCTCAGCCACATATGCTGTAATTGCCCTAGATTCTGTAATACGCATGAAAGGTCAATTATTTAAGGAATCCACTTAGTTCTGAAAACAACCCCAACATATGAATTTTTATTTGCTTGTGAAAGCAAGATATATAAGTAATGAGGGATGAATAATGAGCTCTTTATTTGTTTATTTCAGGGAAAAAGTCTGAAATTAAAAACCTTTCACAATTTGATTCCCACACCACATGGAAATTAAGAAAATAAATCTAGACAATCATTCAGATGATTAAAGGTATGTTATAATTATTCAAGATGAACTAAGAAAGAAACTATCAGAATATGTAAGAAATCTAAGTGGATTTATTATGGAGAAAAGGAAAATTATAAACTCCCTTTTTTTCCATTATTATCTTGAATTCCCTTTAAATTTAATTTAATGTATATTGATGATCTCATGAGGCAATATAAACCAATGATGGCTTGTTTGGCCCCATCGTGTCTTCGAGCCATGGCAAGTTGGCAACAACATAATACAAAACAGTAAGCTTAGCAATATGATTAGTATGACATACGAATATCCAAATCCAATGTCATATTCTTTTAAACTTGGATCATTGATGCTTTAAACAACTCCAATACCAAGCTATCGTACCCATTCATTTTTGCTTTTGCAGGGCACTCTCATCTACAGGCCACTTGACCTGTTACAGTAATGGTGCCTCCAATACAATCCGAGCTCAAGCACCAGTGCACCAATTTTGACACTTTTTATCAGAGTTCAACAGGAACAGTACAGGTGTATAGAGTGACCTATTCTATCACTCTTTGCAAAAAAAAAAAAAAAAAGTTTGGTTCAAACAATTTTTTCTTTTTCTTTTTCTTTTTTTTTTTGAATTTGCATTCAAGCATCTATGCAGGAGAAAGTCCTTCTAAGTTGGATCTAGAGCAACCATCACTATGATAGACAATATAATCATAAGCCTGAGTAAAATAATAAGGTAGCAGAAAAGGAAAAATATGTGAGAAAAATAAAAGGTGAACTTACCAAAAAGAGTGAGATCACCATCTTCTAGCACTGGAATCTGACCAAAGGGCTGCAATTTTTTTTTTTTTTTTTTTTTACCCAAGAAAATATTATAAACCAATTTGAAAACTAAAAATTGTGTATCTACAAATGCATGGAGATTCGATAATATAAAATCGAGTGCAAGGAGAAAAAACACTATTAGATTTTATGTGGATAATACATACATTCTTAGATAGAAAAGGAGACTGTTTGTGTTCCCCACTGAAAAGGTCAACCGGAACAAGCTCAAAATCTACACCTTTCTCATGGAGGCAGGCCAACACACGAGTGGTGCATGTAGACATGGGAAGTCCATAAAGCTTGAGAGCCATTTTCTCACAAACACAAGGATCCAAAGTGATGAGAAAGAGGAAGAGAGAGATGCTTTGTGATGAGGTGAAGTAAACTATTAAGTTATGTAGGGTAAGATATAGAGGAAGGTGTTATATATAGTTGTGGCCAGCTAGCCCTGGCCACCAAGAGTGGAGAAATTTGACGGTGGGTGCGGATTGGAATGGACATAATGGGGTCTAAATTTAATTGGGTTACCATATATAAATGCATGGTCAAATTTATTACCAGATTCTAAACCAGATATACAAGCCACCCAGGCCATAGTTAAGACAGCCATACTTTTCAGATTTCACCATCAATTCAAATCACCACTAGACTTTTGCTACCTTATCAAATTGCTACCTTATCGAAATTGTACTCACTTTGGACTTTTGAGTGATGGTTAGTAAGGGTCCGGGCTTAAATTTTTAGAAAAAAATCTTCATATATATATATATATATATATATATATTAGAGTAAAATTTATATCTTATATAAAAATTGTAAAAAAATTTGTACCCAAATTAGAATATATTTTGACTATTTCCATCCGCATGATATGATGAAGCAGGCCCCAGCTCCTACGTTGCTTGGCCAAGAATTTCACCATTTTAAAATGAAAGAAATGTCCATTTTTTTCATCGTGTATGGCACACTATTTTTTACCACAGAAGTGCAATTTTACACCACTTGTATACTCCAGCCAATTGTGGAATTGACAGGAAGAGACGAAGAGTCCCCACTAGTTACACATAAAGCATTTTTCTTTGGCCTTAAAAGGAAGAGAGCTTTGTCATATAGTCACCCCTATATGGCATAATGGCAGTAGGTTTTGCCCTAGTAACATTAATTTTTATCCCTAAACCATTAATATGAATTATTTATACATAGGAAAAGTAAACCAGCAGGTTTATTTAGAATCTTTTTTATTTGGATATATATTGACTTGGCCCTCTCAAAATTTCACAGCACCAATATTCATTGAATCGTGCACAATCAATACATTTTAACTTTTTCTCCTTCTGCGCTGCTGCTTCTTCTCGATAAATAATGATTCTTTTTCTTTTATGGTAAAAACCTGAAACATATACTTTTTATTTCCTCTACAAAGCGACAATAGCATTTTATTCATTTTGTGTCCTTCACATGGTTGAATACAAAGCCCTATGCTAATGCTGCAATCTCGTAATCAACATAGCTCGTAATCTAAATAAATAAAAATTTCCACTGACTAATGTTAATATACTATAGTCTATATTGTTTGATAAGAAAATTTAAGGTACGACTTTGATTAGAGCGATAATTAACACTGTACATGTAGTATGAAGCCAAAGCAACAGCGTGATGTCACAATGACATGATTTTGCATGGGGTGTAGTGCCGAAATGGTCATAGAAAATTGTTCCCCGAGGCAAATCAGATATGATCCAGTCAAACCACAATTTTTAGTGCACTCAATTTAAAATGATTGCAATCTTGGAATGAGTAACGACTAATGAGTTCTCAATGTTGGACATAAAATTCCAATTTTTTACCAAGAAATAGTTAATAGCAGCCCGAAGAAGTACAAGTTACTGTACGATGAGGGGAAGAGTTCCAGTTCAAGGCTTTAGAGAGGTTTTATATATATATATATATATATATATACTTAGATAGTAATAATAAATTTCTTTTTCAAGTGAAGTCTAATTACTAGTAAAGATTTTTCATTACCATTTCGGCCTAATGATATTAAATAATAGTAAAGCATTAGTAAACTCTTTAAGTAGACCCATATTGTAATAATAACAGCAAAATTTTTTTTTTTTAAAAGCCAATAATAACAGCAAAATATTGATTAATGTCTTGGTCTAATTATAAAGAGTTATTATTAACACCCTCAAAAGAAAAAAACTATCATTAAAAGCGAATGTCATAAATTGAAACTTTCTAAAAAAATAATAATAATAACAACAAAATATAAAGCATTTAATTATTTTTACTTTTTTACTCCTTTCTATGCCAATTTTTGAAATTTGTAATCAAATCACATATATGTTGTATAGGTAAAATCAAAACAATTTCACTTTTTGTTGATCTTTTAAAGTAATGCCGCATAAGTTTTAGAAGCCTAACAACTTTACAATTTATTATTATAATATAAATTATAAATATTTGAAATTTATAATCATATCACATATCTGTATAAAATCAAAACAATTTAACTTTTGGTTGATCTTTTAAAGTTATGCCACATAAGTTTTGGAAGCCTCACAACTTTACAAGTTATTATTTATTATAAATGTATTTATAATTAAATTTTATATTTAAACACTTCATTAGAATCTTATCATATTTTATTTTATTTTGGTTGAATAGTAAAATAGATAGTTTTATATACAAATTACAAACACAATCAATGAATGCATTTTAATAATTACCATAATTATCAAGTTTTAGATTTAGAAAAAAAATAAAAGTGAGAAAATAAATCATATTTTGTTAAACTTTATCTTACCCTGCACGAGTTACTAACTAGTCATATATAATATATTAAAGTTGAAATCTTGAAGCGCAGTCAAAATCCAAATTGAATACAAATTAGCCTCTAATTGTAGTCTCTTTTTGCACCAAGTGTCCATTTTAATTTTATTAATTTTGGTGGCATGTCACCTATTTGTAAAACTAGCACAAAAACCAAGATGATCACCTTATCATCACTACTATTAAACATTTCTATGGATAAACATGATTTACAACCTAGTAAAATATTAAAGTGAAAACCCAATAAAAATCCAAATTAGATTCTAATTACAATTCAAATTTGAACCAAGTGTCTTTCTATAATTGCACTCCAATTTCATTACATGTGTCTTTCCAAATATAATTGATTTTGTGTCAATTATATTTACTTACAGATTCATGCATCTAAACATAGAAAATATAACAAGAATCAATTCAAATTTATATTACTTCTATTTAACCATGGTTATGTACAATATGTTACTTATTATGTAGAATTTTTCACACTCACACACACACACACACATATAAATATATATATATATTGTGGGGACGCAGACCCGAATGTATATTGGGTCTTGGGCCTTGTTCAATGAGGCTCCATGATCCGAGAATAGATCAATAGTAAGGAAGACGTAATATTTCGAACTTCACAAGCAAACTATGACTGTAGAGGCTAGGAGAAGTTGTCCGAGGAGGAACGTTCGCTCAGCTAAATGCAACGAAGATCAAGATGTGCCTCCTATCATCTAGAGTGACATTTCAGGAGGTTCTATTAATAAAGACATGCATTATAAATGTACAAGAAGTATGTGAGCTAGGAAATATCTAAGGGAAAGCTGCTGTCACCGCATTAAATGCTCTACAGCTAACTTTCTGGTTGCATTTATGTGGAGAAGACTCCTGAACAGTGCTGTCTTAGCTACCCCAACTCATAGAGGGCCAGAGAGTGTGTCTGATGGGACAAACACTCAAGTAGTGGCCTGGATGATCAACAAATGGAGAGTCAAGATCATTCAAAGGGATCGAAATATAGAGAGAGAAACACTATAGCAATCAATAACTGAATTTGTAATCAAACTTAAGAATCAATATATAAGAATTGATCTCCTCGAATTGTGCCGAGGACAGTTTTCTTTAAATTAAACTAGTCTATCTATATTTTCTTGTCATCTGAATCCACTTTATTTGTTGATTGATTCATTAAAGCTCAGTTTTCCAACTCACTCTCTACAAATTCATTGTATTGGGCTTTTTGGGTCTAAGTTCATTTATCATTTGGGCCAAGTACCCGAATTGCATCCTTACAATATATATATATATATATATAGTAGTTATTCTTAGTTAGATCCCTGTATATGATGCAGGGGTTATGTGTGTGTAAAATCAATAAAATAAAATAAAATAAAATAAAAAATAAAAAAGCACCATTCTATTTGTAGGGACCGGTTTTGAGCGCTCTCCGCAGATTGAGAGAGTGGACCCAAGCCCCGCTAACCCTCCAATAAATTTATAGAGTATGGGTTCAAGAGCTAGGCCCTAGTAAAGAATGCAACGGCCATGCATGGTTGTTCGTGGATTGTGATAGGTTAAACGTGGGTCGGAATGCACCTTAGGACTCCTCGGACGGGTCTTATTGAGGTTGAAGTTGTTCTTATTTCTTTCAAGAAAGGTTACAATGGTTGAGAGAAAATACACTGCTACAGTATTTCTTTTCTCTGGTTTTCCGTCCGTCCCCCTCTCAAGAGGGACTTTTTACATTATATACTTCTCTCTCAGTTGATCCTAGCCCTACATTTGTTGATCAACCCGGCTTCCACTTGAGAGCCTGTCCCATCAGCCGCATTCCCATCCCTCATGTGGGTTGCAGCGCCCAAGACGGCACTGTTCAGAGGTCTTATCCTCATTAATGCGGCCAGGGCGTTAGTTGAGGGCATTTAATGTGGAGATGACAGTTCACCTGGGGCTTGCTCCTCCACCATGCTTCCATGTCCGGTGCTTGGTACTTGATATTTGCTCCTTGGATGCTCAGGGAGATTCCCCTTAAGGGTATGCTGTTTGTCCACTTTCTGACCTCGGTCGACCGAGGATGTAACCATCCTCGGCAATGCTCCTTGGGCCCTGGGCTCTACACTTTCGTCCTCGGACCTTGGACGCGTCCTCGGCGTGGGCCTCTGGGCCTGGTTTGAAGTGGGCCGGGGTTGCTGACTTATTCTGGCCCCACAATAGCCCCTCAAAATCTTGCTGTCCGCATCCTCGGGCAGAAAGGAGGATTTTGATATCCTCGGACCTGCTCTATGTCCAATCGAGTCTTGTCCCCCGTCAGCGCTGGAGCCTTTTCACCTGCCCAAGGCGCGTTACTGGCGCTTCGGTGGGCGTAACGTGTCCTGCATTAAATTCGGGCGGCTTTATGCTCCCTACGTTCAATGGGCAGATGACAATCCAACGATAGGGATGCGTCTAGCATTTATGGGCAGGAAAACTCGCGCGGCTCTTCCATCTAGGGTATAAATACCCATTCGAACCGCTCCCTCCTTTTTCATTTACAATCAAGAGCTCTTGCGCCTCCATTCAGAGTCCAGCCAAATTTCCACCTCCATCTCCAGCATAAAAAGCCAGTCCGAGGAGCTCCTCCTCGTTTCTGTAAGTCGCTCTATCCCTCTCTGAGCTTTTTTCCTCTCTACTCGTCCTTCTCTTTCATTCGCTCCTCTTTTAGTTCTCTTAGGCGTCATTTGGGATGGGTAGACTTAAGAAGTATGTTGGCTCTGAGGAGGCGATGGAGAAATTCATCGCCGATTACAAGATACCGGCCAACGTGGGCTTAAGGTATTGTGAGGAGGGGGAGTGGCACCTCCGGAAGCAGGTGGGCGAGGTGGTGATTCCCATCATCGCCTTCCTTGAAGGGGGGATGAGGATCCCCATGGGGCCGGTGATGAGGGGTTACCTTACATACTTTCGGTTAACCCCCACCCAATGCGCCTCCAACATGTTCAGAATTATGGGCAGTGTGGATGCCCTTAATGAGAAGATGGGTCTAAGGCTGACCTATCATGATGTGAACTACTGTTACAATCTTCAACATCTGAAGAACAAGTCCTACTACATGAGGACGAGGGACGACAGGGTCCGGCTTATCCAGTGCCTCCCCGAGTCCAACAAGGGGATGAACGAGGATTTTCTCATCGTGTCTGGAGCGTGGCACGATGGCCTTCACTGCCCGACGACAGAGGGAACACCAGGTGGGGCAGTGGGAATAGGAGGGGATTCAAAGATTCTAACTTCTTTTCTGCATTATTTCTTTTTGTACTGTTTGGTTTCTAACCGTGGATGTATTTTCTCTTTGCAGATCCGCACTCTTTCGCGCGCCACTTCAGCTTGATCAACAGGGAGGACTTGCAGAAGGTGCTCAGGTCTGCGGCTTTTGAGAACGAAGCAGACCACCAAGTCAGAGCCGCGCACAAGATTTTGGGGTACACTCCACTCCAAAAGTCATTCGCGGCCCCAAAGTACGTAATCAGAGCAAAGGATCCTCGGCTGCAGAAAATAAAAGTGACCAAGGACGGGTTCGAGTTTCCCGAGGATACCTCCATTTCAGAAGGTGTCACAGTAGCAGTCCCTTCGTCTTCCCATACATTCCCAGAGGCCGCGGAAGAGGACTTAGAGAGGGAAGGGGACGCTGCAGATTTTGGTCCTGCCGAGGACGATTTTAGCGTTTTTGAGCAACTCCATCAGTCCGAGGATCCTTCTGGAGACTTGGGTGATCCTCGTTTAACCGAGGCAGACCTCTTAGCGTCAGAGACATCTTCTCGGCTAGAGATGGGCTACAAGAAGAAAGCCCAACCCACCCTACTCGACCTAATCGAAGGTCAGCCGGGGAAGTCCAAACCGAGGCTTCCTCCTCCTCCTCCTCCTCCAAAGGCTCGTCCTGCTCAAACCGGGTCAGCCTTAACACAGTCCAGGCTTCCTCTTCCTCCGCCTCAGGTGAGCCCGCCATCTAGGCACGAGCCTGCTGACCCTAAGCAGAAGAAGGACAAGGGCAAGAGGACCCTTGAGGACAAATCTGGGCCCATGCGCGAGGGCGATGGCACTCGGCGGCCATCGAAGCAACTGAGGATAGGCTCCTCAACGCAGGATAAACAGGTCGCTCCCCCGCCCGAGGTCCAGGCCTGGCTCCCCGCCCCAATGCTCCGCGGGGCACCTTTGAGGGATGACTCCTCCCTCAGGGACTTTAAGGATGGCGAAGGCGCGTATATGGCCGACGTTGTGGAGAGATGCCTGCTCCTTCCCGCGGACATGGTGGACCTAGGGACCATGAGGAGTAGGGACGTCTTCCTCTGCCTCAAGCGATATTTGGGGATGGTAAGACCCTTAACACTTGTGCTTTTTCTTGCTTTAGTTTTTTCTGCTTTCCTTTCTTTTTTGAGCTTGGCTAATTATAACTTATTTGTTTCGTTTGGCAGGCTGTCCAGGCCACTTTCAGGCTGGAAGAGGCGGCCAATGAACATGGAAAGGCCATAGATTTAGAGAGCGATAAGCGCTTGGAGGCTACTCGAACCCTCAAGACGTCCGAGGAGGACCTTGCCAAGGCCAGGGAGGAGCTGAAGGCCATGACCCAGGCTAAGAACAGCGCGATGGCAGGCCTTGAGGGTGCCCAGAGGCAGGTTAAAACTCAGACGAAACGTCTGGGTGAGGTAGAGGGGCTGCTGAAGCTCGCCGAGGATCAGATAGCTGGCCTGACGAAGAAAGTGGCCGATGCCGAGGAGGCCAAGAGGGTGGCCGAATGGGCCAAAGGGGAGGCCGAGAGGGCCAAGTTTGAGGCAGATCAAGGCCGGGAGGAGGCCTGGGCCACCAAGGAAGAAGCTGAAGCGGCAGCCTATGCTGCTGGGGCAGCTGAGACAGCAGCTGCCTACAAATCCCAAGTCCCTGAGGTATGTAGGCGCTACTGCTCTGAAACTTGGAATGAAGCCCTCAAACAAGCTGGGGTGGAGGCCTCTTCTGACCCGTGGAAGGAGGAGAGCGTATACTACCCCCTCGTCATCCGCGAGGCTGCCCCGAATGGCTCTGAAGCCGAGGAGGCTGCTGTGGAAACTGCTGCTACTCCAGGCGAGGGGGCCTCGGATGCTGGGGTTACTGATGAGCCAGTCCAAGGGAGTAATCCTCCCGTGGTGGTTGAATTGAGTGATGGCTCCAACGAGGATGTGCCTTAGCAGGCTGTAAAGCCTTCCCTCGATGCCCAGGTTTCTTCTGCCGAGGGGGCAGCTATTCCTGCCGTGCCTCTGCAGGCCGTCCCACTCAGTCAGGGCTCAGAGGACCCTGAGGCAGCTACGGGCCAGCCACCCACCGAGGCGGGCAGCTAAGTAGAAGAACTAGGGTCCTTGGCGCTTCTGCCTGCTACACTTCACTTTTGCATCTTTTTCTTCCCTTTTTCTTTATTTGTAATGTGACTCCATTGGTGTAATTCTTTTGGACTTAATGAAATGAGAGCTTTATTTCTTTTTTTGTTTGTTGTGGCTGTTTGTTTACTTGCACATTATCCGCTTTTTCTTTACTTGCATGATTTTAGCTTCAATTGCATCTCGGCCAATCGTGACATCAGTTATTATAATGAGAGGGCATGTATGCTCTGATGCACTTTTCGCTTCCTAAGGACCAGATAGAATTTCTTCGAGTAGACACTTAGGATCTCTTCAATGTAGTTAACTCCCCCACAGGCCTGAGTCCGAGGACCATGCAGTGCCTTGGTTCTGTCTGACACTTTGGTTTGGCTGTAAGTAACTAGTTTCCCCATAGGCTTGAGTCCTTGGACCATGCAAGACCTAGGTTCTGTCTAGCACCCAGATATAAGTGGTTAGCTCCCCATAGGCTTGAGTCCGAGGACCATGCAAGACCTAGGTACAATTGCTACCTTCAAGATAAGTGGTTAGCTCCCCATAGGCTTGAGTCCTTGGACCATGCAAGACCTAGGTACAGTTGCTACCTTCAAGATAAGTGGTTAGCTCCCCATAGGCTTGAGTCCGAGGACCATGCAAGACCTAGGTACAGTTGCTACCTTCAAGATAAATGGTTAGCTCCCCATAGACTTGAGTCCTTGGACCATGCAAGACCTAGGTACAGTTGCTACCTTCAAGATAAGTGGTTAGCTCCCCATAGGCTTGAGTCTGAGGACCATGCAAGACCTAGGTACAGTTGCTACCTTCAAGATAAGTGGTTAGCTCCCCATAGGCTTGAGTCCGAGGACCATGCAAGACCTAGGTACAGTTGCTACCTTCAAGATAAGTGGTTAGCTCCCCATAGGCTTGAGTCCTTGGACCATGCAAGACCTAGGTACAGTTGCTACCTTCAAGATAAGTGGTTAGCTCCCCATAGGCTTGAGTCCGAGAACCATGCAAGACCTAGGTACAGTTGCTACCTTCAAGATAAGTGGTTAGCTCCCCAAAGGCTTGAGTCCGAGGACCATGCAAGACCTAGGTACAATTGCTACCTTCGATATAAGTGGTTAGCTCCCCATAGGCTTGAGTCCGAGGACCATGTAAGACCTAGGTACAATTGCTACCTTCAATATAAGTGGTTAGCTCCCCATAGGCTTGAGTCCGAGGACCATGCAAGACCTAGGTATAGTTGCTAACCTTCAATTTGGCTGTAAGTAACTAGTTTCCCCATAAGCTTGAGTCCTTGGACCATGCAAGACCTAGGTTCAATCTCGTACCCAGATATGAGTGGCGTTGGGACGCGAGATGTGTGATCATGACAGGCAGAATATCTGAATCAAAAAAGGCTTCTTTATTAATAGTAATACCTTTTCAGGTTATTTACATTCCATGGACGAGGTACAGGTTTGTCATCTAAATCTTCTAAATAGTATGCCCCTATCCCTGCCACTGAGGTAATTCGGTAGGGCCCCTCCCAGTTGGGTCCGAGCTTTCCCCAGGAAGGGTTCTTGGCAGCTCCTACGACTTTTCTCAGCACCAGGTCTCCCGGTGCTAGTGGTCTGAGCTTTACATTGGTATCATATCCCTGCTTGAGCTTTTGCTGGTAGTGGGCCAGCTGGATCATTGCTTGCTCTCTTCGTTTGTCTACCATGTCCAGGCTCCGCCCCAGCAGTTCATCATTGCTGCTTGGGGTGAAGGAGCTCGTCCTTAGTGTCGGGAAGTTGGTTTCCAGGGGGATCACTGCCTCCGCACCATAAGTCATGGCAAAAGGTGTTTCCCCCATTGAGCGCCGGGGCGTAGTCCGGTACGTCCAAAGGACATGAGGCAGCTCTTCTACCCATCTCCCTTTGGCATCATCCAGTCTCTTCTTAAGCCCGTTGACGATGACCTTGTTGACCGCCTCGGCCTGTCCATTCCCCTGAGGGTAGGCTGGCGTTGAGTACCTGTTTGTGATCCCAAGTTCACAACAGTACCTCCTGAAGGCCTTGCTATCGAACTGGAGCCCATTATCCGAGATGAGGGTATGAGGGACCCCGAACCGTGTAACTATGTTCCTCCAAAGGAATTTCTTCACGTCTACATCCCTGATGTTGGCTAGTGGTTCGGCCTCGACCCACTTGGTGAAGTAGTCCGTGGCCACCAACAGATACCTCTTGTTCCCTGGTGCCTTGGGGAAAGGTCCCACAATGTCCAAGCCCCATTGGGCGAATGGCCATGGACTGGATAATGGATTGAGGACCCCTCCTGGCTGATGGATGTTTGGGGCGAACCTTTGGCATTGGTCACACTTCTTGACATACTCCTGGGCCTCTTGCTGCATTCCCGGCCACCAGTATCCTTGAGTGACGGCACGGTGAGCCAGGGATATCCCCTCTGTATGGCTCCCGCAAATTCCTTCGTGCAGCTCTTCGAGCAAGGATTCTGCCGCTTCGGGGTGGACACATAGAAGGTATGGCCCAGAGTAGGACCGCCTGTATAGCTTGTGATCCTCGGACAACCAGAACCGAGGAGCTTTCCTTCGTATCTTTTCTGCCTCTGATCTCTCCTCAGGCAGGACGTCATCTTTGAGGAATCTCACTATGGGGTCCATCCAGCTGGGACCCATCACAACTTGATGGACGGGGATTACTCCCTTTGGCACTTCACTTGCCCTCTCTAGGTGCTCCACAAGTATGATCCGAGGCAGAGCCCCTGCCGAGGAGGTTGCGAGTGTGGCAAGTGAATCGGCATGACTGTTCCCATTCCTAGGAATATGGGACAAGCTGAAGGGGCGAAACTCCAACTGCAAGCGCTTGACTTGGCTCAGGTATTCCTGCATTCTCGAATCCCTGGCTTCCATCTCCCCCTTCACCTGCCCTACCACCAATCTGGAGTCTGAGAACATCTCTATCGACTTTCCTCCCATCCTTTGCACCATGATCATCCCTTGCAGTAATGCCTCATACTCGGCCTCGTTGTTTGTGGCCGTGAATCCGAGCCTCAGGGATTTCTCAATGACATGGTCTTCAGGGGATACTAGGACCAGCCCCACTCCGGACCCCCTTTGGTTTGCCGCGCCATCCACATATACTTTCCAACATGGTGGCTCCGGGATGGAGATTGCCCCAACTGATTTCTCATCACGGCTCTTATCCTCGGCTGTCACTTCCTCGACTGGTTCAGCGAACTCGGCCGTCAAATCCGCTAGAACCTGGCCTTTTATGGAGGTCCGGGGCATGTACTTGACGTCAAAAGCCCCCAGAATTGTGTTCCACTTCGCGATTCTACCTGTGTAATCAGCGGCCCGGAGTACAGACTTCAAGGGCAATTGGGTTAGGACAACCACCGTGTGAGCTTGGAAGTAATGGGGGAGCTTTCTCGTGGCGTGGACCACCGCCAGTATGGCTTTCTCCAGGGGTAGGTATCTGACCTCTGCTTCGTGCAGCGACTTGCTGACGTAGTAAACTGGCTTTTGAACGCCATTGTCTTCCCGTATCAGCACTAAGCTCACTGCGTGGGGTGCCACTGCCAGGTAGGCGTATAGGACCTCGTCGGGCTCAGGATTGGACATGATAGGCGGCCGGGATAGATACTCCTTGAGTTGCTGGAAAGCTATGGCACAATCCTCGGACCACTCAAATCCTTTCCATTTGTTGATCAGGAGATAAAAGGGCCTGCATCTGTCGGCCGACCTGGAAATGAATCGGTTCAGCGCCGCGATCATCCCAGTAAGCTTTTGGATCTCCTTGGGGTTCTGCGGAGGCTTCAAATTGTGAATGGCCTTGATCTGGTCGGGGTTGACTTCGATCCCACGGTGGGTGATCATGTACCCCAAAAACTTGCCAGAGCCTACGCCAAACGAGCATTTTGAGGCATTAAGGCGGAGCTTGTGCTCCCTCAAGACGTCAAAAGTGCGGCCGAGGTCCTTCAAATGCTCGGACACCAGCTTGCTCTTTACTACCATATCGTCAACATAGACCACGATGCTCTTGCCCAACATCGGCTCAAACATTCTCGTCATCATCCTCTGGTAGGTGGATCCGGCGTTTTTCAGGCCAAACGGCATAACCTTATAGTGGTAGTTCCCAATGGGCGTCACAAAGGCTGTCTTCTCTTGGTCCTCCAAGGCTAGTGGGATTTGGTGATAGCCCTAAAAGGCATCTAGGAAGCTCATCCGAGGGTGGCCTGCCGTCGCATCTACTAGCTGGTCTATTCGTGGCATTGGGAAAGGGTCTTTTGGGCATGCTTTGTTCAGGTCTGTGAAGTCTACACAAACCCTCCACTTCCCACTTTTCTTCTTGACCACCACAGTGTTGGCCAACCATTTGGGGTAAAAGACCTCCTTGATAGCCCCCGCGCGCTTAAGCTTATCGACCTCTTCCCTGATCGCATCAGCATGCTCCTTCGACGGGCGCCGGGGTGGCTGCTGCTTGGGGATCACAGATGGGTTGACGTTAAGGTGGTGACAGATGAAGGATGGATCAATCCCAGGGGCATCGCAGGGGTCCCACGCTAACACGTCAAGGTTCCTTTTGAGGAACTCAAGCAGCTCCTCCTTCTCCTGTGGAGGCAGCTGGGTTCCGACCTGGAAGAACTTCTCCGGATCATCGCCAATTACCACCTTCTCCAGGTTCTCGCATTTAGCATCGTCGGCAAGTGCATCAGGAGGCGCCACCTGGGTCTTTGATTGCTATGAATCTTCCTCGGCTGGGGCCGAGGACTGTGCATCAAGCCGATAGGATATGGCAGCTACTGTGCACTGCCTAGCCGTGGGTTGGCAACCTCGGATCTCCAGAACCTGGTCCCCTGGTGGGAATTTCACCTTCTGGTGCAAGGTGGAGGCTACGCCATCCAAGGCGTGTAGCCAGGGCCTTCCTACGATGGTCGTGTAGGGGGAGTATGTGTCCACCACTACAAAGTTCGCCTCAACCACCACTGGGCCTGTCTGTACGGGCAGTCTGATCATGCCCTTTGGGATGACGAGCTTTCCGTCGAAACTCATTAGGGGGGAGCTATAAGGTGTAAGGTCTTCCGGTTTTAGCCCTAGCCCCTTGTAGAGGTCTGGACACATGACTTCGGCTGCGCTGCCTCCGTCCACCATCACCCTTTTCACGTCATAGCCCCCGATTCTGAGGGTGACGATTAGGGCGTCCTCGTGTGGTTGGATGGTCCCAATCTTGTCCTCTTCCGAGAAACTCAGGGCTGGGGGAGGATTCCTCCTGGGCCTCTTTGGCCCCATCCGAGGGTCCTAGGCGTGCAGTTGGGCCACAGACAACACTCGCAAAGGGGGTGTGCCTGTTCTTCCTAGTGCGGCCAGGATTATATTGATCGTCCCAGCGGGCTGCCCCATGGCGGCGTCCCTCCGAGGCTCTTGGTAGGTTCGGCCCTGCTGGCCGCTGGAATGGTGCAGAAGATGCTTCAGCCTTCCATCCTGGACTAGCTGGTCCAGGTGGTTCCAGAGGTTCCTGCAATCCTCTGTGGCATGTCCGTGGTCCTGGTGGTACTGGCAGTAACGGCTCTGGTTGCGCTTATCAGGCTCTCCAATCATCTTAGCCGGCCACCTGAAGAATGGCTCGTTCTTTATCTTTTCCAGGACCTTGTGTACGGGTTCTCGGAATACTGCGCCAACAGTTTGGGCATTGGTCGCCCCGGATTGCCCACCGAAATCCCTCATCGGACGGGCGTTGCTGTACCGGTCCGACCTGAAATCCCTCCTCTCCTGAGGGATAACCTTCTCCTTGCCTTTGCCTTGCAGCATATCTTCCTCCACCCGCTTGTACTTGTCGATCCGATCCATCAGCTGCCGCACGCTGGTGGCGGGCTTTCCGGTCAACGACTTCCTCAGGCCGTGCCCCATTGGTAGCCCATTCTGGAATGTACTGATGGCGACGGCGTCATACTTGCCGTCCAGCTCGTTGTAGATCTCCCAGTATTTGTCCGAGTAAGCCTTGAGGGTCTCCCCGTCACGCATGGATAGGGACAGCAATGCGCTCATGGGCCGAGGAGGCCTGCTGTTCGTGACAAAGCGGGAAACAATGGCCTGGGTCAGCTGTCTGTACGAATCTATGGAGTTCGTCCTTAGACCGTTGAACCACCTCATCGCCATGGGTCCCAAGCTGGATGGGAAGACTTTGCACATCAGCGCCTCATTCTTGGAGTGGACAGCCATCCTCTGATTGAACTGGCTCACATGCTCCACGGGGTCCGTTTTGCCATTGTAAGCAATGAAGGTTGGCTGCTGGAACCGCCGAGGAAGCTCTGCCTCCTCTATACGACGCGTGAAGGGCGACCTGGAGAGCTGATCCAGCGCCTTGCTCATGGCGTCACCTCCTAAGCCCCTGGGGGTTGGGTTGACACGCCTACGCCTCTGGTAGCGTTCCTCCTCGTAGGAGAAAGTCTCGCTGGGGGGCGTTCTTGACCTCTACCTGTATTCATCATCACTCTCGTCGTCGGAGGGCAGGTCAGGGCTGAGTTCGAACTGTCTCCGCTGCGCACGGCGTAGCTTTCTCTTCAGATCATCTATCTCACGCTGCATGGCCACCTTATCATCCTTTCTCTGGGAAGCGTGGCTATGGGCCTCTTCCCATCGCGTGGCCTGGCCATCGTCGCACTTCTGGGGAACGTGCCCGTCTCCCTGGCTTTCGCTCGCCGTTGAAGTACGCACGCTTCCTTCTCGAAATCGTCTGTTGTCGTTCTGACCGCCCCCAGGGTCGCCATAGTTACCCTGATGTCTTGACTTCACCGGTTCAAGTCGATTCGGAGTTCTTTGGTGAGGACCTGATCCTACCATGTTTTGACTGTTGTCTTTACTAACACACAAGCTCTTCCCACAGACGGGGCCAATTGTAAGGACTGGTTTCGAGCACTCTTCACAGATTGAGAGAGTGGACCCAAGCCCAGCTAACCCTCCAATAAATTTATAGAGTATGGGTTCAAGAGCTAGGCCCTAGTAAAGAATGCAACGGCCATGCATGGTTGTTCGTGGATTGTGATAGGTTAAACGTGGGTCGGCATGCACCTTAGGACTCCTCGGACGGGTCTTATAGAGGTTGAAGTTGTTCTTATTTCTTTTGAAGAAAGGTTACAATGGTCGAGAGAAAATACACTGCTACAGTATTTCTTTTCTCTGGTTTTCCATCCGCCCCCCTCTCAAGAGGGACTTTTTACATTATATACTTCTCTCTCAGTTGATCCTAGCCCTACATTTGTTGATCAACCCGGCTTCCACTTGAGAGCCTGTCCCATCAGCCGCATTCCCATCCCTCCTGTGGGTTGCAGCGCCCAAGACGGCACTGTTCAGAGGTCCTATCCTCATTAATGCGGCCAGGGCGTTAGTTGAGGGCATTTAATGTGGAGGTGACAGTTCACCTGGGGCTTGCTCCTCCACCAAGCTTCCATGTCCGGTGCTTGGTACTCGATATTTGCTCCTTAGATGCTCAGGGAGATTCCCCTTAAGGGTATGCTGTTTGTCCACTTTCTGACCTCGGTCGACCGAGGATGTAACCATCCCCGGCAATGCTCTTTGGGCCCTGGGATCTACACTTTCGTCCTCGGACCTTGGACGCGTCCTCGGCGTGGGCCTTTGGGCCTGGTTTGAAGTGGGCCGGAGTTGCTGACTTATTCTGGCCCCACACTATTAAATTAGAAAACAAAACATAAAAATAAATGATTTTATTTATGAAACAAAAAAAAAAATGATTAGATTAAACTTGTATTACCTCAAAAAATTCTAATTAAACTATGCTTGTTATTTCTCCAAATTTTATTATTTTCTTTTTTATTTTGTAATATTTATTAATTAAATATGTATTGAATTTATTTATTAAAAAAAAAGAGTGTAGGGACCGGATTTGAGCACTATCACCTTTGGGTGAATGGATTCAAACCCAGTTAGCCCAAAACAATAAATTTGTAGAGCGTGGGTCAAAGAACTAGGCCCTAGCGAGAATTTCAACAACTAAACATGATGAGTTAGGCTCCTCGGACATTTTCCTTAGGGTACGTGGCTGTTAGTATTTCCTTTATGCTTTGTTACAAATAAGACACCAGAAAATCCCCTCCTCCCTTAGGAGGTCTCTTACATTATATATCCCCCCTTCTCCTGATCTTGGCCCTCCATTTGTCGATCATACAGGCCATTACTTGAGTGTCTGTCCCATCAGCAGCCTTTCCTTAACATTCTGTGGACTGCAGCAACTAAGGCAGCACTGTTCAGGGGTCTTTTCCTCATTAATGCGGTCAGAACGTTAGTTGTGGTCATTTAATGCGGAGGTAACAGTTCCTCCCTGAATTGCTCCTTCATCATGCTTCTGCGGCTGTCACGTTGTACCAGATTCTTTCTCTTGGGATGCTCTGGGAGACTCCCCTTGATGGTGTGTTGCTTTTCCCTTTTATGGTCTCGGCTGTCCGAGGACAGAATCGTCCTCGGCGATATTCCTTGGGCACCTGGGCTTCTTACTTTCATCCTCGGATCCTAAATACCTCTTCGGCGTGGGCCTTCGGGCTTGGTACGAAGTGGGCCGGGACTGTCTGACTCTTCGGCCCCACAATAGCCCCTCAAAATCTTGCTGTCCGCATCCTCGGGCGGAGATGAGGATTTTGACGTCCTTGGGCCTATTCCGTGTCTAGTCGAGTCTTGTCCCCCGTCAGTGCCGGGGTCTTTTCATCTGCCTAAGGCGCGTTACTGGCGCTTCGGTGCGCGTAACGTGTCCTTCATTAAATTCAGACGGCTCTGTGCTCCCCACGTTCAACGAGGTGATGGTAATCCAACGGTGGGGATTCGCCTCGCATTTATGGGCGGGAAAACCCGCACGGTTCCTCGATTTGGGGTATAAATACCCATTCGAACTGCTTCTCCACTCTTTTTTTTTGCAATCAAGAGCTCTTGTGCGTGTGTCCTGAGTCTAGCCAAATTTCCAACTACACTTCCAGCATAAAAAGCCTGTCCTAGGAGCCTCTCCTCATTTCTGTAAGTCACTCTATCCCTCTCTGAGCTTTCTTCCTCCCTACTCCTCCTTCTCTTTCATTTGCTCTTTCTTAGGTCTCTTAGGCGTCACTTGGGATGGGTAGATTTAAGAAGTTAGTCTACACTGAGGAGGCGATGGAGAAATTCATCGCCGATTATAGGATACCTACCAACGTGGGCTTAAGGTATTGTGAGGAAGGGGAGTGGCTCCTTCGGAGGAAGGAAGGCGAGGTGGTGATTCCCATCATCGCCTTCCTAGAAGGTGGCATGAGAATTCCCATGGGGCCGGTGATGAGGGGCTACCTTACGTACTTCCGGCTAGCCCCCACCCAGTGCGCCACCAACGTCTTTAGGATCCTGGGTTGTGTGGACGCCTTGAACGAGAAGATGGGGCTAAGGTTGACCCATCACGACGTAAACTGGTGCTACAACCTTCAGCACCTAAAAGGCAAGTCGTACTACATGAAGACAAGGGAGGATAGGGTCCGGCTTATCCAGTGCCTCCCTGAGTCCAGCAAGGGGCTGAACAAGGATTTTCTCATCGTGTCCGGAGAGTGGCACGATGGCCTTCATTGCCCGACGACGGAGGGGACACCAGGTGGGACAGTAGGAGTAGGAGGGGGGGTTTGATTTTCTATTGTTGATGCGACTTGTACCGTTTGGTTACTAACATGAACGTGTTTTCCTTCTGCAGATCCGCACGCCCATGAGCGTCACTTCAACCTGGTCAACAGGGAGGATTTACAGAAAGTGCTAAGGGCGGAGATTTTCGTGAACGAAACTGATAATCAAGTCAGAGCTGCTCACAAGATCCTGGGGTACACTCCGATCCAAAAATCGTTTGCGGCTCCGAAGTACGTGATCCGAGCAAAAGATCCTCGGCTGCAGAAAATCACTGTTGCTGAGCACGGGTTCCTATTCCCCGAGGAGCCCCCCACTCCAGAAGGTGTTACATCAGCAGGCCCCTCCTCCTCCCACAGATCCGCCGAGGCCACAGAAGAAAATCTAGAGAGGGAAGAGGAAGTTGCAGATTTTGGCCCTGCCGAGGACAAGTTTGACGTTTTTTATCAAGTCCATCAGTCCGAGGATCCTCCTGGAGACTTGGGCGATCCTCGTTTGACCGAAGCGGACTTCTTAGCGTCAGAAACCTCTCCTCGGCCTGAGATGGGTTACAAGAGGAAATCCCACACCAATCTACTGGACCTGATCGAAGGCCAACCGGGGAAGTCCCAGCCAAAGCTTCCCCCTCCTCCTCCCAAGACTCAGCCTGCCCAGACCAGGTCGGCTTCTGCCCAGTCTAGGCTTCCTCCTCCTCCACCTCAGACGAGTCTGCCGTCCAGGCCCGAGCCCACTGATCCTAAGCAGAAGAAGGATAAGGGCAAAAGGCCTATTGGGGACAAGTCTGGGTCCACGCAGGAGGGGGACGACACTCGGCGGCCCTCAAAACAGCTGAAGATAGGCCCCCAAGGCCAGGATAGGCAGGTCACTGCCCAGCCCGAGGTTCAGGCCTGGCTTCCTGCCCCAATGCTCCATGGGGAGCCTCTGAGGGATGACTCCTCCCTCAGGGATTTTAGAGAGGGCGAAGGTGCGCATGTGGCCGACGCGCTGGAGAGGTGCCTGTTACTTCCTGCGGACATGGCCGAGCTGGAGACTTTGAGGAGCAAGCAGGTCTTCCTCAGCCTTAAGCGATACTTGGGAATGGTAAGACCCTCAACACTTGTGATTTTTCTAACTTCAGTCTTTCTTTCTTTTTCTGAGCTTGGCTTGTTATGTATTCGTTTTGATTGGCAGGCCGTCCAAGCCACCTTTAGGTTAGAGGCCACTCGGACCCTCAAGACCTCCGAGGCTGACCTCGCCACGGCCCGAGAGGAGCTAAAGGCGATGACCAAGGCTCGAGACAGCACAGTGTCAGGCCTCGCCGGTGCCCAGAAGCAGGCCCAAGATCAGACGAGGCGTCTGAATGAGGCAGAGGAGCAGCTGAAGATCGCAAAGGAGCTGGTTGCTAATCTGACAAAGAAGGTGGCTGCTGCTGAGGGGGCCAAAAATGCGGCTGAATGGGCCAAGGACGAGGCTCTGAGGGCTAAGGCTGAGGCGGATTTCGGTAGGGTAGAGGCTCAGGCTTCTAAGGAGGAAGCGGAGGAGGCAGCTTATGCCGTGGGGGTAGCCGAGACGGAAGCTGCCTTCAAAGTTCAAGTCCCGGGAGTATGCATGCGCTACGGCTCCCAGGTTTGGGGTGAGGCCCTTAAACGGACCGGGGTCAAGGCCTCGTCCGACCTGTGGAAGGCGGAGAGTGTGTACTACCCCCCTGCCATCCGCGAGGCTGCTCCCGATAGCTCTGAGGCTGAGGTGGCTGTTGAGGAAGCTGGTGCTACTCCAGGTGAGGGAGCTTCGGTTGCTGGACCTGCTGGCGAGCCTGTTAAAGGGGGTGATCCTCCTGGGGTGGTTGAATCAAGTAAAGGCCCCAACGAGGAAGCGCCCCAAGAGGTTGCAAATCCCTCCTCTGATGCCCAAGTCTCTTCCGCCAAGGAGGAAGCTATCCTTGCCGTGCCTCTGCAGGCTATCTCTCTAAGCCAGAGCTTAGAGGATCCCGAGCCTGCCATAGACCAGCCACCCACTGGGGGGGATATTAAGCGGAAGGAGTAAGCCCCTTGGCGCCTCTGTCTCACTTTGTTTTGGACATTGCAAGGATGCGTCTGCCTTGTCTTTGCTTCTGTTTTGCTGTTTGTTTTGTCTCTACCTTTTTTTTTTTTTTTTTTTTGAACATTGTGATGTGACTCTTGCCATGTAATTTATGTGGATTTAATGTAGCGCGAGTCTTATTTCTTCCTATTTGTTTTGGTTATTTATTCATTTGCGCGTTATCCATTCTTTCTTTTTACTTGTATAATACTAACTTTAATTGCATCTCGCCCAACCATGGCAGTAATTATAATAACGTGAGGGCGTGTATGCAAGTGGGAACCTACCTTTTCTCTGTTGCTGGACCAGGACCAAGTCCACGACCCCCAAAACGCTTTAAGTGATGCTCATGGGCCCAAATTTTTTTTTAACTTTGCTATAGGAGAGGCCGTTATCGCGTGCGATGACCACAACAGTCACCGAAGTAGCTTATTAAACTAAATAAGCCCGCTCGTAGGCTTCGCTTGATACTTAGGCAGACCTTGTATGTCCCAAAGAATAGGTAGGATTCTGATTCTTCCTAACACAGGTCCCCTTTGAGGTGGTTAGTTTCCCCATAGGCTTGAGTCCGAGGACCATGCAAGGCTTTGGTTCTGTCTAACACTTAGAATCTATTTTGAAGTAGTTAGTTTCCCCATAGGCTTGAGTCCGAGGACCATGCAAGGCCTAAGTTCTGTTTAACACTTAGAATCTATTTTGAAGTAGTTAGTTTCCTCATAGGCTTGAGTCCGAGGACCATGCAAGGCCTTGGTTCTGTCTAACACTTAGAATCTTTTTTGAAGTAGTTAGTTTCCCCATAGGCTTGAGTCCGAGGACCATGCAAGGCATTGGTTCTGTCTAACACTTAGAATCTTTTTGAAGTAGTTAGTTTCCCCATAGGCTTGAGTCTGTGGACCATGCAAGGCCTTGGTTCTGTCTAACACTTAGAATCTTTTGGAAGTAGTTAGTTTCCCCATAGGCTTGAGTCCGAGGACCATGCAAGGCCTTGGTTCTGTCTAACACTTAGAATCTATTTTAATGTAGTTAGTTTCCCCACAAGCTTGAGTCCGAGGACCATGCAAGGCCTTGGTTCTGTCTAACACTTAGACTCTTTTTGAAGTAGTTAGTTTCCCATAGGCTTGAGTCCGAGGACCATGCAAGGCCTTGGTTCTGTCTAACACTTAGAATCTATCTTGAAGTAGTTAGTTTCCCCATAGGCTTGAGTCCGAGGACCATGCAAGGCCTTGGTTCTGTCTAACACTTAGAATCTTTCTTGAAGTAGTTAGTTTCCCCATAGGCTTGAGTCCGAGGACCATGCAAGACCTTTAGTTTCCCCATAGGCTTGAGTCCGAGGACCATGCAAGGCCTTGGTTCTGTCTAACACTTAGAATCTTTTTGAAGTAGTTAGTTTCCCCATAGGCTTGAGTCCGAGGACCATGCAAGGCCTTGGTTCTGTCTAACACTTAGAATGGCCGTCAAAACGCGAGACACATAACCATGATAAACTTAGAATCTGGATCAAAAGAAACTTTTTCATTAATAATAATATCTTTTCAGATTATTTACATTCCATGGACGAGGTACAGGTTTTTCATCTAAATCTTCTAAGTAGTATGCACCTATCCCCGCTACTGAGGTAATTCGGTAGGGGCCCTCCCAGTTGGGTCCCAGCTTCCCCCAGGAAGGGCTCTTGGCGGCGCCCACCACTTTCCTCAACACTAGGTCACCTGGTGCTAGTGGTCTTAGCTTCACATTGGAATCGTACCCCTGCTTGAGCTTCTGATGGTAACAGGCCAGCTGAATCATTGCTTTTTCCCTCCGTTTTTTTATCAGGTCTAGGTTTTCCCCTAGCAGTTCGTCATTGCTGCCCGGGGTAAAGGAGCTCGTCCTCAGCGTTGGGAAGTTGGCCTCCAAAGGGATAACCGCCTCGGCCCCATAAGTCATGGCGAAGGGCGTCTCCCCTGTTGACCGCCGCGGCGTGGTCCGGTAGGTCCACAGGACGTGGGGCAGCTCTTCCACCCATCTCCCCTTGGCATCGTCTAATCTCTTCTTAAGCCCATTGACTATGACCTTGTTGACAGCCTCGGCTTGTCCATTTCCCTGAGGATAAGCTGGAGTTGAGTACCGATTTGTGATTCCCAGTTCGCAACAGTACCTCCTGAAGGCCTTGCTGTCAAATTGGAGCCCGTTGTCCGAAATCAGGGTGTGGGGGACCCCGAACCTTGTAACGATGTTTCTCCAGATGAACTTCTTAGCATCTACATCCCTAATGTTTGCCAAAGGCTCAGTTTCGACCCATTTAGTGAAATAATTTATGGCGACCAGCAGATATCTCTTATTTCCTGGCGCCTTGGAGAAAGGTCCTACAATATCCAAGCCCCATTGGGCAAATGGCCATGGGCTGGACAGCGGGTTGAGGACCCCTCCTGGCTGATGGATGTTTGGGGTGTACCTCTGACACTGGTCACACCTCTTAACATAATCCAGGGCCTCCTTCTGCATCCCCGGCCACCAATATCCCTGGGTGATGGCTCGGTGTGACAGAGATCTTCCCCCTGTGTGGCTCCCACATATCCCTTCGTGCAATTCCTCAAGCAGTAGTTCCGAGGCCTCAGGGTGGATGCACAGCAAGTAGGGCCCGGAATAGGAGCGTCTGTATAGCTTGTGATCCTCAGACAACCAGAACCGAGGAGCGTTTCTCCGCACTTTCTCAACTTCGGACTTATCTTCGGGCAGGATATCATCTCTGAGGAATCTCACTATAGGATCCATCCAGCTGGGGCCCACTCCAACCTGGTGGATGTGAACCATGCCCTTTGTTCCCTCACTTACTCTCTCCAGATGCTCGATGAGTATAGTCCGTGGCAGATCTCCAGCCAAGGACGTGGCGAGTGTGGCCAGCGAGTCTGCATGGGTGTTCCCGCTCCTGGGGACATGTGATAAGCTGAAAAGGGTGAAGGCTGACTGCAAGCGTTTGACTTGGCTTAAGTATTCTTTCCCTCCCATTTTGTGCACCATGACTAGCCCTTGAAGCAACGCTTCATACTTAGCTTCATTGTTCGTGGCAGAGAACCCGAGCCTCAAGGATTTTTCTATGACAGACTTTTCGGGGGACAATAGGACTAGTCCCACTCCAGATCCTCTCTGGTTCGCGGCGCCATCAACGTACATCTTCCAGCACGGGGGCCCTGGAACAGAGATTGCCCCAACTGATTTTCCATCCATGTCCCTCCTCTCGGCTACCTCTTCCACTATTGGTTCGGCAAATTCAGCCACCAAGTCAGCCAGGACCTGGCCCTTTATGAAGGTTTGAGGCATGTACTTAATGTCAAAAGCCCCCAGAACTGTATTCCATTTGGCGATCCTTCCCGTATAATCGGCAGCCCGGAGTATCGACTTCAAGGGTAGTTGGGTTAGAACAATCATCGTGTGAGCTTGGAAATAGTGGGGCAGCTTTCGCGTGGCGTGGACCACGGCAAGTATGGCTTTCTCCAAGGGCAAGTACTTGACCTCAGCTTCGTGCAGTGACTTGCTAATGTAATAGACCGGTTTTTGGACGCCATTATCATTCGGTATCAGCACCAAGCTTACAGCGTGAAGCGCCACAGCAATGTACGCGTATAGGACCTTGTCGGCCTTCGGATTAGACATGATAGGTGGTCGGGCTAGGTACTCTTTGAGTTGCTAGAAGGCCCTGACACACTCTTCGGACCATTCGAATCCTTTCCACTTGTTAATCAGGAGATAAAAGGGTCTGCACCTGTCAGCCGACCTGGAAATGAATCGATTCAGAGCCGCAATCATTCCTGTGAGCTTCTGGATCTCCTTGGGGTTTTGCGGAGGTTTTAAATTATGGATAGCCCTGATTTGGTCGGGATCAACCTCGATCCCCCGATGGATAATGAGGTAGCCTAAGAACTTGCCAGATCCCATGCCGAATGAGCACTTGAAAGCGTTTAGGGGTAGCCTGTGCCTTCTCAAGACGTCGAATATACAGCCGAGGTCGGCCAAATGCCCGGACACCAGTTCGCTCTTCACCACCATATCGTCAACATAGATCTCGATGTTTTTGCCCAACAACGGCTCGAACATTCTCGTCATCATCCTCTGATAAGTAGATCCAGCGTTTTTCAGGCCAAATGGCATAACCTTGTAGTAATAGTTCCCGATGGGTGTCACGAAGGCTGTCTTCTCTTAATCCTCCAAGGCTAGTGGGATCTGACGATAGCCCTGAAAGGCATCTAAGAAGCTTATCCGAGGATGGCCTACGGTTGCATCTACTAGCTGGTCTATCCGTGGCATTAGGAAGGGGTCCTTCGGGCATGCTTTATTCAGGTCCGTGAAGTCTACACAAACCCTTTATTTCTCACTTTTCTTTTTAACCACCACAGTGTTGGCCAACCATTCAGGGTAAAAAACTTCTTTGATAGCCCCTGCCCGCTTAAGCTTATTGACCTCTTCCTTGATTGCATCAGCATGCTCTTTTGATGGGCGCCGAGGTGGCTGCTTCTTGGGAATCACGGACGGGTTGACGTTAAGGTGGTGACAGATGAAGGATGGATCAATCCCTGGGGCATCGCAGGGGTCCCATGCGAACACGTCAATGTTCCTCTTGAGGAACTCAAGCAACTCCTCCTTCTCCTGGGGAGGCAGTTGGGCTCCGACCTGAAAGAACTTCTCCGGGTCGTCGTCGACGGCCACTTTTTCTAGGTCTTCACATTTTGCTTCCTCGGCGGCCGCATCAGTTGGCGCCACCGAGGTCCTTGATTGCTATAAGCTTTCGGCCGCAGCAGCTGAGGACTCTACATCATTCCTATGCGAGATGGTTGCCACCATACACCGCCTTGCCGTGGACTGGCAACCCCGGATCTCGAGGACTCGGTCCCCTGACGGGAATTTTATCTTCTGATGCAGCGATGAGGCAACAGCCCCCAGGGTATGGAGCCAGGGCCTGCCCACGATGGCTGTGTACGGGGAGTAGGTGTCCACCACGATAAAGTTCACTTCCACCACCTCTGGGCCGGTCTGGATGGGCAACCTAATCATGCCCCTTGGAGTAACGAGCTTCCCATCAAAGCTCATTAAAGGAGAGCTGTAAGGTGTCAAATCCTCGAGCTTCAATCCCAGCCCCTTATATAGGTCGGGGTACATAATCTCGGCTCCACTGCCATCGTCCACCATCACTCTTTTCACATCGTACTCGCCGATTCTGAGGGTGATCACCAAAGCATCGTCGTGGGGCTGGGTGGTCCTATCCTTGTCCTCCTCGGAAAAGCTTAGGGTCGGGTGAAAGCTTAGGGTCGGGTGAAAGCCTCTCCTGGCCCTCTTCGGCTCTGACTGGGACTCCTCGGCGGGCACCTAGGTCACAGACAGCACTCGCGAGGGGCACGTGCCTGTTCTTCCCGGCGCAGCCAGGATTACATTAATCGTGCCAGCGGGCTGCCTTATGGCGGTGTCCCTCCGTGGCTCCTGGTAGGTCTGGCCCTGATGACTGCTAGAATGGTGCAGGAGGTGTTTCAGCTTTCCCTCCCGGACTAGCTGGTCCAGGTAGTTCCAGAGGTTCCTGCAGTCCTCCGTGGCATGTCCGTGGTCCTAGTGGTATTGGCAGTAACGGTTCTGATTGCGCCTCTCAGGATCCCCCGCCATCTTATTCGGCCACTTGAAGTATGGTTCGTTCCTGATCTTTTCCAACACCCTATGTACTGGTTCTCGGAACACGGCGCTAACAGTCTGAGCATTGGTCGCTCCAGATTGTCCCATGAAATCCCTCATCGGGCGGGCGTTGTTATACCGGCCCGACCTGAAATCCCTCCTCTCCTGAGGGATAACCTTCTCCTTCCCCTTGCCCTGCAGCAGATCTTCCTCTACCCGCTTGTACTTATCAATCCGATCCATCAGCTACCGCACACTAGTGGCGGGCTTATCAGTTAGAGATTTCCTCAGGCCATGCCCCATTGGTAGTCCATTCTTGAATGTATTGATGGCGACATCGTCGAACTTTCCGTCTAACTCATTGTAAATCTCCCAATACTTGTCCGAGTAAGCCTTGAGAGTCTCCCCGTCACTCATAGACAGGGATAGTAATGCGCTCATGGGCCGAGGAGGTCTGCTATTCGTAACAAAGCGGGAACCAAAGGCCTAGGTCAGCTGTCTATACGAGCCTATAGAATTCGTCTTCAAGCCATTGAACCACCTCATTGCCATAGGTCCCAATCTGGATAGGAAGACTTTGCACATCAACGCCTCGTTCTTAGAGTGAACAGCCATTCCCTGGTTGAACTGGCTCACATGCTCTATGGGGTCCGTTTTGCCGTTGTAAACGGTGAAGGTCAGCTACTGGAACCGCTGAGGGAGCATCGCCTCTTCTATGCGACGTGTAAAGGGTGACTTTGAGATCCGGTCCAGTGCCCTGCTCATGGTATCACTCCCTAAGCCCCTAGGGATGGGGCTGTCATGTTTACGCCTCTGGTAGCGCTCCTCCTCGTGAGAGAAAGTCTCGCTTGGGGGTGTTCTTGACCTTTGCTTGTAGTCGCTGTCACTTTCGTCGTCGGAGGGCAAGCCAGGGCTGGGCTCGGGTTGCCTTCGCCGTGCACAGCACAGCTTTCTCTTCAACCCATCTATCTCTCACTGCATGGCCACCTTATCATCCTGTCTCTAGGAGGCGTGACTCTTAACCTCTTCTGATCAAGTGGCTTGGCCATTATCGTGCCTCTGGAGCACGTGGTCGCCCCTATAGGTGTAGCTTCCACTAGTTTGTGAGGTATGCATGCTTCCCTCTCGAAATCGTCCGTTCTCCTCGTTTTGGCCGTGCTCGGGGTCTCCATAGTTATTCTGACGCTGGGATTTAGCCGGTTCAGGCCGATGGGAACTCCCTTGGTGAGGGCCTGATCCTACCATGCTTAGCTGTTGTTCTCACTAACGCACGAGTTCTTTCCCACAGACGGCGCCAATTGTAGGGTCCGGATTTGAACACTATCACCGTTGTGTGAATGGATTCAAACCCAGTTAGCCCAAAACAATAAATTTGTAGAGCGTGGGTCAAAGAACTAAGCCCTAGCAAGAATTTCAACAACTAAACATGGTGAGTTAGACTCCTCGGACATTTTCCTCAGGGTACGTGGCTGTTAGTATTTCCTTTATGCTTTGTTACAAATAAGACACCAGAAAATCCCCCCCTCCCTTAGGAGGTCCCTTACATTATATATCCCCCCTTTCCCTAACCTTAGCCCTCCATTTGTCGATCACACAGGTCACTACTTGAGTGTCTGTCCCATCAGCAGCCTTTCCTTAGCATTCTGTGGATTGCAGCAGCTAAGGCAGCACTGTTCAGGGGTCTTTTCCCCATTAATGCGGCCAGAACGTTAGTTGTGGCCATTTAATGCGGAGGTGACAGTTCCTCCCTGAATTGCTCCTTCATCATGCTTCTGCGGCTGTCACGCTGTACCGGTTTCTTTCTCTTGGGGTGCTTTGGGAGACTCCCCTTGATGGTGTGTTGCTTTTCACCTTTATGGTCTCGGCTGTCCAAGGGCAGAATCATCCTCGGCGATATTCCTTGGGCACCTGGGCTTCTTACTTTCATCCTCGGATCTTAAATACCTCCTCGGCGTGAGCCTTCGGGAATACCTCCTCGGCGTGGGCCTTGGGGCCAGGTACGAAGTGGGCCGGGACTGTCTGACTCTTTGGCCCCACAAAGAGCTTTCCTATTCATCACACAAATTAACTAGTAGTGTAATAGTAAAATAGAAACATTAAAACTTTCTCTAGAACTTTCTTTGGTCCTACTATATTAGCTTTTAAAACTTCTGTTTTTTTTTTTTTTTTTTAATGGTATCATTTTAATTTTTAGGGTTATAGGAAACTGTTACTTGAATTATTCTTATTACACTCTAATTTTGTGTCATGTGTTCTTCTAATTGCACTTCATTTTTATGTCAAGTGTCCTAATTATAATTAATTTTGTGCAAACTTAATCCTCCCAGAAACACAAACTAATCTAAGAATCCCATTACGCCAAAAAAAAAACTTTCAATACCAACTTACAAGCATGAACAATGAGACACTCAGAATTCATACCTTCTATAATTTGAAAATTAAAATGCTACCATGAAAAAAATCAGAGCTTTTAAAAGCTGATATGCTAGCACAAGTGAAAATTCTAGAAAATCTTTTAATGTTTCTATTTTACTATTACACTACTAGTTGCTAATATGTGCAATGAATTGGAAAGGTCTTCCTACTTTTTTATATTTGATACATATTTAATTAATAAATATTACTAAATAAAAAGAAAATTCATAAGATTTGGAGAAATAACAAGCAGAATTTATCAAAATTTGTTGAAAGAACTTCAATTGTAATTTAATCATTTATTTTTTTGTGTTGCTTTGTTTTAGTAATATTTGTTAACATTCGTTAGTTTTTGGGATTTTTTTTTTTTTAATTGAAAAACAAGATTTATTGCAACAAAAGAAAGAACAACTAAGAAGCAGCCTCTCCTACAATAACTTCGGCTAAACACAAGGGGGCGGATGCTTCATATAAATAAATAAAAAAAACAGATACAGAGTTCTTAAGAGTCCATCTAGCCAAAACACGAGCAGCCTTGTTACTATCACGATTGACCCAACTAACATCTAATAAACTAAAATGCACCGCAAGAGTTTGAACTTCATCCACAAAATTAAGCAGCCTCCAGGGGATACGCTGCTTGGGAGCTTTGACTGCACCAATGCAATTTGCAGAATCACCCTCCACTCCAACATTGTGTATATTCAATCGGCTTGCCAAAATGATTGCCCAGTGAATTGCTTCTGCCTCCACTTGGATTGGGATGTTAATATCGACCTTTTTTACATTGGCAAACAACAAAGCCCCTCTCCAATCTCTAGCAACTACCGCAACCTATGTCGAGTTGTCACCCATAGCAGCATCACAGTTAGTTTCAAGGTTCCCCTGACTAGGCTTCCTCTATCTCCTACGCACACTGCTTGAAGGCCTAAAGTTGGAATTACTTGACAAGCACCAATGTTCCAAAAATAATTTTTGCAGCTTTCTACTCAAATCCAAAAATAATTTTTTGTGTTTTTTTTTTTTTTTTTGAACAAAAAAAACTTCGCGCGTGTGATTATTGACCTGTCAAACTTGAACTCATAGAACTCATGGCGTGGGACACCCCTACGTGTGTTAGGGCTATCCGCGTCATGGTACAACATTTTTGCGAAGCGCACAACTCGAACCAAGCAACTCTTAGACCTGCTAATATAACCTAGTTCGAAACTCTTACCAACACATCTCGCTCCAGCAATTTTTTTGAGTATGTTTTGTTTGTTAGTATATTTGATTGTGAATTGTTGTAATCTATATTAGTGTACTTTGGTAAGCATTTCCCTAGATGTAGACGTGAAGTTGTCCAAATCTCATTAAACTTCATTGTGATTTGTGCATGTTTTAGTTTTTTGTTTCTATGCATGCTCTTTTACGAGTCTTTAATTCCAACAACACATCTGGTCTTTAATTCCAACAACATATCTATTATATCCAACTAATTGTAATATAATAAAAGGGAAAATTCACATAACCCCTTTGTAATTTCCGCCTAAAATATGGAATCCCTTTGAGGCTGTGAGTCTAACACTTTAGCTCCCTATGATATTGTTTATGTGTAAACCATAATTGTTTAACACTTAATCCCTTCAATTTTTTTTTTAGTACAACACAACTTTCATGGTTGTATTGTTTTAAGTGAAAATACAGCTCTAATTATGAGCATGTGTTATTACATAAACAACTTACCTTTTTTTTTTCATAGATAGTTTTAACACTTTACACATAAAATAATACCACTAGACATATTTCTTCCTCTTTAGACATTGAATAAGACATATTCTAAGACCACACCATTTTTATTGCAGTATCTTCACACAGTCATTTTATGTGCAAAATTCTGATTAGTTGTCAATCATATTCACATAATTCATCTTTTTTATTTATTATTTATCTACCACTCTATCATCCACCAAAAGAGAATGGCAGAAAATGGTATACGTTATTGTAAAGGTTGTGAGATACAGAGAAATTCACGACAAAGGGTAAGGTAAAAGACAAAAGATGGTACATAATGGAAATTGCGTATACGTTATTGATATTTGAGGATTTGGTGTTGGTGATGTGAAGCCATCACGCCTTCACATCCAACTTTCACGTGGGATTTGATTGTGACGCTCCCATTCCCATATGTCTTCCCTATCAAACAAAAAGACAAAGATGCATCAGATCGGCACTTTAAGCGGCTCTACTGTGATATATGACAGTATGAGCATGAGCAAGAGCAAGAGCAAGAGCTAGAGCAAGATTGTTATCGATACAGTGAACCACACTCCAATTTTCACAGCTCCTCTATGTGACGATTTCTTTTTGAAGGCCAACTTTGGAAGCACAAACAAAATAAGATATATATATATATATATATATATACCTCAGTGGTCAGCACCCATTATTTTATTTTACTATGTCACAACTCACAAATAATATTAAGCAAACTCGAGCAATCGCACAGCTCCAAGAGAAAAATACTATGAAACTTCCTGATCCAAAACAGTGACGCTACATCGGGACTCAGTAGTCAGTACTCGCATCATTACAATTTGCAACACGTAACCGTTGATTTTGTCCATAGATATAGAAATAGGTTGAGAATCATATAATTTAATTTCAGAAGCTCCTTTCTGACAACATAAATTCACAAGTTACCTTGTATCAAATAATAGAACCAAAAATTTTGAATTGAAAAAAATATTCACCCAACACATTGCCACAGAACTCAAACGTGCAATGTTTGGCAGGACTTCTTCATCACTTTCACTTGTTGGGTTAAATTGGGTAACTTCTTCCCTCGCAATGAGAGCGAGAGAGACGGGAGTAAACCCAGATCCCAGTACACCTTTAATAGGGTAATTTCCCGTAAGCATATCACTTAACTACAAGGAAAACAGTCATTTCTGATGGATTGTTTCAAGAAGCCTAGATTTGAGTGCAACAAAACTCAACATTTTTTATATGGAAAGGTTTCTGTGGTTTGCCATAGCTCTATGAAATTGAGCAGTGTTTAGTTGTCACTTGTTACTTGCGTATGGCCAACCAGCACTGACAGAAGAAATGCCCTGCAATTGTATAATATACCACACGATCAAGCACATGGCAACTATTACTCAACCTCCACACGGCACTAAAACTGGTAAAAATACTAGCATATAAATTTGATTGAGTGAACATTTTTAAATTACACTAGAATCTTTGTACTTTCCAAGCATGCCCACCTGCATTGAAAATTTTGCTATGAACAGATGCATACAGATATTACAGGAATTTTTCCCTTATTTTTGGGAAGTAGCATAATTTACACTCATATTTACAGCATGATACCCATATCCTAAATCAAAGAGAAAAAATATGCTATATATGTAGCCAAGAAATAAATTATACACATCAAGTATCAGAAGGCTTCTTCTGGCTTCAGAAAGTTGTGATATTCCAGCTGCGTCATCTCGCCTCCATTCACCGTGTCAAACTGGCAGCGATAGAAGCTGCAAATGAATTTAATTACATATAAGAAATTAGTGTTAGAGAATTCCTTTTTATCATAAAAACTCATTAAAATGTGTTCAGGACCAAAAGAAATACTGTGATTCCACATCTATTCTTGCTATCCTCTCAAAAACGATCATCCAGATGATTTCAAAGAAATAAAGATTCACAGCTAATTCCAGGTATTAATCTTTTGTCAACAGTGAACTTTTTAAGAGATATATTTTACTCTACAGTGATGACTGCAAATTGAAACAATTAAGAGATGGGT
The DNA here is from genome assembly GCA_019022515.1 of Quercus aquifolioides. Lineage (NCBI taxonomy): Eukaryota > Viridiplantae > Streptophyta > Magnoliopsida > Fagales > Fagaceae > Quercus > Quercus aquifolioides. The sequence goes on from CM032336.1 coordinate 33,180,835, forward strand.
AAGTCAACCACCAAAAGAATCTGGTTCAGAAAAAATCATACTTCTTTTCAAAAAAACCCCCCTAAATGATAGTAAGCATCCTATATTATGTAACATATAAATGGCTATAATCAATGCCTATCCAATGAGCATCTCCAGTAGCCTCTTCAAATTTTTGAACTGTTTAGAGAGAGAACAGTTCATTTTACCTTTTGCCTACTTACTTTTTCAAATACACTTTCCAACAAACTCTCTATCCTTTTTTCCATCTCATTTAAATATTATTTCTTCATTCATTTTTTATTCTTTTTTTATCACCATTTATTTTTCATATATTCATTCCCAACAATTACATTTTTCAATGAAAAATGTTATATCCACAATATTTTTCACAATTCACATCAAAATCTTATGTGAAAAGTTGTTACTAGTTCTAATTTGAACCCATCACTAAAATTATTTTTTTACTCACCAATATTAGCTAATAACATTCTATTACTTAAAATTTATTGTGAAAATATTGTGGTAGCATTTCTTAATTGTCATTTCTTATTTTTTATATTATTTTTCAAAACTTAATTACATCCATATGTTTTTTTTTTTAATCTTTTTTTTTTCTCTTGGTTTTTTCTCCACCACACTAGCTACCCTTCTTTTTCTTTTTCTAGTTCATTCCGGATCTCACTTTCACTTTCTTCAGCTCTCTCTTTCTTTCTCTAGCTCTTTTTTTTTTTTTTTTTTTACTATTTCTATTTCTACTTGATTCTAGAACACTCTCTACAATGATAAGAAACAGAGAAATTAAGAACAAGCGATTGCTTGCTCCACCGTTGATCGAAGGACACAGGCAGGCGTTGTCTCTTTTTTGCTCCACCGTGGGTTGCTTGCTTGCTCCACCGTGGGTCAGATGGCTTCTGTCTCTTCTTTCTTTCTTTCTTTCTTTTTTTTTCTTTTTCTTTTTTGTTGCTTTTATTGTTATGATTTGATTAATTTTAAGATTGTGTTTTTGAGTTTGTATTTTGATTACGCTTGAGTTTAGAAATGTTTAAGAGAAATGATTGTTGTGTTTGTAGCCGTTGTGAATGTTTGATTGAGACGGAGTTTAGACAAAGTTTGAGAGAAAAGATCAAGAATAGTTCTATTGTTACCCTTATGATTATTGAGTGAAAATTAAATATTTTAATCAGTTGTGATTATTGAGACTGAATTAATTCTTTTGCTCATGATCAGGTCTCTCTCTTTTCTCTTTTTTCTTTTTTTATTTCTTTTATTTTTCTGATTTCATTTGGTTTATGAGAAAAATTATTTTCGTGTTTAGATTGTATTTTGCATTTTGTAGCCGTTGAGATAAAGAAGAGAGAAAGAGAGTGAGGAAGAAAGAGAAAGGGAGGAAAGAGAAAAAAGTAATTTTTTATTCAACTGGGTAATATATTTTAAGGGAGGATATTGTTTAGAGGAACTACAGTGCTCTCCATGCCTGGAGAGCTATTGTAGCAAATCTAAAAAAAAAAAATTTGGAGATGGAGAGGCTGATGGAGGGGTTTTTTTGTGTGTTTGCTCTCCATGGTTGGCTTTAGAGAGCCTATTGGAGATGCTCTAAATTGAATAAGAATTCGTGCTTTATTTACAGTCTTACCTCCCATCCATGCCAAGAATTACCACCGTATTCTTTTGGTGACCGAAAGCAACAATGTAATGAGAACCCTCAGGCAAGCGAAACTGGGCAACTGACCACTCTGAGTTAAAATACTTGGGCAAAACTCCTGCAAGCACAAAGCTAAGTTAGATCCAGAGCCCCAAAAGAGATAAACATACTTCGGCAGTAGCCCCCCAAAAAAAAAAGCAAAAGATTAGCGTTTTATGGCTGCTTCAAGTTGACAGGTAGCTAACATGCAACATTTGAAAAATGAAGGGTTTAGACAATGGCAATAAGGATTTTGTCCATTCAAGATTTACTTCATTGGGTCAATGTGTGAAGTCAAGTTGCAACAAAAGTGGTATGGTTTTAAAGGTCCACTTATAAGCAATCTAGGGTTAAAACAGTTTCTAATTTAAAGTATTGTTTTTGCAATCAAGGGCAGAGGCTAGGAAGCACAGACAAGACATAACACAGCACAGAACACAACAATTTTTGATATACTAGGGCATGACACGATAGGGGCTCAAGAGTTAATTACTTAATTAATATCATGAAAGAGCCCTCACATTACTAAAGTATGATATGGAAATTATCTAACAGAGGAGTGGTCTCTGACTCAAATTAGGAAAGTGTGCTTCCCACTCAGAAGAAACAAAAACTCAAGTCAATTCTAGACACAGGATGAACAAGATTATTTGACCAAGTGAAAGCATCACCTTCCAAAGGTAAATCCAACATAGCTTGAAATTAAAAAACTCAAAGAAATCCCACATCACCAAGGTAAATTCTAATTGCCTCCCTATTACTAGTAAACCGCACTATGTTAAAGTCCCCCCTAATACTATAACTATAAGGCACATTCCACAAACTAAAACTCCTACTAACCCTTCCCAAAGTTGTCATCTGTTGGCATTGAGTGTAGGACAATAAACTACAGTAACAGCCCAAACAAAATCTTCTTCTATCCTGCAGAATTTACACCAAATTTACATGAAATGGTGTACACCCCTACTACAACTTTTTCAACAACTATTCTATTCTATAACAACAGTATATCACCAGATGTTCAAATGAATCTAAGTCAACCAAATCTACAAATGGTGTTCCCCAAATACTTCTAAGTAATTTGTAGACAGACTCCATCTTAGTCTCTAAAAGGCAAACGATATCCACTTTCCAGCCACAAAGATTTGATTTCTGCCCCTTTCTCCCCATTATTCAGAACCCCCAACATTCCATGATAACAAATTTAGCTGCATAATAAGTTAATAACTAGTAAAAGCCCCCAAATCCTTCTTGATGCAGCTCCATTACCCTCTCCTTTATTTGTATCATAATTAATGGGGAAAAACATGTTCTTCAATTCCCTCATTCCCTTAAGACATACCTATTGGGCTCTTTGCTTATCTACTGTTGTCCACGATTTGTTAAACATCCTATCTTGGAAAACAACCATATAGTTTCTACTTCCAATACTTCAAGCGAGACCCCCAAAAATCTAGTGAACCATTTTACAAGCTACAAAACCCATACTAAGGTCATCCTCTCCATAATGGGTCTCATTAAGGTTTCAAAACTGTAACGCTTAGTGACTTGTCAAACCCATACCCAATCATGGATCCAACCAGTGTAACTTAACTTCTTCAGGGTCGATGTGAGGCACCGCACATCGTCTCCTTCTCCTCCATCGATACTTCCCTACAGTGAAGCTCACTTTGTGGGGTGCTTTCAAGCTCAAAGCTCTGGGTTCATTTACAGAGAGGAAGAGTTATCCTCATCTCCAACCACTTGAAGCCCTAAACGACAACAAACCCCAGCAGGCTCAAAAACAAAGTATTCTCAGCCCTCTCACAGTCCCCGTCACCACCACCTGCAATAGCTTACTGTGCCAATTGTCCGTGCTAAAATTTTTCATAGACCAAATTTCCACTATTGCTTGTAAACCTAATTCGAATCCCCTCACTGCCCATATGACATCTAATTGCCTTGGGCTTGGGTCCGATTAAGTTTCTCCAGCCCAGAGTGATTTGACAATGAATCCCACCCTTCCTGGCCTTCTTCATCGCTTAATGGGCCGTCATGATTGATAAACTGAAAGGCTTGTCTTACCTTCCTGAGTCTTGGGCTGACAATTCTGGGCCATTAGTCCATTCACATGAGTTTGAGTAAGCTAGGCTTTGTAATGGCTTGGCCCAATACCTTTTTCAACGGATCCATGTGGACTTTCCATACACAAATAGATTTCCTTCCCACAATTTCTGCCTGCTTCCTTCCACTATGAGTGAGGTGACCAAAATTTTTACCTCTCCATCCTTAGACGATCATGTTACCTTCGTTTCCCCTTGTACAATGTACACTGTGATCACAAAAGCCCCACACCTTGCTTTTCATGTTATAACAACGTTGTCGCAAACTGCCCAGGAACATCCACTAGGATTGCCAACAACTGTTTGACACTCTCCTTACCCATGAAAGCATAACTAAAAAACTATATCCCTCACTCATAGGTACAAAAAATGAATACAGCCACCCTTCTTTTAATGTAAGTTAAAGAGACTTGGATTCAATGAAAAGAATTTTGATCCACCAATTGCAAATTGCCTAATTGGGATCAGGATATTACCGCCCCCTTCAACCAAGGGGGCTCCAACTTTTTCCATTCATAATCAAAATCCCATTCACCTCAATTATGTTCTAATAATTTGGTGATCATCATTATCATTAAGCATCTGAGTGAATAAAATGACATTGAAAAAAGTAGGAACATTCTCTTTTCTTTTCACATGGCATTTGAAATTATCAATTATCTTTACCATGATTCCATGACATCAAAGGAAATATAATATCAACCATTAAGGGCTCCAATTTATTTGGGGAGGTGAGGATTGTGGATTCCACTTTGTTAAATATATTAAGTCTTTCAAATTCCAGCAACAAAATATAAATTATTCATATTATCATGGACATCCAAACATAACCTCAATCGTAAAGAATAAAATATTAATGTTCAAAGTAATAACAGCAAAATCATATCAAACAAAACATGGGAAAGAGGTGCTTTACCTCTGATGAAAGAGAGAGATGTGCTTGACTGTGTAACAGCAAGATTTGGATCAGATGCACTTCGAGGCTTGTCATTCCCTGCTGATGCAGAATTAACCTTAAGGCTAAAAACATGGACAGTTCCCTTGTCACTTGAGACTGCTAACCACTGGGCAGTTGAAGAGAATGCCAAACTGTAGATCTCTGCCCTATCTGCACCCCTCCTTACCTACATCCAATATGCAATTAATTTCAAAATATACCTAAAGATGTTTTAAATGCATAATTATAATTCATTGTCGATATGAAGAAGAATTTTAAGGAAATCATAAATTTAAAAATTTAATAAGGGAATCCACTTCCTCACAGTACATAGAAAAAATAAACACAATATAGATTAAAAAGCAGTACAGAACCCAACATACAACATCCTTTCCTAATTCAAGGCCTGTCTTGGGTAAGATATCTCAATCAACTAACAATCAAAATATGCAAAAGACGAAGACCAAAATTCTAAGGAACTAGCAGTCTAGGAATTAAGGGTCACATAATTTGACTACTTAGCAAAAGAAAAAAACTAGTCCATATGGGTGAATCCCACATTGCTAAAGAGGGCGCATGTGCGATACTTTTCCACATTTTCTGATGTTTTGGTACGAAGGAAAATGCGAGTTAACAAAAAGACATTTCGTGGTCAATGGAAAAGAAGCCCAATATAGGGCAATGTTAAATACAAAATAAACTCTCTCTCTCTCTCTCTCTCCATAGATTGACTGTTATCATAATGTAATAATGTATACTAGGGCTGTCCAAATCAACCGCCCACCCGCCCGGACCCAAATCGGAACCACCCGATCCGACAGCTCCGGCGATCAGACTCAGGTCCTGACGTCAAAAACCCGATGCCAGCAGGTCAGTTTCAGATCTCTTCCTCTAAAACCCGTGAAACCCGACCCGCCCAAAGACCATTAACTCCAGCCATTTTTTCCATATTTCCGGCCACTTTTTCACTTAAATCCGTCAATTTTTGGCACAAAAACACCGGATCTGGCCGAACCAGTGATTTCTCCACACGATTTGGCAGAAATCTTGCCAAGTCCGACAAGATCTCACCGGATCTTGGATGGATCTGGCGAGATCTCGCCACATTTCGGCAGATTCTGGTGATTATCGGTTTCACCCGAAACCAACAGCCACCCGCCGGCAACCCGAACTGATGAGCCCGTTACTGTTACGGGTCGGTTGCAGATTAGAAAACCACCCATGGACAGCCCTAATATTGTATACTATCAATGTTGTGCAACTGTTGACTTTTTTTACAAATAAACTTTTTCCCTCAAACAGACTGCTTTCCCATCTATTTTTTTGAGTAGATACCAAATTTGGGTCATGTTTTCCCATTTTAGACTCCCAATGGCCAAACAGAGACCTTTTTCCATTTCGGTTTTCCTTTTGTGAATGAAAAATTTTGTTTAGAAATATTAATAATTTTCCAAGTGCACCAACAACAAAAAAATGTTTTTTTTGCTTATTTTCAAAGTCAACCAAACACAAGAAAATGATTCATTTTTCTCAACAAAAAAAAAGAATTCCATAGAAACAACCAAAGATTACAAGGTAGCACAATAGAATTTATTAGTAATAAATTTATTAAAGAGCAAAAAAGGACAAAGCCCAAGTACATGGGAACCATAAAAGAGCTATCTGAAAACTAAGAACTAAAATAACTGACATCTAAGAATTCCACTAAAAAAATAATAATATCCCGGATAAAGAACTCAACAGAAGTAATGGGGGATCCCATCTCTTCAAAGACCTAGAATAGGCAAAAATCATCAATATTTCATTTCAGTTCCTTAAAACATCTAAAATGACTTCCTCTTAATTTTAACTTCAACACAAGCACCTTCTTACTTCTCAAAAGAAAATTCATATTATTACATACACTCTCTTATCATGCCACTCAAATATCTCAACTTATCCTCCCATCAAAAAATTTCATCTAATGTTTGATATATGAGTAATTAAATTATAGAAAACTATTCTTAGACAATATACACAATAAAATCACTCCTACCCTTGCATTTATTCATTCAAAATTTCAGACAGCATACATGCTAAAATCATTCCTGCCCCAGCATATGTTTCAAAGCTTCAAGATTCTTCATATCCAAAAGCATAGACAACTTTTTTTTTTTTTTGACAAGTAACAAATTTTTATTGCAAAGAGAATTACTTCATGTTCATGAAAATGAACATGAAGGATCTTAAAAAATTATGAAGTATCAAACAGAAAAGCTAAGAGAATTGTGAATCTAAAAAATGGAAGTACAATATGTAAAACCCCAAGGTCAAAGACCACTCAAACAAGGTACGAATAAAGATTTCAAATGATCTAGGGACCTCCCAATATATTTAAAGATGCAAGAGTTGTGTTCCTTCCATGCTAACCACATCAAACATGATGGCACCAACAACATATGTAAAACTACTAATCGAATCTACTGAAGTAAAATGTTCAGCCTATTTTAACTGGTACAAAATCATACGTATTGAGATAATATGGGTCTATTCTTACTATAATGCTAAGTTGGATGGAGTTATGTGCATACACACACACCCCAAAACTCTACACTAGTATCAACCGACATCAAACTACTTCGTTACCTTAACCAAAAACCAAAATGACCCCTGGCCCTATTATGAGATACGACAAATAAAAAATGAAAGGCATAAAAGTAAAATTATAGATTTCTTTCCTTTCCATTCCTTTATAGAACTCACACTAAGAAAATACAGCATATTCCATTTCATTTTTATTTTATTTTATCATTAACCAATTGCTTCATTGTGAACTACAACGAATCTGAGCTCAAAGCCATGAAGCTTAACTAACCTTCAACAGTTACACTAGCAATTAACCATTATGCAACTGTAGCTTAATGACAAATTGCATTGCCTAACACACTTCTAGTTGACAAATTGTACTAATCCCAATGCCTTCAATCACATCAAGTATCTAATTAAGATATTTCCCTAACAAAGCTCATACAAAGTCACAAATTACACAATTAACAGTTCAACACCAGCAACAAAGACTACACTTTTAATTTACCACACCACTGTTTGGGTAAAGCTTCATACTCTAAACACATTCAGTCACATTCCTAATTAAATCAGTCCAAAAGCTTTAACAATCACGCAATTCCAAATGCATGTAATTCATAAAGATAAAGCGAGGACAATTAAAGCTCATGAGCTAATCACGTACCTCTTGGAGCAAAGTTCCATCAATTGTATTGTAAACACGGACCAGAGTGCCTTTAGAGCTAGCCGTGGCGAGCAAGTGACCGTCGGGGGTGAGTGCAAAGCAAGCGATCCTGGAGTCGTGAGCCATGATGAACTTGGTCCTCTTCGAAGCGTAGTGCTCGACTCGAACCTGTCCCTTCTGAAGGCCCGGGCAGACGAGAACGAGCGAGCTGGTCTGCTGCGAGACCGCGCAGAGTCCCTTAGGGTTCGCAATGGTCTCGATCTGGTGAAGGAGCTTGAGGTCCGCGAAGTTGTACACGTACACCTTCTGCTCCAAAACGACGACGATCCGATCACGCCGGAGCCTCACGGACCGCACGTTTGACCGGAACGACAGCTCGCCTATGCACCTGCTCTGATGGTCGTCCCAGATCATGACCTTGTTCGGCGGGTACTGAGGGTGAGGTCCGCCGCCGACGAGCGCCAGGATGTTACAGCGGAATAGCATCTCCACGGCGGAAATGCCGCCGCCGGATTCCTCCGCCGCGGAATCGGTGGACGAGGATATGAAGTCGCGGCGGAAGATCTCGCGGAACGGGTCGCAGTTGAAGATCCGGAAGCCGTGGTCCGTTCCCGCCGCGAAGCAGCCGTGGTCCTGGTTGAAGGAGAGGTGCAGAAGATTCGGCTGCGGCGATGGCGGCGAATCCGGCGGCGTGGGCGTGGTGAACGGGTTTTGGATGTTCGGGTTGTGGGTATGGTTAGGGTTGGGATTGGGATTGGGATTGGGGTCCTGAGAATGTGGAGGTTCGATCGGATCTTGTAGCATGGGGGAATCGGAGTCGGATTCGAGAGGAAAAGAGTGGTCAGAAAAGGAGTCAACAAAATTAGGGTTAGGGTTAGGGTTAGGGTTAGGGTTTGGATTTGGGTTTGGCCATGGAGGAGAAGAGAAAGCAGAGAGAGTAGCCATGAGAGAGATATGAGACGAAGAGAGTTGTAGAGAATTTATTAGATTCCAGATACTTGAAGGATAGAGAATCTCATCTCATATCGGAGCTAGCTAAACCCAAAATTTTATCAGAAAAAGAGAGAAACGGTGCTGTAAAATTATTTAGGACTTTTGACTCTTTCTTTTATTTTTATTGTGCGGTAGAATTTGGGTTTTTGGTTTTGGATTTGGATTTTGGAGTAGTCTCTGAATTTGGTTAGATTCGTTGAGTTGAGTAGTGTAGCGACGAAGGTAGGTGTCTTTCCCTCCTCTTTCGCTTCTACCCTACGCGATTTTTTATTTTTTATTTTTTGCTTCTCGTTTTGCTTTTGAGTTTTGCCCACGCCACTGGTCTATTATTTAAAAAGAAAATATACATATGGAGCGTGCAACCAATAATAGGATATTCTGTCTCTCAAAAAAAAAAAATAATAGGATATTCTGAGTAATATTCATTTTTCTAAACTTTGGATTTTGCCTGGGTTTCAGGGTAAGTTCCTCTGTACTTATTCTAGGACTTGGCTTCTGTCCAATGATCAATCACGTGCCAGTACGTGTTGTGTATTCAACGCGTTCAGTGGCCACTGGCCACTGGACAGAAACCGCACCCCTTATCCTATGGGTGAGTAATGTTAAAATAAAAATTTTTAAATACTTTTAAAGTATGAAGAAATGATGTCTCATTCTTTTATATTCATAATGAATTTCATCATGAATTTAATGATTTGACCCCACTATGAATGTGAAAGGAAATAGCACAATTTTTCATACTCTAAAAGTACATAAGAATTACTCAATATTAAGGATAATACCAAATTTATTGCTGAAAATGTCATTAATTACCATAAATTAATTTAAACATTTGTTTTATTAAATGCTTAAAACCTATAAATTACATTTATTAATACTGCGTTCTGCATATAAATATCACTTTTAGAGAAACCAAGCTCCTATTTTGTAGTAAAATTTTTGAGCAATAATATAAAGAAGTATTACGCTCTTAATATTTTCACAACAAATTTACAACTTAAATTAGAAAGTATTATAAATATATTGCGAACATAGCATTTTTTCAGCAATATATATATAAAGACAGAGTGTTAAAGACATGTAGAGTCAATCGGTCAAGATTTTCTTCCATCGCAAATAGCAAAATAGTCTTTCCATCCATTTTTAACATCAAGAAATCACGAGAATGATTAAGAATCCTAAATATGTACTATTAATGATAAGTAATTAACCAACACGACCCTATGAATGACAATTCAACCAAACAATATGATATCATATTGAAAATTTCTAAATCTTAACATTCAAATGGACTTAATTATAATGACTACTATTTATGAACTAAAAATACCATTTATCCCAAACAAGTAACAAGATGATGCTTCTTGTTGTTGCTTTGTTTTTGTTTTTAATAAAGTTTCATCCATATTAGCATAGTTAGCAAAAAAGTAATTGGGGGTTGCAATTATATGACGAACAAAGTTTCTCTCCAAACTAATTTGGAGAGATACCCTACAAACTCATCATATATCTTTATATTGAGTGTGAATTTTGAAAATCTAACCGTTAGATTGCATGTTCTTATTACATTCTTAATGCTTACAAAATTTCAAGAAGATCAAAGATCAATTGCTATGTCATTAAATAAATGTTATAATTTCAAGTTTTTATGATCTAAAGTTGTATATAAAAAATAAGTTAATTGATCAAATAGTAAATAACATCCAATTTGAACGAAATTTGATACGTATGTTAAGAACATAAGGAACATGAAATTCAACGGTTAGATTTTCAAAATTCACACTAAAAAAAGAAATATATGAGAAGTTTGAAGATAAACTTTGTTCTTATATGACACATGTCTTTGCGCTAAATGTTTAATGCCATTTTTTAACAACCCAAATCCATTGGGCCCAACCTGAAAAATAACACCATCATATGCTATGAGTCCAAATGTAGTTGAAGACACTTCGACTTGTTCCTCAATCCGTCTTGAGATTGATTTTCTAGGGCCTAGAAACAATCTCGGCTAAAACAGTGGGAGAGACCCATACTAATTTGGGTCGGGCCCTAAAAAAGATGTTCTGGCTGGGAAATGTTAACCAAAAAAGAAGAAATTTGCGCCGTTGCCGGGGATCGAACCCGGGTCACCCGCGTGACAGGCGGGAATACTCACCACTATACTACAACGACTTGATGGTAAATATAGTCGTATATATTTATTAAAAATTATTTGATTAATATAACAGTGTTAATAACATCTACAGTAGTGGAAGGATGGTGGAGGATGATATCATTGGCGTCCAAAATGATATGATGTCAGAGGATAGCAGTGTTGGTGGTGACTGGTGAGAAGTGGCAAAGAATAATGTTGCTACTGGTTGATCATGAAGGAAGACAATTTTAGGGCACATGAGGTGGGTACCGTTTGGGCGTGTGGAATGATAAATCATAAATGAGGAAAAATATCATTTTCCATTTGAAATTGTTCCATTTTGTGGTTTAGATTATATCATTAAATTTAAAAGTGTATTCAGAATTATATCATTTAAAATTTAAAGTGTTTAGATAGCTTGTAAATTGTTAGATTCAAGAACTAAAATTTCTAATCGTGAAATGGACACTTTGCATTTTGAGTGAAATTAAGAGTATCTTGTTATGTGAAATGAGTAGAGGTTGGTCTACATACACTTGTCTAGCTGGTGGCTAGCACATGAGAGTGCTTGAAAGTGAATGCGTACACGTGAGGATTCAAGTGATGTGTGAAAGTGAATGCGTACACGTGAGGATTCAAGTGATGTGTGAATGTACGTGATGCATTTTTTTGTTACAATTCTTTTGACATTATATAAAGTGGCCATTGACAAACCGAATCGTGTAATTTGTGACACAAAAGATCGGTTAGAAGGAACGAATACGAAGAGACGAGAGAGAAGAATTTAACAACAATAACATTGCTAATGAGGAACATTAAAACTTATGGGAAATGATGCCCAAGATGGAGAAAAGAACGGGGATTATGTTTAGTATTGAATTTCATGGATGATTAACACAATTAGGACTTTGAATTGCAATAAGGATATCAAAAGACCCACATGATTAATTTGGCTCATGTGCAGAGTCTTGCAAGTTATAACTCACCCCCTTTTTCTCCTTTTTTTTTTTTTTTTTCACATACTATAGTTAATAATAATGGTATTACCGTATTAGTATTATAATCAAATAAAGAAGTGGCGCTAGAGAGAGAACACAACATCAGCATTAGGGATGACAATTCGTGTTCGCGGGTTGTGTTCATGTCGTGTCGAGTCAAGAGTATTCGGTTATATGGGTTGACCCAAACCCGACCTGTTTAGTAAACATATCAGGAATCCTCAACCCGAACACGATTTGTTTATTAAACAAGTTAACCCGACCCAATACGTTTAACTTGTTTAATTAATAAGTCATATAAAGGTTAATACAAATGACCTGTTTAATAATTTATTTAATTAATAGGTCATACTTAACCTATATAATTTTTATCAATTCTCATATATCTAAAATTAAAATATAATTGCAACTATAAATATAGTAATAAACATATAAAAACAACCATAAGTTAAATAATAATATCAAAATAACTAATAACTTTATAAGCTAAACGAGTCAAACGAGTTCGTATGTTGAATACAAACATGACTCATTTATTAAACGGGTTAGCCGTGTCAACCCGAATATAACCCGAATCCATTTAACTTCAACCCATGACCTGTTTATAAACGGGTTAGTTATGTCGGGTTCGCGGGTCGTGTCAGATTTTGCCATCCCTGTCATCATATTGTGGCACAGCATATTTAAAACGTGAAAATGAGTTGACTGCTTTCTATTTAAAATATAAGGATTAGGATGTACTCATCACCATGGTTACTAAATTTCGTAAGAGAAGTTAATGCGTAATGGAGATTCAATGGCAGTTGTCTTAGAAAATTGAGGAAGGAGCTCCATGTGTTACAAGTAAGAACATACATCCTAGACTAATTCCTCTTGTTATTTATTTTTAATTCATTAATCTATGATTTTGTAACTTTTGTAGTGTCTTTTTGAGGTATTAATGCAAATAAGTAACACTGTAAGTTGTAGTTTTCATAATTTGATCTCTAATTATTATGATATTACAATCTTTACTTTTCTGCTAAAATTTATGGCAATGTTAGTTTAAGTTTCATCATTTTGTAACAAAGAAAATTTTGCTTTCTTAATCGCATCATAAATAGTCAGGATATTCCCTCCATTTTTTTTTTTTTGAGAAACTATTCCCTCCATTGATTTAATTGTTACTTGGTGTTAATCTCAATATCAACGTAGAGCAAAACATATTTGCAACCTACACTGAAGTAGCATGAATCATCGATATGGACAAAGTCCTCTTTATCGAGAAAGTGATCAACCCATGGCCCATAAAGAAAATTGGCCCAAGATGGATCTTCAAAAAAGCACATAAATCATTGGGCAAAGCCCACGATTGCCCAAGCTAGCAGCCCGTGAGATTCACCCAAGGCCCACTATGCTAATTAAAAGAACCAAATTTCCAGCCTAAGACCCATTCAAATTGGCTCATTGCCCATGCAAATTAAGCTTAAATTCGGTCCAAGTTGGGTCTTCAAAGCAACACATGAACCATGAAACAATGCCCAGAACCCTTGAGCTTGACCCTTGTGGTTGATCAAGTGGGCACCTGGCATTAATCTGAATTAAGCCCAAAAGGTCAAGCCATTGTCAAATCAGTATGTGTGGGTACTTAAATAAGCCCAACAAAGATAGCCCCAAATCCATTAGCATTGTAGCCCACGTGTTTGGGTTGTGCCAACACATAAAAAGCAAGAATGAGCCCCATGAAAATTCAATGTCAAAGCAGTAAGACCACTTGCTAAAATGGACTTGCTAAGACTCACAACAAAGCAACAATAGGCAGCCAAAACCTGTGATTCAAACAAGCATTAAGTTCAAATCGAAGTCTTTTCTTCATCATGTGAATCAAGCTCACACAAGGAGAGACAACTAGCCAAGGAAAGAGATGAGAAGCAGTGGGTTGGAAGGCAACTTGAAAATTCATTCCCGTTTAAATATATCACAACTTGATGTAATGTACGTCAAAAGTCTTATAATTCAATATTACAGTAATATTATCTTATTTTTCTATTAGAATAATTTGAATTTGCTTCCTTTTATTTGTTGAAATCATTGTATTTTGGAATACAAACGCTCAAGCGACTCAAAGCACTAGTTGTAAGGGATAAAATATATCTTAAAGAGATATTGTCAAGCATTAGCCTTAATCATAATTTGTATCATTAATTTTTAAAGCATATGAATTGTGAATAATTTATATATAGTTTCTATTTTTGTTATATTGTGTGGAGAATAGAGATTTTATTATTATTCTTGTTTATAGCATATGTTGGTGTTTATTATAATTGGATCTATTTGTGTCTTTGTTTACATAATCACAAAAATAAATTATTTTAAGCAATAGTATTTTTTTATGAATAAAAAGGTAGGAGGGGCGGCCAGAGTGACTTTTCTACTTAGGCTTTACCATAGTAGAATTATATCCGCTGAATTCAGACCTACAAGCAAAAAAACTGGTGAATTACAGCTATTATCCCAATCACGAGATTACACTAGAAGGCTTTAAATAAAGTCAGATGTTCTCGAATAAAAGTTGGCAAAAGTTTCAAATGCAAGTAGTCAACTTGATCGTATGCACATGTGGTAGTAATTGTGTCAATGGAGACCAGAGAGGGTGGACTGGTGGGTGGGAGGATTATTTTTTTTTCAAGATACGTGTAAGCTTGGTTTGGATTGGGAAATGGGTTATGCTTTCTCAAAAATGAATACTCTTTCCCACCATTTTTGACATAGTTTTTCGTTAATCATGAAAAACTTTTCCAAAAATATGGTGTGAATCACAATAAAGAACGATAATCATAAAAATTCCATTAAAAAAATGATGAGTCATTACATTGAGAAGTTGCATCTAATCAAATCTTCCTAGAACACGTACCTCTAGACAAAGATTGTGACAATTGTGGGAAAATACAATTGGATAAGAAAACTAAGAATAATAATTAGACCAAAAAGAATCAAAGAATCAAAACCACCAGTATATCCTAGTAATCCTACCTGGTATTATCTGCATCATTAGAAGCTCCATCATCAGATTCAGACACCAAATCTCCCATCAAAATTCCACCAAGCATTCCTCCCACCACTGCCATGCCCAATTCTAACCCAACATTATTATTCCCAGCTTGCTGCTGTGGCTGCACCACCTGTGGCTGCCCATGATGATGATATCCCAACCCTGGTGGTGGTGTGGGATAACCCTCCGGTAGCGGTGGCGGTGGTGGACACCCGCCATGAATAGGATATCCCATTGTAGATTGTGAAGTACCACTTTGAGGAGGGTTATAAGTTTGTGGGATATTCAATCTTGTTGGCGTGTAAGCTGAGCTACTACTCGTTCCTACATGTGGAGGAGGATAGGCAGTAACTATTGGTGTATCGTCCTCAAACTTATAGGACAAGTTTAGTTCCCCTTTTGGCTTGCCAGAGGGTTCTTTAACTTGGTATGTCATATACTTAACAAAGTTGCCTTCTTCAGCTTTGTCTAAAAGCTCTTTCACAGGGACCAAGACCTCTCCAATCTCCTTGTCTCCACGGATGTGGCCATGGTGCATGAGCTTGATGTTGAGAAAAAGGTAATTCATCTTTGCCACGGCTTCATCAAAAGTGAACTTCATGGTGTGGTTCCATATGGGGTTTGAGCCACAACCCTTGTCCACAGGAGTTCTTTGCTCAGTTTGGGGGTTGCTGGACAGTGTGACCACAGCATACACGTCCATAGCATGAAGATGAATCACTTTTTTGAGACCCCTTGCAGAGTTCATAGTTATCTCCAAGTGTTTCATCTCCATTTTTCTTAACCTTCTGTTGAGTTTCTTTATTGTTTCTGAGCTCCTTTCTCTTAGACTCTCTCTATTTATTTATTTTTTTTTCTTTTTGTTGTTTTGGATTTAGAGAGGGGATGATATATATTTTGAGGTTCATATACAACAAGTAAAGTCAAAGGCAGTCTGAATGGAAGATAAGAATTAACGTGTTCAAATTACTTTTTCCTTTGTATGTTAGATCCATGATCCATCTTAGGTTGATGAATGAGTCCCAATTAAACACTAATTAATTTGGTCAATTATAGAGGGAAATTTTAACTTTTTACTCCAACCATATTTTAACTAATTCATTTATCATCGAACGGGCACAATATTTTGCTATTAAAAGCAAAGAGTTTTGCTTTAGTTTTTGTTTCAATTTCGTGTCAAAAGCCAAAAGGTAGCTTTCGTTTGTTGTTTCTTTTAAGGTCAAGAGGGTGGGCTCAACCAATTTTGGGGTTTAAAGGCCAAAATTTTAAGTGGGGCTTTTTGTTTTTTTTTTTTATATTTAGATATTAATCAAATAATATTTATTTAATTAGGACTATTTGCATTATTATCAATGAATTTTTTGTTCATTTGTTATATTTTCATCTTTTTTTTTTTTTTTTTGTGTCTTGTTTAATATTAATAACAAATTTATCTATAAATGCTTTTTGAGATTCAATTTTTTTTCTTGTTTTTAGTTGTTCTTCTTTTTAAGTTGTTCATATCTAGATGAATATTTTCTAGTAGACATTTATAATTACAAAAATATATTTATAAATAAATGAAACATGATTTATAATAGAAAATTATAATTTAACTAAAATAAAATTTAAAGTACGGAGCAATAGGCCTAATTTATCAAAATTAAGATTGCAACTTATTCAATGATGTAGTCACTTTATACTCTAAACTTGCACAAATAAAAATTTATTTATCATATAGCTAAATAAATTAGTACTAATACAAAAAGTAGTTTATTCTTAAAGAATAACTAATAAAAATATGCTTATACAATACAAATTAAATAAAATACATCAAATATTTTAAAAAAATCAGTACTAACAAAAATGGGAAAAATCAAACTAGTTAAAATATAAAAAAAACTTTAAGTGAAGTAACAAATGGGTTGCTATGGTGTTTTTTTTTTTTTTTTTTTAGCTAAATGTGGATTAATGTGTAGTTGATGTGACACATCAATCCACATGATAATGACTAGAGTCTATAGACTTTTTATTTATTGTTTTTTCTTTTTAAATTACAAACTAGTTGTCAATGTCATGGATTATGGTAGGAACATTTTTAATATATAATACATTATATTAGCTAATAAAATAGCCTTAAATATACAGTTTTTTAATTTGCGTAAAAGGATAAATAAGTCTTAATTGAAATATAATATAAATATATTATATTAATTAAAAGATGGATTTTTTTTTTAAGCCTTAGAGAGCGTTTGGCTGGCGCGTTGGCGTTGCACGTTTACGTTTTCAGTTTTTTTTTTTTTTTTTTTTTTTTCACGTGTCCCCAGCTTTTCAGAGACAAAGTGTTACTGTAGCAACACTGTTGCGGCTACTGTTCATTGAATAGTAGCCGCAACATGTGACTTTTTCACACAACTTTTACTGTTCACGGACCCACAATTTTCACTTTTCAACAACTTTTTCATTAAAAATGGGTCCCACGGTACTATTCACACATTTAAAAATTATTTTGCTACAGTATTTTTCAGTTTTCAGTTTTCAACTGTATCCTGTATCCAAACGGACCCTTAAGCGACTTCCTTAGTTGCCTATATGCTAGAGTCAACCCTACTAATAAAACAAAAATATCTCAAGTACCATTTCTCTGATGGAAATAAAGCTATACGAGTGTTTTAACTTTTAACTAATCTAAAGTTTTTCAAACTTGGAAGATATTTTGTAAAGTAATTAAGTTTCAAAGCAAACGATATTTTTTCAAACTTGAGTTTAGCTTGTTGGCTAAACAAACGAACATAATCAAGTTTTTTTTTTCCCAAGCTGAGCTCGAGTTTCATTCATTTACATCCCTAACTTGAATCAACTCCCTTGAAAATTATTTCATTTCCTATATTATTCCTACAACATGCTTGCCTATTGGTTATTTTGTATTTTTTGTAAATTAGAATTTCGTGGCTATCACCGGCTTAGAAAGACAATATTAGAAACTCAAATTATATATTTATATTTGTTTTTAAAAGTAGCCACTTTATACTCTACACTTGCACAAATAAAAATTTATTTATCATATAGCTAAATAAACTAGTACTAATACAAAAAGTAGATTATTCTTAAAGGATAACTAATAAAAATATACTTATACAAAACAAATCAAAATAAATTACTTCAAATATTAAAAAAAATCAGTACCAACAGAAATGGGAAAAATCAAACTAGTTAAAATATAAAAAAACTTTAAGGGTCCATTTGGTTGGAGGAATGGAAAAGTGGGAGGATGGAAAATTAGTGAGAGGATGGAAAAGTGAGAAGATAGAAAATATTTAGTTTTCCCTCATGGATGTTTGGTTGGAAGGATGAAAAAGTGAGAGGATGAAAAACTCTTTTGTTTGGTTGAAAAGAAAAGTGGGAGGATAGAAAATGTAATTTAAATAAATTGACTCTTATACCCGTATTACATAATATGTAAGAAATAGATTTATTTATACTCATTAAATAATATAAAATTTATCAACAATTATATTTTTCAATGAGAAATGTTACGTTCACAACATTTTTCGCAATACTTTCACAACAAAATTTATGTGGAAAGTTGTTACTAGTACTAATTTGAATCCACCACTGAAATTATTTTTTACTCACCAATATTAACTAATAACAATCTGTTACTTAAAATTTATTGTAAAAATATTGTGGTAACATTTCTATTTTTTATTCTTTATATTATTTCTCATTTCTCTCATTTCATTTCATCCATACGTTTTTTTTTTTCTTCTTTTTCTCCTCCACACACGTAGTCCTTATCTCTATCCCCCCCCCCCCTTCTTTTCTTTCTTTTTTTCCCTCATTCAAGAACGTTCCAGCACTTAGCAGCTCTCATTCATTCTTTTTTTTCTCCAGCTCTCACTCTCTGTTGTCATGTTCTATAAGCCTTTCCTCTTTTGAACTCGCCATTTATTTCATCAACTGTTCAATTCTTTACTGTATACGTCTTTCTTTCTTTTCTCCAACTCTCACTCTTTTTTTTTTTTTTTTAGAAGAAAAATGTAGGTGAGAAGGTCATCAGGTCATGAATGAGGGTAGGTGGGAGAGGGCATTATGGTAAAAGTGTTGTGAGAGACTTTTTTCTCCAGGCTTTTCCTCTCGATTTGGGAGGATGAAATTTGTGGGCCCGGGAGAGAAAATTTTCTCACGGGTTTTCTTTCCTCCCTATTTTCCTTCTTTTGCCAAATAGTGGAAAACAATGTTTTTCACCATATTTTTCTCTCTATGTTTTCTATCCTCCCTAAATTCACCCCAACCAAACACAGTGTAAGTGAAGTAACAAATGGGTTGATGTGTATTTTTTTTTATAGCTAAATGTGGATTAATGTGTAGTTGACGTGACACATCAACCCACATGATAATGGCTAGAGTCTATAGACTTTTTATTTATTGTTTTTTTTTTTTTTAAATTACAAACTAGTCATCTATGTTTTGGATTATAGCAGAAGCCTTTTTAATATATAATACATTCTACTAGCTAATAAAATAGCCTTAAATATATAGTTTTTAATTTGGGTAAAAGGGTAAATAAGTCTTAATTGAAATATAATATAAATATATTATATTATATTAATTAAAAGAGGGAGTTTTTTTTTTTTTTTTTTTAGAGCCTTAAGTTACTGCCTTAGTTGCCTATATACTAGAGACGGCCCTACTAATAAAACAAAAATATCCCAAGTACCATTTCTCTGATGGAAATGAAGCTGTATGAGTGTTTTAACTTTTAACTAATCTGAAAATTTTCAAACTTGGAAGATATTTTGTAAAGTAATTAAGTTTCAAAACAAACGATATTTTTTCAAACTTGAGTTTAGCTTGTTGGCTAAACAAATGAACAAAATCAAGTTTTTTTTTTTTTTCCAAGCTGAGCTCAAGTTTGATTCATTTACATCCCTAACTTGAATCAACTCCCTTGAAAATTATTTCATTTCCTATATTATTCCTACAACATGCTTGCCCATTGGTTATTTTGTATTTTTTGTAAATTAGAATTTCGTGGCTATCACAGGCTTAGAAAGACAACATTAGAAACCCAAATTACATATTTATATTTAAGAAAAAAAAAAACCCGGATTACATCATGCACATCCAAAAAGCCTAGGAAGGCAATCGTTTTAGAGAATAGAGAGGCTCGGGCAAGGGGAGCTGACATCATTTAGAAGTTTTTATTTATATTTATATTGGTTAGAACTGAATGTACTACTACCAGAACATCATAGAAGTTGAACATTCAAATTTTAGCAAAGGACAATAATAATCAGCGAAGCATTTCATCAAAACCAAAAATAAGACCAAGTTTGGCTCATTTATTCAGTGATACTGATGAGGCTTTTTTTGATAAGTTGTTGGATCAAGTTTGAGTAATAACAGTTATTGTCTCGGAACAGGAACATTTGGGAATGCTTTTACATTCAAGATGAACCGAACCTGTCAATTAGGCTTGAGAGCTATAGTATAACTGCGTCAACCAAAAAGCACAGTGTGCTTGGTGGACCTGTGGTTGAGAGAGAGAGTCCAGAGTAACTGAGTAAGTGTCCATCTTAATCAGGGTTGTAAAATGTAAATGTATCAAGCTGTTCATAAAGAGTTAGGGCTTATCTCGATAAAAAAACTTATTTGTGTTTGTTTGATTAAAACAAGTTAAGCTTGAGCCTTAATTTTAGACTAATTTAACAAACAAACTGAGCCCAAGTAAAAAAAAAATGTTTACAAACAGGCTTGTGAACAATATGACCTGATAATAAAAAAACAAACAGAGCTTAGGCTTGTTTATGAACTTAAAAAATCAAGTCATATCTTACCAAGCCTATAATTAATTGTAAGTTGAAACTGCTTAGTGTACGTTTGGATTGGCATTTTCAGTAAATTCGTGCTTTTGCATTTTGTTTGGGGGTCCATGGATATTGTTCATGGACCCACAAAAGTCAGCAAAACACAGATTTTTCTCTCTTATAAAGTCTCACAACACTATTCACACATTTAAAAATTATTTTGCTACAGTATTTTCAACAATAAGTTTTCAATTTTTAACAAATAAGCAGTATTCAAACGGACCCTTATTCAAACTAAATGGGAGGAATACATTCAACTTGGGAATATGTTTGATGAGTTCTAGACACCCACATTAGCAAAGGAAAAAACAAAAAAAACTAATAATATTCTGCCTCCTAAGTTTGTTTTTATCCTTCATTCTTACACTTGAGAATTAAGCAAAAGAACTAGAAATCAAATGGTTGGAATAGAAGTTTCATGTATTTTTCTTCAGGCGTGTGAAAGGAATAGGAATTATACGGATGTTTCTAACTAATTTAATATTTTTTCTTACAATAAGTGAGAGAGGAAGGATTTAGATCTAAGTTCTTCATAAGAGAACTAGACAATACCACTTAAATACAGAACATTTAACTAATTAACTTCTTCAATGAGCAAGATATTTGTATAGTAATATGATATAGTTTCTTGTGTTTGATATGGTGACAAATTTGGTCAATATATATATATATATTCCTGAAATCAACTAAAACTAATTCCAAAAATAAATAAATAAATAAATTCCAGTGTATACATCTTCCCCAAAAGCATATTTTTCTATAAATAAAATGGAGAGTAAACTTTGCAACAAATATAAAAGCTTCTCCTACACTCCTACCCATCTTTTTCCACAGCTACCCGATTTTCCGGGATATGAAATCATATAGTGTAATATTTGGAAATATAAAAGAAGTTTTAAAGTGCCCCACACCAAGTATGAATTGACCATTGGCCAATCTTAGTTCAATGAAATCTTTCACCTATGTATCTATTTCCCCAACTACAATTTAATGCATATAAAATCATATATCATGTTTGAAAAATATGAAATGAAATCTTTCACCTATGTATCTATTTTCCCAACTACCTGAATTTAATGCATATAAAATCATATATCATGTTTGAAAAATATGAAATGATTTTTATAGTGATCCTATAAGGCTATAGGTGAAGTTGATGGTCTTCTCAAAAAAAAAAGGGGGGGGGCGGGGGGGAACAAAAGCATGAAATAAGAAAAGGAGGACATTGATCATATTCAGTAATTCAGGCACTCTAATCTCTTCCCATCCTAAATGTCATCAATTTGTAACAATCATACACATTCTCTGTGAATGTAAATATAAAAAACATCTAGTTCAGTGGGCATTCTCTAAGAATTCCCAGTTGCATTATATCCTAGACAAAAGCATGATATAAGAAAAGGAGGGCATTGATCATATTCAGCAATTCTGGCACTCTAATCTCTCCCCTAAATGTCATCAGTTTGTAACAATCATACACATTCTCTGTGAATGTAGACGGGTACGTCTTCTTTGAGCATCTCTTCTTGTCACTCTTCCAACTCAAATTTTCAACTCTCCTCCCCAGACGTGACTGCAACAAAATCTAACAAACTAGTTACGGATAAACCAAGTGGGGTTCCTTGAATTACTCTATTTGCTTTTGGAATCTAGCAGCTTTGGCTTTGTCGAAATAATTATATAATTAGACAAGCTATAGTGTCTATGCACACCCTCACTAACCAGGCCTGCTAGCTTGCCACAGAATATACCTTTGTCACCTCTGAAGAACAAAGCAAACCCAGCCATACTCTAAATCTAATTTGCTGAACACTCCCAATGATTCCCTACATCACTTTAAACACAGATGGTAGCATTGGCAAGGTGGGATCAAGGATTTTACTCAGAAATCATGAGGGAATTTGGATCAAGGGTTTTTTTTTTTTTTCCTTCTAAAGGCTAGGTACAACTATGAATAATATGGCAGAAATATGAGTCGTCTGCTTTGGCCATCAAATGGCCTAGGAGTTAGGGTACCAACGTTTCTTTTCTTTTATTTTTTTTTATTTTTTTTATTTCAATGGTTACAATTGGGGTGAGAGGATTTGAACTTTAGATGTCTCCCTTCAAAACACTAGTAGGTGCCAATTGAATAGTTAAGATACAAGACTATTGACACCAATATATAACACGTGCTTCATGTACTTGTCTGAATTATTCCTACTCTATTCGTTATTTTGTATTGTTGGTAATTCAGAATCTCATACACATCCAAAAAGCCTAGGACATGGGACAGCAATGGTTAAAGAGGCTCCAGCAAAGTAAGTCAATATCATTTAGAAGTTAAACATTCAAATTTTCAGATAAAGAACAAGAAAGAATCAATCACAAAACTATTCATTAAATGTAATAAAATTTTAATCTCATATGCTTACACCATATGGTACAATGTAATAAAATTGAATCTATAAAATATTCTTGCTTCAATTGCATACCTTTTCTTTGCACCAAATAGATATCATCTCTTCCATTATTTTACTTTGAGCTCCCTTCTCTCCTTAGACATCCACTCATTCTAGAACTATGTTTTCAAAAACCATATTATAGATTCTTTACTTAGAGAACAAATCCTAATTATAAACTAATATTAATATAATCAATAAATCAATCATAAATTTATAGTTATACCATCACTCTCAATTTATATTCAAATAAATATGCAAAAGCACTTAAAACTAATATTAATTTTTTAACTAAAAAAACTATAAACTAAAGTTAAAATCCAGTGAGCAGTTTACAACTAGTTTCATTTAAACAATAAGACCAGCCCATCTCATTCAGTGATGAGGTATTTTATTGAGCCATTGTTGGACCAAGAGTGAGTGATAACATACATTGAGCATCTCCAACAAATAAGGCATATTTTCACCCAATTTGGGGAGTAAAATCCACTTTTTTTATTTTGCCTACCTACATTTTCAAATACACTTTCCAAGAGACTCTATGATGATGAAGAGATAACATTCTTAAATTAACACTAACCTATAAAGTATTCTACAAGTACTTGAATTTGGTGGTAAAAAAGTCCTAGAACAATTAGAAATAAGAAACTAAACCCACATAAAAATATCTGAATAATTATATTTAACAAACTAAAAATTTAACAAATGACAAAAATTGATCCCTATATGATGTCCTATACTCCACCATCAACATACTTTTTTTCATCAAAGCAGCTTCTTCAAATATTTCAATTCAAATCTATCCATGTATTTGTTAGTCAAAGACAGTAGGCAAACAATGAAAATTTACGTTACTATGCTTGAAAGATAAAAATTTGTTTTGCCTTGGTCTCTCACACTCCCTTGGTTATCTTGTCAATCAATCAGTCACAAGAAACCATCTGAAGTACATTTTTAAGTTTCTTCCTCCATTTCATTTCACAGAAGAATTTCATCTTCCTTTCTCACTCGAAATTGTCATTAGTGGGTACAACTTGAATTGGGTCAAGGCATTAAATTAAGGGAAGAAAGAGTAAAAAGAAAAAAAAAATGCAAAAAAATGGATTACAGATTTGTAATATAATTTGTCCAACCATGTCTCTTGCCATTAGTGAGTGAAAAAAAAATTTGAGGGCTGTACACAGAATCACATGATTCTGGATGAAACTGTTCTGAGCACATGATCCTTATAATGCACACATACCTCTAATTTTGACATACCTGAGCTGGTCAACTTACAATTTGGGAGAAATACGTAGAGAGAACAATGCTCTCATCATTGCCTGCTTTTACCTCCTTCCTGGCCGGAAAATTTCACCATTAAACTTTATCTTCATCATTTTAACAACTTATTAATTATCCCATTGGACTAAACCACGTGATGGAAACTTTTCAACATGACTATTGTGGTGCACTAGGAAAAGACTTACTTTTTTAATTAATTATTCAAGCAATAGTTGTCTTCTAATTAAAACTTGGAAAAAAAGACCAGTGCAAATATTCAAATTGTACTATCCATAGTTCCATACCATGGTGGGTGAATACAGATCGAGTTCCCAACTTCAAGGTCAACATCACTGCAAACTCTCGGATTAAAAATAATTGTTGTTTTCCTTCCTCCATTTATCATAATTTGAGGGCTTCCTGATGGTGTGGGGCTCTGCAAAAGCAGGCATGCACCTTCAATCCTCATTTAACAAACACTTAAAATAGACATGGATATATATTGAATCAGAAACATTCAGCTGGAGGCAAATTTTAAAAAATTTTGATCCAAGTACCCGTCCCTGAAAAATAGTCTGGGTTGACTAAACATACAAATTAAGGCACTAATTATCATATAATAAGCCCTTCCCCATATCAATGCTTTCCAAAATTGCCATCTGAAGAAAATTGTAAAGATATCAAAATTTTGAATTCTTGAAATAAAAAGGGTGGAATGATAAGGTGAATGTTTTTGCGTTTTAACTTTTGAACATGAAAAATATGGAAATTTGGACTATGAATATGGATGGAGCAAGTATCTTATGACTACTTCACATCCTAAGGGCATACTGAGCAACACTCTCCAAATCATTGTGTTAAATAATGTAAATTTTGAGAGGATGGTTGAGAAAATCTTGATGTTACAGCTAAGATGCAATACTCCTCACATCACAAAGAAAGTTTTAGTTGCTAAACATAACTAACAAGATTTAAAAGCAATCTGCAAATAACTACTCAGGTTGTAGAATCTAATTAAATTCAAAATATTGTGATTTAGCAAATTAGTTGTAAATAAAAAAGAAGCAAGCACATTTTCAATTATTATCTTTCAGGGAATAAGTGTTAGCCTTATTTGGTGGTTGTATCAGCAAGGTTATGCAAATAATCTACATAACTTGTTTCAATTTTAGACATGACCTCTATGTTCTCGCCAAAAGAGCATTGACAAACTATCAACTTTGCATCCAAGTATCTTGCCAGGATTTTTACAATGATGCTGCTTACTTCATCTGAGGAGGTATGGAACAATAGTTAGTGTAAGGAATAGGAAAAAGCACAAGCACAAACTTATTAATTGTTCAAATGACTGGTCTATGCATATCGTTTTCATTTCCATGAGTTAACATGCTCCTTTGAAAAATAAATAAATTACAGTCACAAGTTTTACTAATTTTGTTAGATCCAGTCTGCAACTTCTTCAAGAAATCCACATCTCTTTCTTTTTCATTCTGCATGAGCTGTTGCAACTTCCCAAATAATCCAATTCTGCAGAATTTGGAAGCACACATTCTGAGTTCAGAACTACTCAATTTGAATTCACTCTATGAACATCAGCATAACAGGAGACTGATAGGAAAAATTTTCACGTAATATGGTGAGATGTGATACACAAAATATTTTCCTATTAGTTACCCTGATGATTTAGGCACTGCAACAAGGGCCCCTTCATCATTTAAAAAGGTAGCACCTAAAGTTTCTTGAAACCGATCTGCCATAGTTTGCCTCTTCATTTCTGGGATTGTAACCTTTAGCTTTTGATCAGTGGCCTGCTTTAGCATATAACTAAGAATACATATCATACAATACAGTACCAACAAGAAGGAAAAGAAGGGAGGGGGTAAAAGGGGGGTGGTGAGGGTGTTAAACACAACAGATACCTTGTCCTCACTAGATGATCCACTACCCATGGATTCAGAGGAATCCTCTCTGTCAACAGTTCTATCTCCCAGTGGAGAGATAATTTTCTTTGCAACAATCTGTACCCTTTTAGCTTTTGTTCTGCTACACTGCAGCAAATAGCAGATCAATCTGGGAATGGATAGCAATAGGTAGAAAAGAATAAAAAGTTCCAGGTCAAAGAAGACAGCAAACCTTTTTAGAAACTCCTTTCTGCAAACTAGCTCTGTCCTGAAGGCCATCTAGAAGCTCAGCCATTGATGGCTCAGTGCATCCATGCCCAAGAGCTCCTACTTGAGCATGTAAATTCTCTGACTGAAATTGATTCTCTCTCTGACAATCGTCAAGAACCTCAGCAATTGAATGTTCTTCGGATCTAGGTTCAAATGTGTCCAATCTTTCAGGTGCTTCATGAACCTCAAATGACACATCATTTTCATCCTTAGATAAAGAAGGCCAGGAGGGTTCTTCCTTACGTGACTGGAAATGGAATGAAAATTTTTGCTTAACCCTGCATCTGACTCCTGCAGCAGTTGATTCTCAAGTTTACCATACAGAACCAGTTTCATAATAAAAAATAAATATAAGATCATTTAAAAATGAAACATAAAGCTCTATCACATCTCAGGTCTGATATAATGGTTGATTACCAAAAAAATCAGCTCCAGAAACATATCTAAATTATAGAATAATGGCCGAACCGCTAGCAAATCTGATTGTTGCCTTATGTATACAATGTACTTTCAGTTTATATGGACTTGCATGGACATCTATGTTAACATCTGAATATTACTGGTTTTAATATATTGATTCACTCAGACATTCCATTAGGGCTGGACTCTGAAGCATAATTGACATTAAACCCCATTATACCCTGTGAAAAGTAATTAAACAAAGAGAGTATTCCACATATCCTTTTCTTTGTGTTTTCCAATTTCCATTTTATTTCAACAAGCAAGACTTTAAGAACAAGCTCCTACTCTCAACAAATTGGGACAACATACACACTGAATCCATGAATTGATGAGCTACGTAAAATATTACATGGTACTGAGTGTGAATTTGAAAGCTACCAAGAGGGGAAAAAAAACTACATACAAACTGTATTTAAAACTATTTATAAGAAAAATAAAGACATACTACCAAAAAGAATATATATAAAACGTTAACAAAAGATGCTCCCATGGTAACAACCTGTTTACTTCCTCCATTGTTTGACATATACCAAAAAAAAAAAAAAAAACTTATATATGCAGATAAACATGTAATGCATACACATTGATATGGCAAACATTGGTTTTAAGAAATCATAAGATAATTGGAAAGAAAAAACACCTTTATAAGATTTGCTTGCTTTGAAGTAGGCAGAATGGGTTGATGCATTCTCATTCAAATGTAACAGTGCCTCAGCTTCTTTACTTACAGCAGACCATGTCTGTGCACCATCTTGCACCCCACTTCCAAATCTACAAAGATTGTCTTCATGGAGCTTTTTAGCATCGCAGGAATCAGAAAATTTTGACACCACGTTGTTTACCTATCCAAACAGATTACAAAGAATGTTACTATCTTGCAACAACAACAAGAGAAACCATATGAGAGTCCGCATATTTACAATACAAACCCAAAACAAGCTGTCGCAATTGGTAAATAGCAATACAAACACAAAGCAAAGCAAAAAAAATCAAATTCACTGCTTCCTATCAGCTTAAACTTTTGGCACATATGGTAATATATCATATGCTATATCTCTAGATCTTACTACATTGTACCTCATCATCGGAGATGATTTCCTCATCCGGGTCGCACGTGAATGCCTTCCTTGCCTCGTTACGAAATTCAGGCATTTCAACATCATCATCTTCAAGAGAGACATGTGTGTCATTCTGATAAAAAAACAACATTACAAATACAAAACAAATTCTAATTACACAAAGTGACCGCGAATACGAACTATATATAACACACACAAAGTATTGATAACACATGCCTTGCTACTTTTCTTTCCACAATTCCATTCAGAAGTACCTGCATTGAAAAACCACATTGAAACACACACCAAAAAAAAAAAAACTAACATTCAAATTTAGAGTTATTATCAAATAAATTTTTGATCAACAATATAATATAATATACCTCTAAGTATCTCGAGCCGCGACAAAACTTGCAATTCCTCCTATCAAAATCAAAGCATAAAGATGCAGTTAAGAATTTCAAATCTGTGGTCCAAACAGGGCGTTAAGTTTAAACCAGGAAAGAGAAAGCTACCTTTTTCTCCAAAGCACCGGTTAATGAGGCAGAAATTTGGGGCAAATTAGAATCGTAGTCTTCCTCATCTGCCAAATTGTAATCAATCAAAACGACGACGTGAGAGAGAGAGAGAGAGAGTGCAAAAATGGAAAAAAAGGTGAGGATTACCGGAAATGCTGTGGTCGGAGTCGGGATTTTGCTGAATGGGAGAGGAAACAATAGGAGAGGATTAGCTTATTCAATCAAATCAAAGCAAAGCAATTTGAGAGAGAGAGAGTGTGAGAGTGGGTGTGGGTGTTTTTACCAGAAAAAAGTTTTGCCGCCACATCTGGGTGCGTCTCCGTCAAGCCATGTACCTAAAGGTGAATTTGTAGTAGTTTACGGAAAATATAGAGGAAGAAGGGAACGGAATAGAATTTAGGGGTAAATTTTGAAATTTTGAAATTTGGAAGCATAAATAAAATCCAAACATCCCAACTCTTTAGGAATAAAATATAAATTTCAAGTCTTCATAAAGTAAAATGTGAAATTTAAATACTCTCATAATTTATAGGTAAAATTTAAACTCTGAACTTTAAGGGTCCATTTGATTGGAGATTTTTAGTATTATTGTTTAGTTTTTAATGTTGTGGAAATGCATTTATGAGTGTTAGAGAAATACATATCAAAAATATTATAGTTGTTTAAACACTGAAAACTGTTGTTTAAAAACAGCCTCTAAACAGTCCAAAATTTTAAGAGTATAGTTTGTAAATTAACCTATATTTTTTATATATAAAAAAAAAAAACTAATTTTAGGGTCTGTTTGGATATCACTTATTACTGAAAACTTAAAATTTATTACTGAAAACACTGTAGCAAAATAATTTTTAAATTATGAATAGTTCCCATGGGACCCAATTTTTTTTTTTTTTTTTTTTTTTGCGTTTTTCGTACTTGTAAGTCTTGTGAACAATGCGCAGGACTTAGGAAAAACACAAACGCCTGCCGCAGGGACACTATCCAAACTCACACTCAATGAAATACCAGTTACCTATATATATAAAACTAGTTGTTAACCCGTGCAATGCACGGGAAAATTTTGCATAAATGTATAATGTATCATGTATAAGATTCAAAGCTGAAATTATTAAAACATAATGAAAATATTTGATCACACAACAGAGAAATATAAGAGAAAGATGTGGCTACCGTCAAAAGACTAATTCATGGCTATATAGTTGACAAATTCAGTTATAGCAAAAAATGAACCCCCAAAAATTCAAATGTTAAAATTTTCAAAAAGCCAAAAAAATTAAAGAATCTGAATATTCTGAACCTAAAAACTATTGAAACAAAACAAAACATATATATGTTTATGTGATTACACAACAAAGAAATATAGAGAAAGATGAATTTCCTTCAAATGAATAATTTGTGGATATAGTTATTGAAATCTGTTAGCCAATTTTAGATCTTGCAAAAAAAAAAAAAAAAAGTGAGAAATCAAAGAATCAAATGTTAAAATTTCCAAAAGTTCAAAAATAATAATAATAAATTAGATGATTCAAAAATAATATAACAAAAAGATTGGTTACTCCCGGTGAAAATAGCACAGGAAAAAAACAAACTCGAAAAGTCTTTCACTCGCCGTCTCGCGTTCTGCTCTTCCTCATTGTCTGCCTACAAATATCAGGCAACCATTCTTCAACCCTTTTCCCTGAATTCATTGTCGAGATTTGTGCTTTTGAATGTGGGTTTAATGTTTTACGTATTTATTTATTAATTGTATAGAAAATTTTATTTCATTACATAAAGTTATTGCACTCAATTCAGGTTTTTCATTCATTATTGCTAGTGTATATATCTTTCTATACAGTGTTATGCAATCAATAGCTACTATTCTTCAGATACTTGGTCTGAAAAAACTAGTGAACCTGGGACTATTTTATTTGTGCATGGTTGAGTTCATCTTTTCACTACTGTGGCAGTTGCTAAATGCATCATCATTAGATTAGATGATGAATAGTTGCTACAGCTTACCTCATAAAACAAGTCTAGATATGGACAACTCATCCTCAACACATGGAAATAGATGAGAATATCAAAGTGAACATCATGAGAGAAATCTCAAAGAGTAAACCATGTACATAGAGTAAAAAAAAACTCAAAAAAGTTTATTACTTATCAAAATAAAAATGGTTTGTTTGATTTTTAGGTTGAATTAAATGCGTAGGTTGTTCACTTTCTTGGAAAATATGGTCATTTTGCCTACTGAGCCTAGCAGGAGAAAATGCCCTTCTATTACCTGGTAACTGGTTATAGCGGGCAGGGTCAGTTGGCCATAGGTTTACTGGCTAGAGGCGAGTCCAAAGGGCTTTTCTTTAGAAAAGGTTCTCTACTTTATCAAAATAAATGTCGTTCCTATTGTATAGGTTTCAAATAACATGAACCTACCTTGATATCCACAGTTGGGTCAAATAAAGATGTAAAATGTAAGAGATGATGAATTGAGGGTTATACCGAAAGGGGCACAATGTTCTGTTTTAGGACTCTTGCTGAATTCTTGAATCTTGATGCTAGCAACTCAGTTACTTTCATGAATATTATGTATGCATGCACGTGATACTATTGGCATTGATGTTTGGCTTGGTAAAAAGTTTATTTTTAATACATTATGTGATTGAGTGTGACTACTAAAATTAATAAATTATATGTTGGCTTGGTAAATTTACATTTTTCATGACTTATTGGAGTGCTACTAGAATCTGTAACTAAAATGGAGTATATTTAATTAAGAAAAGTGTCAAGATAATATAATATTGAAATTGATTTCTGATCATGAATTTAGTTTACATTTTTTGTAACGCTCTGTAAATGACAAGGAAGTTGATTAAAGGTTATTGTTAAATCAGAGTAGTGGGAAAATGGTGTTTGAATCAATAAATGCAAACCCAATTGTGTATGAGAAGAAAGAGCGTCGAGCACAAAGCACGCCAACTGATGTGGAAGAGTATGCTATCGAACCCATCGACCAACAAGAAGTTTTTGATATCCTTTCTCTTCAATTATTTTGGTCTTTTTTTTGGGGTCTTTTATTAGGCATTCTGATAATAATAATTATTATTTTGGTGTGGTTTATGTACTTTTAAAAGTACTTATTATTAAGGAATATCAAAGGTTGTGTTTAGGGAATTGGGATTGGATGGACAGAATTTCTTTGTTGCCTTTTGAGTTGTTTTGAGCTTACTTTTGACATGGAACTGAAATGAAAGAAATATGAATCTCATTTGAAACTTAAAAGTTTGTGAATCAATGATAGTTTTTTTTTTTTTTTTTAAAGACATTTATGAGACTAGTGATGTGATTTGGTTCTGTCTCTCTCACACACACATGAGCGCCGCATGTTGGTGTAAACAAATATTACTTGATTTTAGTTTCATGTGTCTTTTTTTTCATTTTTCATACAATCATCTTTAGGTTTACAGCCATATAGATGTGTGGATGACTGTATGTAAAACTGATACTTAACAAGTAAATAAAATATTGTTTCAGCATCAGCTAAAAATGTTATTATTGGATGCTTGACATATTATGAAAAAATGTAAGTCCTGAATTAATAAATGCTGAACTTAATAATATGATGCTTTTGAACATTATATTCCCTAAGATGCTTTTTGAAGTTGATCACACATTTTTGTTTATGAAATGGAAGAGAATGCATAAGTTCATTCTGCATCCAAATTATGTGCGGACAGTTATTCCTTCTTTTTTTCTCCTTAACATTCTTAAATCATGTAAGAGATATAAAAGACCCAGAGCATCCAAACTCTTTGGAGGAGCTCAAAGTAATAGCAGAAGATGGAATCAAAGTAGATGGCCAGCAAAGTTATGTTAGGTAGCGACAATTTTCTGTCTCTAACTTACTCTTAATCCTATTATGCATTTTTAGTTGATTGTGTTCTTTTCTCCTCATTCTAATAAAAATGGTGCGTTGCTTCAGGGTCACATTTACTCCCACAGTTGAACATTGTGATATGGCAACAATTATTGGTCTTTGCTTGCGAGCAAAACTTTTGAGGAGCTTGCCCTCTCGTTACAAGGTATCAACCTCATTTCCTTATTATGAACTTTGTTGACAAATTGTTCAGTCATCACACAAGTGAATGTATTTTGGAATATTAGGACTTCATACCTGCATTTTCATTTTTAGAATTCCTTAAGTTATTTTGCATGAACATGTAGAATTAAGAAAACGAGTTTTCAGTTCAACAAATTACAGACCAGTAATAGAGAACCAGAATATTATAGATTTTTATAGTTCTAAACTTCCTTTGGGCCAATTTTTTTTTTTTTTTGTGGTTGGGGGGGGGGGGGGGGGGGGGGGGGGGGGAGAGGGGAGGTGTGGTGAGAGTTTGACAGGTTTGTACACTGCTCTAAATAATCTGCTTCTTGCCTCTTTTGCTGGCTCTTTATTTGGCTGGTCTTGGGTTTGGGGACTCACAACTAGTGATTCCCGCCTGATGTTTACAGACTCTCTTCTTTCTGGTATATTGTTTTGTTATTTTCCTTTTTTCTTTCCTTTTGTACTCTTTGGCTGCTTTGTGTTTTTCTGCATGAAGTAGTATTGTTTCAATAAATTTTTCTTACCTATCAAAAAAAAAAAAAAAAGAGTTTGTTGTTGGTCATGTATCTTTGATGAATAGGTTGATGGCTCCTCTTAAGTAGAAATATATGGACAACAAATGCATGCATAGTGTAACAATCACCTTAGAAACAGTGTAAGATGAAGCAGTGTTTGCTTTAAACAATGGACAGTCTGCAAGATTGCTTAGTTTTGCACATTTATGATTTAACTGCAAAAGGCCTGATATTTTCCAATAAGGTTTAGCTCAAATGACAACTCTGCAAATGGTTTATATTGGAATTTGGAACATGATTTATGTAAACCATGACTCTGTTACTTTGTTTTTGTTTATATGAAATTTGAACTGGGCTTGGAATCTCCTATGCTACATAAACGGTTTTTTGACCCCTTAACCCAACCAGATTAGCCTAGTTAATTAGCCAAGTGATTAACTTAGTCAAATTATGCAAATATAGGTTATCACAATCAAACAATCATATCAAGAATATAAAGCAGTAGAAAAATAAAAGACACAATGATATGATGACCCAAGAAACCACACGATAAAAACCTGGGGAGGATTTGACCTAGCTATCCTCAAGGTAAACTTGAATCCACTATATGAAAGAATCGAAGTTCATACAAAAGGACTTACAAGCTCCCCGCTTGACTTCCTAGTGCTACCCACCAGTAGAACTTACTGACACAACCACGTGCAAGCTCCGAATCCACGGACTCCTTCTTTCTTGGATTCTCCACAAGATACAAGCACTCCCGCTTGTGTTTCTTTAAGCTCCAATGGCAGCAACCGAGTTGATCATCAAGATGTTGAAGTAATCTCTACCTTGAAAATCCTAAGTTTATGTGAAGAAAAGCTCCTCGAAGATCTCACAAGAGATTCACACAGACAGCAAGGTATGAGCAACAATACAACAAGAGCTACTCATAAAACGTGGCTAGGGTTTCCTTTATATAGTGGGAGAAGTAAATCTGAAACCCTAATCCTTAATGGGCTTGGGCTGAGTTGGAAAATTCTGCAAAAAAACGTTCTGCCCAAGATTCAATTGATCGAGTATAATTTTCGATCGATCGAGCCAGGCCGAAAGTCACTAATACTTCTGCAGCCACTCGATTCCAACTTTACATAAAACGCCCACACTTTGAGCAAGTCTAAACAAGACTAACAACCTGTTTTGATCATGGTTTGCCAACAATACACATTAGAGTTCTAAATACATAAAATCCTAAGTTTTTAGAACCTAACACTACATACAAGATTTACCTCACAATTCTTTGTTAATTTTTGGTTAGGTTGATATTAGGGTAGCCCCTGGATCTCATGCATCTGAGTCTGCAGGTAATCTCTCTCTCTTTCACTCTGTGTGTGTGTGGCTAGCATGTGCATGCTTGTCAGCATGTGATACTTCGAATATGGATCTATTACCTATTAAGTTAATGCATGGTATGTAGAGCCACGTTTGCCAAGCTAACATGCTATTCAGCTTATCTAACCCCAGTCTTGGACTCTTGGCTACTATTTTGAAGTGCTTTTTAAATCCTTACCTATAAAGAAATGCTAGCCTATTGCGCGGGCACTTAATGTCGATTTCATATAAATTAAAGACACAATATAACAATATTGCTATTGAAATTCACTTGATGTTATACTGCTATTTTGAAGTTCACTTGTACGCCTGCTCATTAGATAGCTTTTCATAGACTTGGAAACAAAGACTTAGTGTCCGTTTGGGAACAACTTATTTAGCTGAAACTGAAAACTTTTTGTTAAAAATATTGTAGATAAAATTAAAAGGTAACTGAAATAGTACAGTGAAACCCATGAATAACATCAAAAAGTGCAATGAGCTCATAAATAATAGTAAAAATAAGCTAAATAGTAAAAAAAAACTAGTTTTTTAAGCCATGCCAAACACACACTTAGTGTCCGTTTGGAACAGCATATTTAGCTAAAATTGAAAACTTTTTACTGAAAGTGTAGAAAAAATGTTAAAAAATAAGCTGAATAATAAAAGAAAAGTAGAAGTTTCAACCGTGTCGATGGCATTCTAACTAAAGGACGTGACCTCCAAAATCAACATCTACATCCCGTCGCTACTCTTCCGCCCTTTCAATGTTCAACTTCCTGCGTGAGGGTGATTCGCTTAAAGCCAGTGATTCTTCCCATAAGGGGAGAGTCCATGAAATGATGAAAAGCCCAGATGCTGTTAAAGGAAAGTGGCAAGAAAATAGATCAATGGGACTCATAAATAGTATCAAAAAGTGCAGTGGCACCCATGAATAGTAGCAAAAATGAGCTGAAAGTGGAGATAAGCTGAAAAATTCAACTCATCCCAAAAGCATGCTTACTCTCAATTATACTATCTTCAGCTTTTCATAGATCTTTTCCTTCGCATCAACCCATATCTAATTTTTTAAGTTTTGAAACTTGTATTTACTCATGTAATCAATTGGAAAGTTTGAAAGAGCATCTAACCCAATTATAACCTATTTCCCAAATAATTTTTCTCTATGTTTAACCTGAATCTAAAACTAAGATTTTTTCCTTTTTCGGAACTAGAATCAATGAAGGTTACAGCCATCAAAACAACTCTATTCTATACCAAAAAAAATATAATATTTTGCCTCATGATCAAGGTGTTCAACTTTATTCAAATATAATATTTTGCCTCTTGATCATATTTGGTATGTATACATACATACATTTTATATATATAAAGAGATTAATTAGAGTCGGCCACATGTATTATTTTCCTCCATTCTATTCTATTCTATCTAAATCATACTTTCTGTTACTTCCTTAATTGACAAGTTCTCAACTCCACAGTCCACACCCCCCTTGCTCTTTTGGTATATGCAGTTAACAAACAACTGAATGATAAAGAACGGGTGGCAGCAGCACTTGAAAATCAAAATTGCAGTCCAAATCTCTTGGATATGGTTGATGAATGCCTGGCACCATCCTATGGTTGAACTGTTGTACAACAACAACAAAAATTATTTTCCTGTCCTATGCATGCAGTTTTGTCATTTTTTCCTTGTAATCCGAATTAGATGCAATTTGAATGTCTTATATTTTTTTGTTTAGTCTTTTAATTTAGGTAATTATGTTAAAGATTTTTTTTTTTTGGCTAAGTAGTCATAGATTATTCTGGTCTCTCAGATGCAAATGTGAAAACATTGTATACTTATAGTTTCTATTATTAACGCAGGATAGGATTTTACAGGTGT
Source organism: Quercus aquifolioides (assembly GCA_019022515.1). Lineage (NCBI taxonomy): Eukaryota > Viridiplantae > Streptophyta > Magnoliopsida > Fagales > Fagaceae > Quercus > Quercus aquifolioides. The sequence goes on from CM032336.1 coordinate 33,217,518, forward strand.
GCCATATTATTAGTGAAATTGTATCAATTCAAAGTGTTGTTTTGTTGGTAAATACTGACATTATTTGTATTTCTTAAATCATAAGTTGCATAATGAGGTTTTAGCTTACAGAAAATTGAGGCTTATGGTGTATGGAGAATGTACAAAATTAGGTACATTATGTGAAAAATGTGTGTGTTGAATGCACTCAATCAAATACATTATTTGAAATTTTGTGTACGTTCAATGTATACAATTTTGAACATTATTTGAAAAATGTGTATGTTTAAAAGACATGGCAATACGGGTTAAAATTTTCTGACCCGACCCAAAAAATACCTAACACGAACCCGATTTTTTTAACCCAAAGCAAAAACGGATTGACCCGTGACCCGACCCGTTAAAAAAATTCGCTAAAAAATATTTTAATTATGTCCTGATACTAAGTGCATAAAGCACAAAGTACCAAAACTAATAATAAATATATTATAGAGAATGACTATTTAATTCATCAAAACCGTTTCTCAAAAAAAAAAAAAAAAAAAAATCATCAAAACCAATAAGAGCTGGCTAGCCTAGCTTCAGTGCTTGCCAATTGCCTACAACACGTTACACAAGGGCCAAGGCTGTCAAGAGTCATCAGTCAAGACAGCCATTAAAAAATATATATATATATATATATATATATATATCCCATTCAGCTGAGCTGTAGTCCATTGTCCAAACTCCAAAGGACCAAATATCTCATTCAGTTTGGTATATGTTGTGCTATGTTTTTTTAATAATAAAGATTGTAATGTTGTGTGGTATTATTTTTCATTGCAATTTTTTTTAATGATTAGGAATTTGATCATTATGAAAGTGGTCGTGGTGCCAAAACAAAAAAATATCAGTTGGACTTGTATTTAGAAGAGCCTAGACTTAACAAAAAACAAAATTAAAAGTTGGAAGTTCTCTCTTGGTGGAAAGAGCATTACAATTGGTTTTCAGAGCTCTCTTTAATGGCACGAGATCTCATGAGCATTTCGATAATCACTGTTGCTTTTGAATCAAGTTTTAGCACTTGGAAAAAAATTCTTACTCCGTATCGATCACGTCTTTTACCTGAGAATGTGGAAGCTACTTTGTATAAATAAAGTTGGCTATATGGATTTGAAGGTAATTTAATTTTTTTATAGTCATAATTATACAATTTTAATTCTTTATTGATTTGCTTTCATGGCACATTAAGTTATATTAAAATATTATATTGTAGATGAAGATGTTGATGAAATTGGCCAACTTGAGCTACAATTTGCAAGTATGAATATTTGCAGTGCTAAATCTGCTACCAACATTGAGTAGATTGAGATTGAGGTGTAATTCTTATAAAATATTTACTTATTCTTCTTTACTTAATATATTATGTTTATTTTTAAATATTTTTTTGTTTAGTTTGTCTTTCTAAGTAATCTAACTTTACTATTATTTTAAATGCAACAGGAACATGTGCAGTTAAGAAGACCGATAACTTGCTACTTTGCTAGCTTACTTGTTTTGTTTGTTTTAAGATCTATCTCTTTTTGAAGATGTAAACTTATTATTATATGCATTTTGACAGTGAACTATTAACATTGAAGACTTTTTCCATCATGAATTTATGACTATAAATAATTTTTGTCATGCTCAAAACTATCAGAATTGGAAGGATATTAACAAGTGGCATTAAGTGCAATTCATTTGCTTAATTGATTTTATTCATTCTCTTTAAACAAGTTGTCATTGATTTGTTTTTGTAATTGAAAAAAAAAAATTGTTTGAAAAATACAGGTAAACCTGACCCGACCTAACCCGACCTGCAACCCGATTGACCCGTTTAAAAATGACTCGTTTTGACCTGTGACCCATTTGACCTGCAAACCTGATTGATCCGACCTGACCCGACCCAACTCGACCCGACCGTTTTGCCACATCAGTTTAATGTACATAATTAGGTACTTATAAAAAAATGTAAATAATTAGGTCCATTAAAAAATGTGTACATTAAATGTTAAATGTACTCAATTATGTAGTTTTCTCTATATATAAAAAGCACAAATGCGCTAAAGGAACAGTAAAAAACTACAGTCATTTGGTTTATTCAATACTTTGCATTGTTTTTTTTTTTTTTTTTTTTGTTAAAAGGAAATTTTATTCAACTAGGCCAAAATGACTAAATTAGAGGCAGTAAGCCTACAAAAGTTCTCCCCATTAGCATCAGCATACACAAAAGAAGAAATTACATCAGATGGGGAGCTATCCAAGATTACAAAATTTTCTTGCATATCACATCTTAACTTAGCCAGCGCATCAACAACTCTATTAACTTCACGGAACACATGCTGCACTTTGCAATGCTGAAACCTTCCCATAAGCGACCTGCAATCAGCCAGCAGAGAGGAGTAGAACGCATTAGATGGGGTTTTGGACTGAACTAACTCTACAACAACCTTAGCATCCAACTCAATTTCCAGGTTCTGCACCCCGATTTGATCTGCAAGCAACAGCCCATCCCGAAGTGCCAAAAACTCAGCTGAGATGCTGGTTGTGAATCTGATTAACCTAACAAAGCCTTTCATCCATCTGCCCTCACTATCTTTAATAATCCCACCTCCTTCTGCCTTGCCCGGATTACCAAAAGAGGCCCCATCAGTATTTAATTTACACCAACCTGAGGGAGGTTTTTTCCAACTTACATTACACACCACCTTACTCCTTTGGCTCTTAAGTTTTCCCACACAGTAATAAAACTCCAAAGCTTGGCTCTTACTAATTCTGTATAAATTAGCATTCAATGCAGTATTATTGAAAACCATACCATTTCTCTGTTTCCAGAAATTCCATATGGCAAAGGTAAAAACATAACTCCACGGCACTAAAGAGGAGTGAGACACCTTGCTTTGACAGTTAACTCTCAACCAACAGAATAGATCCATATCAATAAATGAGCTAACCATCTCAGGGGGAACCTTAAGATTATACCAGAAATCTTCTGCCACCATACAATCTCTCAACAGATGGCTTATGGTCTCCGAGAAGTTTTTGCATAAAGGGCAGCAGCTATCTGGTATTATGCCTCTTGTAGCCAACACAGATCTTACGGGCACACTGTTGTGCATACACAACCAAAGAAAATTAACAACTTTTGGCAATGTGTCTACCTTCCACATCCACTGCCCTTAGAAAGGAGTAGTATTCTGCTGAGAGCCATTTAACAGTGCATAGGGAGACTTGGTGGTAAACTCTCCATCCTTTGAAAATTTCCACATAATAACATCTTCCCCTCTATCAACCTGCTACCTTGGAATCGCTTTAATCCTATCCTTAATACTTGGAGGCAACTCAAATGATACAGCTTCCCACTTCCACCCCTGTATAGGCCCAAGGAGCAAATCAAACAACTTCATATCAACTTCCCTTTGAGTCAAAGGGCCTTCAATCAGCTCTCTCAAGGAACTTCCCCTTATCCAGCAGTCAGTCCAAAGTTTAATCCTTTCACCATTTCCAACCCCCCAACATATACCATCGGCAAAGGTTTGGAAGCCTGTCTTGATGGCTCTCCAATTAGGAGATGCAGGTAACTTATCCGGGTCTCTAGCTCTCCGTCTATCTACCAAGCAATACTCCTTAGGATCACTTTAGCCCATAGACTTTCTTTTTCTTAATTCATTCTCCAATTTAGCTTGGCTAATAATGCCAAATTCTTAGCTCTAGCTGCTTGAATCCCAAAGCCTCCCTCTTCTTTTGGCCTAATGATCTTGCTCCAACCAACCAAATGAAGCCTTCTCTTTTCACTAGTTGATACTTTGCATTGTTTTGCTGCCTCTTTCTTCTTCTTCTCTCTTTTTTTTTTTTTTTTTTCCTTCAAGTAATATAGTCTGGTCCACTTTCTTTTTTTAATATATAGAGCTGATAGTTAACACAATAAATTGTCACAATATTTTCACAATTGTTGAGGTGTTAAATTCTTATAGGTCAAAATAAAATACCATACTAGAATCAACCACAACTAAAAATAAATGTATTGTGAAAAAAAAAGTACTACATTCACAACATTTTCTACAACACTTTCATAACAAAAGTGTGAATGCGTAAAACTATAATAGTAGCTACATTTTTTTTTTTGGTCTGTTCAATTTGCATTGTTCACTGGCCTTTTTTTTTTTTTTTTTTTGGTAATATTGCACAGGCAACTCTTTTTTTCCCCCTTATATATAGCTGTTAATTAATAAAACAAATTGTCACAATATTTTCACAATTGTTAAGATATTAATTCCTTATAGGTTAAAATAAAATATCATACTGGAACTAACCACAACTAAAAATAAAGGTATTGTTATACTGATATAACAAATTTCACAATATTTTCACAATTATTGAGGTATCAATTTCTTATATGTCAAAATAAAATAATAAAATATGAAACTGTGACCAATCATAACTAAAAATAAATGTTTTGTGAAAATGTTGTAACACTTGTTGTGTGAATGTGTAAAAGCTATTATAGTAGCTACAGTACTTTTTGATTTATTCAATATATATTGTTCATCACTTCATTAGCCCTTTTTTTCTTTTTTTCAGTCATCGGTTTGTACTCTTTTAAAAAAAATATATTTATATGAGCTAGCATATATATTAATTGTTGTACTGATACAACAAATTTCACAATATACAACTATTGAGGTGTTAATTTTTTATAGGCCAAAAAAAAAAAAACAAAATATGAGACTGTGATCGACCACAACTGAAAATAAATATTTTGTGAAAATGTTGTAACACTTGTTATCACAATATTTTCATAATTGTTGAGATCTTAGTTTCTTATAGATCAAATAAAAAATTGCTAAGTCCACAATATTTTCACACTAATTTCACAACAAATCATAGGTGTTAAGCTACTATTGATGAATAAAAAAGTGATATCGGTCGTGGGTCCATTTTAAAATTAGTAACAACTAGTCATCTAGAATTTGTTATGAAAATATTATGGAGATAGTATTTCTATAAAATAAATAATAATATATTAAACCGAAACTTACCACGGCTGAAAATAAAGGTATGAAAATATTGTGACATTTTGTTGTATTCCTAGACTTTTTTTTGGTTTAGTCAAATTCGGTGAGCAAAAATTCAGTGTTTCACGCACAATTTTCTACTGTTGTTTTTTTTTAAATGCATAGTTTAAAGTGGTTGTCCCAATTAAAAATCAATAACAATTTACCATCTAGAATTTGTTTTGAAAATGTTGTGGACATAGCATTACTCTAAAATAAAACTATAAAATATCATACCAGGGCCCACCATAGCTAAAATAAAGGTATGAGAAAATATTGTGACATTTATTGTGTTCCTGTAACACCCCGACCCAATTTTATAGTTAACCTATGTTCAAGTGGTTAATTATTATTTTTGAGTCATTTAATTTCTAAACTTAGTATAAGAGTATTTAATAAACATATTATTTTATAATACCTTTGAATAAGAATTGTAAAGATTATAAATAATTGAAATGACTATTTGTATTATAAATATATACTTAGTATGTGCAAAACTATATTAAGTGGTTAAGTTATGAGATATATATATATATATATATAGCTGTTGGTGTTTTAACTATGTATGATGCATGAGATATTATAGTAGAAATTCCACACATGCAACCAATGGAAATTCCACACACATAAAGCCAAAGTGCTATGCATGTTGTCAAACTCAAAGACCAAGAATTGGCCGGCCATGCAATCACCAAGCTCCATCTCAATTCTTCTTTGACTTTCTCAAGCAACTAGAACTTCCAAGAAACTCTCTTGCTCTCATTTCCCATGGTTCCACACATTGAAAGAAAGACAAGACTCTATCTCATCTCTTCCTTGACTTTTCAAAGTAACTAAACTTCCAAGAAGCTCTCTCTTTCTCTCATTTCCCACGGGTCCATGCAAATCATATTTCTCACCTCAACTTAACTCTCTTTTCTCTTAAGGAAAGAGCTACTCTTGAGTCTTCTCTCAAAACCCACGGTCAACACCTCAAAAGAAAGATGAAGCTTCATCTCATTTCTCCTTCATACTCTCTCAAAGAAATTAGAAAAAAAGAAAGAAAACTCTCTCGAGCTCTCTACCTCTAATTCCCCTCAAGAACAAGAAACTTGGTAAGGGCTAGCTACTCTCACCTTAGAATCCATAATTTCTTTAAAGAATTTTAGTAATGGTATTTGTGGTTTGTAAAATTAGGAAATCATGAATTTGTAATTATATATATATATATGCTGTTTTAAGAAGCTTTGAAATTGTGTTGGTGATTTGTTGACGGTAGATTAGGGTTTTTACTAATTAATGATTTTATATGATTAAGGAAGTAAGAAAAAGTTAGGATGAGTACTTTTGATGTTACTGCTGAGATTTGTGTGGTATTTAATTTTGCTCTAAATGGTTAAATGACGGTATATAAGTGTTTTATAATATGTCTAATGAGTGTATAAAAATACCCCAACAAAATGAAGACCAATTGCTATTTGTTGATGAATTTAGTAAGAATATGTTCTGACGCTGTCACTGTGACAGATTTGATGTTTACAACAAGAAAAATATGTATTAAATCATATTCTATGAATTAGGATACTAGGAATTGTTTTTATGAATTCTAAGACACGTATTTTTGTTGTGGAAGTGGTTTCACAGCATTTGGATGAGTATAAAAATAATGGTTTAATTTTTAAGTTGCATGAGTTTTTGCCAGGACAGATTTGAACATGTTGTATTGAATGATTTTTAATAAATCATGGTTTTATTCTTTGACTACAAAATTTTTATGGTATATACTGGACATACAGGGGAGTAGTTTTGTAAACTTTCATGACATTTGGATGTGTGTGGATCACCCATTTGTATTTTACAAATGGGGCATACACTGTTGGAATGAGCAGTGAACAACATATGCTACACCTGATTTTATAGATTTAATTCTCAAGCTAGGGTGAATGATTTGAGTTATAATTTATTATGCTCATCATTTGGTATGTCTGGATCATATATAAATTTTGTATGACTTGGTTCAAGGTTTAGTACTCTAAAGGAGAGGTTGTAAACCATTTTACTGCTTTTTCATATTGCTGTCTTATTCAACGTGCTGTATGTTGCCTTATAAGTGTATATGGTTATATGACCATGCTTAAAAGAGTTTATGTTTATGCATGCATTATTGCCCTAATCTCAAATCACCCTTTTGAAATGAGGTTGGCTCTTCTAGAGATATGATATTAATATGAGAATGTTGATTTTTCCTTAGTTTGGTACATCATTTGTTAATGTGTGCATTATATGCTTGCGGGAACCTCATTGACGTGGGATTATGATTTTCTTGATTCTAAGAGATAGGATTTGAGATGAATGTGTAAGTTTATGCTAAGGTGAGATTGATAGTAATAAGCTTTGATTTTGTTTTAGGTGTTACCAGTCACCAGGTCTAAGCTCCTTTGACTTTAGGCTCTCGGTTCCTCTGCTTTCAGGTAAGGGATAAGTTATATGAGCGTTTGGTAAGTTATGAAATTATTTTAAAGTATATTATGCATTAAAAGATTTTTTATTAGAGATATGGCATGTAAGCATATTTCAGACAAAGATATGTTCGTGAGCCTTCGAAACCTTATGTATATGATTTAAGCATATTGATGCTATTACTAATTTCACGAACATGATGAAGAAAACAATGGAAATGCTATTATTGTGAAATGTAATGCAAACTATGAATTTCAGTATGATGTATAAGTATGAAATGTTTTCGGTTTATGTCCTCTGGTGATCTGAACTCTGTCAGTAGGGGTTAATTACTGGCTTTCCATGGAAAATGTTATCTGATTGGCCATTAAAGTGGGACTGGCTCTACTGTACCCGTCCTTGTTGGTTACGGCCAACTTGTGGAGGAAGTCAACCTACCCCCATGGTTGAAAGATATGTATTATGATGCAATCCCGGGAATACCTAGCATTGTGGGGAATGTTGGATGCCTAGCACAGTAGTGCTAGAAGCCTCCCAAATAAGTATAAATTTATCAGATATGGACTAACCAATATATTATTTATGAACAGCTATGTTATGTTATTAATCATGAGAGAATTATTTTGTTTAAATGCATTCTGAAAAGTTAAAAGCTCTCATAAAAAGAAGAAGTTTCTGATGAAAAGAAAGCCGTTCATTAAAGATAAAATTTTCTGAAGTTCTGTTGTGCTATAAAAAGATAAAGCTTCTGATGAAAGTACAAGTTTATGTTAAGAAGTTAAAGAAGTTATCAGATATCTGTTTTTCTTTATGAAATGTTAAGTTTTATGATTATGAAAGTTATAATATTTTACGAGAAAAAGTTTTTGAAGGAAAGTTTTATTATTCTTTAAGATGCTTCCAGTTTAAGACACAGTTACCGATTATCTGATTTAAGTTAAAATAATTATTTGTAATGAGAATATATATGGTGACTTTGTAAGAAATGAAAGAAATTCAATCTGAAAGGTTTTGGTAAAATTATTCTGATAAGAAAAGGGAGAACAATTATTTTCCTATGAAGAGCGTATAAGTTATTATTATAAATAATATAAAATACTATGCATGAAAAGATGTTCTCCTATCTGAATATTTGTAAAATGAAACGAATTGATTTACATGGATCCTTATTAAATTCTCATATATCTTACCTTTACTGAGTTGTGTAGCTCACCCCTTCCACTCTTTCAGTTAGCAGGTTTTATTTTGGAGCAGAGGAAGCCTTAGTCGAGTTTTGAAAGGAGCTAGTTTTAGTTTTAAATATATAGATTCCAAATTAGAAATTTGATGATAGTTTGTAATATTGTGTATTTTAGGATCTAATTAAAATTGTGTACCTTAAAGCATTAAGAGATGTATTATGTGAGATTTAGAATTAGAGTAACTAGTGGATTATGTTATTCTTTGAGTACAGTGTATATGCTCTGAATGTCAAGTGAAAAGTCATATCAAAAAGTAAAGAAACAAAAATGGAAAGTAAGAGAGAAACTTTTGTAAAAGTTTTTGTTAAAAGTTAAGTTGGTTCTTGTTAATATTAGGTTTAGGCTTGATATTAGCATGCCAGTCATGGTCACAAATCCGGGTATCGGGTTTGGGGCGTGACAGGCCCTGACTTTTTTTTTTGTTTAGCCAATTTGTTGGAAAAATTATACAGTCCTCTGGTGGACCATATCACTTGTCCATCATTCCACTAAAAGACTTTCACTTGTTTAAAATTGTTGAGTCAGTAATCAGTTTCTTTTTTAAAAAATTTTCTAGCTCAGCAATTTCAAATAGATGAGAGTTTTTTAGTAAAATGGTGGACCATGTCACTTGTCCACCATGAGGATCTTATAATTTCTCAATTTGTTGAGCCAAAATTCATAGTTTTACGAACAATTTTCTTGGGTTTTTTCAACACATTGTTTAAAGTAAAAAACACATAGTTTTACCAATAAAAAAAATTATAGAAAAAAGTACTTTCCCCCTTTTTGTTTGGGGTAGTTCATCCCCCCAACTTTAAAGTTGAATAATTTTCTCCTCTATTTTTTGTACACAAGCATATAGTCCATGTTGTTACTCTCTTAGTTAAATCTTAACAAAATCTTATGATTCCTAGAATATTTCATTGTGCAATATCTAAAATGCCTCACTAAATTTTAATGTCCCAAAAATTTTCATTGTGTATTTTGAATTTTATGTGTTAGTCATACTTAAAAAGTAAAAATGGTGATCTATGGTATTCTATTTGTTACCTAGAGAACACAAATTTGTTAGAGGATTAAATATTTTAGATTTATAATTTTATCTAATAGAAACTTCAATGACATGTTTTTTTGTTATTTTTTTATTTCTTTACTTTCTTAAAAAGGTGTTCATTAAAAATTAGGTAAGCTAAGCATCATAGTTAGGCTCATAAAATAAAATGATAAAGAAGGTAGTATGAATAACAAAATATTCATTGCAAATGGTTATATGTATTTAATCTTATTAAGAGTTTCAATTGTAGCATTTGTTATCATTTATTGCGAAAATTTAAATATTGTGACAATGTTTTATCAAAACTCAGTTGTTTATTGTTGGAAAATGATGATGTTTGTTATCATTCTTAGTATAATTTTTTTGTGAGTAGATACTGTCTTTAGTAATTAGGTTCTAAGAAATTATCATACTAAATAGATAGCCATATATTAAATAACTACTCTAAATTTTTTTTCACCCTTACTAGTGTTTTAAAAAAGATGTATAGGTTGTATATACGAAAATGCACACAATTTTGAAATGCATACATTTTTTTCAAAAATGTATATGTTGAATTTTCAGAATTGTGTATATTCTTTGAGAAAATGTGTATGCTGAACTTATAGAGTTGTGTATATTCTTAAAAAAATGTGTATTTTGAATTTATAAAATTGTGTATATTATTTGAAAAATATATACATTAAATGTACATTTTTGCGTACATTATTTGAAAAACATGTACGTAAAATGTATATAATTTGATATTGATATCACATGTAATATTGTCACTAAAACAGGTAATGATATCAAGTTATGACTAAATTTATATGAGGAAGTAGCTACAATCTCTCATATTGATTAGTCACTTTCTGGTTTCTCTAGTTGGAAGGATAGAAAATGTTGAAAAATATAAAAGACTTTAATTTTCTAGCACGTGTAAAGTGTAAACACCCATCATTTATCATTCAACCAAATTTGAAATTTCCACACAACTATCCAATGAAAAACTTCCACAACCCTCCTATTTTACTCGCTTAGTTTTCCATCATTTTATTTTTCCACCTAAACAAATGGACCATTACAAAACAAAAAGAAAAGAAAAGTTATAGGACATTGGCCCTATTTGGTTTTTAAAATTTCATCACTCATCACTACTCACTCAATTTTCGTCATTCGTCACTCGTCATTCGTCACTTATTGCTCATCACTTAAAATACCACAATTTCCTAAACCCCACCCGTTTGGCACACTTCACTTAGCTTCTCATCACTCACACTTTTCTGATTTTTGTGGGACTCATACCTGTAACTTGGTCAGACCGAAGCTGTTAGCCTACCTGCGGACCCATCTTTTTCTCTTTTTTCATTTCCCCTTCACCCCTGTTACTTTCCCAAAACCCAAACCCAAACCCATAAAAATTTCAGAAGCTCCCTCTCCTCGTCAGGACCGTCACCAGTGAACAACACCCATCTCTCCGACGTGTATCGGCGGCGCTATCTCCTCCGTTGTGACCTAGCAGCACCGACGAGCATAAAGAAACGTGACCCATTTCCCCATTTCCCCAGAGGTGGCGCTCTCATGTAAGGTCAGTGCAAGGTCTCTCATGTAAGGTCAGTGTGTAGCTTCCCAAGCCAGATTCTTTTATTCTTTTTGTAGCATTTGGTCCTTCTACCTTGGACTACTACAATGCAAATATGAGAAGTTCTTTCTTATAGAACTTAAATAAGTTTAACAAAAGTTTTGAAAAAGACAATAATGCTCATGGGTAGGGATAAATAAACCAAGGAAACGTGGTTGCTTGTGGGTATTGTTCTGTTTGAGAAGTTGGTTTCTTGATTTTGGAGATTAACATGGGTCTGAAAACCTAGATGTAAAAGATGTAAACTTCATCACCACGAGCACCAAAATGGAACAAATAAAAAATCAGATGCGAAAACCCAAACATCAAACAAAGAAAAAAAAGAAAAGAAAAAAAATAGAGAAGCAAATAGGTTCACCACGGGTTTCAATAGATCAAATCAGATGTGAAAACCCAAACATCAAACAAAGAAAAAAAAAACAGAGTAGCAAATCAGATGCGTGCATGAAGATGGAGTATGGTGATCTGCGTGAAGGTGAGGGCAAGTAGATTTTAGCTTTAGTTTATGTGAGGACTTTCTTTGGTAGAAGATGGAGTATAGTGATATTGGTAAAGAGAGCTGTTGGTCTTGTTGTTAAAAGCAGCGCCTAGTGTGACTTTACACTGACAGTGGGTCCTATGTATGTGGGTTTAATTACGAAAATGCCATGAAACTGAGTTTTGATAACTTAAAAACGCCTAAAATGTGTTTTCAGTTTTCATAACTCATCACTAAAAAATTAAAGAATTGAGTGATGGAAATAAAAGCTGGAAACAAAAACTAAAAACAATGCCAAACACACTACTCAGTGGTGGGACCCACATATTTTGAGTTATGGGTGATGGAAATTGAAAATCCAAACAGCCCCTTAGGACCTATTCTTGTTGCAATGTATTGGGTCATTAAGAATAGATTAGGATCTGGTGGGTATTGCACCGGGTGCAAATTTACCCTTTTCTCTCTCACAAAAATATTTTACCACTTAACCATTAAAAACAATTGAATACACTGCAATATCCTAAATAATGCGCTTGACCTCGATCCATCAAAAATAGTTTTATAAAATAGAAAGACAATCTATTTTGGTTGAGAAGTCCAAAAAGGAGCAAGGGTCTTGCCTTCTTGGAGTTTGTAGGTACACCTTTGTCGGTTCAATTCTCCCCAACAATCCAATCCACTAATCCATAAAATTATCTTATTCCCCATACCCCACTAAATTTCAAAAAGCCCACTAACTTTTATTCCCCACTAAAACAAAAAAAGTGAAAGAAAAGAAAAGCTTCCAAGGTACGCCACTAAAAAAAAAAAAACTAAAATGACCGTCCGATTATTCCCTGATATCCATCTACGGTCCAGATCTAAACACAAACCTGTTTCCACTCTCACTCAATCTCTACCCATCCCGCGCAATTCAAATTTCGTGCTTCACAAAATTCTAAAAATATTTTCAAAAAACACAAATTATCACTAATATTATTATTATAATTATTTTTTTTACTTTATTTCCTTCTTTATTTATTAACCATTTAAACAAACTCTCACCCACACAGAGTTAGAGAGAGAGAGAGAGAGAGAGAGAGATTGATGAAGAAGAAGATGAGGAGGCAGAATAATATGCAAGTGCAGGTTTCAGTGAATCATTTTCAGCTCAACAACAACCAATCATCTTCTTCCACGTCAGCATCTTCCTTCTCCGACGCCTCTTTCTTCCAGAACCTTCTAGAGAAAGAGCCCGCCGAGGCGGCCGCCGACGCCGACGCCTATCCCAATGCCGATGACAGAGACTTCATTCTCAGCCAAGATTTCTTCTGGTAAAAAAACATCAAAACTCAATATCTTTATCATATTTTACATTTTCTCGAAATGAATAGATAAAAAGTTTGGATTTTTAGGGTTTTAGTGTGAGATTTGGAGGTTGTTTGATGCTGTAAAGTGTAAATCGATGCTCAGGTTGATAAATTTTATTTCTAGGTTTTTTTGTTTTCTGTTATAGGAGTAATTTTTGAGTTTGTGTGTGTGTTCCTTTTAATGAATGATTGAAAGCACAATCTGTGAGTATCTGATTAATTTTGTTTGATTTTTTAGGGTTTTACTTTGCCTGATAATAAAGTTAAAATTGATGCCCAGTTTGATTTTTATTATGTTTAGGTGCAATCTTTTTGGAATTTGGGGTTTTAATGTGAAATTTGGAGGTTTTAATTGATACTTAACTTAGTTAATTTTATGCTAGTCTGACTAAATTTAGTGGAAATTTGGAATGGGTGTTATATGATGAATTTTGTGTTTGTTTTGAATCGACTTAGTAAGTATCTGAATTTGGGTGTTAATTTTTTTGTTATGGTTTTTTTTCCCCCCCCCTGTAAATGCAGCACTCCGGATTATATCACACCAGATAACCAAAATCTTCTGAACGGTTTCGATTGCAACAAGGTGATGTAAATGAAGGTGTGGATTTCATGTTGAGGTTACATTTTTTTATGATTAGTTTTTGAATTGAAGTTATTTCATGTTGTTTCCGCAGGATAACATTCCTTGCCCCAAGTCACCGGAGAAGCTGAATACTGTGAAAAGTAAGAGGCGTCGGCCAGGTAAGATTAGTTGTTGCTCTGATATTTATTTATTTGTTTTGGTTGAATGTTTTCAGGTGAGGGAACACATTGAATTGCATCTATCTTTTTAGAATTGTGATAATTGCCCGAGTTGCATAGCATGGGCATCTGCTATAATTAGTTACTTTTATGGAATTTGATATAACTGGATCCAAGACTATCAAGATGTCCATGTATGAAACTTTCGAGACATCTAGAATTGAAATTCTAGGCAGATTTGGTTGCTTATGCAGGTTGTTAAGCTTGCATAGTGTGAGGCCACCTATATTCATGGTAACTACTTGTTTCAGTACTGGTTGAGATGCCATAGTAAACAGGATTTGAGAGTGAAGGTGTCTTGTAGCAGAAGGTTTTGGGTACTAGTGATATTGCATTATTAACTCAAATTGTATTCAATTTCAAATCAAGCATTGATTGTTGCTGTACATTTGACGTTCCCTAAACACCATTTACTCACAGATGTAGTAGAACACAGATATTAGACAGGAAAGGGTATCTAGAATTTTTTGTAAGTGGTATTATGATGAGTGTATGTTCATTTGTATTGCACAGTAGAACTGAGATATTCTGGTTTTCTTGTGTCAAGTAGAAGTGTCCATTGTGAATGTGTATATTTGATCAGAATTTAAATCATCATACTTATAAGAACCTGTTTTTTTAATCAACATCATGAAATTGGAGAGAAACTTATCTGAAACGAACATTACCATGATGCAACATGTGTACAAATGGAAGTCATTTGGAATGTGTGCCATGAACATATTTAGTGGGTGGAATGCTATACAGACTTGGGGTCTTGACCTCTAGTTTGATGGACATGAACTGCAAGACATGTTGTAATTTTTGTTGTAGCTATCCATCCCTAGCCAAAAGTTTCCTTTTCCTGGAAGCAGTTTGCTACCTGGAAGTGTATTTTGATTAACCTTGCAGCCAATGAATTAATGATTTTTTCCTTTATATTCCATGATTTCCCACTTCTTTATTTTTAAAGCCTTTTTAGATGATAAAGTCAGTGCATCCCTTTTTGAAACTGAATATTTATGCTTTTCACAGATAGTATCTTGGTAAATCCTCTTAGTCCTACCTTCT
The DNA here is from genome assembly GCA_019022515.1 of Quercus aquifolioides. Taxonomy (NCBI): domain Eukaryota; kingdom Viridiplantae; phylum Streptophyta; class Magnoliopsida; order Fagales; family Fagaceae; genus Quercus; species Quercus aquifolioides. Next base: position 33,232,584 of record CM032336.1, read on the forward strand.
CTGACCATCAACAAGAGGTGGAACTTGCAAATGATACTTTTGGTACAGATACAGATGAAGAAAAATTAGATAAAGCAATGATATCTGCACCACAGAAGATTCATAGTTATGTACCACAATCTGCGGTTGCCTTACGCTGTCGGGTTATGCCCCCTCCTTGCATTAAGAATCCTTATTTGATGGGTGCTTTAGAAATGGACTTAGATCCTTTTGGCAATCAAAGATCAAAATGTGCAGGTACTATGATAGTTTTAGAGGCTCATTGCAAGAGACTTTGAAAAAACTTCCATTTTTTCCCCTTTGTATTTTGAAGCCTTCGGATCAGACTGGCAAAAGTTTCTTTGAATTTCTTTGGCTTGAATTTCTAATTGCATAATGCTGCTATCTGCAGGGTTTTTTCAGGGACTTATTGGTGGAGATGGCCTTTCACGCTATCACACTGATTTCCAAGAGATTGAGGTTCTTGTCTATATTACCGCACTTGTTCTTTTCTAAGTTGTCAAGTTTCTGGTGTTTATGTAATTTGTTAGCTTTTTGCTCTCTTTCCAGAAAATTGGTACAGGGAACTTTAGTCAGGTTTTCAAAGTCTTGAAGAGAATTGATGGTTGCTTGTATGCTGTGAAACATAGCACACGGCAGCTGCATCTAGACACAGAAAGGTAGCTGCATTATGCATTTAGATTCTTCTACTTTTTGGTCAAGTAACTTGCTTATGCAATAATGTTTGCACTTTGCAGGAGGAAAGCTTTAATGGAAGTTCAATCCTTGGCAGCTCTTGGTATGTATGTCAAAATTTCATTAGTATTTCCATTTCTGCTTAATATTTTACTAATGAGTTTCACGGTCATTACTATGCAGGGTCTCATGAAAATATTGTTGGGTACTACTCTTCTTGGTTTGAAAATGAGCAACTCTACATTCAGATGGAGCTCTGTGATCACAGCTTGTCTATGAGTAGAACTTCTCAATTATTCACAGAGGCGGAAGTATTGCAAGCCTTGCATCAGGTTATATTCTTTCTGGGAATTTTGTGTACAAATCTCATAGTTGGACCTTGTAAGATGCTATAAAAAATGTTGCACATGCTTTATCATGAAGTCATTACAAGATTGACCACAATGAACATCATCTTATTGATTTTTTGCACATGCAAAATGAAGATGGCAGATAAGATTGAATGGTTTTAAAGTAACTGGTTAGCCTTTTCTTTAAAAAATATCAATTTTGGGTGTGAGTATTTTATATGTAAGATCCTTAATTCTTGTATGCAGTTCCTGCTGAATTCAAATTGTAAGATACTGATTCATGATATTCTTGTATTAATTAAACTATGAAGACACATGTGGTTACAATGGAAACAAGCTAAATCATTGAATTTTGTAAAGAATTTAGAATTATGTATTTGGTCCCCATATAATCTGAAAATGGGGTATGTAAGTTTTGGTTTTAGATGAGAGGATGATAAAACGATATCAATCTATTGCCTTCTTGATTATGTTTGAATTACTATTATAAAATGAATGCCACAATGCTATGGATTTCAAGATGGCATGCATTCTTGTATTTTATTGTTAAAGAGAAAGATGGAATACATTCTTTTATTCTTATTTTTACTATCATCATTCATTTTTATTTTTTCTTAATGTAAATTTCTATGAGGTATACAAGCCAACTTGATGCTCTATATTGATTTTGACACTAGGAATTTTCCACTTCCATTAATATTTGCATTCTGTTACTTAAATTTGCACAGATTGCAAAAGCATTGCAGTTTATACATGGGAGAGGAATAGCTCACCTAGATGTAAAACCGGATAATATTTATGTCAAGAATGGTGTCTATAAACTTGGTGATTTTGGATGTGCAACTCTTACTGACAAAAGCTTGCCAATTGAAGAGGGTGATGCACGTTATATGCCTCAAGAAATCTTGAATGAGAAATATGATCATCTTGACAAGGTTGATATCTTCTCCTTGGGAGCTTCTATTTATGAACTTATTAGAGGTTCACCTTTGCCAGAGTCAGGATCTCAATTTTTGAAAGAGGGAAAATTGGCGCTTCTTCCTGGCCATTCACTGCAATTTCAGAACTTACTCAAGGTGCAAATTTTTGCTCTCTCTATATTGATAGTGCTGTACTTTCTATGAAGCTGAGGAAATGTTGCTGTTGCTCTTGTTGTATGTGCATGGGAAGTAGTTTTTGATATTTGTTATTAGCATTACTTTCTAATGCAAGAATTACTTATCAGAATTCTTTATAATGCAACAATTGCTTGCTCTTTCTATTCATCCCTCTATTTCTTTGGTGCTGGGATACTTTTTATTATTGAAACTGGAAAGACTTTTCAATTGTACTTTTATGTCAATTTCTGATTTGTTGAGGATCCATAGCAGATCTCAAAAGTTTGGGATTGAGGTTTGTTGTTGTTTTATGTCAATTTCTGAATAATGTTTTGGAATATGTTGTAATTGCCTACTTAATGTGATTGAAAATTGGTTCCTAGCGGCTATATGCTAGTTTTGGATATCTTCATCTTTCATTTTACTCAAATCTTGCAGTAAAAATAAAAATCACTGTATGTTGATTGAAGTTGCTCTTGTACTTTTTGGAAATATCAAGTAGTCCCACTGTAATATGGTATTCGTGAGATTTGAAACCAGAAAAATTGTTAATGAATATAATTGATTTTGCTATTTTCTGCATCTCTGTTCTGTTAAGAGGACATGTTATAAGATACTGCTGGATATAGTTTGAGTGACAATTGAGTAGGCTTCTTAAGCTTTTGCGCACTTCCTTTATTACGTAACAAAAGGTGTTGTATAAGAAACTTTAGCGTGCATTATATATTGTTGCTGAAGTTTGTTTTTGGTTATTGGGAACTTGCAACTTCATGGCTGATTTTATCTGATGTTTTAAACTTTTAATAATTCTAACAGGTGATGGTGGACCCAGATCCAGTCCGGCGTCCTTCTGCTAAAGAATTGTTAGAAAATCCAATTTTTTACAAGGTCCTCCCAATGCAAAATCCTAAGTGCAGCCAGGATGATAGTTTGACAAGGACTTGAATGTTGTATGTGCAGCCTTTTACAACCCAAGAAGAAGGGCATAGGGTAGAATATTAATGCCCAATTGTGAGAATACTTTTCTTTAACATATGCCGTGTTTATGCACCAGTTTTCCCCCCAGGGTGCATATTTTGTAAAGTATGTAAAGTGGAAATCTTGAACAATGATGTATTATGATTTATGAACTGGAGGTATGCAATGCTAATGGAAAATTCCCTTTATTTTCAGTGTTTCAGTATCAATTTACTTGTTTATTGATTGCATTTCAGTAGATATTGGAAGGCAAGCTAGAAAGAGAGATTATGGACATTAGCATTTCAGACGCTGTTAATTAGTATATACCATATTGAATAGATAAAACATTTATGCAGAATACGATTCTTATTTGAGATTCTTTTTTTCTGTTTTATTTTATTTTTGTGTGTAACTGTGTATTACCACCAAGTTATTGCACAACACACTAAAGCCTCCCTGTCTACAGCTTGAAATTTCAAGCTATTAATTTGTTCTCGTACTGCTCTGTTTCGATAGAAAAGATTGTGTAAAGATAGTTATCTCTATTTTCCAGTGTTTGATAGCATTATAAAAAATGAGTAAAAAGAAAATTATTTTTAGTCAACGTAAAAAGTATGACTTATTTCTAGAAAATGTTTTTTACTAATTTTTTTTGAAAAATAACTTTATCTTACAGCAAGTTAAATAAAAGAAATTAAGAAATTATTTTTTAATTCATTTAAGATTGCTATAAACATAAGAAAATAAGATATTTTTATAAAAATATTTTTTAAAAAATGACTCATTTTCAAGAAAATGTCATTGAAAATTTGAATCAAAGAGAGCGTAGTTTCCTTTGTGAACAATGTGAATGCTCAGTGGTTTGGTACTTTGGATGTATTGGGCCACCTTTGCCTGGGCTGGACGATGTTTACTATTGGTAGGGAGTCTGATTTGTTCGGTTCAAGCCTGCATGTGAAAAAACAATACTAATTTTGTCATTACTTACTGAGTAGTGATATTTGCTCTTTATAACATACTCACCATATACACTATACACACTGCTATATGGACTGCGATTTCAAAAAGGAGTGTATACGGATTACGGAGTGTACAATAGTGACTAGTGAGTGTGTGATAAAATTTTCTATTACTTATATTTGGTTTTTGCTAGGTTTGCAAATCTCGGAAGTTGTGGCCCCGTGGGCAACTGAGAGTGACCAATGAAAAAACCAGGCAAAACTTAGTTTTTCCATCTATATAATTTCATCAAAAGTGCATAGTGTCTCATGTGACATGTATATATGCCTTGCTCTCTTGTATACATATGGATCTTATGACTTATATACAAATACCAAGAGGGCATTAGGTACACCGAGATCACACTCCAACTGCATTGCTATTTCTTCCTTCTAACACTATCGTGCAAGATATTCATCTATGATAAACTGAAAAATTTAGGTTGGTGTTATTGATGCTCATTGTGGGTGCCAAACCACATGTGGGCACATGATATCTCACACATATAATGACTATCATTTGCTTCACTAAGATACCATTTTTTCTGGTTTTTACATGGAAGCTTAAATGGTTAAGTTCACTCTTTTTTAACCGTTTCAACTTTTGAAACAATTTGTAATTTATCATGGTATTGGAGGAGGTCTCCACCTTATCTTTGATTATGTGTCAAGCTCTACTTTTTTTAAGATAGATAAGATAAAATTTCAACCTATAGCGTCCGCTTCATGATGATTTTTCCTTATTATTAGGCCAAGACACTGATTGGTTTTGGTGCTGGCAGGGTTCAAATCTCAAATATCTTATTTGGCTATGAAAGACTTTATAAGCTTACACGTGAATAAAGTGTTAGATTAAATGATTAAATGATTAAATTCTCAATTTTCAAATAACTTATATACTTTTTGGACAATTAATAATTTATCATTAGTTTCACAAAAAGCCATTTTAGCATTTATTTTACCATTATATCACATTATATTTTTCAATTAAGGATGGTACATTTGCAGACGTTGAAATATATATATATATATATATATATATTTATATATATGTATATATGTATGTATGTATTTCAATGATTGCAGACTTTGCATTTGATGATGGCAGTGACATATACGACTGGTTGCATAAATTAATCAGCATCTGCTTGAGACCGTCTGAAAGGAAAAAACCTATCCACGTCCAACAAATAAAGAACCGTGCTATCTAAACTCAAGAATAATTCCAAAGCCGTTTTATGAGGAAAAACCAAATTGAACAATCCATAAGTAGCATTCTTTTGTGTGTCTCGACATGGTATTAAAGGATAGTCAAGGACCACTTTTTTTCTAAAGTATATGACACAAACATTTATCACTAAAAAAAATATAAAAAACGACACAGACATTTTCGATGCCAAACAAAGTACACGTTAATAATCTGTCTTAGGGTTCAAATGTTCTTGTCTGACATGCATATTTGCTTTTGCAACACAACTGCGACAGTTGAATAGAGCAAACAAAACAGGACAACCTATGTGCTCTGTTTTCAACCAATAATAGAAAGCCAGAAAGCTACTTGCATGCAGTATATCTTTCAGAATCTCTAACATGCAATCAGAGAGCCCAACAATTGCTATCAAACCTACGATAAATATTTACCATATCTTAATCAGTAAATTTCCAAACCAAAAGAAAAGGAAAAATACTTTATACAAGAAATGAATTACTTTCTTATTGTTGGCCGAATATTTATTAACTTATTGATGACTTACCTTTGGAAGCCTCTTCGTTGCTTTGAGAAGTAGGTGTTAGGGTTAACAAAACCAACCAATTTCATTACCTTTTAAGTGTTAGTTTTTTTTTTTTTTTTTTTGAGATAAAGTGTTAGGGTTAAATATGTATGTGTTAGCAAATCCAAGTCGAAACACATTTTTTAATGTATTTGAGTCTTAGTTTTTAGTGTCCTCAAGTATATTGAAGACACAAGAAAAAAACTCATGGATTTGCTTAAGATAGCGATGTTTTTGCTGTCTCGATAACAACTATCGTTTGAGGTCACTTAAACCTCAAAACCAAGCGATTGACCAAGCTTCAAGAATTTTGTTTTTCTATTTATGTGTTGGATGATGTGTTCACCCTAGAATTCGTGTATTATGGTTTGGACAAGGATTTCCTCCAAACAGGTTTGGAGGAAATCCTACACACAGGGGCAGGTGTCACTTAAAAGGAAGGGACACCTCAGGTTGGAGTTATTGGAGTCATGTGCAACGCACATGACCCATTTAGCTGTGGAGAAGCTGTTAACCCTAACAGCGTTAGCTCTTTCTTCTCAAACACACACGCACAGCCACTTTCTTCTCAAACACACCCACACAGCCTCACGCCTCTCTCTCACAGCCTCAACCTCTGTTTTCCGAAGAATGAAAATACAGCACAGAATAACAGTATCATTTACTTCAGAAATCATGAGCAATATCCAAATGTATACTAAAGAACGAAAATACAGCACAAAAGAACAATATCCTTTACTTCAGATATCATGAACTGTTCTTTGGACAATTCATTTTCCAACAAAACTGAGAAACATTAGCTTCCAATATCCCCTCAAAAATATTTACTGAAGTACAGAGCAGCAAATTTAACAGAGCCTCTCAAAACTCTCCAACTAAACTGGTGTCATAGTTCCTGTTCACTTTAGCAGGGTCAAGGCTACATATAATAGTTTCTAGAGCTGCTGACTAGCAATATACAACCTTAAGAATCATATCTTCCCCAAGTTATGTTTCCAAAAGTCAGCGGAGTCTATCCGTTTACAACCTACCCAAATATGTAAACAGTGCAGCAAAAATAATATTTTTGGCATCGGGGGATACAAGTACAAAATCAAAAACACTACTTGACCAAACCATTAAATTCAAATGTTGTCCTCTGCAGAAAATGTCATCCTTTTTGTAAGCCCGTCTGAACAGCAGCCAATTTCTCTTCATAGTTTAGAGTGTTGGCTGCAGTTAGAAGCATGTCCATTTTTTCTGATCCCTCTTCACGTTTACAATTCCATTTCTTTCCAAGGTTTTCAAATGCCCTTAAACTCCCATCCCTTCTCTCTTTCTGTTTCTTTTCTAAAGTCTCATATGCTCTTTTTGCCTTGCGTATGGCCTGGATCCCTATATCACATTTTCTGCAAATAACAAATAGATAACACATTCGTCCCATCAGTGTGAGTTCAACAAACTAACTATTTAAAATCTAGGAACAAGAGACACCATGTAATTATCACAGCAAGCAAAAACTAGAATTAAAAATGGTAATTTTTAAAAAATTAAAAACAATAAATCTAATTATCACAGCAGGAAAAAATATATATCACACAAAGCGTACCAAAATAATCTCAAATACAGAGGGATTTGGTAACAAACCTGGAAAAAATCGGAGCCTTGAAAAGATGGGTGGTAGGATCGGTGGTCCTTGGCGGTGAAGAGATGGGTAGGGGATGGGAATGGCAAAGAGAGAGAAGGCTGTTAACAGATTGAGAGAAGGGATGGGGCGGAATCGGCGGAGGAACGGCGTGTGCAGTGGGTGGCCGGATTCTCTTACTGGTTTGGGAAGAGGGATAAGAGAGAAAGAGAGAGGAGAGAGGCGGGTTTGAATAGAAAGAGAGAGGCTGGCCATGTGCAGTGGGCGGCCGGATTCTCTTGCCGGTCTGAGGTTCTGAGAAGAACAGAGGTGAGAAGGTTGAGATGCGGGTTTGAGGAGAGAGAGAGGGGCTGTCCAGTTTAGATGAGAGAGTGAGATCGGCGGCTGCTGCATGTGGCCGCCGTCCATTCCGCCTCACAAGCTCTTGCCGGTCAGAACCTCAGAACCTCAAGTTGAGATGCCGGTCTGAGATTGAGCTTTCACGGTCGGAGAAGAAAAAGAAGAAGCACAATTTCACGGTCGGAGAAGAAAAAGAAGAAGCACAAGTCTGAGTTTGCTCAGAAAACAGAGGTTGAGGCTGTGAGAGAGAGGCGTGAGGCTGTGTGGGTGTGTTTGAGAAGAAAGTGGCTGTGCGTGTGTGTTTGAGAAGAAAGAGCTAACGCTGTTAGGGTTAACAGCTTCTCCACAGCTAAATGGGTCATGTGCGTTGCACATGACTCCAATAACTCCAAGCTGAGGTGTCCCTTCCTTTTAAGTGACACCTGCCCCTGTGTGTAGGATTTCCTCCAAACCTGTTTGGAGGAAATCCTTGTCCTTATGGTTTTGCGTCAAGTTGAAGTTCCAAGACGACTTAAATAGTATTTTTTAGAGTTGCTATCACGAGAAATCAGATAAAACTCATTTGTGACATCATAATGAGAGATTTTCAAATTTGGAGCACTTTAGCCTAGAGAATAGGTTGTGACGTTGTGTGCCTTGGGTTTTGCACTAAGTTGAGTTTCCAAAGTTGCAAAGTTCATTGTGTTCTAGTTAAATTTGGTGCACCCTCTACCTTCAACAATCAAAGTGTGATTGTGTGAAGTTAGTACATAATGGATATCCATGCACCGAAGAGATTCACGGGAAGAGTAGTTTTACCAAGTTGGAGCTACACTAGGAAAGTTTAGTAAGTTCTACCATAACCTATAGGTAGGTACTTTGGGGATCATGTGTATTTCTTGTATTTGTAACTTCGATCTTCATAGCGAATTCTTCAAGTTGGTGGTTGTCTTTAAGCCACCTGTTGAGATTTGTTTGTTTGTTAGGATTGTTAGTTCGTTTAGACCCTTGTACACACAGATTGTTTAACCTAATTTATTAACTAAGTAGTTACTTATGTTTATTATTCAAATGTAGGTTAAACATAAACAATCATATCACTAAGTGCGGAAAAGTAAAGAAGCCAAGTGATATGATGACCTAGGAAAACCAATGAAACCGTCCAGTTTCAAGGTAAAAAACCTAGGGAGGATTTAACCTAAGCTATCCTCAAGGCAACAAATTCACTAAGATAGAATGAAAGTTTTCCAATAGATTTTTCCCTAAATTTAAAGCTATCTCTTGTAGTACTTACTCATATGACCACACGTAGCTCCAAATCCACGAACTCTTCTATCTGAATTTGTCGCACACAAATACTTATATTTGTGACTTTGAGATCCCACTTAAAGCTTTAGACCATTAGCAATAATTGATCTTGTGTAGCAACTTATCTCCACCAATTCTTGTATATGGATCTTCTTTTTGGTTGTTGAGTTAGAATGTTACAAAACCTTACAAATCTCATAGGAGTAACTCACAAGACTTCCAAGAACTTCTGAAATGTAATTTAGGGTTTTCCTTTTATACCTAGAAGTGTTGGACACAAACTCTAAACATTTCGCGGGCTTTGGGCCTGATTTAAATTATGCAAAATTCGATTCTCGACCTGTCTCTCGATCGGTCGAGTCTTGCAGATTCTGAAATATTCTTTTTACAGCTTAACTGTTCTTGAATCTTGACTTGAACTAACATGAGCAATAAGACTAAAAAATCTTTAACTAGACATGTTTTAGTTCTTGGTTTGCCAACTTATATAAAATTAGAACCTAAACATTTATTCCTAAATATTTAGAACCTAACAAGGATTTTTCCCATGGTCACCATATCGTTGTGTACTTGAAATTTATTTTCCATTGCATGAAACTTAGAATTGGCAATATGATTGTGCCTATCACGTAATTAAATTGGACCATTGCATAATTTGACTAATCAATCAACTTGGCTGATTGATTAATTGAACCGGTGTCAATCTTATCCCAACATTATTAAGATGTGGTAAAGCATCAAATGAAGCTTGCTAAAGAATATCTATGATATAAAAGGTGACAATAGAAGAGAAATTTGTACAAGATTGTTATGAGGTTGTAGGGTTTTTAGCCCCGGTTTTCAATTTAGTGGTCTCTAACTCTCTATGAAGGAATAAAGGAATGACTGATTAAGATATGGTAAACCATAACCACAGTGTGCCCCCTTATACCTAATCACCTAGATTTTCTTTTCTAGAAAGATGACTGATAACTTCTCAAGTTGTTAATTTCTCCAGTGAGTATTTCTCCCCCCAAAGAGTTGTATTTGTCCATAGAGTCACAACCTTACCAAAGGGTCCAATTCTTCATAAATGGATACATGGATGCCTATAAAGAGACACCAGATTGTCAAGCCAATATTCATCCTTGTCCCATTCATTTGCTAGAGAAAATCTATATGTGAGTTTCACCTTCACGAGACTGCAATGCTTGTTTGGGACAACACGCTATAGGAATCATGGGATTAGTTATAGCTACCGTGGAAAATGATCATTCCAGTAAATAAAAAATGACAATTAATGTTAAATAGGTAACAATATCATATTCGTATTTAAATTTGTGAAATACTTATTCTCTATATATCATAAAATGGAACTTTTCAATTAAAATAAATGGAGAGGATCCTGATTCCCAAAATATCTCCCTGTACAATCTGTGATTCTGTATCTGCTGTAAAACTAAGTTCATTAATTCAAAGGGAAAGAAATAATAATAATAATAATAATAATCTAAACCAACCTCCTTCATTATGAACTCAACATTCTTTGTTGCTCTTAATACAGAACTCATCTAATTGTCGTTTCATATAATCAATCCGCAATTGTTACTTGCAATTCTCACGTTAATGTTTTACAAGCAATGAGAGATGAGAGAATAAATGTTTGCAACATATATTACTAATATTGCATAAATTAAAGATAAACTTTAAAACAAGAAGTCAATGATTTATGTTTTTTCCTGATGCATTATAACCAATTGAAAAGTAATAAATCTCTCACATGTTCCAACCTAACACTCTTGTTAAGTATATATGGTCCAGGTTCACATATTCTAGGTCGCAAAGGAGAAAAATTTATTTGGTGCATGTCAAACGAAATACACGAAGATAATTGACTTTGTGTACGAATATGCTCGCAATGATTTGCATATGCTTTTTTGCAACTAAATTAGGTGGACCAGAAAATTATGAGTTTCATGTTTAACGAGATCAACATGACCCATGAGGTCTTGACTCTGGAGTTCAAGTTTCTTGATCAATACCTTGAACTATATATATCCTCAAAGATTCTTTCTTATAATTATTTGATGCATGTATCGAGGACAAAACTAGGATTTCATTTTCGGGTGTAAAAATTGATTTTTTTTTAAAAATAATTTAATAATTAAAAATATACTACTATATATCTTATGAAAATAGAACTAATATCCACTCAATATTAACAAAATATAAATAAAATAAAAATGTAAAATATTTTTTTCTCAATACATTTTAAATTAGTCATTTCTCAAAATGGAATTTGGCATTTTTTAAAATCTTAAAAAATAATTTATGATTGATATCTATACTTGAAAAATACTTGTCTTGTAGTTAAAATAGAAACAAGATCGAAGAGTAATTACAAGCACAGTTGATTTTTTAATCATTAATTAGCACAACCATTTGGAACGATTTAGAAAGATATGACGATAAAAAAAGTCTTTGGATTTGGATTTACTACCATCCCATCAAAATTTTGAAGAAAAAAGCTATTTGAAATATATTGATAAAACAAAAAACTCGTACGCGCACACGATATAAAATTAATTAACTTAGAATAGAAATGAAAGAATAATCTTACTTGAAGACTCTAGTCTCTTATTTCGCAATTTTTCTTTAATTTTCTACTAATTAAAGAATTTTTTCGTAACTAAAAAATTTTAGTTGCACAAGACAAAAAAAAAACCTTAGAAAATCCTTTTCGAAAAATGTTTTATGTTATTTTATTATTATTATTTTTGTTTTGTTTTGTGTAGGGCCACAAGTTATTGGCAAGCCGGCCAATTTTTTTTAAATCTCTTTGGACTAATTGGATTTTTAAGAAGGAAATTTTTCATATCTATTATAAAAACTAGCTTGTAATTTATGTAAATGCATGAATGCATTTAAAATTAAACACAATTTTTATTATAAAAATATAAATAATTAGTGAAATTATTATAAAATAAAAACGTGTAACACATGCATATGTATGAATACATTTAAAATCAAACACAATTTTTATCATAAAAATATAAATAATTAGTCAAATTATTTTTCTTAAAAAAGTAAACATAATTAGTGTGCATTTGGATACCGCTTATTTTGCTAAAAACTGAAAACTAAAAACAATAAAAAAATAATTTCCGGCTATTGTTCACACTAAAAAACACTGTTCATGTCCCATGAACAGTGCACCAGACACTGGTCCCAAAAAAAAGAAAAAAGAAAAAAAAAAGAGGGCTGAAACGCAAAACGTCCAAACGTGGATGTGATCCAAACGCTCACTTAGTAACATATTAAAATTATTACCTAAATTTAATACTACTTATGATCATTTTCTTTTCTAATTTTTAATAAGATAGAACATGTGGTGATCTTTGTTGTGTGGTGGTTTTTATTGAGTATATGTGATTGAGTTATTTATTTATTTATAATTTTATAATTCATTAATATTAGATTTTTAGTATTTTGCACTCATTAACTCACTTTGTATAAAGATTAAAAAAGTTAAGTGGACATATGGCACATACTTAAATAGATAATTATGGTGTGGTTTCCACATAAATTTAGATATATGACATAAAATAGTATTTTAATTTCAAATTCTAATTAATTTTTTTTGACCTTTGTCTATTAATATACATACATACATATATATATATATATATATATATATAAAAGATAAAACGATATTATCTTTTATATATATATATATATATAAAAGATAATATAGCTAATTATTGATGAGTTAATCATGTACAATTTTCTTTGCTATAACCAGGAGGTATAGCTAACGTGAGTCATGCAAATTGTATTCTACTTGTACGTAGGTCATGGAAAATTCCTAGCAGACTTAATTGGTGGTATTAATTAACTACTAAGTGATATGAGGAAAACCTATTTACACGTATTTATTACACGTATAAATAAATAAATAACATACTTTTGCTGAGAGATGAATGTTTTGATACCACTTTTGTAATCTCTTTATTTTGTTAATAAAAACTTTTTATTTTTATTTTTTCAACCATACTTGTGGGAATAGGCCTAAAATCGAACGATGTATATTTTTATGTTTAAGGTGTGATTGTCTTTTCTATTTCTATTTTACATAGACACACAATTATTTGGTTACACAAAATAAATAGGCATCAAATCTGTCCGCTATCTCAACACTTTCAATTTGCCTTCACTGTCTAGCTTTGCTAGAAAGTAGAATAACTTGCGTAAAATCTAACCAAAAAAAAAAAAAAAATTCAAACTACACTTCTTCTGAAAACTACGTTACGGTTGGCCCATGTGAACCGGCAACTTAGCCAGGTATTGTTGGGATAATCTAAACGAAACTAGCATAAACAAGTAAGAAAAACAAGCATATATTAATATGAATTGAAGAGTGGAACATATATATTATATGGAGCCGACATGAGATATCGTATAATATTGCAGTAATTGGCTCTGTATTCAATACCTAATGTTATATAATAAGCTCTTATTGCTTGTGGTCTGTGGCGTGGTTTGCTGGTTGCCTCAGATTCTACTGCTTAAGTGCTTAAACAATTTTTTTTTTCATCATTATATACAATTATTGAGCTAAAGTCAGACTCTTGCATTTAATATTTAGGAGAAGGGAAATAACATTTCTAGACCTCCCCTTTTTTTCTTTTCTTTTTTTCGTGGGAGGTTTACTTAGCTCACGAATTATACATGCTGGATTCTTTTCTCTCTTTTCTTAAATCCTTGTCTCTTGGTGTAAGTGGGATTAATTAATTAATTGATACAAAAAATCTATATGCTTTTATTTTTATTTCAATAAACAAAGAAAGGGATGCAATACGATCGAGAACTTTTAAGAAGTTGACTCATCCTAATATTACTCTTATCAACATATTTAGCTAAGGAGTTTTGATGGACACAATTACATTATAGTATTGTGGTATGATCACACCCAATTTTATATGCTTTCTTACTAGAAAAGATTGGATTCGCAGTAGAAATTCTATTGCGTGGGTGATTGATAGTATGGAAAGGATAAAAAAATGGGTGACGGGTGTGGATATTACACCACTTAAAAATATAAGAGTGATAAAGTTTATAAAATCTCAAAACATAAGTGAAGTCAAACTCAAACTTTTTGATGTTGTTCTATCAAGGGACCAACAAAATTAAACTATTAATTTGAAGACAAATGTTTGGTGTTTTTGTTTTTTGGCCCTGAAGACAAATCAAATGATGATACATGAAATAATTGAGATTATGTTTTCAATTCTAATTAGCTGATAGATGGGGCACAAAAAAATGTATTTTTTTTTTAATTTTTAATTTTTAATTTTTAATTTTTTTTTTATTGCAAGAGTATTCAAAATGATGTTGGAAATATTCAAAATGAGCTCGATTTTGACTTTGAGCATCCTTCATTATTTGGTTTTTCATGTTGTAAAACTAGCTAGCTGCCACCAAAATACAATTCTTCCAAAATTACCATAACAAAAATTTTGGGTGTATATTATTCCAGAAATTTTTTAGATAAACTAGTTGATGGCTTTATCAGTATACCTAAGTTTCAATAGAGAGGGTGATTTGTTCAAAGTTGAAAGACTCCATTGATGAACCATATATATATGTATGCAGAAGCTAGGTATGATGGTTTAGTTGCTTAAGTTTGTGTCATTTTCCCATGCTAGCACCCATTGTTGATTTCTTGCTTTACGGAAGCAGTGCAAAATTATGGGTGTTCTTTATGCCATCGCTATTTTTTTGGCCCACCCACTTGTCTGGTTGTTACCAAGCAACAAAAACAAAATACACCTAACTGCCTAACTTATTGATATCACTTTTTAAGTCTTATATTCCGTGAGGCAAAGGTGCATGCATGACATGCGAGTAATAAATAGCTTAGCATAGTATCATGTTTGTTCCCACCCTAGTTTATGTCTATGAAACATCATATTAGCTGATCGAAAGTTAAATAAGTGTGTATTGTGGGGGATATATCTATATTGAATCTCATCATGTTTTTTGGGTTTTTTAAAGTGATTTACGAAGAATTCTAATTATAATTTAACTAGTCCATTTAGAGCATAACTAACATTTCTTCTTATTGTGATAAATGGTATCTAAAGGTTAACATTTTTTAGTTTTTGAGTCTGATTAATGAGTATTTTTAGGACATTTGTTAATTGATTATTTTAAGAAAATTTTATTATCATTTTTGTAAAAAATGTAAAAAGTTCAAATATATTATCTAATTTTTTCTCTTTTCATATAAAATTTATATATATATATATATATATATTATAAACCATTGCTCTTATAATATTTGTTAACTTTTCTATTAAAAAATAATTTAAGAAAACTCATTAATCGAATCTTAATTTTTTAAGTTGCATATTTATTTATTTTTTCACACGGTTTTACTTTACCCTTGAAATTTGTTGCTTTTAGTTTCTAGAGGAAATTGTTGATTGAAAATTTCAACGGAGTCTGTGGTATGCAATAAATTGCTCAGACACGACGACACGTCGTTCCTTAATCATTGAACACATTTTTATTCACTTTTAATTAATAACGTCAATAATTGAATGACGTGGCTTCTATCTATTTGTCCTTTTAGTAGACTTTTGACGAGGCCGATCGAGGTGGCTTTCATTGGTCCCAGAAAAGACAAAAACAGTCTCCAATCTCAACTTTGAACTCTGAAACTCTGATGAACTCTGAACTTTCTTATGAAACTTGCCGCACGTGCCGAAGACTAACCCGCACGTGAAGTTTACTTCTTTATTCATTTTGTCACGTGACTTTTGCTACGGCTTCCTCGAAAACCTCACCAACTACGAAGTACTGGAACTAATACACTGTCTCGCGAGTAGAGTCTTGAGAAAGACACTCGCTCCAAATTTTTTAAATATTTTTTTAATGAATTAATTACTTTTTTATTTTAGAAACAAATTCAATGGAACGACGTTCTAATTCTCTTATTCAAGGAAGAGTAATAATTTCCACAACAAATAGCTTGCAAATTTGTACTTGTAGTAGTTAAATTTTGGGTAAAATATCATTTTCGTTCTTAAACTATTACAAAAGTTCGTTTTTCGTCCCTAAATTTCCAAAAATTCTATTTTCGTCCCTAAACTTTTTCAAATGTATTGATTTTCGTCCCTAAATTTTCAAAAGTTCTTGACAGAGTGCTGATGTGGGAGGGACGAAAATCAATACATTTTGAAAAGTTTAGGGACGAAAATCAATACATTTGGAAAAGTTTAGGGACGAAAATATAACTTTTGAAAGTTTAAGGACGAAAAACGAACTTTTGTGATAGTTTAGGGATGAAAATAGAACTTTTGAAAGTTTAGGAACGAAAAACGAACTTTTGTGATAATTTAGGGACGAAAATGATATTTTACCCTTAAATTTTTGTGATTCTAGTCTTATTCAAGGAATAACAAAAACCATAATTCCTTCCCCCATTTTGCCATACCTCACTTCTTCTTGCACGATATTTTCAATTCTAAAAAAAGGCCGGACGGGGATGGATTTTTATTTAAGATTCTTTTTGGTTGGACGAATGTAAAAGTGTAAAATAAAAGATGCTGAGAGAATAGAAAAGTAGAAGATTGAAAATATGTGTGGTTTAATTACATTACGTGTGGTTGGTACAAAGGATGAAAAAAAATGAAAGAATAAATAATTCAGAAAAAAAGAGTGAAAGAATGAAGAATATATTAAAATTATACCTTTATTATTAAAAGTAGTAGAATGAAAAAAGTGAGGTGGTTTTGTACTTTTTTTTTTCAATGCCATTTTCTCTCATTTTTTCTCCCCCAATTTAGCGAGGGGAAAAAAAAAAAAAATGGTGGGCTTGGTGTGAAATACTCTTTCCACCCAATTTTCTTTCTTCTCCCTTTTTATGACAACCAAACATTTTCCTCTTCTTTTTCTTTCTCTCATTTTCTGTTCTTTTATTTTTCATCCTAACTAAACATAGTATGTGTTTGGATTTAAGTTTGCGTTTCTGCGTTTACAAGTTTTGCATTTTTTTTTTCCAGCGCGTGAACAGTAACATCACATAAATTCATTGTGTAGGAGACAAAATGCACTATTCACGGGTCTCATAGCACTATTCACACATTTAAAAATTATTTTGCCACAGTGTTTTCAATTTTTAGTTTTAGCAAAAATAAGTTGTATTCAAACGGACCTATAGAATAAAATTTTGATATTTGTATCAATTTTTTAAGTTAAAAATTCACATACTCTTTTGTGGACTCATCTCAATTAGACCCACCACAACACAAAAAATACCTAGTTTTGGTAAAAATGTCAACGACAATTTCAGTGTTACTAGACTTTTCCTTTTACATGCCTTGCCCAATGTGTATATATATAATTTAGTTTTTATATATCATATTTATATTTAATTTTTGTCTAATTTTGTTACCATATTCTAAACACATTATTTTCTTTCTCTCTTAGCGCTCTCATTCCTGCCCTTTCTTTACTCTCATCTCCATCTCCTTATACCTTGTCCCATTCCCATCCCAAAGAGAGAATGGGCCCGTTGCCATTCCTAATAGAAATTCTAGAAAAGAAAAATTATAAAATTTTTGACAATTTGTTAGGTGAAAAGTTGTAGAATACAAATTCTTTATTCCACTTTTTATGTCTCTACAAATCAAAACCTGACATGTAATTTTTTTTCTTTTATAAAAATTTTCTTATAAAATAATCAGAATTTAAAGTAGAAAAAAAAAAAAATTTTGATCTTAGGGGTCAATACAAATAATATGGAATTGATAGCATAGATTCAATGGGATAATTTGCAATGGACCTAAACTCCGGGTTAGGAAAACGAGGGCATGGTGTGGTTTCTATGTACACTTGTGGGGTGGTTGTGCTGCCAAAATCGGTACAACTTGAACAATGTAACATAGGTTACATAAGCGAGCACGAGAGGATGACCATTGACTTGGGAGGGACGGTGGCTTCTATAGCCTCCAAAACGACGTCACAGGTGGCCCTGTGATTAATTTTTTGAAGAATTTCTGTGTTGCCACTTGCCACCAACTTAAAAAAAAAATGATGGTTGGATTTTGATCTTTTGAAAACAAATGTTTTTCTTCTTTGTTTTTGATATAATAAAAAATAAAAGAGAGTGCCTAATGATCTCATGAAGATGAATTAATCACAAATAAAACAGTGCCTAATTATCACGAAAAGACAAAAGAATATGCATAAATTACTGTAGAATAAATAAAAATAATATTAATAATAGATTAATGTGAAAATAATTATAAATAAAAGTGGTGTTAATGATATATTATATCGATTACCACTTTCTATGTCAAAAAAGGTGTGAAAATAATTTTGGATTTTTTTTTTGTGTGTTTCTAACGTTACTTTCATGAAAATGTTATTAGAATTACTGATTCTCAAGATAGAAAATACTTATTCTAAGAAAGAAATTTTTTTTTGAAAGATTAATCATGGTGACAAATAAAAATTTTGCATTTGAACTTTTTTGTTTTTTGTTTTTTGTTTGATAAGTAATTTTATCCTTCTTCAACTTTACTTGTTATGGTTGAGCTCTAAACAAAATCCATAATTCAAAATGTAGGAAAAAAAAAAGAAAAGAAAAGAAAAGAGAGAGAAAAAGAAGAAGGAAGAATCTCATATTAATTATGATGTGAAGGTTAAACAACTCTTAACACAAAGACGGCAATGAAACTACTCTATCTCTATATATATATATATATATATATATATATATATGGGTCTTGCTAACGAGTGTCTTTAGGGCACTCATTAATAATTTATTTTAGGAAAATTTTAATACAATTTTTATGAGAAATGAAAAAAGCTGTCAAAATATTAATGGGTCATGCTAACAAGTGCCCTTAGGGCACTCATTAATAATCAATTTTAGGAAAGTTTTCATACCACTTTTATGGGAAATGAAAAAAGCTGTCAAAATATTGATTAATTTTTTTTTTTCATTTTCCATAAAAACTTTCTTTAAATGAATTATTAGCCAGTGGCTTAAGGGCACTCGTTAGTATTTCCCAATATTTAATTACTTTTTTTTTTCATTTTCCATAAAAACTTTCTTTAAATGAATTATTAACAAGTGCCCTTAGAGCACTCGTTAGCATTTTCCTATATATATATATATATATAAAAGGAAAAATGCTAAGTTCATAACTATTTAATTCTTTTAAAGTTATTGTGATTTACTACTTCCATACCATAATAAATGAAATGCCATCTTTAATCATCCCCTCTGTCCAAAGTCTTGGATTTAAATCAACTACTCTTAGTATTATTATTATTATTATATATATTTTTAAAGATAACTAAACTATACTCTTATTCAGTGGATTTGAAAAACATAAAGAATAGGTATAAGAACGTATTTAAAGATTAAATTGAGGGTAAATTACGTATTTAGTCTCTATCTTTAATTTACATCATATTTCAATTTGATCCTCAACAATTCAATTGTGTCAATTTGGTGCATAACATTTTAGTGTCGTGTTAATTTAGTTTCTGCTGTTATCTTTTACGTGAAAATAGATGATATTGCAAACAGCCAAAATAAAAAATTAGTTTATTGTCACATCAACGAAAACTAATTTTTTATTTTGGCTGTTAGTTATGTTAACTGTAGGGTCAATTTTTGTAGCCCAAGCCCAAGAAGGTATGGATTTTGAGCCCACTGAACCCAGGACAATAAATTTGTAGAGAGTGGGTGAAAGAGCTAGGCTAACAATAAAATAACAGTATAAGATAGCAGTGTTTGTAGATAGATTTGTATTAAAATGTGCTCGGACAGATACAAATATGACGTCCGAAGAGGGATTTGTATTCAATAAACTGGGGTTACAATTCTTGGAGCTACAGTAATGGAGTTCTCTCCTTTTTTACTTCTGATTTTCGATCTCCCTCTATCAGAGGCATTCCTATCTTATATAGTACTCATTTCCTACATCTCCACCGTCCATTTGTTCATCATCTAGACGTCCACTTGAGTGCATGTCCCATCGTACACCCTCTTTAGCCTTGTGTGAGTGGCGGTAGCTGAGAATGCACTGTTCAGGGGTCTTCTCCACATAAATGCGGCCAAGAAGGTAGGTGCAGTGCATTTAATGCGGTGGTTGAAGCCTGTCTCCTAGATATTTCTCCGTTCCTGTTATCCTTATGCATGTCTGAGATTCATTTCCCTCGTTACATTTGTCAGAAGGATCACTTGAGTTTCCCAGACACCTGTCGGGCCAAGTTTCTTCGGATCCGAGGGTATTGGACTCCTCGGACAAATGAACATCTCCTCGGATAGTGCACGTGCTCCTCTCCAGACATGCTCCTTTTACATGGGCTTCTGATTGAGTATTTTCATCTCTTCGGACGAACAGTGGTCCTCAAATAGGGCCTTGGGCCCAATACGTTAGGTTGGGCTTTTCTCCCCCCACATTAACAATTTCTATCTAAAAAATAATGACAGGGATTAAATTGACATGACATTGAAAGGTTATGGACCAAATTAATACAATTGAAAACTTAGGGACCAAATTGAAATATGGTGTAAAAGTTAGGGATCAAATACGTAGTTTACCCTTAAATTAACTATCTATAACAAATGCATTGCTTTTGATTTTTTATTGTACACTACTTCTTCCTCTATTAAAATAGTTAGAGGTGATTTTCTCAAAAAAAAAAAAAAAAAAAAAAAAAAAAAAAATTAGAGGTGAGGTCGTAGGTTCAAAATTCATTAAGTATATTACAAGTAAAGATAATTAAAGGGATTGAAAAAAGAAGAAGAAGCAAGATAAGATATGATTGATAAGTGTCAAAATTTAATTTTGGAATGAATTGCATATCCGGATATATATCCCAATTTTGTATAACAGAGTTATGAAATCTTGTTCATTTAAGTATATTACAAATAAAGATAACTAAAGGGATTGAAAAAAAAAAGCAAGATAAGATATGATTGGTAAGTGTCAAATTTAATTTTAGAATGAATTGCATATCTGGATATTTATTCCAATTTTGTACAACAGAGTTATGAAATCCACAAGAATAAAAGAATGAGTTTTTCAATTTTAAAGACACTAAGAGTGGAACAAACAATAAATTCTATTTGCTCCTCTCTTAGTGTCTTTATAATGGAAAACTTAAACATATCATAGTATCATACTGCAGTTGGTAAATATAAAATGAAACAAAATAAATGAGATAAAAAATACTAAGGGCACGTTTGGTAGACTGTAATAGACACTATAATGTAATAACTAATCCTATAGTTTAGTTGTACAGTTATTTGGTAAAGTTTTTATTATAAAAAATAATTATTCCTTATGAATAGCTATTCTTTAAAATGAGGAATAGTAATTCTTTATTAAAAGGTCTGAATTCCTATTCCTTTACTTAATAACACGCTCAATTAAGAAAATTTCCAAAATATTCCCTCTTACCCGCTTCTCCAAAATTTTCATCTTCCTCTCAAAAATTTTCTATCTCCCTCCCTTTTGAAATATTTTATGTCCCTTCTCTCAAAACTTTTCCTACTACTAGATATGTCCTATTTCTACAGGTACGACTTTTCTTTCCTCTCAGTTGCTGCTCTCTCTTCTTAAGAATTTTTTTCTCCCCTACTATATCTCTGCGATTCCATAGGTATTGCCCCCCTTTTTCTTTCTCTCTACTATTTTTTGCGTTTTCAAAAACTTATTGGCGTCCTTTATGCGCTTTCAAAAACAAGCTTAGAAGGACAGAACAAACAAAGAAACTTTATTTGCAATTCAATAGGCTATTATGAAATTATATTTTTTTTGTTTTGAAACTTTTGTTTTATATTTGCGATTTCAAAAACAATAAAATAGGATTTTTATAAGTATTAACCAACGTGTTGTGTATGGATTACACAAGCAGTCACAAGCAAATTAAAAAATAAAGGAGGCGATAAGACAGAGTTTGAAAGACAGCCACAAGCAAATAAAGAGGATAGAGTCGGAAATAACTCAAAGTCTACTAAGAAGATAAACACCAGAAGATAGATAATAGACGATATGTATAAGATTCAAACTTGTATTTAAATATGCCTATTTTTCACTTGTAAATTTATTTAAATTATAGACTTATTGTAAATTGTAAAGTGCTATTTATACATTAAATGAAAATCACTCTAGTACGATTGACAAACTAAAGTTTCTCAAATATTTTCATATATCTTGTTTATGCCAAATTAGCTAATGTTGGGTTAAGAGCAAAACGAATCAAGAGTGAGGACTTTGAAAAAATTGAGTATTTTACCATTGTTCAAGTAAGATTGTAGTTTGTTGGTCAAATTTTACAACTGTGGGACACTTGATTGAAGACCCGCAAGAATTTTTGAAAGACCAATTGATTACTCATGTTGCTACTTCTATACAATGAAATGAAAGCAATTTTATTTACAAAAAAGAAGAAGAAGAAGAGAGATTGGGTTTGTTGGAGGTCTGAACAGATTGGGTTTGTTAAACTAATTCTTATCAAGTGTATTTGTAATTTTATAGTAAGGGTATTTTAGACAATTTAATTTTAAAAGCTTTTATTCCATTGTCTTCAGGATTTTGTCTCTAAACAAATGAATAGTAATAAGTATTACATTACAGTATATTGTATTCCTTATAATACCTATTCCTATTCCTATGTAATCACCATTACAGTCTACCAAACGTATCCTAAGAGTTTTGTAACTTAACTAGTACCTCTTAATGTTTTTTTGAGGTTTAGAATTTGAATTTCCCCTCTCCATTATATATATTGAATTATAAAAAATGAGTTTGTTTTATTTTATTCTATTTTAGTTACATCCATATCGGCATCTTACCCTAACAAGTAATAACCCTGGAAGTCTCTTTGGAGTTCAAATATATTTTAAAAAACAAATGTTACTATATATTGCTGTTGCCGCCCCCATATTTCCCCAAATTTTTTATTTTTTCAATTTTCTGTTCTTTCTTCTTATTATTAGAGAAACACATTGCATGAGGTAAGTATTTTTTTTTTTCCAATTCCTCATCTTTTCACCCAAAATATATATATATATATATATATTTAAATTTTTTTTTGGGGGAGGGGGACACAGCTGTTTTAGTTTGGATATAAATATGCCACACCCTTGCATCTAGGAAACCCCTCCCTAGGTCTCAACATCATAGGAAAAAAAGATAGTCATTGTGATTTCTTTGGATCACTTTGTACAATCCCGGAGTGCTATATATATATATATATAGAAGCTAGCTATAGCTAGCTAAGGCGGACGGCAATCATGGAAATGTCAGGTGATGTAGTAGAAGATAATCATAAAACAGAAGAAAGCCAGCCGGAGGAGGAGGAAGTTCCTCCACAACTACTCAAAGGGAAAAAACTTTCATGGCAAAAGTTGCGAAGATTCGACTCTTTAGACATCGAATCCAGCAGCGTAGGAGGTCATCATGCCCATGGCTCCAAGGTCTCTTTCTACAAATTCATTTATTTTTATTTTTTATTTTTTATTTTTATATATAGATTCTGGCTACATAAGAACATAACATCTTTAGATTCTTCACTGATGTATAAGTAACATATGATTGTTGAATTCTAAGACTCTAAAACCACTTTTTGGTTAAGCACCTAGATTCACTACAAGAAAAAATGTTTATTGCAATGAAAAAATCATTACAATAATATTAGAGTCATTGCAATAGTTGATACAAGATGTTGCAATAAAATTTGAGCTAATAGGTTTATGCAACAAAATGTTTTGTTGCAATAAACTCCAAATATTTTAATAATAACTTTGATGCAATGATATATATATATATATATATATATATTGTTGCAATAAACAATTTACTATTTCGAATATCTTGTAAGAATAGGCTATTACTTCATGAAACTTGTTGTAATAGATTGCAAATAATTGAACAAAATAAATCGGATTAAATTACTGCAATATTATCTTCATTGTAATAGATAATTAATTCATTTTGTCATTGACTATGAAATAGTTGATACCTAGTTATTGCAACGATATATTCATTGTAGTTACATGTTTGTCATTGCAATAGATTGTAAAAGAATTAATATCAAATAATTGCAATGGTAACTTCGATGTAATAAGCTATTAATTTGAAATTTTCATTGCAATAGATTGCAAAAACAATTGGTATCAATTTATTACAACGATTCTTTTATTTTAAGTTATTGCAATAATTTTTCCTAATATATCAAAACTTCTATTGCAGCTGAAAATTATAAGTTATTGCAACTTATTATTATTGATGTAATAATTTAACACTTTTAAGTTACTATTGCAACAATTTTAACTTGTAAATGTGATATTTTGTCTAAAACTATTATATACATATTTTGTTGTATTAACACTTGATGTAATAGACATTTTTTGTGGTAGTGATTGTTGAATTCTTTCTATATATATATATATATATATATATATATCGTTTTCATGTCAAGGTCAGTCGAAAATCTGGACCGATCATTTGAAAAATGTCATCAATCATACCTCTTTCAGTTTCAATCAAATCTTTCACATAGGACGTAGGTGTAATGGACCATACTTTTTTGTAATAAACTTATAGTACCGTTTTATAAAAAAATGATGTACATTTCGTTAATGTTCTAGTAAAGAATACCAAATAAAATTGACAAAAAATTAAGTAAAGTCCATTAAATAAATTTTCTTTTTCATCTTTATTTATTTATTAATTGACATAAATTCCAATTTCAAAGTTCAAATTTATAATTTGTGGTATATATTTTTAGACTGTGGCATGGACTGTGATCTTGCACCTAGCATTTCAGAGCATTGGAATTGTGTACGGGGACATAGGCACATCACCACTATATGTGTTTGCAAGCACCTTCCCAAATGGCATCAAGCATAATGACGACATTTTGGGTGTTCTTTCTATCATCTTTTACACCCTCACCTTGATCCCTTTGGTTAAATATGTTTTCATTGTCTTAAGGGCCAATGACAATGGTGATGGTAAGATTTTTGACCATTATTATTTATTTAGTTTCTCTTATGTTAATATTGAAATACAAGTTGCACAAGTAGTACACCAAGTGAATATATTTCTTTGTCTTACTAGAATTGTTGATATGCGGGATGCCAGCTTTGTTCGGCTCATACCAATTTTATTTTATTTTTTAACTGCTAACATTTATTTATTTATTTTATAGTATAGTGTATACACCATTGTCAGTTTTTTTTTTTTTAAATATTTTTTTTTGTGTGCATTAAAATATTTAGTATTTTAAAAAAAAATGATATTAATTTTACGTGTTCAATGCTAAATCCTTTAACTGTTCTATTATCGAACATTAGTTTCCTTGCACAGATTTACACATTAATTTTAAAATTATTTATTTGAAAACTAAAAAAGTGAACGGGTAAATTTTCTAAGTGTAAAATTCTTTTATAGTTATATCATCTTTTCCATATTCAGCTAGCTTCTTCTGATTCATATACCAAATATTCCTCCCACCTCAATTTTGTTCTTTGTTTAATTACTAGTGGATTAACTGTGAAAAAAAAATGTTCACTCTCTCTCTAAAAAAAAAAACCTTCCACGCTAATTTTTTTCCAATTCCGTTTGGGGAGAATGTTTAGGCTTTGTCAATTTTTTATCCTTCAACGAAGAATATATTGAATTTATAGTTTTTTAAAACAACATATTTTTCAAGACATTAAATAATTTTATTTTAATACAATAAACAAAATAAACTAAAAATAAATTCATTCACACACCTATTAACAAATTTTACTCGGCTTCAATTCCCAAATATTATAACAATGAATTATTATTTTAATAATATCTTTTTTTGGTAATTTTTTTGGGTACTAATGGTAATAATATTATTTGTGATGTTTTTTGTCTGTAGTTCAAAACATCACCTTCTCTCTCACACTATTTATTTTTATTTTTTTTTAAAGTACTCCTATCTTTTTCAAAACATTTTAAGACTTTCTTTAAAGAAAAAGTTCACTCCGAACTCTAGTTTCTTCCAATTTCAAAGTGATAAAGTCTAAAACTTTCATGTGTCACATTATCAGTCTGCCATTTTGTGAACGAACATTGGCCCAAGAAAAAAGAGAGTGAGAAGACTAGGTTGTAGCTGGGCAGTAAAGTAAGAATGGAGGACATGCATTAACTAGGGAAAAGCTTGACTAGCCACGTCCTTCTATATAAAGATCGTTTCTGAGCAACAGATTTTAGCGTCTTCTACCAATTAAGTCAAAAGTTCAGACTATATAGGGCAAAACTGGAAGCACCTGGACTCTTTTAGAAGAATAAAATAATAATAAATCCCTTTTGTTTTGTGGTTAAACTACAAATATATCAGCTCAGTGGGAGTCCATATTCAAATATTTCCACTGCTTGTGAAGAAAATTGAGGCTGATGGTCCATATCTGATCCCCAGCTTGGGGGGATGAAGACATTTTAATATTCATGATCGAGCATGTATGCATGGGCCGCCTGAAATATTATAATGTAATAGATCGACTTCCACAATAATTGTCCTTTTTTATTGCTCATATCATATGGTTTTTCAAAAGTCTTTAACTTTCATTGACTAATCAAACTTATAATACGTAATAAAAAAAGAAAAAGAAAATTGTAATACGCACAGATACAGACAATACATGCACACACCCATATAAGAATTACCTGTTGTGAGTCATGCTACATTGCAGGTATAATTTTATAGTCATTTTGGTCCAAGTTTAGATGACATCATGAACATTTTTTAAATAGGCTTCTGACTATTCTAATTTTTTTTCTTCAAGAAACATGTCTTTGCCAAAAAAAAAAAAAAAAAGACTTGGAACGACTTTTTCGATTTAATAGTTTAGTTCCTTTAATAGAGAGAGATTACATAATAATCTTATTTATTAATTTATTGAATTTTTTCCTAAGAAACAAAATTAAAGAACATGAATTGGTATCCCTAATTATTAATGAGTAATTAAATTATTTCAGGAGGGACATTTGCTTTGTACTCTCTCATATGCCGATATGCGAAGGTCGGTTTGATCCCTAGTCAGCAGGCTGAGGATCAGGAGGTCTCAAATTTCCAGCTTGAGTTGCCAAGCAGCCGTCTAAAGAGGGCATCTTGGCTTAAGTCTAAGCTGGAAAATAGCCAGTTTGCCAAGTTCTTCCTTTTGTTCGCCACCATGCTAGGTACTTCCATGGTGATTGGGGATGGTGTGCTCACTCCTTGCATCTCAGGTTTGTTTATTTTCTTATTTTATGTTTCTCTAAAACTATAGCAATATAAAATAAAACATGTATAGGAATAGGACAATCATAACCGATGTCTCATATTTGGTGGGGACTATACTAGTTACTACCCCACATGTTGAAATATTGGTACATATAATCCTTACTAGTTACTACCTTTATGACATAGCAAAGTAAAAAAAGTTACTACCTTTATCTTCCTCACATATTGTAGGAGAGAAAGTATCAATTCTAGAAGAAATAGGAATTACAAAAAATAGAGAGGTTTTATTTTACTAGCCATTGATATTGTTTGAATAATTGGAAGCAAATACACTAAATACATTTAAACTAAGGTTTTAGAAATAGTTAAAAAATGTCATTGTCAAAAGAAAATGGTAAAATGGTATATGGAGTTTGAGTGTAACAATATTAATGATTTATGTTTCAAATTGTGCAATTCATAGAAGAGGCCGCCTTGATAATTTTCCTCGAATGTAGGCAAGGCATCTCTTGGCCGCATGTCATTTCCAATTTCTTAAAGATATAATATTTGTTGGAATTTACTAGAGTTTCGTCTCTTACTCTCTCGCTCATTTTCTTCTTCGACTTTTGACTTTTTTTCTTGTCACTTTTGATGGCAGTTTTATCAGCAGTGGGAGGGATCAAGGAAGCTACATCTGCAATGTCAGATGGTATTAACTACTACCCCACATAATGCAAAGCTCTTTCCTTTTATGGATTGCCAATTCAATTTTTTCTTTTTTGTTGCATGATGCATGGTATATTTACAATATGACTATTTTTTACTCTCAAAAAAATAAAAAAAAGGACAAATTTTCGTTTCCAACTTTGACTGCTAAGTAGTAGACAAAAATGACTGAATTTAATGACTTACAAACAGGAATTTTGAATCCAATGACTCTTAAGGCCAGGCAAATGAGGCACGTTTTGAATTGGAATCTTTCTTTTTTCCAAAGGAAAATTAGACTATCGAAAATGAAATGTTCTTTTGTGGCCAAATTCAAGAAGACGACTCTTCTGCACATGGAAAAGCATAATATAATATGCTGCGTTTCCACCCTATGTCACCTTGACAGTTACAGGGTCGACATATGCACAACAAATAGAAAGATAATTAATTAGGTTAATTCTATTTTTCCGAATAATTAAGTCCAGATTGTAATTGTGTGATGGGCTGTTGAACGTGGAACTCTTTTAATTAAACCATTAAGTCATTAACTAAATGATATTCCCCTTTCATTTTGACTCATATTTTTAAACATGCTGTCATTTTGATCCATGTTGTCATCTTACTTATGAAAAATGCTTATATGATTACAGGATTACACTATTAGCTTAAAATTTCTTTTTCTATCATGAGATGATGATAGAGACTATAATATCAAGAAGTTTATAAATATAAGGATTAATGAAATTACTACACCAAAATAAGTCTATTACATCAAATGTTAATACAACAACATTAGTATAGTGGTATAAGATACAATATTGCATCTATAAGTTAAAAATTGTTGCAATAATAACTTTAAAGTGGTAAATTATCGCATTTACAATAATTAATTGCAATAACTTATAATTATTGGTATTACATTAGAAAAATTTGTTGTAATAACTTAAAATAAAAATTTAAAATAAAAATATCGTTACAATAACTTGATAACAATTATTTTTGCAATATATTACAACAAAAATTTTAAAGCAATATTTTATTTCAATAAAGACATCATAGTAATCATTTGATATTAATTATTTTATAATTTATTGTAATAACAAACATGAAACGGATATATCATTGCAATAACTTGATATTAATTATTTTACCATATTTCGCAATGACAAATATGAAACAATTATTTATTATAAAGAATATATCGTTACAATAAATTGTTTATTGCAACAACATATATATCATTGCATCAAAGTTGTCATTAAAATATTTAGTGATTATTACAATGAAAGTTTTTGTTGCACAAACTTATTACCTCAAAATTTATTGCAACAACTCGCATTAACTATTGCAATGACTTTGATATTATTATAATGATTTTTTGTAGTTGTAATAAATATTTTTTCTTGTAATAAATTAAAAAAACTTGAGGACCAAATTAAAAACGTTACCAAAATATATACGACCAAAAATTAATTTTTTTGGGCCAATTTTTATATAGAAAACACTTTCAAACATACGTACAAGAACGGCCAATTTAACACTTATAAACATCAAGCACTAAGTTTTGACTTTGCCGTCATAAAAAAAAAAAAAAAAAGTTTTGACTTTGCCAAAACTAAGGGCACAGTAATCAAAAACTATCTGTACAAACTTTTTACTACTGGCATCCAAATGTGGTACAAGTTCTTATTGAAGCTCGAGTAGCTAAAATAGAAAACTACATGTACCAACTTTTTCGGGATGATTATATTATGATGCATAAATAAAATCAACCCAACTAATCCTTAATTCTAGTTAATCATATTATCATTTGTGTATTGCAATATTTACACTACAGCTTCTTTGTGTGCAGATATGATTGTTTGGATATCAGTTGCCATCTTGGTCCTCCTATTCAGTGCCCAAAGATTTGGAACTGACAAAGTGGGCTACACTTTTGCTCCAATAATTTGTATTTGGTTTGCATTCATTGGCGGAATTGGCATTTTCAATTTCTTCAAATTTGATACAACTGTTATCAAAGCTCTAAACCCACAATACATTTTCGACTATTTTAAGAGGAACAAAAAAGAAGCATGGATTTCCCTTGGTGGCACTGTTCTTTCTATAACAGGTTAGAATTTGGTTGCATAATGAATCTGTATATTTGGATAACTTGGAGAATCCATTAATAGAGTGTGTGTTTAAATGAAAACAAATGCAGGAACGGAAGCTCTATTTGCTGATGTTGGGCATTTCACAGTTAGATCTATACAAATCAGTATGTGCTCAGTGATCTATCCGGCTCTCATATTGGCATACGCTGGACAAGCAGCCTTCCTTCGCAAGCACAATAACCTTATTGGGGACCTCTTCTTCCAGTCTATACCACGTAAAACAATTAATTCAGTCTGCTTATTTATTTATTTATTTATTTTTATCTTTTTGAAAATTGGATTGTTTAAAAAACTTGCGTCTTAGAAAAAAGAAGAGAAATTTTAAAAAAATGTACTTTCAAAATGTGCAGTTTGAAACTGTTGTACCAAACTGTTGTTTATATTCAATGACGGCTCCATGAATTTTGTCCAAGGTATTCCTTAAGAAGCATAAATTACACAATCTTATTTCCTTTTAGCCTTTAGGTAATTAAGTTTGATTCAATGTTATTAATTTCATTTCGTTCTGGCCGGAACGGCTGGAAAATACTGTGTCGGTAAACAAACCAGAACAGTAACCAACCCTATTTCACTTTGAAAACATTTCGGGTCATTCCGATCTATTTCGAATATTTCGGGACGTTTCGATAAATACTGGCCGAAATTCAAGGTAAATAAATTGTACTTTCAATATGTGCAGTTTGAAACTGTTGTACCAAACTGTTGTTTATATTTTGCTTGATGAGGTTCATCACATATACCTTTGTTTATAATGTGTTATATTTTGATTGACCGTGGTGGCTACTTATGATGCAGGTTCTTTGTATTGGCCAGTGTTTGTTATAGCTGTATTGGCAGCCATCATAGCAAGCCAAGCTATGATTTCAGGATCTTTCTCTATAATCCAGCAATCATTATCACTAGGGTGCTTCCCTCGTGTGAAAATTGTGCATACATCGGCTAAGTATGAAGGACAAGTTTACATACCAGAAATTAATTACCTTCTAATGTTGGCTTGTGTTGGGGTCACATTAGGTTTCAGAAGCACCGCAATGATTGGCAATGCATATGGTAAAATTGCCAATAACTTCTACAAAATTATCATTTAATAGCCTCTTTGTCAATTAAATTTTTTAACCTACGTTCTTTACTGCATGCA
Organism: Quercus aquifolioides; assembly: GCA_019022515.1. Lineage (NCBI taxonomy): Eukaryota > Viridiplantae > Streptophyta > Magnoliopsida > Fagales > Fagaceae > Quercus > Quercus aquifolioides. Next base: position 33,263,940 of record CM032336.1, read on the forward strand.
GGTATAGCAGTGGTGTTTGTTATGACTCTCACATCGTCCTTCCTAGTACTAATCATGATAATGATATGGAAAACCCACATACTTCTCATTATCTCCTACGTTCTTGTTATTGGCACTATTGAGCTTATCTATTTAAGCTCAGTCCTCTACAAATTTGACCAAGGAGGATATCTTCCCCTAGCCTTTGCTGCAATATTAATGATTATTATGTATGTTTGGAATGATGTGCATAGAAGCAAGTACTATTATGAGCTTGATCATAAAATCTCTCCTGATAAGCTCAAGGAAGTTGTTACTAGCACAAACTTGAGTCAAATGCCTGGGCTAGCCATATTCTACTCAGAGCTTGTTCAGGGTATCCCACCCATTTTCAAGCACTATGTTTCAAATGTGCCTGCGTTGCATTCGGTCCTTATTTTCACGTCCATCAAGTCACTACCTATAGGTAAGGTTCCAGCCGATGAACGCTTCCTCTTTCGTCGAGTGGAGCCTTATGAGCTCAATGTGTTCCGTTGTGTTGTGAGATATGGATACACAGATGTGCGAAATGAGCAAGAGCCTTTTGAGAACTTGTTGATCGAAAAGTTGAAAGGGTTTATTGCTGATGGTGAATTTTGGTTCTCCCAGAATGATCTCAACAAGGATGATGATAGTGGAGAATATTTAGATGAAGGAGAGGTTGATGGAGAGAATAATGAACATAAGGATGTAAAGCAAGTTGATGAAGAGAAGCGACAAGAGGCAATAGACAAAGAGATTGAGGCAGTGAACCAGGCATGGCGTGCTGGAGTTGTACACTTGATTGGTGAGAATGAAGTGGTTGCAAGCAAAGGAGCTAGTGTAGCGAGGAGAATTATAATAGATTATGCTTACAATTTCTTGAAGAGAAATTTGAGGCAAAGTGAGAAAGTGTTTGATATTCCTCACAAGCGAATGCTAAAAGTTGGCATGACTTATGAACTTTAGAGCATGATTTGACGATGTTGGGATACAATGGGAGCATAGCAAAGCTATGGTGATCGTTGTCTCTCACACCTTAATTATCGGTTGCCACTAGTGATTTTAATTCTGTACATTAAGAATAAGCATTGCAATTTTGTACATGACAGAGGAATATCTCATTTAGATGTAATACCTAATTATATTTATGTTAAAGAGAAGTTTCTTTATAGGCTTTCTTTATAGGCTTCAGGGATTTTGAATGTGCAACTCTCCAATCCATGTCAAGTGCTTGCCACGTGAAAAGATGTGATTCATGTGACTTATGTGATAAACCCAAGCAATTATCAAGACTCTTGTACCTTAGCGTATTGTCCAATTCACATAATATATAACAAGAACTTAGGTTCAAATCCTCTTTCTCTATTATTGCCAAAAAAAAAAAAAAAAAAAAAAAAAATTGAAGAAATCATAACAAGAAATATGATAATCTTAATTGGTAAGCTTAACATGTCCTTTAATGCTATGATTTATTAGCTTAATTATATATTAAAGAGGGTTAATGACCTTCGTGGTTTAATGGGTTAGGTGATCTTTTGATTGGAATGGTGTAGAGATAATTCGGCTACATTACACTGTTAAAATTTTAGACTTTCTCATTGCTTGTATATTTTTTTGGGGAGAATGAGAAACTTTTCTTGTTCATCCCAGAGGATAGGCACCAATTGGATCTAGATTTATACCAACATTAATAGCCAAAAAAGATTGCCCAGTTTTTCTAATATGATGGAGTGCTGCAATAATCAATTAGCGAAGTACTAATTATTTAGAAACCATGAATAACATGAACAAAGTTGTGTCTTTTTTGTTATTTTTCCATTGCGAAAAATCTAAGATTGATCCCAATAATTTAATTATCCGATTGATTGTGGCATAAATTCAAAATTAATCATTAATAATTTAAAAATCACAATAATATTTTTCCGCAGTCAAAAAAATGCAAAAAAGATCATCATAAGGATTTGGACTAGTCCAGAAAACTGTCAACACGTCTAAAGAATGTTGAATTTGATGACGATCCTATCTAGTCCAGAAAACTGTCAATAGTTAATCGAAGCACGTGATCCGCAAGCCTTTATATAAGGTTAAAGTGAAACATGACGGCCAGGACTTTTTTTAGCCAGGACCTTTTTCTCCTTGTGGAGATGCTAGCTGGTTTGCAATTGCAATTTGCAAGTTGATAATGATATGAAAATGAAATATCTAGCAGATGCTGGAAAACCTATTTATTTTATTATTTATTATTTCATGCGGCGTGCAATAACTTTTACGGCCTTTTGACTAAAATTGCAATCAAAGATTCAAAATATGAATACGAGTTTCATAAATTGGCGCATTATCTCATGTGACGAAATCATATACTATGTAATAAAAATTAGGTTTAAATATTATGGTTGTGCTAAGTGGCGGTATCAAATTGCAGAATTTTTTGTAAATTTTTAAATTTTAAAAAGAAAATATTTACATAAAAAAAGTCTAATGCATCTTAAATTGCAGCAAAATAGACATAGTATAATCTAATTCTTCTTATTTTTTAATTACTCCACTAAAAAAAAAGTATAATGCATCTTAAATTGTTTGTATATTACACTTTAAAAAAGAGGTCTAGTGCATCTTAAATTGCAGCAACGTATACTACATTAAATCAAAAGTTCTAATGCATCTTAAATTACAGCAACCGTATACTACACTAAAAAAAAAGGTCTAATACATCTTAAATTGCAACAACATATACTACACTAAATCAAAAGGTTTACTAATAATGGGCCACGGTTGGGTCATATTTATGAGGATATACAGTGTATAGCAGCTAGTCTTCGAAGTTTTGAGGGTAGTTGTGTTAAACGCTGTGCGAATAATGTGGCCCACATGTTGGCCAAATATGCTAGGCAAGTGGAGGATGAAGTAGTTTGGCTGGAAGAATATCCACAGCCGGTAGCTGATGCTTTGTACGTTGATACTCTTTATCTCAATAATTGTATGAAATCTGAGTTCACTTTCAAAAAAAAAAAAACAAAAAGCTTTTAGAAATTTAAAACTTGCCATAATTTTAAAAAATATTTTATAATATATTTTTTTGCAAAAAAAAAAAAAAACTTACATAATATACATTTTCCATGTAACTTAATTTTTAATAATATTTTTACTATTTTATTAGTTATTAGATTTGATTATATTATCAAAAAATATATATTTTAAAATTTATATATAATTTTTTTATTAAACTGTGCATTGCATGGGTATAGTACTAGTTATATGACAAAAGTTAACACCAGCATTAATTTAAGAAATATTTTCAAATATTTTTTTTATTAAAAGTGATGTCAAAAATTTTCTAAATTAATTTATTAACAACTATTTGAGGGCACCTATTAACTTAATTATTATCAATAAATTTCTTATAAGATAGGATATATAAAGTGAGAAGATTTGAACTATAAATGTTTTTTTTTCAAAATACCAAAAATTGCCAATCAATTAAATTACAAAAATTTTAAAATTAATCCATTTACTCATTAGGATACATAATACGATTGTATTTGTGATTGTTGTAGGAAATAGGGATTTAAAGTATTGAGTTTTAACCTAACAAAAAAGAAGTGTATAGTTAGTTTTCCTTTTTTAGAAGAAAAAAGTAGAGTTTTAGTTATAGACTTTTTGTGAAGAGTTTTAACTTTAAAAAAAAAAAAAAACGCTTAAAGACTACAATTATTATTATTTTGAGAATAAAAGGCTGCAATAATTAAAGTGCTTTGAGTAGTTATATCTGTTTAATAATCAAATTGATAAAAACGATTAAAGGTGAGAAATAAAAAAAGATATAAAAAAATTGCATTGTATGCTCATATATATCCGAAACCCAATTAATTCAATTAATTGCCAATTATTATTATTATTATTAATTATTGTTGTTGTTGTTGCTGCTGTTAAGCACTTTCCCTTCTAATTAAGCGAAATACATGATGAGCCATAAAAACAGTAGACCGCCAAACATTTTTTTTCTTTTTTTTATAGACACCAAACTTTTGTAGATTCATTGAACCTATTCTACTCATTTAAACTCTTCTCAAAAAAAAAAAAAAAAAAAAAAAAAAAAAAAAAAAAAACTCCACATTTAAAATACTCAGAAAAATCAGTTTATTTGATTTTCTACAAAAGGGTAAGATTTAATTAAATAATATCATCTTTTCCAAGATAGTTAAATGATATCATATGGTTGACTAATCATTACAACCATATAGTTTAATTTAATTTGAGAACCTAATAAACAACATTTACGTACGTACATATGTAGGTATGTTTTCGTGCACTTAAGGTATATATGGAGAGGGACCATAGGGCTCAACCCAACAAAGAATGCACTCAAATTAAATGAGGTGACTTTACAACAGTGGTGGTTCCAAGAATTTTTTTTAGGGTGTTTTTTAAGAATCATAAATTACACAATCTAATAAAAAGAAAAAATTATATATTGACAACAACAACAACAACAATAATAATAAAAAAAACACGTAAATGCATAAAATTTTACACCACAAAACTTGTGGAGTTTAGTTGTGGTTGTTGTTAGTGTTGCTGAACATGGATGGACTGCGATGGCTGGGGAGAGTAAGTGAGTTTCTTATTTCCTTTTAGCCTTTAGGTTTGATTTAGTTTTAGTTTAACTTGTTTAATGACTTGTGAATCTGCAAGGCACTGAGGATTTAAAAAAAAAAAAAAATTTTTTTGTTGAATTAAAAATGTAATTGTGTTGGTGTTGGAGTAGTGATAGTCTTAGTTTGAGATGAGATTGATCTTGTACTGGACTTTTCTATTGGCATTTGGTTTGGGCCTTGTTAGTGGTTTTATTATAATTTTTTTTTTCCAAATTTTCGTTCAAGTATTTTTTTTTCTCCATGGTTTTATAAACCAGTACGGTGAAAGAACTGGAAAATGGATTGGTTATTGGTTTTTTGGTTGGACCGAGATCCGACCGATGGTCGAACCGGTAACATCATAAATAATATAATTAATAAAATTTTAAATTATATAAATAAAAATATAATAAGTTTATTACTAATAATATGATAGCAAAATGTAAAAACATAATATTTAGTGACACTTTTTGTGTAAATTTAATCAAATTTCCTTAGAATGGACAATCACATGCTTAATTATAATCATAAAAATAAAAAGTTTATCATATATATATATATGATGAATTAATTGATGTTATATAAAAATTAAGTAACTTTTTAAGTTTATTAACTTAATTAACTAAAACTACTATTTTTTTTAATCAAAATTATCGGAAAAAGAAAACAGAAAAGTAGTTGTACAATGAAAAAAAGCTAAATTTACGTGAATTTGACCAATTAGTTGTATAATATTTTTGAGGAAAAGTAGTCGTATAATGACAGCGTGTCAGATAAAGTAAAAACTAAAAGTAAAGCCGTAATATAGGCTTAAAAGAATATAAAAGCATGTGATTCTTTTTACTTAAAAGTCTCTAATATATTGTTAAGTTGCTCAAATTACAGATCAAAATTTAATTTTATTGGCATAAAAAAATTCAGGGTGTTCCCAAATTTTTTTTTAAGGATAGGTAAATATAAAATTTTAAATTATTATGTATAATATATATATATATATATATATTTTCAGGTGATGAGGGTGGTCCTGGGACCACCCTGACCATAAGGGGCGGCCCCCTGGTTTACAACACTTTTCCACGACGCTTTGGTCTCGTATATACCTAAGGAGTCACCGACTCACCGTGACAAACTCAGCTCCATGACGTTGATCGCCCAACTAGAAATTTCCAAAAAGAAATGTGTACATGATATATAAATTGCAAGAGGAGCACAAATAAAATTTTACCATGTATCAATGAGGTACGTACACGTTTGGCCCATAGTGTGCACACGGCCTTGGAAAAAAGGGTATTATTGGCCCCCATAATTCAAACATGCCGGCTGTGTCTTTTGTATATTTACCCCCATAAACTTCACCACCATCCACACATCTAGGAAGTAGGAACCAGGAACCTCTCCTCTCAGTTCACTGTTTCTTCGTTCTTGTCATCCATATTGTATTTATAGAGAGAGAACGAGGAGTGATACATTAATGAATATTGTGCTACTTATTCAATGAGCACTAGTACGAGTAGAATTCCTGGGGTTACAGAAATGACTAGTGAAGTAGCACTAAAAAATCCTGAACCATGTATGGAGCAAGTTTCTGAAGAATTCAGTGGGAAGAAAATTTTACGTAGGTTCGATTCCTTGGACCTCGAATCCTCCACTGTTCCCGGTCGTCATGGCCATGGCTCCAAGGTTTGCTTATATACTGCACTCTCAAAAAACAAATTTCCCCTGCATATATAGTTACCAGCTCAAATAATTAAGTAAAAGTATTACTATTATTATTATAATCATCATCATCATCTAAGTGACTTTTTTGGACCTAATTTGTATTATTAATAGTTACCAAGCCAATTGCCTGATTTTTTTTTTTTGGGCTGCTTTAAGAGTGAGGAGAATTTTCGGGTTCGAGTTACTGTGAGCTATTGCATGGCTTGGAAACTAGGAAAAAACAAAAATAATAGTTTCAGGTCTAAATTTGACTGACTGGTTATATTCTTTTTAATTTTTCAGGCTGTGGGGTGGTCAGTGATATTGCATTTAGCATTCCAGAGCATCGGAATTGTATATGGAGATATTGGTACTTCACCATTATATGTGTATGCAAGTACTTTCACTAATGGCATCAAACACAACGATGACATTTTGGGTGTTCTTTCTCTGGTCTTTTATACCCTCACTTTAATCCCTCTGTTTAAGTACGTTTTTATTGTCTTACAAGCCACTGATAATGGCGAAGGTAAAATCTAAGAATCCCTTTATTGTTTTTTTTTTTTTTTTTTTGGTATATAATCACGCAAAGCAATTATTTATCTATGTTCTCCCTAAAAACAGAACCTTATTGTGTTGTTACATTTGTTAGGAGGGACGTTTGCTTTGTACTCTCTTATATGCCGATATGCTAAGGTTGGTTTGATCCCAAATCAGCAAGCTGAGGACCAGGAGGTCTCTAATTTCCAGCTTGATTTACCAAGTAGTCGTCAGCGGATAGCGTCGGTGGTTAAGGCTAAGCTGGAAAACAGCCAGTTTGCCAAGTTCTTTCTATTGTTTGCTACAATGCTTGGTACTTCCATGGTGATTGGGGATGGTGTCCTCACTCCTTGCATGTCAGGTATGTTAATCTTCCATACGTTACGCTGCAACTCTTTAAATGCATAAAGTGTTTGAGGGTTAGAGAAGGGAGAGGTTCGAGCTATAAGATTAGAAATGTGTGATATATATGATGGTATCTGTGACTTAGGTTTTTTAGTAAGCTAGGTATATTTTTCATACGGAACAAATTTTGAATTCCTATTCTTTCTAGCTAGTGAAGGAAAATATAGTGTGAGAAAATTTTTACAAATTGAAGACATGGTCACGATATTTAAATAATAGTACTATTTGTTGGATAGGTTTGGGCTTATACCTCTCAGACTTCGTATACTTTTCTCTTCTTCAAATTATGTAGTGGATTTGACCAAAAAAAATAAAGTTAAATTATGACGATGTTTTTACTTTCAATTGTGAAATTATGTGTCAAATAGAAACTTGATATTAAAAAAAAAAAAAAAAAAATTTATCAAATAGAAACTTAGTACGTTGAAGGATTTCTATCTTGGAGGCTTAGCCACACTTCTGTTATTGTCATTGTAGCCAATTTCTTAGAAAGTGAATAAGCGGAGTTGCGTAATTTAGTAGCTCATTACTTTGTATGACTTTTTGACTTACAAATTGCAATTTTAATTTTTTTTCCAATTTATTGGCAGTTTTATCTGCTGTGGGAGGGATCAGGAAAGCTACAACTGAAATCACAGAAGGTACCCCACAATCAATAATGTTTACTCTGTTACTTTTTTCCTCCCTTGTTACAAGTTATTTATATCACATTTTTTTTTGTCCTACACAGATATGATTGTTTGGATTTCAATTGCTATCTTGATCTTCTTGTTCATGGTTCAAAGATTTGGAACTGACAAAGTGGGCTATAGTTTTGCTCCCATAATTTGTGTTTGGTTTGCATTAATCGGGGGTATTGGCCTTTTCAATTTCATCAAATTTGATCCAACAGTCATCAAAGCTATAAATCCACAATACATTGTTCTATATTTCCAGAGGAACAAAAAAGAAGCTTGGGTTTCTCTTGGTGGCATTGTCCTTGCCATAACAGGTCAGTATTTCATTCCCCATTTACATGAGATCTTATTTGACTATGTACTTAAACCTACAAAAGTAAGTTTGTATCTAAAAAAAATAAGACTTTAAAAAACTATACACAAGTAAATAAGCTAAAAGAGTTGAAGCTAATTGTTAGTATACACAAATTATTTTTTGAACTGAAACAATGCCTTGAAGTACTAGTTTCAATTCAAAAATTGAAGAACCAAAGAATTTGTCTTACAAATTAGGAGAATTATAAAAGGTTTAAATTTGAACTGAAATCATGACTTTAAGACATGATTTCAATTCAAAAAGCGAATTGTGTGTACTTCATGTGTAATAGGGCCACGTATAATAAACAGTGCCCTAGAGTAAAACTAAAAATTTAATATAAAATCACCTTCATTTGGAATTACGTGTAGATTTTGTTAATGAAGTATAATTATAATAATTTGCAGGAACGGAAGCTCTATTTGCTGATGTTGGGCACTTCACAGTTAGGTCCATTCAAATAAGTATGTGCTCAGTGACCTACCCGGCTCTCATATTGGCATATAGTGGACAAGCAGCCTTCCTTCGCAAGCACAATGATCTTGTCAAAGAAACTTTCTATGAGTCCATACCAGGTAGAAGAAGAGTGTTTTTGCCTTAAATTTTCTCATGAATACTTTGGTTCATGCACATGTCCATAATGTCCATTGTTCAATATTTATATAAAATGTATGATTTACTAGCTAATTGAGTTGGCTATTTGTGATGCAGAACCTTTGTACTGGCCAATGTTTGTGGTGGCCATATTGGCATCGATAGTAGCTAGTCAAGCCATGATTTCAGGGACTTTCTCTATAGTCCAACAATCTCTCTCACTAGGGTGTTTCCCTCGAGTGAAAATCGTGCATACATCAACAAAGTATGAAGGACAAGTTTACATACCAGAAGTCAATTACCTTCTTATGTTGGCTTGTATAAGTGTCACTTTGGCTTTCAGGAACACCGAAAAGATTGGCAATGCATATGGTAATCCATCATCCCACATATCAATTTGAATCTTATCAATAATAGCTAGACTTGGTCTTTGTTGTTTTATTGGTTTGAATTTTCTTCCCACATGTTTGGTGGTTGAATTTGGCTATTCAATAAAGAATAAACATAGAAGCTAATGAATAATTTTTTCTTCCTTTGCATGCAGGGATAGCAGTGGTATTTGTTATGACTCTCACATCAGCTTTCCTAGTGCTAATCATGATCATGATATGGAAATCTCACATACTTTTAGTTATCTCCTATGTTCTTGTCATTAGTAGTGTGGAGCTTCTCTATTTAAGCTCAGTCTTCTATAAGTTTGCTCAAGGAGGATATCTTCCCCTGGCCTTTGCTGCAGTACTAATGACCATAATGTATATTTGGAATGATGTGCACAGAAGAAAGTACTTTTATGAGCTTGACCACAAAGTCCCTTTAGGAAAGCTCAAGGACATAGCTGCAGACACAAATTTGTGTCGAATGCCTGGGTTGGCCTTGTTCTACTCAGAGCTTGTTCAAGGCATCCCACCCATTTTCAAGCACTATGTGGTAAATGTTCCTGCACTGCATTCAGTCCTTGTCTTCGTCACCATCAAGTCACTACCTATTAGCAAGGTTCCAATTGAAGAGCGTTTCCTATTTCGTCGAGTGGAGCCTAAAGACCAAAATGTGTTTCGATGTGTTGTGAGGTATGGATACACAGATACACGTTCTGAGGATGAGCCTTTTGAGAAGATGTTAGTTGAAAGATTGAAGGAGTATATTATAAACAATTTTTGGTTCTCACAAAGTAAACTAAGTAATGGTGAAAATGATGGTGAACTGGATGTTGGGTTTGCTAATGGAGAGGATGAAAATAATGATGTAAAGGATGTTGATGAAGAGAAGCTGCAAGAGGTTTTAGAGAGTGAGATTGAGGCTTTGGACCAAGCATCGCGTGCTGGTATTGTTCACTTAATTGGTGAGAATGAAGTGGTTGCAGGCAAAGGAGCTAGTATAGGAAAGAGATTTTTGATAAACTATGCTTTCAATTTCTTGAAGAAAAATTTGAGACAAACTGAAAATGTATTTGACATTCCTCATAAGCGCATGCTAAAAGTAGGCATGACTTATGAGCTTTAGGGCATGTTGTGAAATAGGTGTGGGTGCATAAGCAAGATAAGGTCTCTATGTCAATATACATGCCTTTTCTTGAATTAGTATAGATTTATTCATACTGTGATTGAAATGTTGGCTAAGAAGTTTCCACTTTCCACTAATATGCAGTAAATGCGCTGCCCCATCCTATACTCCTAGGGGATTGTGTAGATCTTGTAAAGTGTGGAATTTGAACTAAATGTATGTAATGGTAATGAAAAAGTCCCTTTTACATCTATTTTGTAGTCACATATTATTTGGTTCTACATTGGTTTCACTTAATTCTACTTTGGAATGCAATCCTCATTCTAGACTTGGTTTTCTGCAGCTATAACCAATATTTAAGACATTGGAAAAGTAACATGCTTTTAGAAACAAAAGGAAATAACAAAAAGAAAAGAAAAGAAGACATTGTGTTACTATATGGTTTAAGGTTTTTGACTATTACACATCCCCAACTAAGATTGGATTATTGTGTAGCTATGATTGTGTATCTATGAGAGAGAGAGAGAGAGAGAGAGAGAGAGAGATGTGTGCATATAATATGACAAATATAACTCAATTACAATAGCCATCATCCCATTTTGACGCTACTAAATTTTGAGAGTCCTTCAGTAAAAGTCAAGACTACTAAAAATGTTTTTAAGCCTTGAATTTTACTAAGGATTAATTTGTACTAATTAAACAGGGAAAACTCTTTTGAGATCCAAATTTTGGTCAACTAATGTCAAAACATGTGTTTTGTGAAAATGCTTTAAAATTGTGAACTTAACTAATTTTAGGCTAAACCTAGGGTGGACCAAGTTTAACTGCGTTTTAACTAAAAATTCGACTGTATTGCAAGGGCACCAAATTTACCTTAGTTTTGTAGCGGGCAACAACAATTTTTTTTTTTTTAACCAAGAGACGAAAGAATCACCAAAAAGAAAGTAGCACCTTGTACTTTATCTGCCTCTGTCTTTTTAAATAAATAAATAAAAAGACAAAGACAAGCGGAGTAAAATTTTCATTTATCAGCATCTTTCTATCAAAATTTTAATGTCAATAAATCACTAGAATGATTACCAATCCTAAACAAGTATTATTAATGAGAAGTAATTAACTAAAGGAATAACAATTCAACCAAACAATATGATATCATATTGAGAATTTCTAAATTCTAACATTCAAATGGGCCTAATGAATAGTAATAATGGCTACTAAACTAATACCATTTATCCCAAAAAAGTTACAAAATGATATTTGTTGGCTTTGTTTTTGACTTTTTGTTTTTAATGAAGTTTCATCCTTATTCAAAAAAAAAAAAAAAAAAAAAAAAAGAAAAAGAAAAGAAAAAAGAGTAATTGAGGGTTGCATTATATGACACACATTTTTGGGGCTAAATGTTAAGGGCCAGTATTTTAATAACCCAAACCCATTTGGGCCCAACCAGAAAAATGACACCACATGCGTTGAGCCCAAATAAAGATAAAATTTTAGCCTATGGATGGAATATCAATAGAGGTTTTGCAGTTGGATTAGATTTGGGCCTTGGATCTGACAAAATTTTGGCGTAGCTTTTGTAGTTGGAATTTGGAAATGACTAAATTTTAGCAGAGCTTCCACTATCATACCAAAATTCTCCCGAAAATGGCTCACATTCTAAGGGCATTCGCATCAAGTTTGTAAAAAAATACTTATTTTACACTCTTACAACTTTATCTATTTTTACTAACTCATTTAATAATACACCATAATTCTCATTTTTACATACAACCCAATAAAATAATATAAACTACATAATAAAATAATATAAACTACTCTTCTCTCTCTTCCACTTCTTCCTCTCCATTTCTCTCTCTCCATTGTGGGAATAAAAAATATCATTTAATTTTATCAACTTGTTACAGTAAGTTGGCAAATTGTAGCAAGTTGGTATAATTTTTTATATATAACAGTTCGGATGTTACATGTTTTTAAGGGTTTGGGTTGTAAAATAGCAATTTACCAATGCTAACGCTCTATTCCTGACACTCCAATATTTATTTCGAAAGGATAAGACTTAGGTACAATGTTTATGTGCTATTTCTTAAATTCCTCCATTAAAATTTTGTCATGTGGATTTTTTCTCATGAGATGGAATTAAGTGTATATTTTAGTTAAGTAGATACATGATTGAATCCTAAAAGGAGAATATAAGGAACAACATCTAAAATACTGTACCTAAGTTTTGTACTATTTTAAAAACTACCCAAAATCCCCTAAAAACTATTATCCAGAGAACTATTCTATTACCCAAGAGTCTAATAGATAATGTTTACATGTGGGTTATTATTTATAGAATTTTTGAAAATAGGATCCATGTTAGAATCAGTATCATACTGCACAAATCTACATCATAACGATTTGCACACGATGAAGCTGATTCTCCAATTGTCTCATGCAACATGATATGTCAAGAGAATCAACGTCATGCTAATAGATTTTCCTTGATAATTCACATGCAAATTTCCCATTTTTCCTCATTTTGACAACTTGTTTTAGGAGCTTTGGTGGGTCATGGGTGTTACATAGAGATGACAATTTAAACCCATACTTGCGGGTACTTGCCTCACCCGTCATTAATGTACGGGTTTTATCCATCTTGCATAACAAATGGGGCGGGAATGGGGGTTAACATTTTCTTCCGCACCCGTCATGTTTTTATTTAAATAATTAAAAAATATTTTTATAACTTTTTTTATAAGACATACATATGTGTTTTTAGCCTTCTAACTTTAAATTTATGATATATATATTTTTTTTATATTGTATTATTGAATTTATACTTTTATGTTTTAATATTTACATTGTTTATATTTTTCTAATTGTTGTATTGTATGTTTGAATTGTTTTTATACTTCTTGTTACTTGAATTGTTGTATTTTTATGCTCTGGGAAGGTTTTGTAATGTTAGAACATTTTTTTAAAAATGTTTTATGAGTTTTTATTTAACGCATACAAAATAAACTTTTAATAAATTATGTATATAAATATTTAGGTGTAGCAGGATAGGTACCTGTGGGCACTTGCGGGACCCGCTAGAACGGGGCAGAAAAAAAAAAACCCGCCCCAAAGAGGAAGTGGGGAATAGGAAACACACCCAAATGTTTGATTTGAATGATTCCATGTTGTTGGAAAATTTTGAACTTTACTTTCAAACGAATCAGTTCACTGTTTCTTCGTTCTTGTCATCCATATTGTATTTATAGAGAGGAGGGGTGATACATTATAGAATATTGTGCTACTTATTCAATGAGCACTAGTAGAATTCCTGGGGTTACAGAAATGACTAGTGAAGTAGCACTAAAACATCCTGAACCAAGTATGGAGCAAGTTTCTGAAGAATTCAGTGGGAAGAGAATTTTACGTAGATTCGATTCCTTGGACCTCGAATCCTCCACTGTTCCCGGTCGTCATGGCCATGGCTCCAAGGTTTGCTTATATATTGCACTCTCACGAAACAAATTTCCCCTGCATAGTTACCAGCTCAAATAATTAAGTAAAAGTATTACTATTATTATAATCATCATCAACATCTAAGTGACTTTTCTGGACCTCATTTGTATTATTAATAGTTACCATGTCAATTGCCTGATTTTTTTTTTTTGGCTGCTTTAAGAGTGAGGAGAATTTTCGGGTTCGAGTTACTGTGAGCTATTGCATGGCTTGGAAACTAGGACAAAACAAAAATAATAGTTTCAGGTCTAAATTTGACTGATTGGTTATATTCTTTTTAATTTTTCAGGCTGTGGGGCGGTCAGTGATATTGCATCTAGCATTCCAGAGCATAGGAATTGTATATGGAGACATTGGTACTTCACCACTATATGTGTATGCAAGTACTTTCACTAATGGCATCAAGCACAACGATGACATTTTGGGTGTTCTTTCTCTGATCTTTTATACCCTCACTTTAATCCCTCTGTTTAAGTACGTTTTTATTGTCTTACAAGCCACTGATAATGGCGAAGGTAAAATCTAAGAATCCCTTTATTGTTTTTTTTTTTTTTTTTTTTGGTATATAATCACGCAAAGCAATTATTTATCTATGTTCTCCCTAAAAACAGAACCTTATTGTGTTGTTACATTTGTTAGGAGGGACGTTTGCTTTGTACTCTCTTATATGCCGATATGCTAAGGTTGGTTTGATCCCAAATCAGCAAGCTGAGGACCAGGAGGTCTCTAATTTCCAGCTTGATTTACCAAGTAGTCATCAGCGGATAGCGTTGGTGGTTAAGGCTAAGCTGGAAAACAGCCAGTTTGCCAAGTTCTTTCTATTGTTTGCTACAATGCTTGGTACTTCCATGGTGATTGGGGATGGTGTCCTCACTCCTTGCATGTCAGGTATGTTAATCTTCCATACGTTACTCTGCAACTCTTTAAATGCATAAAGTGTTTGAGGGTTAGAGAAGGGAGAGGTTCGAGCTAAAAGATTAGAAATGTGTGATATATATGATGGTATCTGCGACTTAGGTTTTTTAGTAAGCTAGGTATTTTTTTCATATGGAACAAATTTTGAATTCCTATTCTTTCTAGCTAGTGAAGGAAAATATAGTGTGAGAAATTTTTTACAAATTGTAGACATGGTCACGATATTTAAGTAATAGTAATATTTGTTGAATAGGCTTGGGCTTATACCTCTCAGACTTCGTATACTTTTCTCTTCTTAAAATTATGATGAAAAATAAAAGTCAAAAAGAGACAATAAACAAGTTGTAGTGGATTTGACAAATAAAAATAAAGTTAAAATATGAGGATGTTTTTACTTTCAATTGTGAAATTATGTATCAAATAGAAACTTGTTATCAAAAAAGAAAAAGAAAAAGAAAAAGAAAAAGAAAGTATCAAATAGAAACTTAGTATGTTGAAGGATTTCTATCTGGGAGGCTTTAGCCACACTTCTGTTATTGTCATTGTTGCCAATTTCTTAGGAAGTGAATTAGCAGTGTTTCGTAATTTAGTAGCTCATTACTTTGTCTGACTTTTTGACTTACAAATTGCAATTTTATTTTATTTTTTTCAATTTATTGGCAGTTTTATCTGCTGCGGGAGGGATCAAGAAAGCTACAACTGAAATCACAGAAGGTACCCCACAATCAATAATGTTTACTCTGTTATTTCTTTCCTCCCTTTTTACAAGTTATTTATATCACTTTTTTTGGGTCCTATACAGATATGATTGTTTGGATTTCAGTTGCTATCTTGATCTTCTTGTTCATGGTTCAAAGATTTGGAACTGACAAAGTGGGCTATAGTTTTGCTCCCATAATTTGTGTTTGGTTCGCATTAATCGGGGGTATTGGCCTTTTCAATTTCATCAAATTTTTTTTTTTTGATGCAAAGCTTGCCATTACAAACAGACAAGCAGAGAAGAGGAAAACAACAGAGCTCACAGAGAAAAACAACAGGCGCTAATCAGTACAATCGGCTTGAACAATATCCTGCACTACCCTAGGGAGAGCTCCTCTCCACACTTGCAAGTCTTCACTTCCCCTAGCCAAATGAGCTAACTCATGAGCAGCTCTATTATAATCCTGATTCACATGATTGACATTTCAACTAGTAAAAGAGCTCAGCAAGGCACGGATGGCTTGAAACAGATGGCCAATGCTCCCTTCCATAAAATTCTCATTAACACTATTAACAATGGAAATGGCATCAGATTCAACAATAATCTAAGAAAGCTTCATATCTTGTTCAAGCAAAACCCAGCTTCCATGGCAAGGGCTTCCACCTCTTCAACTGAAAACTGGCCTTGCAGGAATTTACTACAAGCCACAAGAATTGCACCACAAGAGTCACGAATAACAGCCCCAACACTAGAGTTTCGCCCATCTTCCGACATCGCCCCATCAACAATGATTTTGAAAACTCTAGGCAATGGAGGAGTCCACCTACAACTTTCCTTCACTAGATTTGTGTTCAAAGCACACAAAGCACCTTTATAATCTTGTAGAAAACTCCTAGCAAACCTCCAAATCTGACCCGGTAATTGGCATTTTGATTCAAAGGCAGCTTGATTCCTATTATACCAAACAGACCAAGCAACCCCAAAAAACACCTCCAAATCACAATTAGTGCCATTCTTCAAAATATCCAAAGCTACATCGGATATGTCCATAAGTCCCTGCCAATTTTCCACACTACTACCCTCCCAATTATCCCAAACTCTTCTAGCTACTTCACATTTAATAATAGAGTGAAAAAGAGTCTCAGACTCAAAGTCACAACAAGGACACAAGTCACTCACCCCAATACCTCTTTTTTGCAAATTCACCATTGTTGGAAGAGCATCCACACATGCCCTCCAAGCAAAGGTTTTAATCTTTGATGGAATACGTAAGTGCCATAACTTCCTCCACAATAGTTCTCTCTGGTCATTATAAGAACATTCTCCCACCTTGGGTGATTCCACTAAGCTAAGTGCAACATAATACGCACTTTTAACAGTAAAAACACCCCTATTATTACCAACCCAAATAATTTTATCATTCTGAAGATTATAGCTAATTGGAATATTAAGAATAGTCCTTGCTTCAAATGGCAAGAATAGAGACTTCACTAGGTCCACTTTCCATCTTCTAGAATCAAAATCAATAAGAGTTGAGACCATGGGGAAATTATCAAAATTTTGGGGAGGAGGAGAAATCATCTTGTACGTTGTAGGATTGGGCAGCCACTTATCTTTTCAAATGTGAATCAATTTCCTGTTGCCAACTCTCCAACGTGTTCCTTTCTTCACAACTTCGAGCCCCTGCATTATGCTTCTCCACGTAAAGGATGGGCTAGACCCCAAACCAGCCTTAAGAACATCACCATGAGGATAATACTTAGCTCTATACATTCGAGCTATCAATGAGTTTGGGTTCTCCAGGAGCCTCCAACCTTGCTTTGCGAGCATGGCAAGATTGAAAGCTTGGAGATTTCTGAAACCCATACCACTTTTAAGCTTTGACTTACATAACTTCCTCCAACTTACCCAAGCAACCATAGTCTCTTGACCCCTCTGACCCCACCAAAACTTCCTCATCATGCTTTCAATCTCATCACACAATCCCTTAGGAAGCTGAAAACAGCTCATAGTATACGTAGGGATAGCTTGGGCCACCGCTTTGATCAAAATCTCTCTACCACCAATAGAAAGAATTTTCTCCTTCCATCTAGACAATTTTTTTCCCACCCTTTCTTTGATCTTCGCAAAAACTTCAATCTTAGATTTGCCAATGATTGAAGGAAGACCGAGATACTTACTATGGCGAGAATCCTGCATCGGCCCAAGAATATCTAAAGACTCAGTTTTCTTCTCTTTTGGGGTATTGGTGCTAAAGAACACCGATGATTTGTCTGTATTGATTTTCTAACCCGAAGCAGCCTTATACAAACGAAGAGTATCAATTAGATGCTGGCATTCTCGACTGCTAACTTTGCAGAAAAGCAAACTGTCATCCACAAAAAAGAGGTGTGATATCATAGGGCAGCCTCTACAGATTGAAAGTCCACTCATAATGTGACTTCTTACAGCCTTATTAATAAGTGAAGAAAAACCATCTGCATATAGAAGAAACTGATAAGATGACAGAGGATTCCCTTGACGGAGTCCCCTTGATGGCACAATATTACCATGAGCTACCCCATTTATAAGCACAGAATAGGAGACAGTTGTTATGCATCTCATAATCAAGCCAATCCACCTTTCATGAAAACCTAGTTTTCTCATAACTTGCTCTATGAAGCCCCATTCCACTCTATCGAAAACCTTACTCATGTCCAATTTAATTGCCATATAAAAATCCTTACCCTCTTTCTTATATTCTAAGTAATGCATCATCTCAAAAGCAATAAGAACATTATCTGTTATAACCCTTCCAGTAGTAAAAGCACTTTGATTTTCCGATATTATATGGGGGAGGATCAATTTTAGATGATTAGCTAGGACCTTAGCAATAAGTTTATAAATAACATTGCTTAGGCTAATTGGTCTAAACTCCGTCATTCTAGAAGGATTGTTATTTTTTGGAACAAGAGTAATATAAGTTTTATTAACATCAGCCATGGACATATCAAAATTTAAGACATTAAAAACCATATTCACAACATCGTTACCTACAATATCCTAGAATTTTTGATAAAAGACAGCAGACATACCATCTGGATTGGGGGATTTGGTCGGGTGCATCTGTTTTAGGGCTACTTCAATTTCTTCCTTAATGAATGTGTTGATAAGATCTTGATTCATCTGAACAGACACCTTTGATTCCATAGTGTCAATAATCTCCTGAATTCTACTCGTTTGAGATGTTGTATAAAGCTTCTCAAAATAAGACGTAGCTACTTCTGTCACGCTCAAAATACTCTCTCCAGACCCCCATATCATCCAACAGTCTGGTGATTGTGTTTTTCTTTTTCCTCTCGGAAGCCTTAGAATGGAAGTATTTTGTATTGCGATCTCCAAGACCCATCCACTGAACTTTTGATCTTTGTTGCCACATAACTTCCTCACAATCCAGCAACTCATTAATCTCCTTTCTGATCTTGTTTATCTCCCTTCCATTCCTTCCGTTCTGATCCCTTAATATCAGATCATTTAAAACATTCATCTTCTTTTGAATTTGTCTTGGAACATGGCCAAAAACTGTTCTGTTCCATCTTGAAAGTTCATCTGTACATCTTTTAAGACCAGCCACTATATCACTAGGGTTATTAGCTCTCACACTTCCAGTCCAATCCTCCATAATAACATCTCTACAATCTTCTCTTCTTGTCCACATAGCTTCAAACTGAAATCTTCTCTTCCAAGGGCTTTGCGGAGCAAAAGAATTAGTGATCAAGAGTGCACAATGGTCACTAGTAGTTTCCACAAGATGGTGCACTCTCATGTCCCTAAAATTATCAATCCATTCCTGCGTAACTAGAGCACGATCCAACCGAAGATACATTCTATGCCTTCCCTCTTGCATATTACACCAAGTGAACTCCGGACCACAGAACCCAAGGTCCATGAATCTACAACAATTAATTGCTTCCCTAAACTCATCCATCTGTTTCTGAGATCTTCGAGCTCCCCCACTTTCTCTGCAGCGGAAACAATTTCATTAAAATCCCCAAAACACAGCCAGGGAATTTGAAATTTTCTATTAAGAACCTTTAGTAAATCCTATGACTCCTTCCTTCTATGAACCTCAAGATTTCCATAGAACCCGATAATCCGCCATTTAAACCCTGAACTTTCAGTAACAATGGCATCAATATGCCTGTCTGAATAACTTTGAATATCAACACTAATATCCTTCCTCCACAGAAGAGCTAAACCTCCACTTCTTCCATGGCTGGGAACAACTAACCCATTAATAAAACCAACACTCCCCTTCTTTTTATTCATACTATTCTTTTTTAGTTTTGTTTCTGATAAGAAAACAAAATCGGGATCCCATTGTTGCACCAGACCGCGCAACGCTCGAACTGACCAAGGGCTCCCAAGCCCTCGGCAATTCCATCCCAAAACCCTCATTAAAACATATCCAATAAAGATTGAAAGGATACAGGGGTACAAACAGAGCATTAAGCAAACCTAGTACAAAGGGAAAGTTCCAAAATCAAACTTCTGATAACCACATAACTAAACATAAATCAAATAAAATACTCACTGATTGCTTAGAAACCACCTTGGCCGAATCACACCAACTTTAGGAGTACCCCTACTTGCCGAAAATTCATCCCACAAAAATGCCTCTGGCGGCTTCAATCACCCACACCTTCCGCACAAGATCTTCACAAAGATTACAATGGGCTAAGATTAACCACCGAAAAAACCAACCAACTACAAAACAATACCCACTCCAGTACAATCGGACCCACGGCAAAGGGCTAAGATCTACACAGCACCATCGGACCCACTTAAGGTACTAAGAAGACCCTTGATGAAGCGGTAAAGACCCACAAAGGGGTTGTAGGGCTGACAATGGTGAAACGGTAAGACCCATAGAGGAATTGGAAGACTGACTATGGAACTAGAGCTCACAAGCCAGTCGAGATGAGCTCGTGCGTACATTGTCGAAAACCAGAAATGTGCGCCGAGAGGGAGAGGGCTGGACACCACAATCCAGAGAGAAGAGAAGAGAGATAGAACTCTCTAGAAAAGACTGGAACCTTTCGGTCCAGAGAGAACAAACTCCTACTAGGGAGAGAGAAAAGTACCTATCTAATATTTTTTAATTTCAGAAAATTTGATCCAATAGTAATCAAAGCTATAAATCCACAATACATTGTTCAATATTTCCAGAGGAACAAAAAAGAAGCTTGGGTTTCTCTTGGTGGCATTGTCCTTGCCATAACAGGTAAGTATTTCATTTCCAATTCATATGAGATCTTATTTGATTATGTACTAAAAGTCTAAAACCTACAAAAGTAAGTTTGTATCTTAAAAAAAAAAAAGACTTTAAAAAACTATACATAATTAAATAAGCTAAAAGAGTAGAAGCTAATTTTTAGTATATACAAATTATTTTTTGAACTGAAACAATGCCTTGAAGTCCTAGTTTCAATTCAAAAATTGAAGAACCAAAGAATTTGTCTTACAAATTAGGGGAATTATAAAAGGTTTAAATTTGAACTGAAATCATGACTTTAAGACATGATTTCAATTCAAAAAGAGAATTGTGTGTACTTCATGTGTAATAGGGCCACGTATAATAAACAATGCCCTAGAGTAAAACTAAAAATTTAATATAAAATCACCTTTACTTGGAATTACGTGAAGATTTTGTTAATGAAGTATAATTATAATAATTTGCCAGAACGGAAGCTCTATTTGCTAATGTTGGGCACTTCACAATTACCTTCTTATGTTGGCTTGTATAAGTGTCACTTTGGCTTTTAGGAACACAGAAAAGATTGGCAATGCATATGGTAATCCATCATCCCACATATCAATTTGAATCTTATCAATAGTAGCTAGATTTGGTTTTTGTTGTTTTATTGGTTTGAATTTTCTGCCCACATGTTTGGTGGTTGAATTTGGCTCTTCAATAAAGAATAAACATAGAAGCTAATGAATACGCTACAAGAAAAAAAGGCTTCTTACAATGGGAAAAATCGTTACAATAACTACAAAGTCGTTGCAATAAGGTGTTATTGCAATGTTGAAAAAGTTATTGCGAGCCGTTGCAATAAACTTCGAGGCAATAGGTTTATGCAACACAAAGATCTCATTGCAATAAATTCTACATATTGCAACAAACAAGTTGATGCAATAATTTACTGATTCAAAGGTTTTGTTGTAATACGTGAAAAATGTCATAGCTTATTACAACAAACAACCCTATTGCAATAGGTTGAGTTTTTTAATTTATTATTAATTTCTCTATTACCCTATCTTGCAATATACACATTATAAGACAATATAAACATTATATTGAGGAACTACAATAACAAATTAAAGATACAAATTAAAAAAAATGCAAAACTCAAAGTACTCCATCAAATTAACATGTCCAAGAACACAAATATATACATAACATGTTGAGTTTACGATTAAACACATGAAACAAGTCTTTTTTCACCTATTACAACAATATATTTTGATGTGAAATAAGTGATTGCTTGTTGCAACTATAATTTTCAAAATAAAATAAGGTTTAGTTATTACAACAACACATTTAGATGTAACAAGGTAATTCTTGCAACAATCTTAATTGATGTAATAAATTTAAGTTGCTATTACAACAAAAAACAACCCATAGATGCAATAGTATATATATTACCCCAATTATTTTTGTTGTTGTAATATTACTTGTTGTAACAGGTCTTTTTTTTTTTTTTTTTGTAGTGATAATGTTAACTTCCTTTGCATGCAGAGATAGCAGTGGTATTTGTTATGACTTTCACATCAGCTTTCCTAGTGCTAATCATGATCATGATATGGAAATCTCACATACTTTTAGTTATCTCCTATGTTCTTGTCATCAGTAATGTGGAGCTTCTCTATTTAAGCCTAGTCTTCTATAAGTTTGCCCAAGAAGGATATCTTCCCCTGGCCTTTGTTGTAGTACTAACGACTATAATGTATATTTGGAATGATGTGCATAGAAGAAAGTACTTTTATTAGCTTGACCACAAAGTCTCTTTAAGGAAGCTTAAGGACATAGCTGCAGACACAAATTTATGTTGAATGCCTGGGTTGGCCTTGTTCTACTCAGAGCTTTTTCAAGGCATGCCACCCATTTTCAAGCACTATGTGGTAAATGTTCCTACACTGCATTCAGTCCTTGTCTTTGTCACCAACAAGTCACTACCTATCAGCAAGGTTCCAATTGAAGAGCGTTTCCTATTTCGTCGAGTAGAGCCTAAAGACCAAAATGCGTTTCGATGTATTGTGCGATATGGAACACAAATACACGTTTTGAGGATGAGCCTTTTGAGAATATGTTAGTTGAAAGATTGAAGGAGTATATTATAAACAATTTTTGGTTCTCTCAAAGTAAACTAAATAATGGTGAAAATGATGGTGAACTAGATGTTGGGTTTGCTAATGGAGAGGATGCAAATAATTATGTAAAGGATGTTGATGAAGAGAAGCTGCAAGAGGTGTTAGAGAGTGAGATTGAGGCTTTCGACCAAGCATTGCGTGCTAGTATTGTTCACTTGATTGGTGAGCATGAAGTGGTTGCAGGCAAAGGAGCGCGTATAGGAAAGAGATTTTTGATAAACTATGCTTTCAATTTCTTGAAGAAAAATTTGAGTCAAACTAAAAATGTATTTGACATTCCTCACAAGCGCATGCTAAAAGTGGGCATGACTTATGAGCTTTAGAGCATGTTGTGAAAAAGGTGTATGTGCATAAGCAAGATAAGGTCTCTATGTCATATACATGCCTTTTCTTGAATTAGTATAGATTTATTCATATTGTGATTGAAATGTTGGCTATGAAGTTTCCATTTTCCACTGAAAGGTGTAGATCTTGTAAAGTGTGGAATTTAAATTAAATGTATGTAATGGTAATAGAAAGGTCCCTTTTAATATCTATTTTGTAGTCACATATTATTTGGTTCTACATTGGTTTCACTTAATTCTACTTTGGAATGCAACCCTCATTCTAGACTTGGTTTTCTGTAGCTATAACCAATATTAAAGAGATTGGAAAAGTAACATGCTTTTAGAAACAAAAGGAAATAGCAAAAAGAAAAAGAAAAGAAGACATTGCTATAAGGTTTAAGGTTTTTGATGACTGCACATCCCCAACTAAGATTGGATTGTTGTGTATCTATGAGAGAGAGAGAGAGAGAGAGAGAGAGAGAGAGAGATGTGTGTGTATAACATGACAAGTACAACTCAATTACAATAGCCATCATCCAATTTTCATGCTACTAAATTTTTGGAGTCCTTCAGTAAAAGTCAAGACTACTAAAAATGTTTTTAAGCCAATTTATTCTCGAATTATACTAAGGATTAATTTGTACTAATTAAACAGGGAAAACTCTTTTGAGATCCAAATTATGATCAATAGATGTCAAAACACATGTGTTTTGTGAAAAATGTTTTAAATGGCGAACTTAACTAATTTTAGGCTAAATCTAGAGTGGACCAAGTTTAACTACGTTTTAACTAAAAATTCGACTATATTGCAAGGGCACAAAATTTACCTTATTGTTGCAATGGGCAACAACAGTCTATTTTTTTTTTACTTCACCAAGAGAAGAAAGAGTCACCAAAAAGAAAGCAACACCTTGTACTTTGTCTGTCTTTGTCTTTTTTAATAGATAAATAAAAAAGACAAAGACAGGCGGAGTCAAGATTTTCATTTATAAGTGTCTTTCTATCAAATTTTTAATGTCAAAGAAATTACTAGAATGATTACCAATCCTAAATAAGTATTATTAATGAGAAGTAATTAACCAAAGGAATAACAATTCAACCAAACAATATGATATCATATTGAGAATTTCTAAATACTAACATTCAAATGGGCCTAGTGTATAGTAATAATGACTACTAAACTAATATCATTTATCCCAAAAAAGTTACAAAATGATGTTTGTTCACTTGTTGTTGGCTTTGTTTTTGACTTTTTGTTTTTAATGAAGTTTCATCCTTATTCAAAAAAAGAAAAAAAGGAAAAGAAAAAAAAGTGTAATTAGGGGTTGTGATATATGACACACATTTTTGGGCTAAATCTTAAGGGCCATTATTTTTATAATCTAGACCCATTGGGCCAACTAGAAAAAATGATACCACATGCCTTGAGCCCAAATAAATATCAAATTTTAGCCTATGGATGGAATATCAATAGAGGTTTTGTAGTTGGATCAGATTTGGGCCTTGGATCTGACAAAATTTTGGCGAAGCTTCTGTAGTTGTAATTTGATAAAGACTAAATTTTAGCAGAGCTTCCACGATTATACCAAAATTCTCCCAAAAATGGCTCACATTCTAAGGGCATTTGCATCAAGTTTGTAAGAAAATACCTATTTTACCCTCTAATAAAAGACAATTTTATCTATTTTTACTAACTCATTCAATAATACACCACAATTCTTATTTTTACCTGTAACCTAATAAAATAATATAAACTAATCTTCTCTCTCTTTCCTTTCTTCCTCTATCTCCCGGTCTCCATTGTGGGAATAAAAAATATTATTTAATTTTTAGCAACTTGCTATAGTAAGTTGGCATATTGTAGCAAGTTGGTATAATTTTCTATAGATGACAGCCTGGATGTTACATGTTTTTAAGGGTTTGAGTTGTAAAATAGCAATTCACCAATGCTAATGCTCTATCATTGACACCCAAATATTTATTTTGAAAGTGCAAAATTTAGATACAATATTTAGGTGCTGTTCCTTAGATTCCTCCAATAAGATTTTGTTATGTAGATTTTTTTTTCATGAAATAGAAGAGTATTTTTTAATTAAGTAGTCACATAACTGAATCTTAAAAGGTGAACATAAGAAACAGCATCTCAAGTTGCTACCTAAATTTTGTCATATTTTGAAAACTACCCAAAACCCCCTAAAAACTATTACCCAGAGAACTATTCTATTACCCAAGAGTCTAAGAGATAATGTTGACATTTTTGAAAATAGGATCCATGTTAGAATCAGCATCATATTGCACAAATCTACGTCATCATGATTTGCACATGATGAAGCTAATTCTCCAATTGTCTCATGCAACCTGATATGTCGAGAGAATCAACATCATGCTAATAGATTTTCCTTGATAATTCACATGCAAATTTCCCATTTTTCCTTATTTTGACCACAAGTTTTAGGAGCTTTGGTGGGGTGGGGTGTTACCTAGAAATGACAATTTAAACTTGCACCCACTAGTACTTGCCTCACTCGTTATTAATGGATGGGCTTTATCCGTCCTGCATAACAAATGGGGCGGGGATGAGGGTTAACATTTTCTCCCGCACCCGCCACGTTTATATTTAAATAATTAAAAAAATATTTTTATAACTTTTTTAATAAGACATACATATGTTTTAGCCTTTTAATTTTAAATTTATGATATTTTTTATATTGTATTATTGATTTTATACTTTTATGTTTTAATATTTACGTTGTTTATATTTTTTTAATTGTTGTATTGCTATGTTGGAATTGTTTTTGTACTTCTTATTACTTGAATTGTGGAATTGTTATGCTTTGAGAAGGTTTTGTAATGTTTGAACATTTAAAAAAAAAAAAAATGTTTTATGAGTTTTAATTTAACACATTCAAAAAAAAACTTTTAATAAATTATATATATATATATATATATATATATATATATAAATAAAATTTAGGTGTAGCGGTATGGGTACTTGTGGGCACTAGCGAGACTTGCTAGAACGGGGCGGAAAAAAAACCCACCCCAGAGAGGAAGTAGGGAATTGAATTGGAAACCCGCCCCAATGTCTGATTTGAATGATTCTGATGTCGTTGGAAAATTCTGAACTTTACTTTCAAATGAATCTAGTTGTTTGGTGAGAGAGTTATGCTTTTAGATTAAAAAACGCTGCAATAGGACGAGTTGGCTGGTCGGAGTAATTAGTCCAAAAGATTAAAAGTACCCTATTTTTGACATGCGATTTCTAATTTGGACCTCCAGTGGACGAATCAAGAATTCCACGCCGTAGAGAATTACCTTTACTTTGAGAATGTTCAAATTTTTTGGATTTATATTTCGCGTTGTAGAGAAAATTTTGCGTGCGATCACCTCAAAATGATAATTTTCTCCCCCAAATCAAAATCTGCCAAGTGTAGCTCAATTGCAAATCCGTGGAGAATTCCTGTGGCGATTAGCTACCTGACTGTTTTAGACACACTAGTCTCCAATTCAACTTAGAGGAGGGCCTTAGATCTGTGGCTTTATATTGCACTAATATGGATTTGGCGTCTGTGATTAATTCAAAGAAGACTTGTTCTACAAAAGTGAGTTTTCTCATTGATCGATGGAACTAGTTCGATTAGTTATTCTTATTTTGATAAATCTTGTAATAGAGTTGCCCAAACTTTGGCTAAGTTAGCAAAAGAGAATGAGGAGGAACTCATCTCGTTGGAAGTGTGCATCTCTCTTTGCCTCCCCATTATAAATTCAAATTCTTCTTGTTAACGACTATTGTTTTCCCATTTAATATATATATATATATATATATATATTCGATCGTACTTCTAATTGGAATATCAGCCAAATGGGGATACCTCAAAAAAAAAAAAAAAAAATTTTTTTGAACATAAAAATTATTGTTATGTATCAAGAAAAAAAAAGTTATACACAAGGAGACAATATATCAATGAATGTAGAAACATTGTACAAGCATCAACAATGAAGCCATTTATAAACTTAAAATTTCCAAGAGAACCACTCCATTACACATTCCATGATCTGTAATTTTTCCCCGACCCCTTGCACACTAGCTAACTGCCTCCTCACACTTGGAAAAGAAAATGAAAAGTTTCTTGCACTAAAAGTATTATTTATTCACACATCCGGTATTCACACGCATTCATATTATGCTTTAAAGTTCATAAGTCATGCCCACTTTCAGCATACACTTGTGGGGAATGTCAAACACTTCATCACTATCCCTTAAATTTCTTTTTAAGAAAGTGTAAGCATAATCAATCAAAATTCTCTTTCCAAAACTAGCTCCTTTTTTAGCCAGGGGCGTAGCCAAAAATTTTTGGTTTGAGTGGCCGAGGTAATATTATCATATTGATTTGCAATTCAAAAAAAATACAAAGTATGACATATATACATATATACATGTCTTCTTGCATTAGTTTTAGAAAAAAAAACATTAAATTTAATCAAAATTAGACTACATTTATAAGAAATTATATTTATAGAAATTAAATATAACAAAGTCACTATAAGCAACCATAAAATAAACGGCAGTTAAATTCATCCAAATTAGACTACTATGGTAAAAAATAAATTCAAAATCAATTTCATTCATCATTCCCACTAGTAGTCTAATATTGTACCCTCATAGTCTCTCTTCTCTCTGATGATAATTCCCACACCAATACAACATAGGTCTTGAATAGCTATGGGATATGGCCTCACTCAAAAAAAAAAAAAATGTGAGATATGGCTGACGTGTCTTAGAGAAGGAAAGGAAAAGTCAAAAAGATGAAAAGTAGAAATTTGGGGTGGGGCATTTTTATGGCTACATATTGGAGGAGGGGCCAAGTTTTTCTCATAGGGGGGCCAGCTCTTAAATGAGAGAGTGTGAGACCTATTTGTTCGTACTATTATAGAGGTTTTAAAAAATTTTGGGGGGGGCCATGGCCCCCTCAATGCATAACGTGCCTCCGCCCCTGTTTTTAGCAATCACTTCAGTCTCACCAATGAAGTGAACAATACCTGCATGCCATGCCTTGTCCACTCCCTCAATCTCTCTTTCAACTGCCTCTGCAGGTTGCATATGATCTTCTTCAACTTGCCTATCATCCACTATTTCTCCAACGTTCTCTCCACTATTATTCAGCACTAGTCTTTGGGACGACCTAAAATCGTCACTAATAAAATCTTTCAATCTTTCTATCAAAGCCTTCTCAAAGGGTTCTTGCTCATTACGCACATCTGTATATCCATATCTCACAACACAGTGAAACACATTAAGCTCTTTAGGCTCTACTCGGCGAAAATGGAAACGATCTTTGTCTGGAACCTTGCTTATGGGTAGTGACTTGATGGAGATGAAAACAAGAACAGTGTGCAATGCGGGCACATTTGCCACATAATGCTTGAAAATTGGTGGGATGCCTTGAACAAGCTCTGAGTAAAACATGGCGAGCCCAAGTATTCGACAAAGGCTTGTGTTATCAGCTATTTCCTTTAACTTCTCTGGAGAAATTTTATGCTCAAGCTCATAGTAGTACTTTCTTCTGAAAACATTGTTCCAAGTATACATTACAACCATTAGGACTGCTGCAAATGCCAGGGGAAGATATCCTCATTGGTTAAATTTGTACGGACTGAACTTGAATAGAGAAGCTCTACACTGCCAATGATAAGAATGAAGCAAACTACAAGTATTAAGTGGGTTTTCCACATCATTATCATGACTAGAACTAGGAAGGATGTTGTGAGGGTCATTACAAAAACCACTGCTATCCCTGCATATAGTAAATTAACAACTTGTTAGTTATATTATGGGGCTCTATTTGAATCACAGGAAAGAGCTTAATAATTCTTAAATTTTATTTCCATTTTGAGTATTTGTGTTAGGAAAATTCTTAGTTTACATTTTACTAGCAGTGTAAACTTACGTTGTACACATTTTGTGTGTTTACAAAGTAAGTTTATATTGCAAGTACAATGTAAACCTATAAAAGTACCTTTTGTGATTCCATTGTATTATAATTGTATGAATAGCAATTCTTTATCCCATTTTTTAGTTTTCCACTGAATACTCCATGTATCGCAATATGTTATGTGTCTAACTTTTTTCATTTTAAACTTTAATTATTTTATATGAAAAAAAGGGTCAAGTGGCAAGCTACGATTGGTGAAGTATAAAATAAAACGCTTAAAATGGGACAAAATGATTTTCATTTATTTGTATGACTTAGAGTAAAGGCAACTAAAAGAATATGTAGAGTTAAGAGTCTTAGAGGATTACCATAGGCATTGCCAATGTTTGTTGTGGTCCTGAAACCTAGCTACACAAGCCAACATAAGAAGGTAATTAGCTTCAAGTACATAAACTTGTCCTTCATACTTAGTTGGTGTGAATTACTTTCACCTGAGGGAAACACCCTAGTGAGAGTGATTGTTGGATTATAGAGAAAGTCCCAGATATTATGGCTTGGCTTGCTATAATTGATGCTAATACGGCCACAACAAAGGTTGGCCAATATAAAGGTCCTGCATCATATATATATATATATATATATATATATATATAAGTACCACATTTGAATGAGTTAACTATGTCAAATACCATTTAGACAATACATATATGTGTGTGGAGAGAGAGAGAGAGAGAGGAAACAATGTGGCCATGGATATGCATGTAATCTTATATCATTTACCTGGTATGGATTTGTAAAAGGTATTAGCAACAAGATCATTGTTCTTGCGAAGGAAGGAGGCTTGTCCAGTATATGCCAATACAAGAGCTGGATAGGTCAAAAAACACATGCTTATTTGAATGGATCGAACTGTGAAGTGACCAAGATCAGCAAATAAAGCCTCAGTTCCTGCATATTTTTAATTAAAAGTAATAACACTTGTTAACAAACTTTTCAGCAAATTAATTGAAGGTATATATTACAATTTATGTAGGAAAGAAGTTGCAACCTGTTATGGCAAGGACAACACCTCCCAGGGAAATCCAAGTGTTAGGACATATGTGATTCACTTGTTAGGAACATATGTCACTACTTTATATAATTGGCTAATCCTTTGACAAAACGTGTAAAGTTGTTATTTACAACTATGTATTTTGTTGGCTTTTATTCCGTGCCAAATTTGATTGTAATTATTATCAATCGTTTATACCCTGTATTTATTGTGGGATTTCATTGTAAGGGTTGTGTGAGAGAGAGAGAGTGTGAAGACTCAAGCATTTGAAGACTGAAGATTTCTCGCGGGTGTATCGTGACTTAGCTTCCCGCGAAGTGACACATGTGCCCTGCACATGCTGGAATGCGAAGAGTCAGGCTAGGTGGAGACAGCTGTGTCTCGCGAGTATCTCGCGGGTAAGGCCTTCCCGCGAGACACCTGCGAGGCATTCTGTTTTGCCAGCCTGTCCAGTCTGATTCACACCTTCTGTGCCTACACTATTTATACCCACATTACCCACAAATGTTGGTGAGGCCATTCAGAGAGAAAAACCCTAGAGAGATTTTCTACAACACACACACCCATCTTTTGAGAGAGAGCTACTCCGCCTTAGTGAGAAATCATTGTAGCCTCTTCTCCATCCCTCTCCCATTATCATACATTCAGAGGAGATTTGTACCCAAACACAACCCACACCTATTCAGAGTGTAGAGAGTGTTTTGGAGTTGCTGGGAAGCATTGGAAGAAGCCAAGGATGGCAGATGCAACATGGAGCTTGTTGCGGGATCCGGGGTGCTAGACAAGACACGGTTCCGAGAAGCCTTGTTGGAGTAGGAGCTTGGAGGGCTTAGGTACATCGGGTAAATTAGGCTTGGAGAGTCTCTTGCTAACTCATGTATCCCAACTGATTGTCTAGTGGATCGATTTCCGCTTGGAGGGCAGCGGAGAGGTTTTTCGCCGAGTTCTTCAGTTTCCTCTTCGAAAACACGTCTCGGTGTTTTCTGTGTTTGCATCCTTCTTCCCTACTCTTGTTTAATTCCATTATACTGCTGTGTTGCTTAGTTTATGGATTAGAGTAGCTTACTTGTTCATCCGCTCGCTTTTACACTATTCCGCACTTTGTATTAAAGTTGTGTAAAATCTATCGAGCCGTAATTTTAATTGGGGGGGGTCTAAACAGCTCTTGTGTTTTCAACACGTTTTCGAGCTTTCAAAACGCACTTGTAATTGGGTAGATCTAGGATGTGTTTAATAATTCAAGAAACATGTTGTTCAAGTCTAGTATTAAAGCCATAAAAATTGGACCAAGAAACAAGTGAAGAAGGGCTATTCATTAAAGTTGGACAGATAACTCGACACTTGCGGACAGATAGCTCGACAGCTGCTCGACAGATAGCTATCTATCGAGATTTAATGAATGAAGCTCGACAGATTCTCGATCGATCGAGGTATCTATCGAGGTTACGGGAATTTAGATTTTCAGATTTGATTTTCGGCCCATGTTTTTGTATTTGTGTAGGGTTTCTTTTCTTACAACCCTAGACCTATATAAGGCTTATTTTAGAGGCCGTTACATAAGAGAATACAAGGAGAACATATGCAAAAGGTGACCGATGCCTTATTCTCTCTAAAAGAAGCTACTATGTCTTTGCGCCTTAGGGTTTTGTAACCAAGTGCTTCTTGATCTTCATTGTTGATGAAGTGAAGAACTTTGCAAACAACAATCTTCTTTTAGTTGGTGATTAAGTCGCGTATTGGGATTCGCACAATTGGTTAGTCACGTACTGGGATTCGTGCATCAAAGGGTGGCGTTCATATATTGAAGAGTTCAGAGGTTCTGAAGCGGTAGAAGGTTTTTGCTGTGAGTTCATCTACGGGGATTATAGAGTTTAGGGACAAAGGTTTTGTACTAGATCTGAAACTTCTCTTTACTATAATGGATTGCTTTTTAGGAAGGTTTCCCCCCAGGTTTTTTACTGTGAAACTAGTTTGTTTTATTGGTTTTCTTGGGTCATCATTTATTGTCTTATTTATTTTTCCGCTGCATTCATTATTGACATGATATTGATGCTTGTTTGTTTTAACAAGTTTTATTCATAATAAATCTAATTAACAACTTGGATTTAAAACTTGTTAATTATATCAATCGGGGTCTAAATTTCCCAACAAGTGGTATCAGAGCGGGTACACTATGATTGGATTAATTTTCTGACTGTGATCCTTGACCACTGTTGTCATGGATTGTGGACAATCTCTTTTGATTCCTCCTTTATTTGATGACACTAATTATACGTACTGGAAAGTTCGTATGAAAGTCTTTTTGCAGGCTCTAGGTGAACAGGTATGGCAAGTTGTTGAAGTTGGCTGGATTAAGCCAAAGGAAGCGTCAGTGGATTAGGATGATGCAACGATCATAGCGGCAAATTTCAACAGTAGGGCCTTAAATGCTTTGTTTTGTGGGGTAACCAATGAGGAATTCAAGACAATATCATCCACAGAAGTTGCCAGGGAAGTATGGACCATTCTTGAGACCACCTATAAAGGTACCAAGGCAGTAAAGACTGTGAAGTTTCAAAGACTCACTAGTAGTTTTGAAGAAATAAGGATGGAGGAGAATGAAACCTTTGATGAGTTCTATGCTAAACTCAAGAATATTGTGAATTCTGCTTTCAACCTTGGAGAATTTATAGCAGAATCCAAAATTGTTAGGAAAATTGTTAGGTCCTTATCTAAAAGATTCCATGCCAAGATCACTGTCATTGAAGAAGTAAAGGACATTGATCAAATTCCTTTGACTGAGCTTGTAGGGAACCTTCAAACCTATGAGATGAGATTAGGTTTAATGGGAAAAGGTGGAAAGAGTAGAAATTTGGCTCTTAAAGGTATAGAGGAAGAGATTGAGGACTCTGAAGATGAAGATGAAAGTGTAGATGAAGATGAAGATGATGAGGATGAGAATCTAACCCTCATAACTGATGAGATTATCAAGCTTCTTCAATTTAGGAAAGAGGATAAGGGCAAACCTCCTAGGAAATCTAAATCCTCAAGGAAGGGCAAGAATGAGAAACCCCTTATCCAATGCCATGAGGGTAAAGGTTTTGGTCATATGAAGATAGAGTGCCCAAACTACCTCATGAAGGAAAAGACCAAGGAATCAAAAGATAAAGGGTTGATTGCTACTTGGAGTGATACTGAGAATGACTTTTTTGATGAGTATGCGGATGAATGTAGTCACATTATGGCCTTTGCTGCCTCAACCGATAAGGTGGTTGTGAAGAGTGCTAGTGACAGTGAGGATTCTTCTGATGATGAAGTACCCAAGAAGATGACTCTTCAGGAAGCCTATGATAAGCTATGCACTAAATTTATAAAATCTAAAAAGGCTTCTCATCTTTGTAGAAACGAGCTTAATAAGGTAAAAACTGAAAAAGCTGATCTGTTAGTCAAACTAGATAAGACTATAAGGTTAGTTGAGACTCTTATTGTGGAGAACACCTCATTAGAAGAGAAGGTCAAGAATCTTGAGGCTGAGCTTAGCCAAGCTAGAACTCAAATAGAGAGGATGTCTAGTGCAAAGCTTGATGAGGTATTGAGTGCTCAAAAGCCTAGTTCTGATAAGACTGGCTTAGGATATGTTGTTTCCTCCGGCCCCTCCTCTTCCATGGCTTTTGGATTAAGGACTGTCTTTATGCCCCAATCTGAGAAATGTGATAAAGGTATGACATCCATAACTGATTTGTCTAATTCTAAATCATTTGTTAGATCTCATGTTTGTCACCATTGTGGTGTTTCTAGACACATTTGTCCTAATTGCTTTAAGTTGTATCCTTAAAAGCAAGTGTCCAAATGGTCACAGGTTTCTTCTCAAGGGCCTACACTTTTGTTTGGAGAGTTATTAAAAGTCTTGAGCTTTTTAACTCAATTTCAAGAGAATTTTAATTCTTCTATGTCCTTTAGTAGACATACTAGAACACGTGCCTTTTCATCTTCACGGTCAAAGACTTGTGCTATGTGGGTGAGAAAGGAGCTTAAGACTTAATTGTCTTTTTTGTTTGTCCTCTACTTTAATTCTTTCTATCTAAAGTAGGACTCTCTTTGCTTGATTTCTTATCCTCTTTTGGAATCATGCTTTCATGCATCTGCATCTTTCTATCATGCCTTCATGCATATGCATCTTTCTTTCATGCCTTCATGTTGTTTATCTGTTTTTGTATGGTTGTTTAGTCTTTATTTTGTTTGTTTTTAAAAATAAAAAGAGTAAAATCAGAAAAATACAAGAACAGTGTGTGTTTGTGTACATTGGTACATGTGTACCTTGGATGGCCATTGAAACAGAGTTTTCTAAACTTTGTATATTTTGTAGCTTAGATGAGGATCTCTATGCACAACTAAGAAAGTGAGCTTTGTGGCTCGTGTTTGTGATGAGTAAGATTAAGTAATCTCTTGTACTTAACATTTGCATCACTCTTTTTGACGGGAAGGACTAAAAAATCCTAAAAGAAAGGCATAAATAACCATCTCACCACTGTTGCCCACCAATCATGAATGACATTTGTGTGCTTTGGCATAGTAAAATTGGAATGTCAAATGCTTAACATAATTGGGTATTTCTTTTCTATCTCTTATATGCCCATGCATAATTTGCTTAAGAAGAAAAATATGCAAAAAAATAAATAAATAAAAAGCAAAAAGAATAAAAATGCTTTATATACGATTGCGAGCGTGTATTCTAGGAGATGTGGGAGTTATAGGATGTACCTCGAAAGTGATAGTCCCTATCAAACAGTTATGATTGTGTGTGAGTTAAAGTGATTTTCTCATATTTTAAATCGTCATAACATGTATACACTTATGTAATCTTGTGATGTTTTTCATACACAACACGCAATATTCTTTGCTACTCTTGATACATGTGTAGGTACAATGCGATTTAACCATCACAAGGTTTTACATGTGTTAATTTATGCTCACTAAACTGTCTTGACTTATTTTTGAAATATAAAATTGGTTAGACTTGTTTAGTGTGTGTGTGTGTGTTTTTGGGATCCATATGCTTTACATTTTTCTTGTTGAGAGATGTTTTTGAAAGCTTAAAATGTTGTTTGGATCCTTGGCTGAGTTGGATACTTGATTGCATTCATATCTGTGTTTTTCCCTTCTTGAAAAACTGTTTTTAAACAATCTCGACACCTCCTTGACACCTCTCGACACCTGGCTTATCTATCGAGCTCTTCAGTTGCTTTTTATCGCAATCTCGACACCTCTTGATAGTTAGGTCGATCGATCGAGAAACCTTCTGTCTCCTCGATAGCTTCTCGATAGCTGTTCGATCCATCGAGGTCTTCTCGATAGCTTCTCGACACCTCTCAATCGATCGAGATCCTCTTGCATGCATTGTTTTTCACATGTTTTGCATCTTTCTTTTATCTTGTCATCCATAGCATCTTGTTTCATTACATTCATGCATTTATATGGATTCTTTGTACCCCCTTGATCATCCTTGATCATCTTTATGTTTTTTGGGTAAAACTTTCTAGCTTCTTGTATTCTTTGTCAATCATGACAAAAAGGGGGAGAAATTGTGGAGAATGTGTGGTTTCTTTTTTTGAGATTCTAAATGTTAGGGGGAGAAATACATGCCTTTGTAAGGAGGAGATGTGTTTCATCTTGTTAGGGGGAGTGCTTACTTCCTTCTTCTTGTACACCGGTCTTGTGACCATGTTTACATACATTGTGCTTATCTTGACACACACACACACACACACACACACACACACACATATATATATATATATATATATAAATGATGTATGTCTTCTTCACCTAACTTTACATGTGTTGTTTCTTTTCTCTCTTTATACACATGCTTGTTATTATTTGTATGCAATCTATTATTTCTGTTTTACACAAAGATGCCTTGATGAGTTTTGTTTAAAGTGTTTTAGAAATACATGTTGTCAAAGTCTACTTGCCATAAACTCTCTTCTTGCAAAGTTTTTCAAGAGTTTGTGTTAGGATAGATTTTATTGTATTCAAGAAGTGAATATGAGTTGAGTGATTTATGATTTCTCTCATATCTCATTTGTTTGTTGTGGTTTTGTCACAGATTGCCAAAGGGGGAGATTGTTAGGACATATGTGATTCACTTGTTAGAAACATATGACACTACTTTATGTAATTGGCTAATCCTTTGACAAAACGTACTTGTAATTGGGTAGATCTAGGATGTGTTTAATACTTCAAAGAACATGTTGTTCAAGTCTAGTATTAAAGCCATAAAGATTGGACCAAGAAACAAGTGAAGAAGGGCTATTCATTAAAGCTGGACAGATAGCTCGGCACCTATGGACAGATAGCTCGACAGCTGCTCGACAGATGGCTATCTATCAAGATTTAATGAATGAAGCTTGACAGATTCTCGATCAATCAAGTTACCTATCGAGGTTACGGGAATTCAGATTTCCAAATCTGATTTTCGACCCAAGCTTATGTATTTGTATAGGGTTTCTTTTTTCACAACCCTAGACACATATAATGCTTATTTTAGAGGCCGTCACATAAGAGAATACAAGGAGAACACATGCAAAAAGTGACTGATGCCTTATTCTCTCTAAAATAAGCTACTGTGTCTTTGTGCCTTAGGGTTTTGTAACCAAGTGCTTTTTGATCTTCATTGTTGATGAAGTGAAGAACTTTGCAGCCAACATCTTCTTCAAGTTGGTGATCAAGTCGCGTACTGGGATCTGCGCAATTAGTTAGTCATGTACTAGGATTCGTGCATCAAAGGGTGGCATTCATATATTGAAGAGTTCAGAGGTTCTGAAGCGGTAGAAGGTTTTTGCTGTAAGTTCATCTATGGGGATTGTAAAGTCTAGGGACAAAGGTTTTGTACTGGATCTGAAACTTCTCTTTACTATAGTGGATTGCTTTTTCGAGAAGGTTTCCCCCCAGGTTTTTTACTGTGAAACTAGTTTGTTTGATTGGTTTTCCTGGGTTATCATATCTTGTCTTATTTACTTTTCCGCTGCATTCATTATTGACATGATATTGATGTTTGTTTGTTTTAACAAGTTTTATTCATAATAAATCTAATTAACAACTTGGATTTAAAACTTGTTAATTATATCAACCGGGGTCTAAATTTCCCAACACCAAGCATCTTTTTTGTTCCTTTAAAAATAATCTATGATATACTTAGGATTTATGGCCTTAGCAACAGCTGGATCAAATTTGATGAAATTGTAGAGGTCAATGCCCCCAATGAATGCAAACCAAATGCATATTATTGGAGCAAAGCTATACCCTACTTTGTTTGTTCCAAATCTTTGAACCATGAATAGCAGAATCAAGATAACCACTGATATCCAAACAACCATATCTGTATTAGACAAAATAACTAGTTATTAGTCTCTTGTCATGTAAATTTGCACCTAAAATACCGTATATCAAATTACTGCAATTTCAAAGGAAAGAGTCTCAAAATGATCTTTTTAACCTTTATATATATATATATATATATATATATCACATCTAATTAACATCCCATTAATATGAAATTTGACATGCATATTAAGAATGACAAAAATATACAATTCAGCAATGAGTTTTCTTAAACATTAACTTAATAAAAGTTATGGAGTGTTTTATCATCACAGAGAATTACACAAAGGATAATTTGATCCTAATCCAAAGATATAGTATATAGAAGAGGAACTTTATTATTATTATTTTTTGGAAGATCAATAAAAACCACCAGATCATACTCTCTTTATTGTAATAAATAATGTAATTTATTTAACTAGAATATCATATATAAGGGCATTTTGTAGTTTTTTTTTTTTTTTTGAGGAAACAGTAATACTTTAGTAGAACA
This sequence comes from Quercus aquifolioides, assembly GCA_019022515.1. Classification (NCBI taxonomy): domain Eukaryota; kingdom Viridiplantae; phylum Streptophyta; class Magnoliopsida; order Fagales; family Fagaceae; genus Quercus; species Quercus aquifolioides. Next base: position 33,302,028 of record CM032336.1, read on the forward strand.
CACAAACATGAAAATAATATATAGAGTTTTTTAAACAGACTTATAATACATTATATAACCAGAGTACCACTACAAAATGACTTAACTTTTGTAGTAGTTGTTTGGGGTTATAAGGACTAAAAACTCTAACACACACAACCGATGTGGGATAAACATCTCTATTATTAGACTAAGACATCAATTAGTTTTTGGTGTAAGCGGTGATTGAACTACAGATTTCTTATTTAACTATCAAAGATTTTACCAGTTAAGCTAACTGGAACTTACTTTTACTTTATATTCTTTATTCTTAGTAAATATGCATAAAGCTGTAATTCTAATTATTTTAATTTTTATAAAAATCAAATGCTATACTTAATTGAGCAGAGATTTTACATGAGAATTCAAGAAGGACGGCAAAAATGCCATACTCTATCCAACTTTTCTTGAAGAGGATATGTGATTGTGAATGGCAAGTTTTACTCACTCCGCACCCACAGATGATATAAATATAAATATATTATTTTATATTTATTATTTATTTTTATACATATTTTATTACTATCTTCCAAAACACTCATTTCTTTGTCTTTCTCGATGCTCTTATCTTCAAGCTTTCTCATTCTCTCTCATCTATCTTGTTAGTGTTGGAGTCACTATATTAATGATGACAGAATGCCTTTACTCTGTCCTGCTTCACTTCGGGAATCTTCATGTTAAACTTGCCTCATTTGCTAAAAAAATAAAATATAACCAAAATTTTTCCTAAATTGAGCTTGAATTGTTCATTGACGACTTGATTCCTTTATAACCCTACTTCCAAAAACTTAGAAAACAAGGTGAACCTTTACTCTATGCATGAAAAACTGAGGTATGTCTATGAACACCTGTATTTGCTGATTGCAATTGCACTAGTTTCTTTACATATTCTAAAATTATGATTCTAATTTTATATCAATTGTACAATTTAAAAATAAAAAAATGAATTTATGTATCCTTTAAAAAAAATAACTATGTGACATTGACGCCTAGAGCATATCTTCTGACTTTCATTTCATCACATGGAAGTACTTGAATTCTGAGCCTATAAAGAATTTTTTATTTTTTATTTTTAAGAAAAAAACACAAGCACAAAGTAGAGGGAATGAGACAGCTATATGTATATAACATGTATCTCATATACATTTGGGATCTATAAATGAATACATTTGATTTTACACGTACCTAAAAGAAAAGTTCGTATATAATTTATATATTAATCTAATACTATATATAAAAGCAGAAGTCTTTCCTACAATTAAGGAGGTGCTGCCATATAAGAGAAGTGGCTATCTAAAATTCAGCCACATATAAGTTAAAAAGTGATAAATTACATTGTTTGGTAACGTTACCGTTTAAAATCCACTCATTATAAATAACAAAACAATTACCGGTTAAAATTAAAGAGTACACATAAATAGAAATAGAGAGGCGATCAAATCGAGAGAGAGGCTATGTAGGCACGGAGAAAGAAACAGGAAGAGAGAGAGGCGATCCTGCCTCTGCCAGTCCCCTAGCCATACTTCGACCACCAGAACTACAGACACATAGTCTCTTCCGTTCCGATTCTCCTTTTCCTTCGACAAATTCAGCTGTTCTCTCTGTCTTTCTTAAAATCAAAAACCCTAACCATTGTGTTCTCTTTCCATCAGCCCAGCTTCCACCCATATATTGCCAGGAAAAACCCCACTTAAAACATCAAGCGGTTGGAAGTAAAGCCTCAATCCCAACCAACCCGATTAAAAGGAAAAAAAATAAAAAACTTCCATTGTCCATGTGTCCATAGTTTGCAATTAGAGAACGTCTTTCAATTTCTCTACTAGTTAGTTTTCTCTTTACTTTTCAGTTTATGCATTAATTATGATCAGTTTTTTATAATTTGGCTGGATTCTTTTTTTTATTTAACTTTCTAGGTTATATTTTGATTAAGGTATTTGAGTTAGATTTGGTTTTGTTTTGGGTATTTGGTTAAATTGATGTGTGGGTATCTATTTATGGTGTCTGGTTAAAAATAGAGCAATAGATTATTCTACAAAAAAATATAAGCCACACAAACAGAGTAGGAATAACAAATGGCAATTGAGCTTTTTCCTTATCTAGGTATTTTAGAAGCATTAACGTGGATCTCTTTGAGGGATGCTCTTATGATCTAGGTTTTTCGATTAGGAGTAGTTTTGTTTAATTAGTTTAAACAGATGGGTTAGATTTGGGTTTGAGGGATTTTGGTTAGAAGTTGTTTTGTTTAGGGTATCTGACTTGGCTTAAATTGGTTTTAAGTATCTAGAATCGATTTTGCCCATTTGGGTCACTTTTATTTTGAATTTGCTTTCCCATTCAGATTAAGATGAAGATTTGTTCTGTCACTTAAAACACAATTCTTTAATAATCAAAACTACACCAAAGTTTTATTTTAAAATTTTATTTTTTTGGGTCTATTGTTTCTGAATGGTCACTTTAGAAAAGCCAGTGTGAATTTGCGAAGAAATTTTATATTGGATGCCTCCTCTGCTCGATCACTTTATAAGTGTAAGATGTTTAACTGTCTCTATCCAACTTCACTACTGACTCTTTTGTTTTTTATTTTTTATTTTTATAGTAGTTATCTTCAAATTTGACATTTGGTATCTTTTCTTTTCATTCATGATTCCTTAATGTGATATCTTATAATTAGAACTGTTTTTGTCTTAATTTGTGTCTTAATTTGTAGCTGATATTTTTGCTATAATTGTTAAAATTATGCTTTGAACTTGATTTGGTGTATTTTGCTAAGTTTGATGTTGAAATAAGCTTTATTCTGAATTAATATATTATGGGTATATAGAAACAGGCATATAAGAATACTTGGGTTCAGGCTTACTACTTATGTCCTTCATATAACAGTATCAAGAAATAATGTTTGTAGATATTGATTTAAAGGTGATTGCTTTTGCTTTCTCTTGAAAAAATTTTCAATGCATTGGGAGATATCTTGAACCTACTTATTCATTTCTTATTTAGTTTCTTTACTTTTTTTTCTCAATGGATTTTCTTGCCTCATTTATTTATTTATTTTTTATTTTTTTAACTTCATCAATTGATGTATTATATGATTATACCATTTAGTTGAGTTATGATGCTAGCAATTTGCTGCTATGGAACTCATTTGACTAATGCAAATAAAATTTGAGCTGACAACAATTTTTTCTTTTCATGTTTCCCTTTTTAGGTGTATCTCTTGAACCTATTTGGTTGCATATTAATTGGAAATGTTCATAGTTCGTATAATATTGGATTCATAAATCCAACATATCGGATGAGGCTTTAGAAAAATTGGAGTTATCACTATAATGGATGGGCAAATTCATGAAATATGCCCAATTTAATTTTTTTGATGTAAGTTTTATTTATTTATTTATTTTTTATGTAAGTTGTGTAAGCTTTTTGTTGTAAAATTGGTAATACCTTTAGCATTTTCCATATGTTCTTATGTTTCGATGCTTTGATTGGGGAGTTTTGTTTTGTGTGCTAATATTTTACATGGGAAATCATAGGTGAGAGACATCATCAATATTTCGAAGCATAGTAGAAATGATTATACATGGGGGAATATTACTATAAAACTGGTAGAAGCATATGGTAGATTAATGTTATGCTTTTATTTTGAAGCAAATAGAAAGATGTGCTTAATAGGTTGGGTTTGAGGATAACAAATTTTTTTTTTTCAAATTTTGCTGGAAGGGTAAAGATTGTTGAGAATTTGTGCCGTTTTAAAAATAAATGGCAAATATAGTAGGCAAGATCACCATTAAGCAATTGTAGGCAATGATAGTTTTAGTAGGGATGGCATTAACAGAATAAGATCATTGGTCCCTTCGTAAGTGTTTGTTTCCTATTAATTTGTTTCTTTTCTTCTACTTATTTCATACTTCAATAACTATATTCTCTCGAACCCATAACCTTTAAAAAAACTTTGAACTAATTAGTTAGAACTTATGAGATTTCGATTAACATTTTCTCTAGATCATGTGTTAATGCTAGGTTATGTCTGTCTTTTAGAAGAACACCTACACATTAACATCATTATCTGAACAACTAACCATCCACCCCCTTCCCTATTTTACCATCACATTAAGTATAATATATTAAGTTGATTGTATTCTAATTCATAAAATGGTCCCGCGCATTGCGCGGGTTAAACACTAGTTGAGATAATTTCTAAAACACCATATGCATGGGTAAATTATAAGTAATAATGATCTAGAAATAAAATTTTTGGAAAGAGAAGCTGTAAACCTGAGATACAAGGAGTGAGAACGCCGTCCCCAATCAACATGGAAGTTCCAAGCATTGTGGCGAACAATAAGATTTGCTTCGCAAAGTTGCTGTTCTCTAACGCAGACTTGAGCCACGATGCCATCTGTACACGATGATTTGGCAATTCAAGCTCGTAGTTTGACACTTCAAAGTCCTCAGCCTGTTGATTTGGGATAAAACCCACTTTGGCATACCGGCATAAGAGAGAGTATAAGGCAAATCTCCCTCCTGAAATTTATTTTCATTATGTAGTATAAAATAAGGGTTATTATGCCTATGAAAATTCGGAAGTGAAAAGTAGTACACAGCCAGATTACTATAGCTTTAATTGAAGACTAGTCTTGATTCTTCAACACAAATAAATATCATGCATGTTATGCAATTTTGATCCATTATTATGTTAAATTATTGATTGTCTTAAAAGTTTAAACTATTGAAATATGGTAAATTTAATCATTTAACCACACAATTTTAACACTCTCCCTCACATGTGGATTAAAACTACATTTGTAATAGGTAAAGTTCAACACGTGGGATTTTAAATGAGAGGTAAAGTGGAAGAGATCAAATTCATGACCTTCTACTTTGATACTATGTTAAATTACTAATTTTTTCCAAAGTTTAAGCAATTAGGATAAGACAAATTTAATCATTTAACTACTTACTTTTAACATAATAGACATTCAATTGATTAAAAGGTCCGGTTAATGTTTGCCTTTAGGGCATACATTAATCATTCATTTTAAGAAAATTTTTATGGAAAATTGAAAAAACTGTAAAAAAAAAAAAAAGTCAATTACTTAGAGCATACGTTAGTAAAACCCTTGATTAAAAGTCAACTTTAAACTTTTTCAAACATGATTTAAAAAATGGGGTTTTTGTCAAACATTCTTAAAGTTCAAACCTAAAAATTTTGTGAAAAAGTTTTGACAGAAGCAATTTTGTTCTAACAATATAAATATATTACGAGAAAACAAAATTTTGGTACAATGATTTACTTTTTTTCTTGCATGGCCTTTACTTAAACCACCCAAATTTTTAATTGTAACATGAAGATAAATTTTTTTTTTTTGTAGTAGGATATCTTACCTTCGCCATTATCATTGGCCTTTAAAACAATCAACACGTAAGTGATGAGAGTAATTAAGGTGATGGTATAGAAGATCAAAGAAAGTACTCCTAGGATATTGTCGTTGTGCGAGATACCATTGGGGAAGGTGCTGGAATACACGTATTGTGGTGATGTACCAACATCCCCGTACACCACTCCAATACTTTGAAATGCTAGACGCAAGATTACTGACCATCCCACAGCCTAAACAAACAAAGTTATTCCAAAAGATGTAAATTTTATGAGTCAAATGCCAATCAAAACATGTCTACCTACTTGTGCCATGCAAGAAAAATTGATAATTATGAATATTTATATTAGTATTTAGTAATGGTGGAAAAATAATTGATGTGTGATGTGGGACATGGAAATTAACCTTGGAGTGATGGCCATGATGAGGACCAGGAAAGCTGCGGGACTCGGTGTCCGGAGAGTCGTCTCTGCGCAACTTTGCTCTTGAAAGATTCTTCTCTTTGAGCTCTTGAGAAACTTCCTCCTTTGTTTCGTTAGTAATGGCTTCGTGTAGTACTACATCATCAGCCATGTTTTGAATAACTGCAGAAATTACGGATGCAAGAGAGAGAGAGAGAGAGAGAGAGAGAGAGAGGTAATGGTACTTTTTGAAAGTCAAGTGCACAGTGGCATATTTATAAGCAATACTTGCAAATTAAAAACCCACAAGTTTTTTTTTAAGAGGGTGCAACTGTAAAGGCCAAGGTAATGTCTCATCATTTTTAATTTTAAATATAATCAATAAGTTTGCTTCCTAGTGTTATATTCGCTGGGAAAGGGCCTGGGTGGGATCCAAATCAAGATATCTAGAAAGAGATGATATGATTATTTTACATATATATCTTTCAATTATTAGATTTGATTGGAGTGATGTGATATTATTTGATGCTATATATTTTTTCAATAAAAAAAGAGAGTGTTTTTGAGAATATATGATGTTAAAATATTGTGGATTCTAGTTAACTCAATTGTTAAAATATAATCAATAAGTTTGTTTCCTATTGTTATATTCGCTAGGAAAGGGTCGGGGTGGGATCCAAATCATGGTATCTAGAAAGGGATGATATGATTATTTTACATATATATATATCTTTCAATTATTAGATTTGATTGGGGTGATGTGATATTATTTTATATTATATATATTTTCAATTAAAAAAAATGAGTGTTTTTGAGAATATATGGTGTTAAAATATTGTGGGTTCCAGTTAGCTCAACTAGTAAAATCTCTCATGGTTGAATCAGAGATTTGAGTTTCAATTCCCACATATACCAAAAATTGATTGGTGTCTTAATCTGATGATAAAGAGTTATCATCAGGAGCACATGTCATAATCTAGTTCATAATCTTAAAAAAAAAAAAAAATTCCATCTAAGTGGCACATTGATTTTTATAAGTTCCATTTAGTTTATTGGCCTCATCTAATTTTACAATCAATTCTCCTTTTTCAAGTTTGACTTAAAAAAAAAAAAAAAAAAATTCTTGGGATTTGTTAGCAATATCTTGATATTGAATACAATTTCCTAGGAAGTTTACTGTATATATGCAATTAAATGGCTATCATTTTCATTAGAGTCATCTTGAATTAAGTTGTCATTTTATGCATTTTATGACACTGAAGTTTATCTATGACAAATTGGGGTTAAGTAGATCACACTCAAAAAATTAATTATATATTAAGATTGTACCCAAACTCTAAAAAAAAAATGGAGTTAAAATATTTACAATAATGATTAAATTTTATATATATACACAAAATGTGTTCCAACCAGCACAAGTCATTCAGTATTGTTGGGTTTTAAGACTTTAGGTTTAAATGTATTAAAACTTTAATTTGTAATGTTGGCAAACCATGATCAAAACTTTTAGTCTTGTTTTAGACTTGCTCAAAGTATGTTTAAAGTATAAAGTTGGAATCGAGTGTGCTGCAGGATTTACTGTGTAAATCTGCCTGGCTCGATCGATCGAAAATTAGACTTGATCGATCGAATCTCGTGCAGATTGTTTTTTGGCAGAATTTTCCAACTCATTCCAAGCCCGCTTGACATGTAGAGTTTTATGTTTTGTCTTAAGTATAAAAGGGAAAACCCTAGCCACGTTTTGAGGTTGCTCTTTATGCTGTGTGTTTGAATCTCTTGTGAGATCTTGAGGTGTTTGCCTTTATACACACTTAGGGTTTCCAATCTCAAGATTGATGTCGAGAGCTTGGTGATCAATCCAGTTGCAGTTTCAAGAGCTTAAAGATACACAAGCGGGAGTACTTGTACTTGCTGGGAATCCAAGAAAGAAATAGTCCGTGGACTTGGAGCTATCATGGGGTCGTGGTAGTAAGTTTTCTACTCGAGGTAGCAATAGAATGTTAGTGGTCTAAGTTCTATTGTACAAACTTCAATTCTTTCATAGTGGATTTCCTTTTTACCTTAAGGATAGCTAGGTTAAATCCTCCCTAGGTTTTTTTCCGATTTGGTTTACCTGGGTTATCATATCATTGTGCTCTTTATTTTTCGCACTTTACAATGATATGATATATTTGTGTTAACCTAGATCTGATAATTTGACTAAGTAATCACTTGGCTAATTAACTAGGTTAATCTGGTTGTGTTTTAAGGGGTCTAAAAACGTACAAGTATAAAGGAAAAAATACATGTTAAAAGACATGGGTTAAGGTGATAGCGATCCTACAACATCAAGCTTTGACAATCTCTCCAATTTAGTTGAAGACAAATCTAGTTCATAGTCTAAAAAAAAAAAAAAAAATCCATCTGAGAGGCACATTGATTTTTATGAGTTCCATTTAGTTTATTGGCCTCATCTAATTTTACAATCAATTCTCCTTTTTCAAGTTTGACTTAAAAAAACAAAAAAAAAATCTTGGGATTTCTTAGCAATATCTTGATATTGAATACAATTTCCTAGGAAGTTTACTGAATATATTTAATTAAATGGCTATCATTTTCATTAGAGTCATCTTGAATTAAGTTGTCATTTTATGCATTTTATGACACTGAAGTTTATCCATGACAAATTGGGGTTAAGGAGACCACACTCAAAAAATTAATTATATATTAAGAATGTACTTAAATTCTGATCCCAGTTGAAAGTATACTTATACCCTTGTTTAATTTTATAGCATAATTAATCAACTTCTTAAACTAATTGATTATACAATATCAATTAGCACAGGTTGATTGCTATATATCAATAATCATTATATGTAAAGAAATAACAATAAAGTAATGAAAAGCCAGTTCGATACTTCGATTGAGGATAAACCTATCCCAGTAAGATAATCGACTATAATACATAAGAGGAATTTTACAATCTAGTATAATGCCTTCATACCTAAAACTCTACCTAGTAGATTAACTTATTGCAGAAATTTTCTACAACTTTAGAATGTTTGAACTCTTCAATTACATGGAAGCCTTCATGCATGGATGATACATCCATGCTTCAAAACCGAAGCCTTCGACCAACTCCAAAATCCTCCTAAAAAATTGATGATTTTCGCAACAATGTTGGGATGATAGCTCGGTGGATTTAGCTTTTTATCAAACAACCCAAAATCTTTCTCTTATGAAGTTTGAAATCAGAAGTAGATGCGATGGATGAGGTTAAGGGCAATAAAACACTTCACAACTTTTTTTCCTTAAACTGCTACCTTCTTGTACAAATAATGATCATAATCTTGAACGAACTTATTATAAGTGAAGGTATGCCAAACCCTTTTATTTTAAGAGCATCCATATTGGTGGAGCAATAATTTTAGCTATTTGGCTCCACTAAAAGCTACTTTATCTATTTTACCTTCCCACTTTACAAAACACCCAACATCAATGGTTTTATTTTAGCTTTCAGCACAATAAAATAACATAAACAACACAATAAAATAATATATCTACTACAATAAACAATTCATTTATTTATTATTTTTTCTCTATTCTTCACTATCTTCAAGCACTCACAGCACCACCACTGCCAGTGTTGTTAGGACATATGTGAATCATGTTTAAAACATATGTTATTTAGAATTGGTTTATCATTTGACAAAACGCACTTTACTTGTAACTGGGTAGATCTAGAATGGTTTAAGTCTTCAAGAAACATGTTGTTCAAGTCAAGAGTTAAAGCCATGCAAATCTGTTCAAGAAACAAGTGAAGAAGTGTTGTTTTTTAAAGCTCGACAGCTAACTCGATAGATTGTATCTATCGAGGTTTAAAAGACAAATTTAGCTCGATGCTCGACAACTGCTCGACAGATACCCTATCTATTGAGATTTATGAAAATCAGTTTTTTAGATCTAATTTCACGCATATCCATGTGTATGTGTTTAGGCTTTCTTTTCTTACAACCCTAAACATATATAAGGATTATTTTAAGAGCAGTCACACTTGATGCAAAGGTTTTATTCAAGCATATTGCGACCGGAGACATATGCCCTAGTTCATTTTTTTCTTGAAGAAGCTGTTGCGTTTGTACGCCATAGGGTTTTGTAACCAAGGAGCTTTTTAATCTTCATCGTGTGGATGAATTGAAGAAGTTTGCAGCCAATATCCTTCTCAAGTTGGTGTGTTAGTCACGTACTTGGATTCGTGCATCGATTACTTAGTCATGTATTGGGAGCCGTGCATTGAAAATGAGAGATTGTCACTACAGAATAAGTCCAATTGTGTATTGGGGTAAGGGTTCAATTGTAGGTTGGTATAAGGTACTGAGATTCCGTTACTTGTAACCGCTTGTTGTGATAATAGTGGATTCTTGGGAGTGGTGACCTTAAAATCACCCGGTGGGGTTTTTGCCTTGGAGGTTTTCCTCATTCGTAAACAAATCACCGCGTCAACTTTATTTTATGCTGCATTTAACTTAGTTGGTGATTTGTTTTTGCTACCACGCGTATTGCATGTTAATTAACTTAATTAATTCACTTGGCTAATTAATTGGTTAATGATAGGCCAAAAACGTATTAACCACTTGTGATTAAATTAATTAATTAATTATCTAAGTTATTAATTAATCAATTTAACATGCAAATGCGTGGTAGCACAAACAAATCACCAATAAACTAATTATGCAGCGGAAAATAAATAACACGGTGATTTGTTTACGAATGGGGAAAACCTGACGACAAAAACTCCACTGGGTGATTTTCAGGTCACTACTCCCGAAACTCCAATATTATTACAACAAACGGTTACAAGTAAAGGAATCCCAAGTACCTTACCAACCTACAGTTGAACCCTTATCCCAATACCCAATTGGACTTGTTCTGTAGTGACAGTTCCCCTTTTAATGCACGGCTCCCAGTACGTGACTAACCAATTGCGCGAATCCCAGTATGTGACTTCAATCACCAACTAGAGAAAGTTTGTTGGCTGCAAAGTTCTTCAGTTCATCTTAGTGATGAAGATCAAGAAGATGCTTGGTCACAAAACCCAAAGGTGCACATACACAGCAACTTCTTTAGAAGAGATGAACTTAGGGTAAAACTTTGTCTCCGGCCATAATTTGCTCTAACAGAGTTTTCTCAATGCTTGTGCAACTTGTGAACACTTTGACGGCCCTTATAACAATCCTTTTATATGTCTAGGGTTAGAAGAAAAGAAAGCCCAAAGACACATTCACGGATCCTAAGAAAATCATATCAGAATTTTGAAATTCATAAACCTTGATAGATAGAAGGTGTCGAGAAGCTGTCAAGCAGGTGTCGAGATTTAATGACTATACACTCCTTCAGCTTATTTCTTAGACAGGCTTGATGACTTCAACACTTGATCTTGAAATCTTGTTTCTTGAAGTATTAAAAACACCTAGAACTACCCAATTACAAGTTGAGTGCATTTTGTCAAAGGATTAGCCAATTACATAAAAGAATGACATATGTTCTTAACAAGTGAAACACATATGTCCTAACAATCTCCCCCTTTGGCAATCCGTGACAAAACCACAACAAACAAATGAACATATGAGAGAAGTCATAAATCACTCAACTCATATTCACTTGTTGAATACAATAAAATCTATCCTAACACAAACTCTTGAAAAACTTTGCAAGAAGAGAGTTTATGGCAAGTAGACTTTGACAACCTATATTTCTGAAACACTTTAAACAAAACTCATCAAGGCATCTTAGTGTGAAACAGAAATAATAGATTGCATACAAGTAATAAGAAACATGTGTATAAAGATAGAAAAAAAACAACACATGTAGAGGTAGGTGAAAGAAACATACATCCACATATAGAGAAAATAAGTACAATGTATGTAAAAATGGTCACAAGACCTAATGTACAAGAACAATGTAGCTAATAAGGTAGGAAAGAAAGATACATCATATCCTCATTACATCCCTCATATCAGCACTTTCCTCCTAACAAAAAAATTCCTACACTGACTCTCCCCCTGAGAATGACTACTTTCAATATCCAAAACTACTCCCATTTTTTGTCACGAGTGACAAAGGGTAAGAGTGTCAAGTAGACATCTCATGGGTAGAGCTAGCATCTCTATCATCATCCGAAGCGTCATCATCATCACCATCATCATCATCATCCTCAACATCAGAATCAGAAGCCACTAGAGGAGGTGATGAAGGAAAAGTCTCAGGAGCAAAGCCACCCATAGTCGCCTGCCGTCGTGTAATACGACTGACATGAACGTTCACTTGATACAACTTAGTAGAGAGCGTATCAAGGCGAGCATCCATGCGTTGCAGCTGTGCCATAATGTCTCCAAGTGATACATCGCCCATGGAAGTGGAGGGAGCGGATGTAGATAGAGTTGAACGAGATGGAGCCGGACGGGAGGGAGGAGTGGAATCCGGCTGTCGCGACCTAAACTGCACCTCACTACGTTTTACGGTAGTGGCATCTATGGCTCAAATGTGTGTGAAGTGGTCAGACATAGGAAAAGGGACAGAAAAATGGCGTAAGATCCTCGTGATAGTGGAAGGTAAGATAAGCTTATTACGGGACGCCGAATCTAAATGAACATCTATGATAGAGAGAATGAAATGAGAAGGGAAGTCTATGGTAAGATGCTCAAGAAGAGATAACAAAAACCGAGCACGCGGCTCTGTGATGGAGTTGTTGATGGATATAAAGATAAATGCAGCGGAAAATAAGTTTTAAACGGATCTACTTCATTCAATATTGATAACACGTACAAAGAAAATTTAGAATTAGAGAAACAAGAGATCGTACCTTGAAGCGGTGAATTTCAAAACAAAGATTGAAGCACTAGGGACTACTTTTAATCTTCACTCCAATTCCACTAACGCCCAAGATGTGTGGTCTCTCGATTGGTAACAAAGGGATGACTTGTGAGTGACAAAAACTCACATGCACACCATTTCCATGATGTTTTTCTCTTACATATATTTCTGTACGTTTTTCCCTTTGTATCTAACCAATTGGGCCTTACCAATTTATACATGCAACCCCTTCATAAAATATTCGTAGTAATACAAAGTCATTAATGTAGACTGCCACTTTGTAAATTACTACATCTTAATCCTTGAGTACTCGGTTTAATCCTTTAATGTTATTCATTATATATTTATGAAATCCAATTCCATAAATATATACTTTAGTCTTACTAAAGTGGTTAGGCCTAACTCTTTGAATAACAAACCCATTAAACTTATCTCAAGGGAATATTTTATATCTCCGTTAAGAGACTATGAATTCCATCTTGAGAATACATATTCCATCAACATTAAATGTGGCTGCCCAACATACTGAGGTTTTGACCATAACTTTAGATCTCACTCCTGATATATCAAAGCAACCTACACCTCATGATCAGGTCCATTATTCTCTCAGGATTAAGAGTTCATGCAAATGTAAGTCATGAGATTTATTATTTATTTGACAGTCTTTAGGAGAATAATAAACCTCACAGCGGTCCAGTTCAATATGTCTTAACTCTTAAAACATATTAACACATCAACCAGAAGTCTCCACTTCCATGATCAAGACAAATCATCATGGTTGATATGTTATAGTCTTTGTAGATGAAATGCCCAATTTCATCACCGACTACGAACTATAATTCTGAGTTTACAAAGAACTTGTGATTTATATCTTCTGTGACTCTTCACATAAATCGCATACTATGCATCTCATGGACTTATTGATAATGTCCGAATATTCATGTTACCATTATTTCAGATAATAATAAAACAAATTTATTAAACATAATATTAAGTCATACATAATGTCAAACACAATGTCACACTTAATATCATACATAGCATCTTACAATAGGATTTAAGGGCACCAATCCTAACAGTTGTAGTGAGAGAGTGGATGGAGTACAAAAGTCATCACCATGTTCATGAAGCGAGGGCCTTTAGCAAAAGCCTTACATGGTGTATACTGACGCTCACCCCAGTTAGCAGGGCACTCACAAAAAGCAGCCATGAGCTCATTTTTGGATACAGTCCGCAGACGCTCACAACTAGGATAGTCAGGAAACTCTATCCTAGGAACCCGAAGCACATCTGCAACAAGCTACGGTGTGACAAGAATGCGCGTACCTCGAACGCGAGTGAAGAAAAGAGGTATTGAACGATCAATCCTGTGCATGTTGGAGTAAAACTCCTGAATAAGCACCAGAGGACAAGTGACCGGGACGTCACACAGTGACTCTCATCCCTGACTATGAATGACAGAAGGAAGGTTAGTGTTGGCGAAGTCCGCCAAAATGACTTGGTGTTCCGAATGAACACCTCGTCTAGAGAAGTTCTTCGAGAAAGCCTTACGAACATCCTCATCATGGAATCGAATGTTAGAAGGAGTAGGATCAGAAGATGAAGATGTCTTATAACGCAGAGGGTTCTGGGACGGAGCAGACTTACGTTTAGGTGCCATAGACACAACTAACGTAAACAGAAAGAGAGAGAGAGAGAGAGAGAGAGAGAGAGAGAGAGAGAGAGAGAGAAAGAAAGACAATCAGAAAAGTCCCAAGCAATTCAAATATATCAAATATATTGAAAAGAGAGTACGTATGCATGGGAAATGCATGAACATGTGACATGCAAAAGAAAATACATCATGGGCTCAGCCCAATCCAATCCTACCAGCACACAAGCATATTACACACATCTAAATGCATGAAAATACTGTTATAATGCTAATGTGATGCAATGCATGAGATTTTAAACACATGTAAGTGAAAACCCATCCCAAAATTTCAATAAACACTCATCAATTTTGAAAAACCCCAAAATTTTTCAAAAACCCCAAAACCTAGGTTTCAAAACATGAAATGCATGAAGAATGAGAGATTAGAAGCTTACCAAGTGTAGAAAAACTTGAAAAAGCTTGAGGAAACCTTGAGGAGCAAGATTGGAGTGAGATGAGAGTGTTTGGGAGAGAAAAGAGAGAGCTATTGAGAAGGAGATCGACAGAAATGAGAGGCGGATCGCATGAGGGGTTTATATAGAAACCTTAGTAAATCTCGACAGCTAAGGTGTCGAGAGGTGTCGAGGATTCTGTCGAGGAAGGTGTCGAGAAAGATGAACGTCGACAGCTGCAGGTGTCGAGAGGTATCGAGGAACAAGAAACACCTGACAAAGAATAGAAGCTCGATCGATCCACCAGGTGTCGAGAAGCTATCGAGGAGGCAGGAACTTTCTCGATCGATCCACCAGGTGTCGAGATTGCGATAAGAAAAAGCTTGAGAAGCTCGACAGATAGCTAGGTATCGAAGAGGTGTCGAGGAGGTGTCGAGACAGCTTTTCAAAATAGTTTTTCGAGAAGAGAAAAACACAGACATGAATGCAATCAACATACAACTCAACCAATGATCCAAACAACATATTAAGCTCTCAAAAGTATCTCTCAACAGAAAATTTAAGCACATGGATCCTCAAAAACACACACACACACTAAACAAATCTAACCAATTTTATATTTCAAAAATAAAGTCAAGACAGTTTAGTGAGCATACATTAGCACATGTAAAACCTTGTGATGGCCAAATCACATTTACCTGCACATGTATCAAGAGTAGCAAAGAGTATTGCGTGTTGTGTGTGAAAAACATCGCAAGATTGCATATGTCTATACATGTTATGATGATTTGAGATATGAGAAAATCACTTTAACTCACACACAATCATAACTGTTTGATGGGGACTATCACCTTCGAGGTACATCCTATAACTCCCACATCTCCTAAAATACATGCTTGCAATCATATTTAAAGCTTTTTTCTTTTTATTTTCTTTGCATATATATATATTTTTTTTATTTAGCATATCATGCATGGACATATAAGAGAGAGAAAAGAAATACCCAAGATGTTAAGCATTTGACATTGCACTTTTGCTATACCGAAGCATACGGATGTCATTGACACTGCACTTTTACTATGCCGAAGCATACAGGTGTCATATTATGACTGGCGGGTAACAGTGGTGAGATGGTTATTTATGCCTTTCTCTTAGGATTTTCTAGTCCTACCCGTCAAAAAGAGTGATACGAGTGTTAAGTTTAAGAGATAACTTAATCTTACTTATCACAAACAAGAGCCACAAAGCTCACTTGCTTAGTTGTGCACAGAGATGCTCATCTAAGCTACAAATGATACAAAGTTTAGAAAACTTTGTTTCAATGGCCATCCAAGGTACACAAGTACACAAGTACCAAAGTACACAAAACACACACTGTTTTTGTATTTTTCTGATTTTCCAAATTTTTTATTTTTATTTTTATATGAAAAACAAAATAAACAAAACTGAAAAACAAACAAGCCAAAACATGTTGAACAAAGCAAAGCATAAAACTAGACTGACTCAAAATAAATGCAAAACACACAAGTAATGCAACAAACAAGAACAAGAAGATAGAAGAAAGTGATAAAATCACTTAGAGTCATTTTTCTTCCACACCTTGGAAGAACCTTTCCTTTGATTAAACCCTTGTACCGGTGGTGAGGGGGAAAGAATTGAAACCATTCAAGTTAGAATGGAACATGAGGGATTTGAGAAGATCACCAAGAGGAGCAAGAGAGGATTGAAGTTGATTCTGGCTTCCAGATGCGATCATGTTGTTGCTCTGTTGAGTGGCTAACCATTTATAGCAATTTGGTCGAGTATGACCGGTAGCTCTACAATGATGACAGAGATGCTGCTTCTTCTGTTTAGGCTTTTGGGAGTTAGCCTTCTTAGTCCTAAGGTTTTTAACATCTTTCTTATCCTGCTTAGGGGGTGCTTCTAAGATAGATTTGCCCTTGTCTAAGTTCTCACTACCTAATTCAGTTTTAACATCAGTGTTCTCAATATCAGTTTTATTAGCAGGAGGAACAAACACAGTAGCACTAGTAGAAGCAATATTAGAGGAAGAAAGTCCATACCCTAAACCTGTACGATTCGAAGCAAATTTCTGAATGCTAAGCATCTCATCAAGCTTTGCACTTGAAGTCCTCTCCAACTAAGCTCTAACTTGAAACAACTCCGCTTCAAGCTTCTTGGTCTTCTCAGCCAAGAAATTGTTCTTAAACCTCAGTGCACCAATTGCTTGATTAGCTTCATCAAACTTTATGGAAAGCTCTTCACGATCAAGTTCCACATCACCGAGCTTCTTGGTGGCTAGCCTATACAGTTTCTCATGCTTCTCAGAGAGCTTGTAAAGTTTCTCATAGGCTGTATAGATATCATCTTGATTGTCCATCTTCTCAAATTTGGACTCCACTAGTTCTTCTTATTCGTCCACTTCTTCAACAGTCCCTTCAGTAGGATTAACTGTGGTAGTGAAGGCATTTAAGATTCCGTCATCCTCATTGTCGGAATCATCTTCAGGCTTAATGTCACTTAATGTAGCAGCAAGTGTCTTGCTCTTCCTAACACTCTTGAGATATGTGGGACACTCTTGCTTCATGTGACCAAAGCCATGGCACCCAAAGCACGTAGGTCCTGTGGGAACAGTGTACTGACCGCCATCCCTTGCATCCTTCTTCCCTTTGTCTTGGCTTTTGAACTAAGAAGAACTGGATTGCCTGTGGTCCTTGTCGAAGTTCCTCCCATTAGCATTCTTCATAAATTTCTTGAACTGCCTTGTAATGTAGGACTTCATCTTGGAATCTTCATCATCGGAAGACTCATCTGTGTCACTGCTCTTTGCCTTCAAGGCCATGCTCTTGCCTTTACTTGACTTGCCAATCCTAGAAAACCCTAGCTCGTAGGTCTGAAAGTTTCCAACCAGCTCAGTCAAAGGAATCTTATTAATATCCTTTGATTCTTCTATCGCTGTAATCTTGGCATGGAATCTCTCGGGTCGAGATCTGAGCACTTTTCTCACAATCTTGGCTTCAGGAATGGTTTCCCCAAGATTGAAGGCTGAGTTCACTATATCCTTGAGCTTGGCATAGAATCATCGAACGACTCATCCTCCTCCATCTTTATTTCTTCAAAGCTTGTAGTGAGCATTTGAAGTTTTGAATCCTTGACAGCCTTTGTACCCTTATAGGTTGTTTGGAGGATGGTCCATACTTCCTTTGCAGTTTCAGTGGAGGATATCTTCTTGAACTCCTCATTGGTTACTGCGCTAAATAAGGCATTGAACACTTTGCTGTTGAAGTTTGTCGCCTTAATCTTGGCTTCATCCCAATCGGCCGGTGCTTCTTTTGGTTTGGTCCAGCCAATCTCTACAGCTTGCCACACCTTCTCATCTAAAGACTGTAAGAAAGCTCTCATGCGTACTTTCCAGTATGCATAGTTAGTGCCATCAAATAAAGGAGGTATAATTAACGACTGTCCTCTATCCATGACAAACAGGGGTCAATGGATCAATACAACAAAGATTAAACCTAATCAGAGTGTGCCTGCTCTGATACCACTTGATGATAGGCCAAAAATGTATTAACCCCTTGTGATTAAATTAATTAGCCAAGTTATTAATTAATCAATTTAACGTGCAAACGCGTGGTAGCACAAACAAATCACCAATAAACTAATTATGCAGTGGAAAATAAATAACATGGTGATTTGTTTACGAATGGGGAAAACCTAACGGCAAAAACCCCACCGGGTAATTTTCAGGTCACCACTCCCGAAACTCCACTATTATCACAACAAACGGTTATAAGTAAAGGAATCCCCAGTACCTTACCAACCTACAGTTGAACCCTTACCCCAATACCCAATTAGACTTGTTCTGTAGTGACAGTTCCCCTTTTGATGCACGGCTCCCAGTATGTGACTAACCAATTGCGCAGATCCCAGTTTGTGACTTAAATCACCAATTAGAGACAGTTTGTTGGCTGTAAAGTTCTTCAATTCATCCTAGTGATGAAGATCAAGAAGCTGCTTGGTCACAAAACCCAAAGGTGCACATACACAACAACTTCTTCAGAAGAGATGAACTTAGGGCAAAACTTTGTCTCCGGTCACGATTTGCTTTAACAGAGTTTTCTCAATGCTTGTGCAACTTGTGAACACTTTGACGGCCCTTAAAACAATCCTTTTATATGTCTAGGGTTAGGAGAAAAGAAGGCCCAAGGATACATTCACGGATCCCAAGAAATCAGATCAGAAATTCTGATTTTATAAACCTTGACAGATAGAAGGAGTTGAGCAGGTGTCGAGATTTAATGACTGTGCACTTCTTCAGCTTGTTTCTTGGACATACTTGATGACTTCAACACTTGATCTTGAAACCTTGTTTCTTGAAGTATTAAAAACACCTAAAACTACCCAATTACAAGTTGAGTGCATTTTGTCAAAGGATTAGCCAATTACATAAAAGAATGACATATGTTCTTAACACGTGAAACACATATGTCCTAACAGTTAATTTATTATAAGGGGTTAATACATTCTTGGCCTATCAAGTTTGAAACTCCTATGAGAAGAAGAACCCAAAAGCCAGCAACCCCACCCCAAATCAGCCATAACACATACACAAACCTAGCAACCCCAAATCAACCAAACACAGACCCAACAACCCTAAACCCAGCCACCTCCTTCAGCACAACCAACCCAATCACAACCACCCACCACCCATTGCTGCAACCACAACCAGCCTACCACAACTTAGATTAAAAAAAAAAAATTATCAACACAACCGGCCATAAACCAGACACCTATTTAACCCACGAAACCTAGCAAACTGATCTGACCCATAAAACCTAGCAAACCGATCTGAACCCACAACCCACACACCAACACGTCGATCTAAAAAAAAAAAAAAAAACGAAAAGAAAGAGATGGTCGGAGCTAGGCAGTCGGCAGCTGGACATGCGATGTTGAGGAAGAGAGAAATCTGAAGAAAAAATATCTGAGGCTAAGGAAGAGAGGACTGAGCTTTGCAATGGGAATAAAAGAGAAAAGGAAAAAAATGATTTAAATAATCTTTATCAATGTGAATGCAAAAATAAATTATTATTATTATTTTTTTTTTTACCTTTGAGCTACAGTGCACAGTTAAAGATGGTTGTGCAATATAGCTGAGAAGCTAAAATAGATACATTTAGCTCCACCAATGTGCTCCCATTTTTGTAGTTGGTGGTGCTAAAAATAGTAATTTAGCTTTTTAGCACCACCAATACTAGTGCTCTAATAAAATCATAAAACCCTAAATAGCTAAACTTCACATTCTCTCATTCAAGAACTCACCACTACCACCATCCTCAGTCACCCGTCTTTTTCAACTCTTTTTAAACTTCAATCTCTTTGGGCTGCTCCTTTGACAATCCTTTGTCCCTTCTATTCCTTATCTCTAACTCTAAAGATTACAAACCTCTCCAATACTATAACTATTTAGTTAGAAGTCTCTAATCTTTGAGATCATGATGTCGAGGAAGCCTAAAGAAAGCACACACGATACTCTTTTGATGGAACAGAAAATAAATTATTAGCTTCTAGTAGTAAACCTCGAATTCACGAGGGGTTTCCTTGAATCCACAAGGAGAAGAAAACTGAAATCCACTAGAGAAATAATTTGACAAAAAGTTTGTGTTTATCGATAATAGTCTGATTTGCCTCTGACATCTACAAAATATATAAATACTGAGAAAAACGTCTAAAACCCTAATTCGCACTAATTACGCAATTAGGTGACAAAATGCCGAAATTTACCAAAAATGGCGAAATTGAGTTAAATACAAAATTATAAACTACTGGCCTTAAAGGTCGTCTCAAAATAGGCAAGACCTTATTATGATTTTTAAACTAAAAGTTATTAAGGAAAAACAAATATTACTATAAATAGCAAAAACACTATTTTCGGGGCCTTAATGAAGGAATTCGCCTAAATTTAGGCGACACTCATAATTTATGAGTCTAGATCAAAATTGTCGCCTCGATGGCCTTCATTGGCACCCCCCTTTGATCTTGGTTGTTTGTTCTACATCAGATCATAATGAGATTTGCTTCAATCCACACTTCGTTTTCGACGAAAGGTGGTCAGTTTTTCTTTGTTTATTTTGGGAATTTTTAAAAAAGTTAAAACTTTCACTCCATTATTTGGATTAATCAGACGAAATTTTAGTATAGAATATATATTACAATATGGATTTAAATTGATTGAATCTGATTGAGTTTGTTGTGACGTTAATCTGAGCACAACTTTTAAATTGTTCGCTTGAAGTTAAGTTTAATTAGTATCATAAAAAAAACTTCTTTTTTCGACTGACGATGACTTGGCCCATCTTGGAATTCTTGTACAGAGATTCTAGAACATATAAAAGCAATATTATACACTTATTGTGCATCTGCTACGATGTCTGTGCGCCTAGGGTTTTGTACCGAGCTACTACATGTTCATCAAAGAGTATTTCTTAAAGAACTTTGCACCTAAGCTACATCAATATTTAATTGCTGTCAAGTTAGACATGAATAGGAGATTTGTGTAATGGAGAAGTTTACTACAAGAAGGAGTCCAATTGGATTAAAGCCGAGCTTCCTTATAGATGTAGGTAGGTACTTCAAAATAGGGTATGATTCCTAACCTTGATTTTTTATAGTGGATTTTTTCGGAAGTGGTAACTTAAATAATCAGTAGATGAGGTTTTGTGAAGGTTTTTCCCATCGTAACTATATTGTCGTGTCAATTTATTTTTCATTGCACTCAACTTTAGATTGGCGATTTGGTTATGCCGTTACTTGAATTTTGTATGCCATCGAACTAATTAATCAACTTGGGTAATTGATTAATTAACTAGGCTTAATTCTTAACCTAACAAGCCTAATAAAATAAATAGGCTAAAATGCAAAACTTACCCTCTAAGTTTCTTCATAGTTCATTTCAGTACTATAACTTTGTTTTTATTCATTTCAGTCTGCTAAGTTTCAGATTTATTCAATTAAGGTCTTTCTGTCAACTTTTGTTAAACTTTTTTGAAAAAAATATGAAAAATATTTTTCAATCATTAATTGAATTTTTTTTAAATTTAAAATATTTGAAGATAATAAACCACAACATATAATAAAAGTTGATGGAAAACCTTAATTGAACAAACTTGAAAGTTAGAGTACTAAAATAAATGAAAGGAAAGTTAGAGGACTGAAATATATTTTCGTGAAACATAGAGGTTGAGTTTTGTATTTTAGCCAAATAAATATGGTCATGACTTTTTTTCCCTCTCTCTATATCTCTCCTTACAAAACCGGGCCTATTGAGGGCTGCATTCCAAAATAGAATTAGATATAAATTGTAATTAATAAAGAACCAAATAATATGAGACAGCAACATAGGCATTAAATGGACTTTCCCCTACCATTGCATACATTTTGTTAAAATTTCACACTTTACAAGACCTAAACCACCCCCTGGGAATATAGGGAGGAGAAGGAGATTTAATGCATTGGGCAAATTACAACTTACCCACCTGTGGTTTGGCCAAAATTTAAGTTGCCTACCTGTGGTTTGAAATTTGACATTTTACCCACTTGAGGTTAGTTCAGTTGGATTTTCCTAACCCACCTTTGTTAAAAACATGGCTAAATATGTGATTTTTCTTCACTTTTATATTTCTCTCCTCAAAAATTACAAAAAACATAAAAATACAATATCAAATAAGATCAAAAAGAATATAACAGAACACTTGCATAATTGGATTTCAAACCATTGGTAGGCATCATAAATTTCGGTCAAATCTCGGGTGGGCAAAGTGTCAAATTTACACCATTTAGCCAAACCATAGGTGAGTAAGTTGTAATTTTCTCTAATGCATTTAAGTGGAAACTCCATGGCCAACGTTCAATCCTTGTATGATAAAAACTGTACTAATTTTAGAAAAGGCATGTATACAAAGACCTTAGCTTGCGTATGCACCTTCACTACATGTTCTAAAGCTCATAAGTCATGCCCACCTTTAGCATGCGCTTATGGGGAATTTCAAATACATTTTCAGTTTGTCTCAAATTTTTCTTCAAGAAATTAAAAGCATAATTTATCAGAAATCTCTTTCCAATACCAGCTCCTTTACATGCAACTACTTCATTCTCACCAATTAAGTGAACAATACCGGCATGCGATGCTTGGTCCATAGCTTCAATCTCTCTCTCCAACTCTTCCTCAACATGCTCTACATCCTCATTTTCATCCTCTTCATTAACAAACTCAACTTCCAATTCGCCATCATTTTCACCATTACTGAGTTTCCTTTGTGAGAACCAAAAATCATTTATAATAAATTGCTTCAATCTTTCAACTAACATTTTCTCAAAAGGCTCATCCTCAGAACGTACATCAATGTACCCATACCTGACAACACATCGAAACACATTTTGGTCTCTAGGCTTGACTCGACGAAAGAGGAAACGCTCTTCCATTGGGACCTTGCTAATAGGTAGTGACTTGATAGTGAGAAAGACAAGAACCGAATGCAGTGCAGGAACATTTTGCACATAGTGTTTGAAAATGGGCGGGATGCCTTGGACAAGCTCTGAGTAGAACATGGCTAACCCAGGCATTCGACATAAATTTTTTTCTGCAGCTATCTCCTTGAGCTTCTCTAAAGAGATTTTGTGGTCAAGCTCATAAAAGTACTTTCTTCTATGCACATCATTCCAAATATACATTATAATCATTAGTACTATAGCAAAAGCTAGGGGAAGATATCCTCCTTGATCAAATTTGTAGAAGACTGAGCTTAAATAGAGAAGCTCCACACTGCCAATAACAAGAACATAGGAGATAACTAAAAGTATGTGGGATTTCCATATCATGATCATGATTAGCACTAGGAAAGCTGATGTGAGAGTCATCACAAACACCACTGCTATGCCTGCATGCAGAAGAGGAATTATTCATTATTCATCATACTAATACTACAACAACAATAATCAAGTCTTAAGTCTCAACACTTTAGGATTGACAACGGATTATCACCATACTAATTAGTGTCAGCCACATGTATACAATCACCAAACATCTAGATGAAAATCCAAACTGCGAAAAACACTAAATAAAATGTTAAGTGGGATAGTGGATTACCATATGCATTGCCAATCTTTGTGGTGCTCTTGAAAGCCAAAGTGACCCCTACACAAGCCAACATAAGAAGGTAATTGACTTCTGGTATATAAACCTGTCCTTCGTACTTAGCCGATGTATGCACAATTTTCACTCGAGGGAAACACCCTAGTGAGAGAGATTGCTGGACTATAGAGAAAGTCCCTGAAATCATGGCTTGACTAGCTACTATTGATGAAAAAATAGCCACCACGAACATTGGCCAATACAAAGGTTCTACATCACAAGTAGCAAACTCAATTAGTTAGTAAATCATGCACATTTTATATAAATATACAACAGTAGACAGTGTGGATACATTAACAAAAATATTCATGGTTAAAAATTAAAGATAAAAAAAAGCACGTTTCTTCTACCTGGAATGGACTTGTAGAAGGTTTCCTTGACAAGATCATTGTGTTTACGAAGGAAGGATGCTTGTCCAGCATATGCTAATATGAGAGCTGGGTAAGTCACTGAGCACATACTTATTTGTATGGACCTAACTGTGAAGTGGCCAACATCAGCAAATAGTGCTTCCGTTCCTGCAATCATTAAAATTATACTTCATTAACAAATTTTCCAAGTAATCCAAATAAAGATGAATTTGGATTAACCTTCTACTTTTAGCCTTTTAGCTTATATGTTTATATATAGCCTTCTAAAGTCTTGATCCTTTTTAGGTAGCACTATATTTTTGTCAAGTTTCAATAAATAAGCTTCCAACAAAAAGTTAATCCAAAACGTGCTTAAGATTTTCTGTGAATGGGGAGTGAAATCCTGACCTGTTATGGCAAGGACAATGCCACCTAGAGAAACCCAAGCTTCTTTCTTGTTCCTTTGGAAATATTGTACTATGTATTGTGGGTTTATTGCTTTGATGACTGTTGGATCAAATTTGATGAAATTGAAAAGTCCAATAACCCCGATGAATGCAAACCAAACACAAATTATTGGAGCAAAGGTATAGCCCACTTTGTCAGTTCCAAATCTTTGAACCATGAACAAGAAGATCAAGATAGCAATTGATATCCAAACAATCATATCTGTATAGGGAAAAAAAAGTGATTTGAATGACTTGTTACAAGGGAAAAAAAGAGAAACAGATCACTGTTTTATTTAACTTTGCACCTATGTATTACTTATCAAAGTAGCAATTCTACAGCACCATTAGTAAAACTTTTGTCACAGTTTGCTAAAATAATAGCGGTAAATAATCACTTTCACAAAAACATGATTATTTATCACTATTATTTCTTCACAACTCATGGTTGATGTGTCTCTAGACTAATTAAACGAGTGCAATTTGTAAGGACTAAATTATTCTAGAAGTATTCATAAAAATAAATTATGGAAAAATACTCTTCCATGTAGTGTGTTATTATCAAGTTATAAAATTACACTAGTGTTTTTGTGAAAAAAAAAAAACACCCATAAATTATTGTGAAAGTGTAAAGAAATTTTACTGTTACTATAATAAAGGGGAAAAGTAAAACATTAATGTGGGTTACCTTCTGTGATTTCAGTTGTAGCGTTGGTGATCCCTCCCACAGCGGATAAAACTGCCATTAAATTGGAAAACAGGAAAATTGCAATTTGTACGTCAAAAAGTCAGACAAAGTAAGGAGCCAGCCACTCAGGAACGAAACTACACTTTGTCTTTTAAACGTTTTTTTCTTTCTTTTCTTTTTTCTCTTTTACGATTACTTTGACTTTGAGGGTAAGTCTTTTTATGTATATGTTAAGAAGGGGAATCCCAATAGAAAAATGAATTTAAAGCTGATTTGATAGAGTCATACGATAGAGCCAACATGATTTCACCATCGAAACTAAAATTATGGTCAATAATATCATAATTAATTTTTTTTTATCTATCAAATCCACTAATATCTTGTTTATTATTTCTTTTTTGACCTTTTTATTTATTTATAATTTTAAGGAAAGAAAAGTATGCAAATGTCTTTTAAACGTAAATCCAAGCAAATCCAAAGGAATAGTACTATATTCGTAAATCTAATTTATGTGTGGATCAATTTAATTGCTCATATAATAAAATCTTTTATTGTTTAATAAGAATCCGAGTGTAGCTACGTCTACAATTTGTATTTATTAGTTATTTCCTTCACTATCTAGAAGATAGGAATATTAAGAATTCAAAATTTGTTCCATTTTTAAAAAGCACAAAGTTTACAAAAATATTATATCGCAGATTATACACATTTTTGGAGGCCATAAGGATGGTTTGCCAACAGTTTTTTCTTCTAGTTTTTATTTTTTTATTTTTTATAATTTATTTGTTTATGTACCATCTTTTTAAGGCTCAGTTTTTTTGACATATAACAATTTTTTAATCAACTTTTAGTATGTAAGCAAATCAACAAAGTGTTCATCCAAACACGCGACTTTATAGAGTTGTAGCGTTACATAGAAGAATGACATACCTGAGATACAAGGCGTAAGGACACCATCCCCAATCACCATGGAAGTACCAAGCATTGTTGCAAACAATAAGAAGAACTTGGCAAATTGGCTGTTTTCCAATTTAGCCTTAACCACCGATGCTATTCGCTGACGACTACTTGGTAACACAAGCTGGAAATTAGAAACGTCCTGATCCTCAGCTTGCTGATTTGGGATCAAACCAACCTTGGCATATCGGCATATAAGAGAGTACAAAGCAAACGTCCCTCCTACAAAAAATTAATAACAAATTAATGGAGTTGATATATAATGATAAAAGTTATGCCAAAGGTTGTGTCTTTTGGAAAAATATTAAAAGAAAAAAGAGGAAAAAGAAGCTTTTTGTGTGATTATATATATATTCGTATCCAATACAGCTCAAGACTAAATTGAGTATGTCATCATATAGGCATATATAGATGTCCTTATAAATATGAGAGAGAGAGAGAGAGAGAAACAAAAGGGTTCGAAGATGTTACCTTCGCCATTATCATTGGCCAGTAAGACGATGAAAACGTACTTAACCAGAGGGATTAAAGTGAGGGTATAAAATATCAAAGAAAGAACACCCAAAATATCATCGTTGTGCTTGATGCCATCGGTGAAAGTGCTTGCATACACATATAGCGGTGAAGTACCAATGTCTCCGTATACAATTCCTATGCTCTGGAATGCTAGATGCAATATCACTGACCACCCCACGGCCTGAAAATTAAAAAAAAACATATCCAATTAGTCAAATTTAAAACTTGGATTAATTATTAATTTTGTTTTGTCCTTGTTTCCAAACCATGCAATAAACTTGTGCAAACCTTGATAATTATCTCCTTCGTTTCATATATGCATTATTGTTTACTCTTACACGGTGTAGATTCCACAATTACATGAGATCCACATGGTAAGAATAATTATGTGCATATTTAATGTGCGAGATACCTTCTCTCCAAGAACCTCTTTTGGTTCAATGTCTCAAAAGACTCAAACACGAAAAGTTCCTTTGTGGTGGTAGTAAAACAAAACAAAACAAGAGCAAAATAAACAATAGTGTATATATATTTTGGAGAAGATAATAAACAATAGACTAGGTTACTATTAAAAAAAAAAAGAGATAGACTTGGTTACTGTTAAAGATATAAGAATAAAAATTATATGAATAAAGTTCGAAAAAGTCAGTTAGATATGATGCTGATAATAATAATACTTAATTATTTGAGTTGGAAACCATGCAGGGGAAATTTGGTTTGTGAGAGTGCAAGCAAACCTTGGAGTCATGGCCATGACGACCTGGAACAGTGGAGGATTCGAGGTACAAGGAATCGAACCTTCGTAAAATTCTCTTCCCATTGAATTCATCAGAAATCTGCCCCATGCTTTGTTCAGAATTTTTTGGTGCTACTTCACTAGACATTTCTGTTATCCCAGAAACTCCACTACTGTCCATATATAGAACAATAACCTCAATATATGTTTATATAACTCTCTCAAACCGCAAGAGTGGTAGAGATCAGCGATGACAAGAATGAAGAAGCAGTGCACTGAGGAGGGGTTTCTAGAAGTGAGGATGGAGCCATGGAAGTGATGAGGTTTATATATACAAAAAGACTGAGCCGACATGTTTGAATTAGGGGCCAATAATACCTTTTTTTTTTCCAAGTCCGTGTGAACCCACGGGCTATAAAATTTTCATGTGTACTTCTTGTTGTATAATCTCGTGTACACATTTCTTTTACAAATACTATCAATTAAGCATCTTTTTGGAGATTTCTAGTTAGCTGGGTGATCATTGATCAATGTCACGGAAGGGTTAGTAACGGTCAAACTTTAGCTATGAGATTGATCATGCTATACACCAAGGCATGTCAAATAGTGTTCTAAAATGCCTAAAAGGTGACAATATCGGAGGAAAAAAGGTTAATATCATAAATTATTTCACTTCTTCTTTTCTACAACTGTGATATGAAGTGTGATTGATGAAAAAAAAAAAAAATAGTATGTTCATGTGTAAGTGATAAATAACTACACATAATTTGCCACGTCAGAATTGTAACAAAAAAGTTGTGAAATAATTTGTAGTTCTAAATTCACTTGTAAGAGGAAGCCTTTTTGTCGAAGACAAAAAAGGGTGCAATGAATCTATAAAAGTTTGGTGGTCCAATAATGTCTAGTATTGCGTTTAAATAGGGTACAGATAGTTTTAAACGTCTTAAAATTATGTAATAAAATTTTCCACTCCTTGTTAAATACCTTTTTCTTCCTAGAAAGCTAAAATAAACAAAGACAAAAAGTTGTCATTTTAAACTTTAGCGTTATTAAAAATGAATAAAAACCATCGTGCCAAGGGTGTACGGTAATTCCTCCACAAGTATAAGTAATGTGAGGTGTGAGGGCAAAGGCCGAGATTCAAGTCTCTAGGAAGAAGCTTCACACATATATACACTTAGATTAAACTAGAGTAGAATTTTTATCTTGTATAAAAAAAAAAAAAACTCAAAACACTCTTATCAATATAGTTTTTGAGAAGATTGTCAGTATAACATTTCAAAGACTAAAATTCTTTTTAATTAAATTTCATTATCATAAAACTTTACAAGTTTTTGATACAAGATAGAAATTCTACTCTATCTTGATTTAAGTGTATATATATGTGAAGTTTTATCTTGAAAACTTAAACCCTAACTCTTGCCCCCTATACCCCATAAGCATTTATATTTGTGTAGTGACTATCGCACTAAAAGTGTGCCGTGGTCATAATACTCAACAACTAAAACTCTATAGCTTGATCAAGCTCTAGTTATTAGTTACTACAGCCATACCAAATAAACTAATAGAGCGATAAGCATTAAAGTATCCTAATGAGTGACGTGTTAATGATAATAATATTGTAGTCAAAAGCCTTGTAACGTAATTTGGTGTTGCTAATTATAAAAGGCACTCAGAGTTCAAAAAAATTAATTGTGACATCAAATAGTATATCTTATAATGAAGTTATTGACAATTGAATTAATTAATTCCACCACATTAGATAATTCACCAATTTAAAATTCTTATATTAACACTATTTGAACTGTAGTCTTAACATAACCTATCGATCCTAATAATAAAATAGATAAGAAAAACGGAAATCCATTGCTCCACACGGTGTATAAATAGTATTTTTTTTTTTTTTTTTTTAATTTGCAAATTGTTTATTTGGGGACTACAACCAACTTTATAAAAATTATTAGACATTTTAAACGATTCAGAAAAGACATTTCAAACTTAATGATATTGGGATAAAAGGATGTGAATGGTATAATTAATGCATTGAGCTGTTGAAAAAAACTTCTATGCTTTAAATTTATTTATTAAAAAAAAAAGTTGTAAGATATTTTGTCATATATTAAACTTTTATTTTTGAGAATCATTGTGATATATTAAACTAATTAAGATCCTTAGAGAGATAGAACGTATACTCTTCTATTTTTCAATTTTATTTCTTTCATCACTTTGTACTTATGCAGCACACCACAAAAACTGATAAGATCAAATATAAAACTCGGATTTTAGTCAAGGCAGTAAAAGTACTTGGAACAGGTTTTTTCCCAAACTAGTTTAAAGAGAAATTCTTCAAGCTCTTCTTATATTTTTTATTGGATATGAATTTTGAAAATCTAACGGTTGGATTGTATGTTTTTATTATCTCATCCATGCTTGTAAAATTTCAAGAAGATAAAAAATTAATAGTCATGTCATCAATCAATTGTTTAAATTTAAAGTTTTTACAGTATAAATTTTATATAAAAAATAATTTTATTGATCGAATAGTAAATAACATCCAATTTGATCAAATTTGACATGTATGTTAAAAATATAAAGAAAATACAATCCAGCAATTAAATTTTCAAAATTTATATTCAATAAAATAATATATGAAGAGCTTGAAAGGTTTCTCTCCAAACTAGTTTGGAGAGAAACCTTGGTCAAAGTACTAATGGCATGCCATACGAAATAACGTAAATATATAGGTAGTACTAGTAGTACTAGATATTTTCAGATATTGAATTTTGTATCTTTCTTCACTTTGTGTTTTATGCAACACACCACAATAAACACATAAGAACAAATAAGATCCTTGGTTTTAGTCAAAATTAAAGGCTGTAAACTAAAAGCCACATGAAATAACCTAAATATATAGGTCATACTACTAGATATTTTCATATAAATGTTTCAATTTTACTTCTTTTTTCACTTTGTGTTATGCAGACCATGCAGTGTACCCCATTAAACTGATAAGAACATATACTAAACTTAGATATTAGTCAAATTGTCAAAAGACTGCAAAATATAAAGTTACAGCACGCCACATGAAAATTCTAAGTATTTCATTTCAACTTGCAAACCAGCTATACCATCTCCGCAAGGCGTTAAATTGGTCCTGGTGGTCACGTTTCACTTGAAGCTAAGCCTTTCAAATCACGTGCTTTTTTGAGTCTTTGACAATTTTCTGGACTAGATAGGATTATCAACAAATTCAACATTGTAGGACGTGTTGAAATGATATTCATGAGAGAGAGAGATCATGACCTTGAACAATAAATTGAGCGACATAAAATTTTGCATCATTTTTCAAAATAATTAACATGACTTATTGTAATTTGTATATGATAAAAGTGATGTCAATCGTTGGCTCATAAAAAAAAATTTATTATTTTAATCAAAACTTATCACCTTAACAAGTTTTAAATTTTTTTTATTCTTAACCTCTCTCTTCCAAGAAAGGTTCGCACTCATTACAAATGGTTTAATCAATGGTTATCATTTAAACCATTGGTATTTTAATATAATATATTGAATGTTCAAAATGTGTGTAAAACACCATTGAACGTTTAGACCCCAAATTACAAAATATTAATTCAAGCTTATTATCAAACAATTAATGTGCGGAACATGAACATAAGCCAAATAAAGAATTGATAAACAATCTAAGCCAATTATAGTCACATCCGCAACAGAAAATAAATGGCAAAGATAAAGGAAGAGAGATGCAAACACAAAGACAACACGCGATGTGTTATCGAAGAGGAAACCGAAGCCCTCGGCGTAAAACCTCTCCGCCGCCCTCCAAGCGGTCAATAATCCACTAGAAAATGTAGTTGGGATACATGAACAGCAATAGACCCTCCAAGCCTAATCTACCCAGGTACCTAAGCCCTCCAAGCTTCCTGCTCCAACGAGGTTGCGCCGAACCTTTTTCTTTTCTAGCTTACCGGATTCCGCTATAGCCCATAGCAACAACCAATAACCATTGGTCCCTTCCAAACTGCTTCCCTTAGCACCAAAAGACCTTCTCATAGACGTGAGTGGGGTGAGATAAGGATTTAGTCAATAACCTCTCAAGGATGTAATAATGGAGAGGAAGAGAGTAGAGAAATTTGAGGAGTCTCTTAGTGAAGATTGGGGATGAGGCAATCTTGTTTTTCTACTAGGGTTTCTCTCTCAATTTTCTCTCTGGAAGCTCTCTACATTTCGTGGGTATAAGGGTCTATATATAGTGGTGTGTGTTTGGAATACGAAGAGTCAATTTTTCCCAAACAGGGCTGGTTGGCGGCTTGGCCTCGCGACTGGTCTAAGTCGCGAGTTCAAGCTGCGAGATAACGGCCTGGCCAGCCTAGGACTTTTGTCCTGTAGTGCGACAGCTGGCGTGACCCTTCACCTCCCCGCATGCTTCTCACGTGTGCAGCATTTGGCGGCTTGCAAGCCGCGAGTCAGTCGCGAGTCCTAGCCGCGAATCCCTGCTTCTTTGCACAAAGTTGAGCAATTCTTCACACTCTCTTCACACACTACCCTTACATGAATCCCACCTAAATACAGGGTTACTAAGTGCTAAATTACAAGCAAATTGGCACGGAATAAAGCCAACAAGATGGTTGATAAAACTCAACCTTACAATCTCCCCCTTTGGCTATTCCGTGACAAAACCCTATAACAAACTCTAGACTTAACGTGTGAGTTGGGAACAGTTGGAAAACTCAC
The DNA here is from genome assembly GCA_019022515.1 of Quercus aquifolioides. Taxonomy (NCBI): domain Eukaryota; kingdom Viridiplantae; phylum Streptophyta; class Magnoliopsida; order Fagales; family Fagaceae; genus Quercus; species Quercus aquifolioides. The sequence continues at coordinate 33,334,394 of CM032336.1, forward strand.
TCACACCTAACTCTAGAATCTGTGAAGCTTTTGAACCATAAGAACAAGAATCTCCTGAAACACAACAACACAATAAGTTCATTGTATGCAGAAAACTTGTAATGCATATGGAGCAAGCACAATGCGATCAAGCACAATGGAATAAAGCAATAAACCATGGCAAGACCCAAACAGGTAATCACTACATACAAGTGATCACAATGATCATTCACACTTGGAATGAACATCCGGACATTCAAGCTGACAAACACAAGGCAAATCACTTGAATGACCAACACTCAACCAATGCACAGTACATGAAGTATGTGCATCTAGGAAAAATCCTACAAGGGCACAAGAGTGACAGTACTTAAAAGGAAATGCATAACATTTAGTTAGAAGTACTGATTTAACAAAGCACAAAGGCTGCAAAAAGCAAGGTACAAACCATAAAGCCTACAAAGTGCATAGAAACAAACCCTAAAAGCTTACAAAAGCTGTTAGGTTCTAAGGTCTTAGGATTTTATGTATTTAGAACTCTAATTTGTAATGTTGGCAAACCATGATCAAAACATTGTATTTAGTCTTGTTTAGGCTTGCTCAAAGTTGGTTTATCATTGTACAGTTGGAATCGAGTGGCTGCAGAAGTACTTGGGACTTTTGGCCTGGCTCGATCGATCGAAGATTAGACTCGATCGATCGAAAATCGCACAGGTTGAATTTTCTGCAGAATTTCCAACTCAGCCCTACTTCATTAAACGTTTAGGGTTTTATGTTTTTACCCTAGGTATATAAACAAAACCCTAGTCACGTTTTTGAGGCTGTCCATATTGTTATTGTTGCTCATATTTTCTGTTTTGTGTAAATCTCTTGTGAGATCTTAGAGGAGCTTTCCTTTACACAAAGCTTAGGGTTTTCAAGGTAGAGATGATTTCAACATCTTGAAGATCAACTTAGTTGCAACCATTGGAACTTAAAAGAAAAGCAAGCGGGGAGCTTGTAGCTGATAGAAGAATTCAAGAAAGAAGTAGTCCGTGGATTCGGAGCCTGCGCGTGGTCGTGTCAGGAAGTTCGTACTGGTGGGTAGCATTAGGAAGTCGAGCGGGGAGCTTGTAGTCCTTCTGTAAGAACTTCAATTCTTTCATAGTGAATTCTTGTTTGCCTTGAGGATCGGTGGGTCAAATCCTCCCCAGGTTTTTACCGTGTGGTTTCCTGGGTGATCATATCTTGTGTTATTTATTTTCCGCTGCATTATTATTCTTGATATGATTGTTGAATTGCTTTAACCTAGAAATTGCATAATTTGACTAAGTAACAACTTGGCTAATTAATCTAGGCTACGCAATCTGATTGGTTTAAGGGGTCTAAATTTCCTACATGTGGTATCAGAGCAGGTAGCTCTTCTGTTTGAGATCTTTTGATCTCTGAGCTGATCCTTGACCCCTGCTGTCATGGAGCATGGACACTCTTTGTTTGTTCCTCCTCATTTTGATGGGAACAACTATGCTTATTGGAAAGTAAGGATGAAAGCATTCCTGAAATCCATTGATGAAAGGGTTTGGAATTCCGTTGAATACGGATGGGTAAAACCCGCTACTCCTGTGAGTGAGTGGCAAACTTCTGAAAAAGAAGCAGCAAGCTTCAATAGCAAAGCTATGAATGCTATCTTTAATGCTGTTTCTATGGAGGAATTTAAGAGGATCTCTAATGTTGAGGTTGCTCATGTTGCATGGAAAATCCTCCAAACTGTGCATGAAGGCACAAAGGCAGTTAAGATTAATAAATTGCAACAATTGACTTCTAGATTCGAAAGCATTAGAATGTCTGATGATGAATCTTTTGATGAATTTTATGCAAAATTAAATGATATTGTCAATTCTGCTTTTAATTTGGGTGAAATCTATGATTAACCTAAAATTGTTAGGAAGATTCTTAGATCTTTAACTGAAGATTTTAGACCCAAAGTGACTGCCATCACTGAAAGCAAGGATGTGGACTCCATCCCTGTTGATGAGCTTGTAGGATCTCTTCAATCCTATGAGTCTGACCTCCCTAAAGTAAACAAATCCAAATCAATGGCTCTTAAGTCAGTTGATGATGTTGAGGGTGGTGGATTTGATGATGAGCTCTCTGCTACAGAGATTGCCTATCTTGCCAAGAACTTTAAGAACTTTCTGAGGAATACAAATAGAAAGGCAAGAGGGACTTACACTGCTGAACCTAGAAATTTTAGGAAGAATGATCCCATTAAGGTTAACAATTTTGAAAAATCTAGAGAAAATTTTGGTCAATCTTCTAATAACTCTTTGGGTCCTCAGTGTTTTGGCTGTCAAGGGTATGGTCATGTGAAATCTGAATGTCCTACATTCTTGAGGAATAAGGGTAAAGCTATGGCTGTAACCCTTAGTGATAATGAGGTTTCTGATGATGAGTCCGGTGGGGACGAGGATGGAAACTTCATTGCTTTCACGGCTACTGCTATAGTCAATGAAAGCATATCTGCTGAGGAGAACCCTTCTGATGGGGAACTCTCTGAAGATGCAGATCTTCAAGAGGCCTATAACAAACTTTGCAAAATTGCTGCAAAGGATGCTATGAAAGTTGAACTTGGCCTAAAGAAAATTGACTCTCTTGAGCTTGAAAAGAGAAATTTGCTTGTTAAACTATTTGATGCTAATGAGCTTTTGAATAATGTTAAATCTGAGAACATGCTTTTACTTGATAAAGTTAGAACTTTGGAACATGATTTATCTGTTGCTAGATCTGCTAGTTCTAAACTTGATCACATGCTGAATGTTCAAAAGTCTCCTGCTGATAAAACTGGGTTAGGATATGTTGAAAGCATTTTTGAATCTGGACCACATTCCACTACTTTTGTTCCTTCTTCTTCTTCTGAACCTTCTGTGAGTGAGGTTGTGAGTGAAACTGTCAAACCACCTGTGAGTGAGATAGTTAAACCCGTAGAAGTTTCACCACCTAAGAAGATTAGGGTAGACTTAAGAGAATCTAAACCTAAGGAGCCTACCAAATCTAAGGACAAGATGCATGGTAAACCTGCTTGGGTTTGTCATTATTGTGGTAAGTCTGGACACATTCGTCCTAACTGTTACAAGCTTCAAGCTGATAAGAGAGCAACTAAACCAAAAGTGCCTGTGCCTCAAGCACATGATCCTATGGCATTAATTGGTGAATTGGTAAAGGTGTTAAACCTTTATTCCAATCCTGGAGTTGGGAATCACTCGAATGTGAATAAGAACTCCAATGCTCGTGGTGCATCTAAAAAGTTTTGGATGCAAAAGACTCGAACTAACTGAGTCTTTCTGACATGGTCCTTGTGCTTAATTGCTCTATTCTTTGGTGACCATTGTTCTTTGGTTTGTGTCTTTTTATTGTTTTTGTTCTAGGACTTGCATTGCATTACATTCATGCATTTCATTCTAGGATATTTGTTTTTCCTTTAAAAAAAAAAAAAAAAAAAAAAAAAAAAAAAAAAAAAAAAAAAAAAGGGAAAAGTGAAAGCAAAAATTATGTTAGACACTACTTTTCTTGATTTTTGAAAAACAAGGTTGGTCTATCTTTTGACACATGTCATGTTCTGTGTACCTTGTTTAACTTTGATGAGCTTAAATATTGCACCTGACTAGTTAAAGCTTTGTAGTGCATGTTGTGTGGGAAAGATGTTTGTGGTTATTAATCACTTTGTCTTGATCTTGAAGTCACATGTTATTTGACTGTCGGACTTGATCCTTTTGAGAAAGGCATAAATAACCATCTCACCACTGTTCACTAGTCAATCATGAACACCTTAGTGCATATCATAAGATTTTGTGCTCGAGAAAGTGTAGCACATGCACAAAAAGAACATAAGGTGTAGCCTCTTTAAATGCTTAATGCTTAAAACTGGTGTGTACTATTAGGCTTGATGCCAATTCACTTAATTCAAACCGGTGTGTACTATTAGGCTTTATGCCAAATTTCACCTAAATAATGGGGCAAAAATACAAGAAACTTACATGATTGCAAGCTTTTGTTCTAGGAGATGTGGGAGTTATAGGATGTAACTCTTTAGGTGATAGTCTCTTTTAAATTCTATGTGATGAATTGTGTAGACTTTGTGTTTGATTGCTATTCACATATCACCTCACATGTATCTCAAGTTTTTGCTAGTATCATACACTACACAAGTTACTCTTTGTTAAACACTGTACATGCTAGTGTGTGTGTTTTTGGTCTGACCAACCAAGTTTGAAATTATCTTGAGATTTGTGTACAACATATTTGTTGTTTGAGAATATTCAAAGGAAGAATGATTGAAACTTGTTTTTGAGAAATTTGGGGTTTAAAATTTTGGGTTTTTGAAAAATCATTCTATCTCATACTCATGCATTTTATTTCTGTATTTTAATGCTTTGAGGAGTTGTTTTTTTTTTCAAAATTTAGTTTGTCTTTCAAAACTGTGATTTTTCTCAAAATTTAGTGAGCCTCTGCCCATTTCGATCGATCCAGCCTGATTTTCGATCAATCGAAAAAGTGCTCTCATTTGTCTCAAAATGACTGTGTGTTTCGATCGATCGAATCTGCTTTTCGATCAATCGAAAAAGTGCTCTAGTTTGTTTCAAAACGACTGAGTGTTTCGATCAATCGAATCTGATTTTCGATCGATCGAACATCGTGAAAAAGTTTTTTTAAAAGATCAGATCTGACTTTTTCAAATACTTTTCAAAATCTTTTTCAAACTTTTTCTCTCTCTCCGCGTTGGCAAGGCTCCACCTTAGGGATTTTTGTCGTTTTCTTCCGAAGTTTTTGCACAATCTCTCTTTCCTCAAGCCGGTAAGACCTTTTTACCCTTCCTTTTGATTTTATTTTCATCATTTCATGCATAAATTCCTGTTTTTAAGGGTAATTTTCGGAATATGCAAAATTTGGATTTTCTGTTGATTCAAGCCTTAATTTATGAAATTGATCATTGGGTTTTTGTGGGGACACTTCATTAACATGATTCTTAACTGTTAATTTGATCAAATTTGAGTTTGGTGAAAAATTGAAAAATCTAGGGCTTGTTCTTGATCCGAATTGGGGCTTTTGTTAAATTGAGATGATTTTGATGAAATTGACTTGTTGT